>CM031616.1:24419312-24456812 GCA_018398815.1 Conus ventricosus | reverse complement strand
TTATAAATCCATAAAGAAAGTGAATTGGGTAGGTGTGTACGCAAGCCTAGTATCCATTGTAAAATGTAGATAATTTGATTATGACAACTATTGTCTCCTACATTTACTGTTTGCTAAGAAGCTGTTTTCTTTGCATGTGTCTATACAGGCTTGCTCCCTGCTGTGTGTGTTGTAGTGAAGATGAATAAACACCTATCACCTTCTAGTCACTAAACTGTTCCATTGAGTGAATGAGCCACACATCCCAACACCACTCGACCACTTGACTACATGTACATAAAAGTGAATGTGTATATCCATGCATTCACGCATACTTGTCTGTGTCCATCTTTACACGCTTTCATGAACTACACCTGCACATGCAGGAGTCCACACTATCCACTCAAGAAATTATATAGTGTCCGTGTCTATATGAGTGCACAGGCAATTTTTGCAGTCACCTTCTTTCGGACCCCCCTGCATAATAGGCCTGTCCCTCTTCATCAGAGATGGGACTGGGAGACCGAGGTAAAGTAGCAATGGTGCCCAGCCTGCAACACACAACACAATATCAGCGCAACAACAACTCAAATTACCTCTTGTGCAAGCCTTTGAAGAGAATTCTGAACTTATAACTGCAAGAGGACAGGACTGAGGAAAAACTAACAGAGAAAGAGAGAGAGACACTGAGATCAGACAGATAGACAGAGAGCATGCCCAACCTACAACACAATATCAGCGCAACAACAACTCAAATTACCTCTTGAGCAAGCCCTTGCAGAGAATACTGAACTTTAAACTGCAAGAGGACAGGACTGGGGATAAAAATAATAGAGAAAGAGAAAGAGATGCTGAGAGAGAGAGAGAGAGAGAGAGAGAGAGAGAGAGAGAGAGAGAGAGAGAGAGAGAGAGAGAGAGGGAGAGAGAGAGAGAGAGAAGAGGGAGAGATTGACAAAGAGAGAGACAGGGAGGGAGAGAGATTTCAGAACTCAAAATTTTAAGAACTTCAGTAGGTAGGTACTGAGAGAGAGAGAGAGAGAGAGAGAGAGAGAGAGAGAGAAGAGAGAGAGAGAGAGAGAGAGAGAGAGAGAGAGGGAGAGAGAGAGAGGGAGAAAGGACAGAGAAAGAGAGAGAGAGGGGGGAGAAAAAGAGAGAGAGAGGCAGACACATGAACATAAATTCAGACAGACAGACAGTAGAGACACAGACACAAGCAGAGAGAGAAAGCGAAAAGGCGTAGACTGAAAAAAAACAACAATCTTTTTTCTTTTTCAAAAAAGACAAAAACCAGGGTGAAGGGGGCGTAGGTGGGAAGGGGGGGGGGAGAGGAGACAGACAACTGAAACAACAAATTAACATCTAGAAAGTTGAATGGGTAGAGGGAGGCTATGACAGCTGACAAGAGAAGTAAGTTGGAAACACTTATTTAGTTACATTTTTGTACTTCAAAACAGTTTTGAAAAAATCTCATCCTATTCATCTGAAGCAGTGATAGTCCTCAGTATCACAAAACCCTAACACTTTCTAAGCGTCAGTTCTCTTCCTACAATGTTTGTCACAAAATGCAAGGCCAGCTCCTATCGCCTGCAGGTTTCTTACCTGTTTTGATTTGATGGTTCAACATGGTGGGTGGTCTCAGGTGGGGCAATGGTATCTTCCTCCCTGTGGATGGCTTCTGTCAATGGGCCCATGTCCATGGGGTCTGTTGAGGTTCCTACCTCTTCCTCCCATGGACCTTCGTAGAAATTAGCCAGAGCAATCTGTTCGAGAACAGGGAAACGAAAAGTACGGTAACCACAGAATAACGACTCCCTCCCTTTCAAGTTCAACCTGCTTACTTTCCCCCTAACATTTTCCCCTTTCTCCTTTTTCTTTTTTTCTGAACTTTGATTCATTTCAGTTAAGCTTGTTTGTTTTTCTTGATCTTTTGCCACTTCAGTGAAATTGCACCCATGCCACTAATTCTGTCCCCCTGTCCACAGCCACAGTCTAGCTAGTCCCACCACAGCCCTAGCAATCTACAGGGAGCAGTCAATGTCAAGTGATCATGAGGCAATGCACTAGAGAAGACACAGCACTGTTGCCAAGTCATTTTTGATGATGTTCAGTGGTACCTGTTCAGATCCAACAAATGCATGATACAATCTACTAAGCCTACTACTGATGACAATCATTGCTTCGCTGTGGAGCCAGCATGAGTGAGCTCTCCATCCGCAGGGTACCATCATGTCCACCTGACAACAGTCCCCATGATTTTGCTGATTAAGGTGACCCCGACAGAACCAAACCAAGGGCACTGATGTATTTTTCTACCATGAAAATGGATGAGGATGAAAACGATGAAAATGGTTCTACAGATTTCCATTCAGGTCTCAGACTGCATGACAGGGTTGTGCTCTGCACTTACTTTCATAATATATCCTAGAATCAGTCAGAGAGATACTGACACCTGCAGTGTTGGTCAGGAAATCTGAGCAATGTTCTCAGAGACGATCTATTAAGTGGATAAAACTTGACTGTGTTGTCCAGTCTTCCCAGTAGAGCCTGTAACACACTTAACTTGGGTAGGAGCCTCAGCTGGAGTAACCAGTGTCAGTTTCATCATTTTGTGGTGTATGTGTGTGTGTGTGTGTGTGTGTGTGTGTGTGTGTGTGTGTGTGTGTGTGTGTGTGTGTGTGTGTGTGTGTGTGTGTGTGTGCGTGTGTGTGTGTGAGCGTGTGTATTTATGTACATGTGAATGTGTGTCTGGTGTGTGTATGTGTGTGTGTGTGTGTGTGTGTGTGTATGTGTGTGTGTGCATATTTATATATATATGTGAATGTGTGTCCAGAATGTGTGTGTGTTTAAGTGCATGCACATGCCTGCGTGCGAATGTATCTGTGTGAGCGAGTGTGTGCATGCGTGTGCATTTATGTTGATGTGTGTCAATGGTTTGAGTCTGTCTGTCTGTCTGACTGTGTGTGTTTATGAATATGTAAATGTATGTCCATAATTTGTTTAATTGTATGTGTGTGTATATAGGTTTGTGTATCTGTATTTGTGTGTGTGTGTGTGTGTGTGTGTGTGTGTGTGTGTGTGTGTGTGTGTGTGTGTGTGTGTGCATGTGTATGTGATGGTCACATGTCTGTGTGTTCTTAAGATTGCTAACACTTCTATTCTATTAAGTCACTGCAATAACAGATCTGCCTCAGAATTTAATGAATATAAACAAACACACTGCAAGCCTCCTACTCAGTCCATGCACTCACTTCTGACATATCTTAGCAAACATTTCCACTCTTGGCTATGCAAAAGATCTGCATTATTTATATTTACCCCTGCGTACTCTTTTGCTGTGAGAGCAAGGCACAGCATTTGCTGGTGGAGCTGATGGTTTTTTGAGTTTGAACCACTCATGGGGTCGCATTTTTCAGCTTGAAAACCCTCTCCGTCCATTAAATGGAAAATGGATACCTGATTCAGTTTAAGGTTGGTTAACAGTGCCAGAGGTAGAGGGATGGGCCCTGCTTTCCATCATGCTGTGTGTAATTCTAAAGCATGGTGAACCTACGGCAGTTCACTTCTCCTATGACCAATAGGCTACGGGAACTTTAACACCCAACCTTAGCTTTCAACTTTTTCGGCATTAGTACATAACAGCAACTTTTTCAAACCATCATTCCCATAGGTACATGCAAGTTTGAGAAAGCTGTTTTTCAGCAGTTCAAGCAAAAGAGGACACAGGAGTAAATATTCTGCACTGCAGAAAATCGTCATGATAATACTGCAGAACACATGGAGCTACCCCTCTGTTACAGCACTGATTGTCCTGATGATAATGTGATGCTTTTTTAATTTAGGGCTGATCAGTATTCTTTCGAAAAAATCCAGTGGTAAACTTTGAAAAACAGCAAGGTTAAAATATTCTCTGTGCACGCATGTTTGGTGTGTGTGTGTGTGTGTGTGTGTGTGTGTGTGTGTGTGTGTGTGTGTGTGTGTGCGTGAAAATATTCTGTGTGCACGCATGTTTGGTGTGTGTGTGTGTGTGTATGTGTGTGTGTGTGTGTGTGTGTGTGTGTGTGAAAATATTCTGTGTGCACGCCTGTTTGGTGTATGCATGTGTTTGTGTGTGTGTGTCTGTGTGTAAATGCATTTCTGAGTGAAAGGTAGGGCTGTGGGGGGGGGGGGGGGGAGTACAAAGGGAAAAGGAAGGACAAACAGAAGGGGGAGGTAGAGAAGGAGAGGAAGGAAAGGCCCAGGTGTCATGGATTTGGGGATTTGGAGGAAGATGGGGCTATGAGAGAGTATGAGGAAACATGTCTCATAGAAGCCTGAAATCTGAATCACCAAGGCTCCCTGTCAAAAAACGGAGGGATCAATTGACGAGATCAGTTGGTTCAAGATGCAGCCTGAAAAGTTCATGTCTTTGGAGCACTCTGAAGTCTAAAGTATCTTTTGTGTGTTTATCTGTGTGCACTCTGAGACCATGCTTGTGCAAGTGTGTGTGTGTGTGTGTGTGTGTGTGTGTGTGTGTGTGTGTGTGTGTGTGTGTGTGTGTGTGCGCGTGCATGTGTGTGCGTGTGTGCATGTGTATAGCATTTAAGTAAGCATCTGTGCTCTGCACCAGTGAATGGGAATCTGTAATGAATTATCAATGACATGATAAGACAAAAAAAATGAAAAGAAAAAAAAACATAGAGGAATGGTCTAATGATCAACTTGAACTTGCCATCAGTCCCTCTACTGTTACCATAGAAATAAAAAGCAAAAACAGAATCATGAAAAGGCAATTCAAAGTACATTAAAAAAAAATTTTAAAAACCCACTTTTTTTTAATGTTGTGTCCAGAAAAAAGGTTGATTTTTTTTGCAGTGACTGACAGTGAGAAAGCAGATTTTTTTAATGTAAGAAACGTTTAATTTGCAGCTGATCATCAAATATGTTGATGACTTAATATTTCTCTTTGTTACTTGCTCAATATGATGATTGTGGCGCGTGTAGGAACGCTAGTTCATCGTTCCTAGAGTTTGCTGAGCTCCCTCCTGAATGATGCTAGAGTGGGAGCTTAGCCCACTAAAGCTGGAAGCAAAAGACGGGTGCATGCATCTGTATACAGCTGCATTTGCCAAAGACTGGGATTTGAAAAATGTCTGCATGGAGGAAAAAGGAAGAAGAAGAAAGGAAGAAGACAAGACCTTTAATTAACGTTAGACTAAAGGATGATGATAAACTCCCTGAAATGCAAAACATCAAAGTAAACAAAGCAGGAGTATTTAAGTTACTGACCAATATCAATGAAAACAAAGCTACTGGTCCCGATGGCATTCCTGGCAAGCTCTTAAAATTATGTGCCAATGAATTGAGTGAGGTATACCAATTACTTTACCAAGCTTCACTGGACCAGGGAGTAATACCTGATGAGTGGCGAGATGCGAGCATTGTTCCCTTATTTAAAAGGGTGACAAAACAAAAGCAGAGAACTATAGACCTGTATGTCTTACATCCATATCAGCTAAATTACTTGAACACATAATATATAGTAGCATAATGGACCATCTTGACAAATATGATTTCTTAAATAACGCCCAGCATGGTTTTAGACAGCGAAGGAGTTGTGAGACTCAACTTATAACAACTCTCAATGATTTTAGTAACTGTCTTAACAACAGACAGCAAATAGATGCAATTTTATTAGATTTTTCTAAAGCCTTTGATAAGGTTGACCATGAGGGCCTGCTGCTTAAATTAGAACACATTGGCATTGGCGGTTCTTTGCTAAAATGGGCTAGATCGTTCCTCGTTGGGAGAACGCAGAAAGTTGTTGTGGAAGGGTCGTCATCCCATTGTAAACCAGTCTTGTCAGGTGTACCACAGGGAACTGTTCTGGGGCCCTTGTTTTTCTTAATTTATATAAATGACATAAGTAGAAATCTCTCTCCTGGAACTACTATAAGGCTTTTTGCAGATGACAGTTTAGTATATAGAACAATCAGAAGCAAGAATGATACACGCATTCTACAAGAAGATCTAAACGCTTTACAAGAGTGGGAAAGAACTTGGAAAATGGAATTTCATCCTCAAAAGTGCCAAGTGTTGCGTATATGTAACAAACGCTCACTAATTAGATCAGATTATTCTATCCATAATACTATTCTTAAAGAAACTAATGCTGCAAAATATTTAGGCGTGATTATAGATAGTCGTCTCAAATGGAAAGAACATTTCAATTTAGTATGTAAGAAAGCAAATAACATCTTAGCTTTCTTACACAGGAATATCAATGACTGCCCCCAAAAGGTTAAAGACGACTGCTACAAAACACTGGTTAGACCAGTACTGGAATATGGTTGCTCAGTTTGGGATCCTTACCATCTAAAGGACATTGATAACCTTGAAAAGATTCAGAAGAGAGCAGCACGGTTCGTAACAGGGAACCACATCAGAGAAAAGGGGAATACTAGGAAGAACATGAGGAAATTAGAATGGAAACCCTTAGAAGAGAGAAGAGCTTTTATTAAACTTAACACCTTTTTCAAAGGCAGAGCTAAAGTAATTGATATTCCAATGGCACAACTAGTATTGAATAAAAGTAGCACCAGGAGTGGCGGTCAATGTTATACCATACCTGCATCAAATATTGACAGCCACTTACATTCTTTTTATCCAAGTTCTGTACGGCTGTGGAACTCACTGCCGGGTGCCATCAAGATTGCCACAAATGCAATCTCATTCAAAAAACAAATTGATTCGACAGTTTTGAGATCTGCATATTGACGATTTTCTATTTTTACTTCCCCTGATATTTTACTATTACCTGGGCCTGAATTTGGCCATTGCTTTTATCTTCTTGAATATCGAGTGCGACCCCTTGTTGCTAAATTTGCTCCAGGGGCCAACAGTCTGAGTCGCACTGTTTTATGTTATTTTTTTTACTTTTTAACATGCGCGCTGGTGACCTACTCGTTTTTGAGTAAACCAGTATTTTAGGAAGAAGAAAGAAGAAGAAGAAGACAAGAAAAGAAGAGAAAGCCGGCAAGGGTCGCATGCCATGGCATAGGCTAAACATGAACCACTCGAACAAACTGGAAAAAAACTGCGCAGTGAACAGCATAGTTGTACCTGAAGGTCCCAAGCAGCTGATTCTAAATGAAACCTTGCTCTGTCGCGTTCAATACCTGCAATAGTAGCGAACTCAGTGATAAGTTCTTCTTGTTCTGCCATACTTAGTTTCGTTTGTATCGAGCTAGGAAACGGAGTATTTTTGTTTCATTGACAAAAGCGCATGTAAGGGAGATAGGCCCGTTGTTTGCAAGTGAATTTGCATGCCTTGTAAAGAGGGAGAAAGCTTCAGTACCGCCAGCCAAAATCTGACCCTTTGAGGGGAAGGGATCAACACAAATAAAGACGAAAATTAAGTAGCTTTGAAAATGCAAGAAACTATCCAGCCTGCATGGGAAGACATGGTTCGTAACAGGGAACCACATCAGAGAAAAGGGGAATACTAGGAAGAACATGAGGAAATTAGAATGGAAACCCTTAGAAGAGAGAAGAGCTTTTATCAAACTTAATATCTTCTTCAAAGGCAGAGCTGAAGTAATTGATATTCCAATGGAACAACTAGTATTGAATAAAAGTGGCACCAGGAGTGGCGGTCAATGTTATACCATACCTGCATCAAATATTGACAGCCACTTACATTCATTTTATCCAAGTTCTGTACGGGTGTGGAACTCACTGCCGGGTGCCATCAAGATTGCCACAAATGCAATCTCATTTAAAAAACAAATTGATACGACAGTTTTGAGATCTGCATATTGACGATTTTCTATTTTAACTTCCCCAGATATTTTACTGTTACCTGGGCCTGAATTTGGCCATTGCTTTTAACTTCTTGAATATCGAGTGCGACCCCTTGTTGCCAAATTTGCTCCAGGGCCAACAGTCTGAGTCGCACTATTTTATGTTATTTTATTTTACTTTTTAACATGCGCGCTGGTGACCTACTCGTTTTTGAGTGAACCAGTATTTTAGGAAGAAGAAGATGTGGTCCCGAAAAGGACCCATATAGTGAATATGAAGGAAAAGAAAAAGCCCTTCATTTCTTGACTGTCTTCCTGGTAGCAGCCTTTCCGAGGGTCTTAACCTTCTTGGGCTTGGCCCCCTTCTTGGCTGAAGACCTGGCCACCTTCTTGAGTTTAGCTGCCTTCTTGAGTGCGGACTTGGCCTTCTTGGCTGCAGGCTTCTTTAACTTTTTTGCAGCAGCCATGGACTTCTTGGCTTTCTTGTGTTTGGCTGTGACCTTTTCCTTTTCCAGTTTTTTTTTCATCCCAAAGGATGGTGATGGGATTTGATGTGTGCCCAAGGTGTTATCCGTGCGTTCGCATTTGGAACCTCGGTTTATAGTCTCATTCAAATGACTTCCAGGGATGGAGTCAGATCTCATGTTTAAGCTGGAAACAAAAGTTCCTCTGTACCGAAATGGTAACAGCGGAGATTCGAACCCGCAACCCCAGGATCGCTAGACTTGAGTCCGACGTTCTACTAATCGAGCTATTCCAGACCTCGCAAGGACCTTGAAGCTCTGGTGGCCTTAGCGTGCTTGAGGGTGACAACCTTGACTCCAGATGCGCATTGATCTTGATCACCTCGTTGCCCACTTTGTAACTGGTCATGATGTACTAGAGGATGGCCTGGAATAACCAACCTGATCCTTGAAGGAGGTGACAGCAACAGCAATCAGGATGTTGTATTTGGGGTGTTCAGCAGGTGTAGGCGGCTGCCTGGGCTTCGCCGCCTTCTTGGCAGGAGCAGAAGCAGCAGGAGCATTGGACACGATGCAAAAAAGCAAGCAGCAGAGCCAGAGAAGAAATTGCGTTAAATCTTTCCCGTAGAGGAGTCGACAAGGCGAATGAAACTCTTTGCTAAAGAGAGAGATTACCATCCCACTGGCCTGAGACACTTAAGGACGTGGTGTCCCAGATCGAAGTTTGTAGTTCTGGTGGCAGGATAAGAGATCGCTGGCAGGAGTTTGGGGCTTGGTTTCGGACGGATTTTGTTCAATTTTGTTCTGGTTGTCATTCCTGACTAGAGTCCAGATCCTCTTGTTTCTTCATGCTAAGTGATGTCATCCACCTGGTTCTGGTTCCGGTGTCCACTCAGTGATGTTGGTCAGCTGACCTCTGACCGCTCCCCCTCCCCCCTCCTAAAAGGCCTGTCTTCAGGTTCATGGGCGGCCTTCTTCATGCTCGGGTGGCGATGGTCCTGTGCCACGTGAAGCTACCAAAAAAAAAATTTTTTAAGGAGCACGATCAACGTCGCTGGAGTACTGCACGACTCCTTTCCGTTATCTTCACTGACTACTGTCAAGAGGGTTCTTTTTCAGCCTAACACCAAGATGAGTGCTCACCATGCCAACCCTAAACATGGTTTGCCAGGTGACGCTTATTGCAGTCAAGCAGCTTTCCATTGTCGACCACCCTACATCTGTGGGAGCCTTCACCCGGCGACACAGGTTATATTCGCTGTCATCCTAGTAGCTGAAAGGTTGGCTGCACCGTCCTACGTTGACTTCTCACATTAACGCCTTTCTGTCAGCTCTTTCTCGGCACTCTGTACTCTACCACTTCTCGGTGAGTGATGAAGATCTGTGCTGAAGCTGATGTCCCATCAGCCAGTGGCTCTGAAGGACATGTTGTTCCCAGATAAGTTTGTGGGGATTTGTGAAAGCTCAGTGCGGCGTTTTTCAAGCTCTGTGCTTGATGGTTCGGTTTGCAAATTTGTGTAACATCTGTATCTGCGACGGGAGGGAGGCGCCAAGGATAGAAGATTCCCGTAGGCAGGAGCGTGGACCAAGTTGTTCATTTGTATGTAGCTGATGTTTTCCGTCTTCTGCGGTCAGTTATGATAGTGGTGTCTTCCTTTACCCCCTCCCCCTCCCTCTCACCCCCCCTCCCCTCCCCCAGGCCGTCTTCACGACTACTGGCAGTCGTTTTCATGCTGAGTGGTGGCAGTCCTGTGCCGCATGAGGCCGACTCAGGAGCTAGGCAGGACTGAAGACGCCAAGCGAACATCCACATTCACACTGCGCCCTTGAAGGACGCTCCCTCTACTCCCATCCCCAAGGGGAAGGCCGTACTGCTGTGTAGGCCACGGTGAAGTGGCGGAATGGCAGCACCATGACACCCAAACTGCCCCAGAGCGCCAAGAGCTGTTCCCCCGGCAACACACACCAGACTCATCGTCACTGCTGATGCGGTGAAGGTGCGCAGTGCCACCTCATGTCTTTCTGCCACCCAGGCGTCTTCTGATGACAATGCCTCCTCCCTGCACGCTCTGTGCAGTTTTTCATGTTTATTGCGGGCCGTCCAACCACTGTTCTGATCGCCCGTCCTTTTACCAATTAACGGGTGCAATCACGTTTGATATTTACTTTTAGGTGTCAACCACTAGCAGATGTTATTCTTTGAAATGAGGTCGCAATTTTGATGCAAAGAGCTTAAATACAAGGTATGTCGGATATTTTTGTGTTAGCCAGTCAAAACGTAATTTTGTTGTTGTTGTTGTTGTTGTTTTGGTTGGCTGTTTGATAACAGCGCTTTTACGTTTTGACAAGCACCAAAAAAAAAAACAAAAAACAAAAAATCAAAAAAAGTATCCTAGAGCCTACTGAGTGAAAGGTTTATGTTTTACACTTTTTGCTAATAAATAACAATACTGAGGCTTTTGCATTAGTAATAGAGATGTTTAATGCGTCCATCGTGAAATAAAGGGAACGGCACGAATTTATTATTATTATTTTTTTTTGATGAATGCTATCTTGTGCTAAAATCAAATCACAGGTTAGTTCCAGGGCCTAAAACGTGACGTGAGGTAAGGCTAGATCCGGGTCCAGAGTAAAAGAATAGGCAATTAATTCCAAATATTCTTTATTACACTCATTTTTCCCAAAATCAGCAGGGCGTAAAGAGAGTTAGTATGAAAAGGATGACGATCAACATTCAGGACAATGAAAACGAAGAATGAGCAATAACTAATCTTCTCGAATTCAGCACAAGATGGGCGTCTGAACGTTTTCATTGTCCTGAATGTTGTTTAACCTGCCTGAAGAAGACCTAAGAGGTAGAAACCCGTCGTGTTTTGTGTTGTAAGCTGTTTGTCCTCTTTGTCTGGCGGATGGATTATCATTTTTAAAAAAATGTTCTAGGTTTTTTTTATTTTATTCTAGGCGTCATGATATTTTGTCTTGTAAATTTCCAGAATTTATTATTGATTATCATTACTTAGGACAGGTGTTCTTAGATTTTGAATTATCAGATGGAACACTGTGTAAGGGTGATGTAAAAATAAGATAAGATAATGTTACTTATAGCCCAGCCGACCGCGAAGGGCCATATCAGGGCTGTCACCACGTTAAAATCAACTCACAAGTCATTCATTCACACAATTGTTTGCAATACACCTTCTAAAAACTCATCCGAAAGTTTGTTAAAAAAAACCTTTTCTACCGTAAAATCTCAGATCCGATGAAAAATGTTAATCTCATTCAAGAACTCAAAGATCGCGTCAGGCGGAACGTCACTGAACAAGGTTTTCATGGAAGTTGCTGTAAAATGTTTGTGTCTCATTTCATGCAAGTCCCAACACTCTAAAAGAACATGTTTCATTGTGAGTGGCACATGACATGGAGTGCACTATGGAGCTTCTTACAGGGTGATGTAGTAGAAAGAAACTCGTGGAGAGCGTGGCAGCAGAGAGTCCTCAGAAGAGAAGCCCCCTTCAAGCAAGTGTTTCGGCCCTTATCTCCCGACACTCTAGGGGGTTGGGCCACACCCGTTCATGACTCCGGATGTCCCTCTGCTGCCCCTCTTCACTTTTGTTCCTCCTTGACCAGATCCAGCTTGAACACCTCTCTGCCGCTTCTGCCATTGCTTTCAGGGCTCTGTTTTTTTCCTTCCCTGCAACTGAGAGCTGTTTCATGAGGCTGTATGCAGACGTTCCTACAAATCCCCTGGCTCCAATTTCTGCAGTGAGGACTTTGACCTGATAGCCTTCTCTCCTCAGGCTGTTTGCCAGATCAGCATACTTTTCAGTCTTGTAGATTTGAGCTGCCTCCATTCTGTTCTCATATGGCACCGTGAGCTCGATCATGATCAGCTGCTTGGTTGACTTAGAGTGGACTACTATGTCTGGTCTCATGCCACTCTTGCTGATGATCTCTGGTGACTCTTCCATTCTGGCAGGTCTGCAGCGCACTCCCAGTCATCTACCCCATCCAGCAGACTCTTCCTCGCAGATTCCGCTTTGCTGAGGGCGCTGTGTTTTTCTTTCAGTCTTCCCACAGTAATTTATAGTGTTTGTCTGGTTCTTTCGACAATAAACTGCAACAAAGTGATTTTGTCTACCCCTTTCCTTTTTTCTTCTTCGATGATCTTCCCCTTCTTTCTTCTCACCCCCTCTCTCTTTTACAAGCGTTGTCGTCAGGCTTTATCGTGCAGATGTGCGGATGTGTGGACAAGACTGTTGCGCAAAACCGAAAGTACATAAGTCTTATCGCCCCTTGCAGCCCTTCAACAGGTGGCACTGTTCTGAACCAGCTGACCAATAATCAAGATGGCGGAGTTACAGGTAAGTTGCCGTCAACAAACAATCGACACCCGAAAACTTGCTGGTCTTGTCTTAACCGCTTTAAATGAATAGGCGTTTATTGTTCTTTTCAGCAGCAGTCTAGCATGCACACAGAGAAAACCCGATGGTAGAAAATATTGAGATTGTTTGGTATTCAAAGAATGAAAGCTCCGCCCACTGACTCATGACTAGGTTTCGAGTTTACTGTGAACGTTGCACAATGTTCCTTAGTACTTTTTGGGCTTCAGAATCAATTTGTGAAATATTCAGGATGGCATCAATCTCAAATTTTGTTTCATAGCTATGTATAAGGAATGAATGAATCGGCATAGCGCGCACAAGTGCTCACACACGCTCACTAACACATGATGTCAAGTGACAGTCTACTGACTTGTGACGTAGAATTAGTCTTTTATTGTAAATTCTACTAATTTTAGTTACAATAACCTACTCAACACACATAGAACGCACATGTGCACACACACACACACACACACACACACACACACACACACACACACACACACACACAAGGGTTTCTCGCTCCGTGAGGCAGACACTCGCGTTCTCACTCTCTCTCTCTCACTTGACCACAGTCTCTCTCTCTTGACAACAGAGACAGACAGACAGACAGACAGACACACACAAATATGTAGTATTAGCCAATGAAATATACAATATTTCATGTATAAAAAATTTACAGGGCTGCCACTTGTTAGAGAAAAGAGGCAATCAGGAAAAAGTTCGGGTTTTTTTTTCAGGGGGGAGGGAGGGGGGGAGGGAGGGGGGGAGGGAGGGGGAGGGCCCTTGTTAAATCATAGACAGGGGGAAAAATGTGAAGCTAACAAAGGGTGCATATTGTGGGTGCACCATAAAATGGACAATGTTATGATTGACTCATGGTCTTTCAAGCTGGAAGAAGGTGGGGAGGCTTTTCGTTCACTTTGATTTATCATGTTGAAGCAGTTTAAGTCATGGTAAAGGAGATGTGCAACAGATCGCACTATTTTCACAGCAAGTGTAAGTGAAGGTCGGCCATGCTCTCAGACCATCTTAGAATTGCAGGGATTTTCGTATTTTCTTAGTGGGAGCCCTGAATGTTGCAATCTGTCTCTTTAGTCTTAGGCTCAGTCTTAATGTCAGCCTTTTTCCTCTGTCTTTTTTTGTCAGACATGTCTTCAGGTTTATGTCTCTCGCTCACAGTTTCTCTCTCTCTCTGACAGTCTGTGTCTCTTCGGTCTTGGATTTATATAACACTGGAAAATTTACTGTCAGTAACCAGGGTTCCTGTTGGCTAGTGTTTTTAAGCTGGTGTCTGACTCAGAATTCTAAAGAATCATTAAAATGTCTGTATTTTCCTCTTTAATAGGGACTCAAGTCATCAAGAATTGTTGGAATGCGTGATAGCATGAGCATTATATGTCAGGCTTACTATAGTTAACAAGTCTGGAAAAAAAAAGCTTCAGGTTCAAGGGCTTAACACACTGAACCCTCAAGGTCATTGCCTCTGGAACACACATGGGGGGTGACGCTGGCTTCTGGACCCTCTAGAATTTTTCAGGCTTCTTGTAGTTCTACTTGCTCAGGTCTCATGTTTGTTTTGTTTACTAGTTTACTTCACACTACAAGTGAAAAATAGTTACTAGCGTTAGTGACATAGATAAACAAAAAAATTTCATGTTCGCTGTTTACTATTTGAAGCTCCTGCCTCATTTAGTTAAAATTTCGTTTCATTTCTGTCACATTAAATTAAATACATGTTCATCACATTCACTGTGTGTTATGCCATTCAATGTTGAAGATCAAAAGGCTTCTCGGTCTTGATGTTGCCATAAATATGGATGTGTAAAGCACACTATGTATGAGCTAGCTTCAAACATCTTTTTTTGTTCTGTCATACCTTGTGTCTGCATTTGTTCATCTGAGATTGGCAAGGTGGGAGACCTTCCGTATTGAACACGGAATTCTGTATAGCAATTTTTTTTTTTTCCGTGTGCGCGTTCTGTGTTTCAATTCAGATTTTCCCGCGAATCGTATTTGAATCCACCAAATTGTTTTCAATGCATGAAGACCATTATTATCATCATGCTTTATATTTGTCAAAAATGGAGCTGATTAATGGCGAAGCAGAGATATGAAAGATCGACAATGACCTGAAGAAAAACAAGTGAAGAAATGAATGGATGGATGAGATGGACGAATTGAATCATCTGTTCCGAAAATGGATGCGGAAAACAAATGAAGATGGGTGCTGCTTGGTGTATACTGTGCAGTCGGAAGCTTGTATACAAGTCAAATGGAAAAAAAGTCGATCAAAGTGCATTCCCAGGAGATGAAACACGTGGAGAGATTTGATGCACTGAAACATACATCAACTCTTCCTGCTGCTGCTCCAGTAATGGCTCCGGTGTCTAAAGTTGATTCCCTTTGTTTTTGGAAAGGACAAGCCGGAACAAGTTTGGCACCCCAACCATTTTTTGTTGTTGGTTTTTTTTTTTTTTTTTTTTTTTTTTTTGCTGTCCCAACCTCTGCGCCACCTCAGAGGCAGTGCACCCACGCCGCTCATTCCGACACCCCCGTCCACAGCCATAGCCCGGCTGGCCCCGCCGCAGCCCCGGCACCAGCAATCCACAAGGAGCAGTCAGTGTCAAGAGGCAACCCACCGGAGGAGACACTGCACTGCTGCCGAGTCACTTCGGTGGTGTTCAGTGGCGCCTGTTCTGATCTAACATACGCAGGACACCACCTCCTAAGCCCCCTACTGACGACAATAATTGCTTAGTCGCGGAGCCGGCGTGAGTGAGCTCTCCCTCCGGAGGGCACCACCACGTCCGTCCAACGACAGCCCCCATGGACCCGCCGCATACCGGTGACCCCGACGGAACCAAACCAAGGCCACAGACGTGAGAGGACATCGAAATTTAGGTCACCATGAGAGCAGGGCATGAAGGGCCACAGAACTTGAGACTTTTTTTTTTAATGCTGATCAATGGGAATGAGGATGATTAAGATGATGCTACGGATTTCCATTTCGGTCTGAGACTACATGACAGGGCTGTACTCTACGCTTCCTTTCATAATATATCCTGGCGTCAACCAGGCCCAAGAGATACAGGCACCTGCAGTGTTGGTCATGAAATTTGAGCAACACTCTCAGAAGCGCATCCATTAAGTGGATGAAACTCGACTGTGTGGTCCCAGTCTTCCCAACTGAGTCCGCAGCAAACTCAACTCTGGGTAGGAGCCGGTCAGAGCAGAAAAAACCCACATGACTCTGATGGGATTCAAACCCACGACCTCCCAGCCGGGAGTCCGCGACGCTAACCACTTCGCCACGGCGGCTGGTACCCCAACCATTTTGTGATTTGTCTCCCAGAACAGAGTCGGCCAATGAAATGGAAAGCCACTCCCACAGACATAAGAAGCTTCTTTGCAAAGAAGTAAACAAAACAAAACTAAGGAACAAACAGACAACAATCTGATGTAATGAGTTGATTTTCATTCCAAGACTTGTCTCTCTGCTGTTTTCGATTTCCATTTTCAGGACTTAACCCACTGCAGCTTCTAGTTCTAGTTTTCAAGACTTGCCCCACTGCTAACACTGATTTTCATTTTAAAGACTGACCTCGCTGCAGTCACTGACTTCTGTTTCCAAGACTCGCCCCAATGTAGGTTAAAAAAAAAGCTGATCCCACTGATATCTGTTTCCAAGAATTGCCCCCACTTTTGTCATTGAAAAAACTGACCCCACTGCTGTCACTGACTTCTGTTACCATGATTTGCCTCACTGCAGCCACTTATTTCCAGTTCCACACACACCTTGTTGCTTTAGCTGATAGACTTTTTCATGTTCACTCATTGCAGCCACTGATTTTTTTCTCAAGATTTGTTCAGTTGGGGTTATTGATTCATTGTTTCCAGGTTCATCCACTCTAACCATTGACTTTCATTTTTCGGATGCCTCAGTGCCACCAGCCTCTGATTTCTATTTAACATTTTAAGACTTGGCCCACTGCAGCTTTTGATTTTGCTCAGTGTTTGCTGCAGTCCAGTGCTAGTGCAGATATTGACTGTCTGCTGAATTTAAGCCATGTAAGACTAACCCCCCCCCCCCCAAAAAAAAAAAAAAAAAATCCTCATTCTTGAACTTATGAATTAAGTGATTGACATTTGGCCACTAACTTCTATTAACATCACTGGTGAGTAATCTTTGTACATTGCATCCTGTTTTGTTTTATGGTTTACTGAATTTAGTATGTATTCCAAGTACTTGGCATAACATATTCAGTTTGATGTTTAAGCTGTGAGTCATACTTTGTCATATTTGGAGTCTTTTTGTATAGAAGTTAATTATTAACTTTGTTTTCAAGGAGAGGCCACAAAAGTGTCTTGGTAAGACAAGTTTTCTCCAGACCCCCCCCCCCCCCCCCCCCCCCCCAGGGCGTTGCCCCTGCACCCCACCGGGGCCCTAAAGCGGCCCCCTGGACCCCCCCCCCCCCCCCCCCCCGCCTTTTAAGTATAGCTATGATTTTCTGCTCCCACCCCTGGATTGGTGCTGTAACTTATGCAAGAAGCAAAGCTATGGGCATGTGATTTTCTTACCTTTGATCAAAAAGTTCTATTCCGTTTTGCTGCTTTCTGCCTCATTTGAGGTTTTCTTTCATATCTGTCAAACTGACATTGCCAGTATCGGTTTCTCTGCTGTTGTTCAACAATATATACAAGATGCCTGTCTTGAAGAAATGTATATGTTTATTCATCTCTTCAGTTATTGTTGCTTTGTGCATGTGTCAAGTGCAAGTTTATATAATGGCAAGGTTGGAACCTTTGTCTTTTTTTTTTTTTTTAAAAGATGTTTGTTTGTACATGTTCTTTGTGTCTTGTTTTGGCATTTGTACTACGCGAATTGGTACCATGACCAGCATTCATTTAGAGCTATGGGATTGTAATTGACACACTGTGGAGTGAAAGTTCTTTTTCTATTTAGTGCTCTTTGCCCCCCAATGTCAGTCAGACTGACATGACCTGCATTTGTTTCTGTCGTGCTGTTTTTTCCATTTGACAATGTTCAAATGCCAGTCTTAAAATATAAAAGGTTAATTTGTATTTGTTTATTTCTTCAGTTGTTTTTCTGAGCATTGTAAAGTGAGGGTTTATGGTTAGCTTAAAACATTTCTGTTCTTAGGATGTCTCCTTGTTTGTCATTCTTCTATGTGTTCCGCGTCTGCATTTTTACTTGGTGAATTGATTGTTTTAGATATCTCAGCGCGCGAATAGAAGTTTTCTGTCTGTTATTCATTATGCATGGATGGATGGTGCCTGCCTATTAATTCTCTGTCTCTTTCTCTCTCTCTCTCTCTGTCCTCCCCCACCCTACCCCATCTCTCTCTCTCTCTTCATTTTTTTTTCCACACTTCTTAATAGATGTTATGTTTAAAGGTATACCAGTAGAAATCTTTTTTCTTGGAAGTTATACTGTAAACCCAAATGAAACTCTTTGACTGATTAATGTAACTTTTTTCCGGCTTGTGTTCAGACAGAATTGTAAAATAAATTGAAAAAAAGCAAACAAAAGTAATCGGCTAAAATAGATGAAAAGTCTATGTATTGATGGATTTTTAATCAAATTTGTTTCCCATAGTTGCTGAATAAGATTGCAGTATATCAGGAATGCATTGCTGTTAAAGCAAAAAATCTTGAGACACACACGCAAAACCACACCACACCACACCACACCACACCACACCACACCACACCCACACCCACACAAACACACACACATATACACACATGCACACATATGCACACACACATGGAGACATACACTCACACACACACACGCACGCACGCACTCATGCACGCACACGCATGCTCGCACACGTGTGCGTGCATGCACACACGCGCACACACGCTTACACATGATCGCATATGCAAGCACAGGTTTTCCTCTTGGAATATGATAGGGGAAAATGTTCCTTTAATACTCTTCATATTTTAAGCATGTGCATCATCTGTTTTGGTATTATAAAATGGAAAAGCTTGCAATGATGTCCATAAATGTGACATCAAAGGTCAGGCTAGAAATTTGAAATTAAATGGGTTTTTTCCCCCGTAAAGTTAGATCAGTGCTACTTCAAAAATTTCAAGAGGTCCTCACATGTTGTGAATGGTTTACTAGTAATCGTAGTATTCAAATAATGTGCATATGATGTTTCATAAAGTTACTTGTCAGTTCTTTGGTTGGAATCAAACAACTGCCATGAAAAAGAATGTCATGTAAAATAATGGGGTGTCTTGCTAGTGCATGAGGCTGGTGTTAATAGACCACAAGATGAGCACAGCATCTAATTTTCAAACTGGAGTGTTTGTAAACATAACCTCATTTTTTTGCTGTTATTAAAAAAAAAATCTGCTCTTGACTTTTCATTTTTGCACTTAATTGTTTGTGAACACAGTAATATCACACTGTTTTTCTGTTATCTAATTAAAGCTGCAAAAATTATTTTACCATCTGAATTTGTTTAACATAATTTTGATGCAGATATGTTTGACAGCTGCAGAAACTGATTTAATTTTTTTGTTTTTTTGTTTAGCATTGTTGAACTAGAATTGGATACTGTTCTGTTTCACCTCCTTTTCCACATCAGTTGCTTAACTCCCACACTGCTCATTCTGGCTCTCCATTCACATCCCCTTCCTTGCTTGTCCTGCTGCAGCCTGAGCACCAGCAGCCCACATAGAGCAGTCAGTGTCAAGTTGCCATTAGGAAACCCACTAGAGAAGACTCTGGACTGCTGCAGAATAAGTTCTGTTCAGTTCTGTTGTGCATGGTCTGATCCAGCTTATGCAGGACACCACCTACTCAGCTCCTTATTGATGAAAATGATTGCTTATTCATGGAGCCAGTGTGAGTGATCATCCCAGGACACTACCTGCTAAGTCCCCTATTGAGGACAATACTTGTGTAGTCATGGAGCCAGTGTCAAGATGTTTAGAGGAGTTTGTGTGTATGCATGTTAAAACAGCATTCATATCAACTGTTAATAATTTAGGCAAACTTATGCTTGTTTCACTCTCATATTTAAATGTTTCTCAACTTATGTTTAAACTTTTGTCAGGAAGAATCCAGAATTAACCTGATCCATGCTAATATGTGGTGTTTTCTTTCAAAACATAGCGAATACTGATATTGCTGACCAACCAGCTGCTACGTAAGTGTTGTTAAACTGAGGTACACACATCACCACAGCAGGTGCTGTCCTGCTCATAAACTGAGTACTGTGTGCACCAAAATGAGAAGTGTCGATGTCTGCCTTGGTTTAAGTGTCTCAGATCTTTAATGGGTCAGCATCTTTAGACGTAGGCCCATGAAGCTTTCAGAAACCGATGAACAGATACTTTTCATGTCAGTAAATTTGTTTGTTTGTTTTTGTTTTATTTTGTATTGCTTTTGTTTCTGCTGGGTACTCTTGAGTGCTGTGACATCACAAAGTTTCAATTCTCGACAACTTGAGGGTGATAATTGTTTCTCTTTTCTAGATTGTTTCCGTAGTGTACAGTTTTGAAACACATTCTTGTTAATAAGAAGTTGCATGTTATGTGGAAGTTTGTGCAGTCTATCATTACTGTCCTGACAAAGCTGCAATGAGAGTTGCAAGCTTTGAAGACTGTTCTTTCGGTGTCATTGTTTCATGTGGATACATATTTTGTTGGCGTGGTAATGGCGAGTATTTACATCTCAAGCTGTTATATGCCCTGGAAATGATGGGCTGAGTTCATAAACACCTTTCATGAATCTCCAGGTAGTTATTCCCGAAATTGTCATCAGTGATATCGTAGTATGACAGAAGAGTTGATCTTACAATAAAAGTACCACTGGCTTGAATAGCGTGATACTGATAGAAAATGAATTTTAATTACACATACTATACCGTGGCTCACTAATGCAATAAGCGGCAGCAATTTGCTATCCCTGCCTCGTATACAATAAAGTCCGTACGGACAACAAAACCCCTAAAAGGGCCTCGTGCCTCGCGCATGCTCAGAACCATCCTCTTTTCTGGGCAGCCATTTTTTCCCCGTAGCCGCGTGTAGACGAGCACTAAGTATTTTTTGCTTTCTCACGATCGCTCGATCGTTGTTGCTGTTCTTTTGTGTCCTTGCTTAGTTTTCACTTAAGGGAGAACTATGTGAAGCGATGGGGGTAAGGCAGATTTACGAAGGTTTTGTCATTCGATTCCTCGTCTCACTGCACGCTTAGCCTAGCCTACTCTGGCCGCCCCAAACCCCCCCCCCCCCCCCCCCACTCGCTTCCGCGTCACTTTCTCTCTTCTTGTTCGTCTTCTTTCCCCAAAGGGTTTTTCACTTCAACGGTTATGTTGTTGTGACAGCGAGCTCTTTCTCCCGAAACCCCTTTAAAATCTGACGATGATCGGCTCAGCTGCGGTTTCTGCTCGATCTCGTCCCCTCGCCCCTAACGGCATAAGACTCCCGGGGTTTCTGTCGTACCGTTATTGCACCCTGGTTCAGTTCAGCTGCGTTCTACTGCTCACAGTTCGATTTCCCAGGGGAATCAAGATGCCGAGCCCCCTATGGACGGAGGGCTCAGGGGGGGGGTATTGAGGCAGAGTCCACGTCTACCTCTGACGGCTACACTCAGCTTGGGTTCTGTCGTTTTCCCGTTAGTGCATCATGTGTCCATTCAGCTGCGGTTCTACTGCACACAGTTCGATTCCCATGGCGGAATCGAGATGCACGAGCCCCCTATTAGGGAAGGCTCAAAGGTGGGATAATGAGGCAGACTGCTTGTCTACCCCCCCCCTTTTTCGCTCGATGGGCGATCCAAAGGGGAAGCAACTCCTTCTCGAGGGCTTGAATCTCGCCCGCCCCTCAGTTGTTTCCCTTCCCCCACCTCATGCCCTCTGCCTTTTCGGGGGGATTTGGGTTTTCGCCCTTTTTTCCCCAGGGCGTCCCTCGGGGACTGGCGCATCAGGTCCCCCATTTACGGGGTTTGGGGCCAACAGCCACAGCACATGATCGGCCAGAGGTGGTTCTGTCGATCCTGTGACTGTCCCTTTGTCCCCCTAACGCGATCGACTCAGCTTCGGTCGTTCCCGTTAAGTGCATCCTGTGTTCAGTTCAGCTGCGGTTCTACTGCGCACGGTTCGATTCCCATGGCAAAAATCGAAGATGCACGGGCCCTCTCCGGGGGCCCGGGCGTTGAGGTAACTATTCGTCACCCTCCCCCCCGCTCGTTAAGGCATCCAAGGGAAGCAACTCCTGCTCAAGGCTCGAATCTCGTTCGCCCCGGTTGTTTCCCTTCCCCCACCTCATGGTCTGCCTCTTCTTTGGGCAGACCACCGGGTCTTCGCCCTCTTTTCCGAGCACCCCTCAGGGACCGGCGCATTAGGGCCCCCCATTTTTCGGGGTTGGGGCCCAAAGCAGCCACACTCTCGAGGCCCCCCCCCCCCTCCCCCTATCATGGGGTCAGGGCCCTTTGCCTTGGGGCGCCACGGCCCAATGGAAAATATCCCCCGACCATGGGCTTTCACAGCCCCCTGCCCCGGGGGTTTTTCCCTGGTGGCCGGTTTTATTCCCCAGCCCTCCACCAGTGCAGGCCTCTCCCTCCCAGGCCCCTCGGCCCACCCGGGGACTGACCCCTCTCCCGGAATGTCTGGGGAATCACCATTCCGGGCCACTCTGGGCTTTAGCCGCGCACCGCTTCGCCAAGGGCGTCACCACCCCCTCGTCTGTGGATCCGACCGGGGGAAATTCTGAGTCAGAGGAAGGGGACCAGTCACCCGGTTCTTATTCCTTCCAGACTCGGTGGCCTTTCGGGCTTCCCTTGTTCCGGAGGCGGTGTCATCCTCTCAGGAGGTCAGACCCCCTGCCCTTCGGCAGCGGAACTCGCCCTGGGATCTCGCCCATTGGCACTAGCCCTCCTCTCTGCTAAAGGAGTCGGTCATGGTGGCCGACGCATGAGGGGGGCCCCAAATAAGAGTCAGGGGCACGGGGCACAGGACTTTCATGCTGGTTCTGTCCCTGATTTCCCTAGTGCGCTGGCGTGCGGCTTCATTTGCCAAAAAGGGCCCTTCTCGGCAAATGATACAAATCCCAGAAGCCACTCTCCCCCTCTCCCAGGCGGACCTCCTCCTGTCCAGGAAGGTCGAAATCACACGCAAAAGCAGGTGTCCCTCTCAGGCACTGCCTTGCCGAGGGGGAAAGCCTGCGAGGGGGGTTTTTGGAGCTATCTCGGTTATGGATTCTTTTCTAGGGGACTAGTGTCTGCCCTTAAGGACCTGATTCAGATTCCTTCACCATCACCCAAATCCGCGGACCCAGCTGCAGGGGTAGCCTTTTTTCAGTCAATGCTGAAGGGTTAAGTATTCGGCTGGGGCCGTCGCTAGGCTCCTTCTGAACTCTGTACTAGCGAGGGGAGAAGCGGCCTTTTGGCATCTTCTGTGACCCGTTTCCCCTCTGCCCGCTCCTGCCTCCTCAGAGCCTTGCCATCAGGCAGGTCTCTGTTTGGAATCACGCAAAAGGCTACCATTAAGTAGGCCGAGATTACGGCCTCGCCTTTTTATAGGCCCCCCTCCCCCCCCCGCCCCGTTAAAACGCAAGGCGCCAGCGCCTTTCTCCCCTCACCGGTCCCTCTCAACCCAAGGGACGCGTCATTGGACCCGGGGTCCGAGGCAACAACCCACCAGGGTCGGCCCAGGCTCGGCCGGGGGGTCCGGAAGCTCCCCGTCTCAGACGGCCCACCCCCAATGACTTGCCCCCGACCTGTACTTCACCCAGGGCGTCCCCGTGGGCAGTCGTCCAGGCACCTCAGGTCGGACGGCTTCCCGCAAGCCCTTGGGCTCGCGGTAACAGTCGGGTTTTCGTCTTCCTTGGGGTGCAGTGAAGGCCCTCTCACTCCTTTTCCCTCCTCTCGGGATCTGGGGACTCACTCGGCCCTTTGACCAGGAGTCCTTTCGCTGTTTTCCAAGGGACCACAGGAATCCTCACCATTCCTCTCCGGCCCTTTATGCCCATTTTGTGGTTTCCCAAGCTCTGGAGATGGGGACCGTTCTAATCTCTTTGCCCTGACAAAGGTTTCGTTCGTCCTCCGTTTCGAATGGAAACCCCATTCAACCGCATGGGCCATGCATCCCGGCGACTGGCGGTATCCATCGCTTAAAGATGCGTACTTCCCTCCCTTGTCCCACCACAAGGGACAGGAATACCTTCCGCTTTATTGGAGAAGCGCGTTTTTCATTCAGGCTCTCTCCCTTTGACTAGCCCCGCCTCTGTGGTTTTCACGAAGTGGTCCGGAACTTATTTCATGTTCGGGAGAAAGGAATTCGCCTGAAGGGCCCATCTAACGATTGCTTCTTCTTGCCTCACCAGCACTCGGCTTTTCCCCCAAGCCCTACATTTTAGCCCTGTCAGCAGCTGGGGTTTGGGTTTGCAAAGAGAGAATCCGATCTATCCCGTCGGCAGCTCCTTTTCCGGGTCTGATGATCCTTGGCTCCTTAGTACCCCTTGGCACTGCACAACGCCGGTTTAGCGCCTCTTTCGGCAAACGTTGGTCCAGGCACTGCATCCCTGGGACCCCGATCCCTCTCGTCAGTGTTCCATCACAGTGGCCAATGCACTCCCAGCCGCATATCACGCTAAGATGGGGCCGGTTCCAAGCTCCAAGGAAGTTTTCTTCCCTTCCGAAGGAAAACACAATTCTCCTCAACACCGACAACACGCGTGGTGTTATATCAACAAGCAGGGGGGGGGGGGGGGGGTGGGGGGGGGGGGGGGGGGGGGGGGGGGGGGTGGGGGGGGGGGGGCCCCGTTCTCCACTCCCCGTCCCTGAGGGCGAACAGCTTCTTTTTTGGTGCGAGACACAATCATCCGATCTCGCCAAGCTGTTTCTGGGAAATCACATTCTCCCTGGACCCCTCACAGTCGCAAAATGTTCTTCCCCCCCGAGTGACTCTCGTCCAAATCATCCTGGAACCTCTATGACCGATGTTCAAACCACGGGTAACCGTTCGCCACCCGTTTAACCTACCGAACTACCACCTTTTTTTTCATCGAGAGAAAACTTTCAGTCCCTCTGAAGGTTCACAGGTGGCTATTTCCACCCTACCGCCATTAGGGGGCCCCTCCTCGGACGACCCCACTCTTCTGCGGTCTGTCAGAGAGCAAACCCCACAGAGCCCATGCCCCGCCGTATCCGGCGTGGATCTTTTCTATCTCCCTCCTCAGGGCCCCCCCTTACGAGCTCATCCGGGGGTGTTCTCTGAAATCCTTCCTTTAAAACAGCCTTCTCGTTTCCCCTGGCCTCAGGGAGGCGCTTCAAATGAAGCCACGCCCTTATGCCTGCCTGGGATTCGCCTCCTAACCGAAGGCCGATACTCTTCGCCTCCTTCCCGAATTTTTAGCGAAAAACCAGTTGCCAGGTCTTCTTCCCCGACTATAATCCTTTCCTTTTCCCCTCACTTATTCTCGCCCCGGCGACAAGACCGCACTCTCTGTCCGATGTGCCTCTGCGGAGTATAGGAACGCACGAAATCTTCTTTGCCCCAGCAGCGCCACCTGTTCTCTCTCCCAACGAAGGTTTTAAAAGGGGGAATCGCGCTCTTCATCTCTCGTGACTGAGAATCATCAAAGCTGCTACGCGAGACCCGAAGGGGATTTGGCTGTTTTCTCACTAGACCCATGAGATTAGGGCATGGGCGTCTTCGCTGGCGGTAGCTCATAATGCCAGCATTCAGAGCGTGTTAAATGCCGCATATTGGCGGTCCCCTGGCACCTTCATCCAATTCTACTGCGCGACGTTTCCCGTCTGCGCGATGATTGGGTCTAGGGGCATCGCATCAGCTGGGGGTGGCGCAACACTCCATCTCCGCACACGCTCCGGCTCTTCTCGGCTCCTCCGGGCGGTAACCAGGTGAGCCCTCCTTCCAGGTAGTGCGACTCTGCATTAGTGAGCCACGGTATTAGTATGTGTAATTAAAAGGAAATTTTTATTCTAAAATTAGTTTAATCTAACATACTTACCGTGGCTCACGCAGAGCCCCCTCCCTACCTCCCCCGCCTTCCGGGTTCCATCAGGATTTTCTCAGTCAGGGTTTAATATACCTCGAAAAGAGGATGGTTCTGAGCATGCGCGAGGCACGAGGCCCTTTCAGGGGTTTTGTTGTCCGTACGGACTTTATTGTATACGAGGCGGGGATAGCAAATTGCTGCCGCTTATTGCATTAGTGACCACGGTAAGTATGTTAGATTAAACGTAATTTTAGAATAAAAATTTCCCTTTTAAATTGCTTCATTCCAATGCAGAGGAATGAAAATGTGTTCACATAATTATGCTCACAATGATATTTCCACTTGCTGACATACTGTAGTGTGCCTAGATCTTAAAATGTTCCTGGTCAAGCAGACATTGTCAGCTACTTAAATGTGAATTTCCTTTGAGCTTCTAATTCATTTACAGAAATTTTTGCTGGTGACTTACTGAAGTTATGACATAGCCTGTTTTGAACATTTTTGCTTGTTTGTTGTTGCATAGTTTCCCTTGTCGACAGTAGTACCAGTTAAGGTCAGCATGTTTGCTAACATTAGGAACTAGGGTTTGGGACTGGTCAAGTGACAGAACTACAATAACTTCCGGGGGCTTTTCCATTCTGTTTTCTGCAGTATTCTGGAAATCACTCAAAAAGGGAAAAGCTTTAAATTTAAGGTAGACCATGAAATGTTGAAAGCATTTATGGTGATTACACCAGGATCTGGTTTTATGCAACTTGTCTGCAGAACTGCTTTTTAACTCAAGAAGTAAACAAATCAACACATAGGTCAAATTCCAGGATGGTTAGAGCCTGTTCATGGGTTAAGGTTTCGGTCAGCATCAAGGTTTAATTCTTATCTTCATCAGCAATTAAAATTTCACTTTTCGCGCACATTCACTTCTTATTTCCAAATGCTTCTTCCCACCTGAAAAGCCCACTTGTTTCTCACAGCAGAATTGCAGCTTTGTGAATGGCTTTCCACTTATTTTTCCCAAAGCAAAGCAACAGCTGCGTTATATCCGCTTCTGTTTTAATGGGAATACCTGGTTTATTAGTCATGAGAGATTGCCACGGCAAAGACTGACAAGTCGTGCTTTCAATTCTAAATCATTAATGTGTTCTTTTGATTCTTCTTTCCCCATCACTGTCCATATATCATGTACATTTTGTCTTTATTAAGAATTGTTTGCATTGTTGAAGTAAGTCAGCATTTCATTGTCAATTATTTTGTGCAATGAAACACTGCTGGTTGCACCTTCTGTTCATATTTTACTGTTGTTTGGTTATCTGTGTAATTTCAAGCATACTTCAGTAATGTATGTGAAAGGTACGTTTAAGCAAGCAGTTTTACAATGAACAAACAGCTCCTAAATGCAAGCAATAATGTTGAGTCAGTTGCTCGTTTAATTGCAATCTTATATGTATGGGGGGCATTTGCGAGCACATTCAGTACATACATTTATGGGTGAACACTTGCACATGCACTCATCTAAGCTTACTTTTGAGTAACACACACGTACGCACGCACGCACTCACACATGCACTCACTCACTCACTCACTCACTCACTCACTCACTCACTCACATACACATAAACACATACATACAAACACAAACACATGTACGCACACACGTACATTCTCTTCTTCCATCATTGCATTATTCATCATTTGGGTTTTTTTAATAACTGTGTTAAGCAAAAGGAGGAATGTACAAATAGAAAGAAGTAACATGAATTATTTCAAGTCAAGTCAAGTATACTTTTATATCTCAAAAAGAGAAATTATTATCAGGTGCAACACCATTTATTACAAACATATTACATAAAAACATATCACAGAACACGAAAAGACAGGATTTTCATTAAAAGGCCTACGAACATATAAAAACCCATTAAATCACCATGAATAAGATAAGATGAGATAAGATAATGTTGCTTATAGCCCAGCCGACCGCAAAGGGCCACATCAGGGCCATGAATAAGATATTTACATACTTTTTAAACAGGTCTTTAAGAGCCTTTTAAAAGCAGGATCCACAGCATTACAAATGTTACAAATCAAATGCATTTTAAGACCCCCCTCCCCCCCCCCCCCCCCCCCCCCCCCCCCCCCCCCACCCCCCCCCCCCCCCCCCCCCCCCCCCCCCAACACACAACTACATATGCAAAAATACATGCATGATACATGCGCGAATCTGCAACAGAACATACACACACATGTGCGCGCATGCACATACAACCACACAATACATCTGCACACAAGAAAGCACACACCACACACACATAGATGTACATATGCACACATACACACACACATACATACAATAATTATACTGTTCAAACTGCTCACAGTAAGAGAAATGTACAGAATCTACACAATTAAGAATTCAACAGATGGACTGACTGCGGAAGAAGATTTTTGAGCTCGTGTTTTAAACTTGAAGGTTCTAAATCTGCGTCCTGAAGCAAAAGATCATAGTGTTGAGCTAAAACATGGCTGTCATCATTCGCAATCTGCCGTCCTTTCTCTTCAACATCGCTCCTCATACAGATCTTGCAAACTTCTTTGTCTTTCACACCACAACTTTACTGCAAACATTCACAATATCACTCACGTTATGCTTATTCCTTACATTCAAACTTCCATACCAACTGTCACGACCGACCCCTGGAGGTCTGCCTGACAGGATCGGTCCTAAGTGGAGTGAAGGGAGTGACTGACCTCACACGCCTCGCAAGAGCCCACACAAAAAAGATTACGATACAAACACCCCATTTATTCACATCAACACACGCAATCACAAATAAATATTTCAACACACGCACCATGCACAATCACAATCAAGCATTCCAACACACATAACATGCACAATCACAATCAAGCATTTCAACACATATGACATATACACAATTATAATCAAGCATTTCAACACATATGACATATACACAATTATAAATAAACAATTCCAGCACCCATCCCTTTCCCTGTCATGTAGTGCCCTCACACCCTTGCCTCTCCAAAGTCTACTGGAGCACCCTGTCGCACTAGGTGCCCCACACCGGGTCGGTTCTTGAAGAGAGTCGTGCAAGGCCGACACCCTTGACACACACAAACAGACGGAGGAGAGCGCGCCCCGGGGGACGGGGCGTTGTTGCTGGAGGTCCTGGACGGGGATCAGGACCATCCAGCCAAGTCCACAGGCTTTTCCACCAGTACGTGGCCTCAACCAGTGCGTGGTCCCAACCAGTGCGTGGTCCCAACCAGTGCGTGACCCCAACCAGTGCGTGGTCCCAACCAGTGCGCGGCACCAACCAGTGCGCGGTCCCGACCAGTGCGCGGCACCAACCAGTGCGTGGTCCCAACCAGTGCGCGTTACCAACCAGTGCGCGTTACCAACCAGTGCGTGGTCCCAACCAGTGCGCGTTACCAACCAGTGCGTGCTCCGGGTGAAGTCTCCGGGAGGAGGGAAAAGGTAACTGGGAGGAAAGTAGAAAGACGGGTACTGGAACCCCGCAGTCAGTACTGACACATGCTGTTAAACCTTAACACTAACAGCCACTCGCATGATGGGCGAGGGGAGGTCTACTAAATACACCCACAACACCAGCTCAACACAGACCCGAGCATAACACAGCAAACCAATCGAAATCAGGAATATTCGTTAAAGTCTTCTCATACGAAGCAGGTAAGAGACCATTAAATTAACAGGCTATAAAACAAATATGAATTATCTTCATCCTTCTCTCACTCACGTTTAACATTTTCCTTTCTTAGGAATTGAACTAATAAAGCAACCATGGCTTTACATCTGCCACCACATTTGCAAATAATAATAATTCAATGGCACAATTATCCCCACATTTTATGGCAACATTTCAAAATAACACAAATTTCCCCCCACGCATCCAAACGACTAATCATGCGTACGCACGCTCGCGAACATAAAACTCATTCTCCTTGCACACACAAACAGACGGTGGCCGAAGAATAAGAGTCCGGCGAATGTGACAGGGGCGGACGAGCGAGACCAAGCAAGTACCAACCTGAATCACCAGGTTCTCTCCCATCCCACCGACTACCGCATCACCAGATGCATAAAAAGGAGGAAGAATTTTGGATATAATTTAGAATGGCCAGGTTAAAGATTGAATTAACCAGAAAAAGTGGTCTCAAACAATATTTCTTTTATAATTTTGAAAACCAAAAGAAATTGCGCAAAAGAGAAGAATTAGCCGGCTAACAACAAAAAACAACAACAACAAACGAACCACGAAACTGATGCTTACCAGCTACCCGTGGGTGACCCAGAAGAGGCGGGTCAAACGACTCTCTCTGCCTCTGTCCGGTCGAGAGGGACAGCAGCGCAGATGCGGAAAAAAAAAATGAAGTGATGTCTCCCTCCTACAGGCCGACTGTAGGAAATGAAAGTACCGACTGTACCTTCGACGATAAGGTGAAGAACCAGGACCGGAGCAGGCGCTCCCAGAGACATCTTCCGCTCGAGTGAAGAGAAAACCTCCCTAAACGATGGCAGCCGACATGCCACGCTACGTCACAGTGAGCATACCTCAAGCCTAAGAGGAATGATGCACGTGCGACAGGTAAAAAGACAGGAGAGAGGCCGATAGAGACAGCCAGTACAAGAAAAAGATACCAGCCACCCGTAAACCCGCAGAACGAATTACACGGGTAGTGGAATTAGAGAGAGAGAGAGAAATAAACCTAACCTGAGCTGAACGACATTAAGGTGCAAACGCACTACAAGCCACATTAAGGGACGGATACACGACAACAGCAACGACAATAAATAAATGAATAATTCCGCCACCCTAGATGGGTCAATCGTCGTAGGCCTCGTGACAAACCGTGACACCAACACATGAAAGATCCAGTGAGAACCGATTCAATGCAGCACCGATAGTAAGTTTTAAGAACATTTGTGGAAACACCAATGTTTCTCAATTTTTGCAAACAGAAGACTCTGGACTGACATTTTTTAAAGGCTAATTGAACGTTACCATCAAAAGAAAGCTTGTTATCCAAAACTGTACCCAGGTAGCGGTATTCATTCACCCGTTCGACAGTTTGGTCACCAATAACAAGCTGGGGTATTGCAGTGGGGGTTTTACGAAAATCAATAAGCATTTCTTTTGTTTTGACAACATTAAGGTCTAAATAATTTCTATTACACCAAGATGCAAACCTTTCAACTTCACTAAAATAAATAGAATCTGAGTTGGATAGATCATCGATAGCAGAATCATCAGAATACTTTATGACAGGTGTTGTTTCAGTACCAGTGCAGTCGTTTGTGTACAGAGTAAAGAGGACCTGAGATAGCACTGTGCCTTGTGGGGCACCAATACAAGTAGAACGTTCTGAGGAAGTTGCAGAAAGGAAGCGGACAGACTGGGTTCTGTTGAGGAGAAAATTGACAATCCAAAGAGTAAGTTTGGGGTCTACGTTCAGGTCTAGCAGTTTCAGGGCCAGCAGATGGGGCTGGATGGTATTGAAGGCAGAAGAACAGTCAATGAACAGGATGCGAACAAAAGAGTCAGGGGTGTTCAAATGAGCAAAGGCGTTATGAAGTAGCGTTAGTATGGCATCGTCTGTGCCCCTCTGGGGTTTGTAAGCGAACTGAAAGGGATCAAGTTGCTGCTTAGTGAAGAACAAAAGGCGGTGAAGGACTAGTTTCATACCTATCATATTGATTATACTTGTTACCTTGTATATTATAACTATAAAATTCCATACCTTTCATATTGATTATCCTTGTTACCTTGCATATAACTATTAAAGTAAAAAAAAAAGGTTGTGTTGTGCTTGCAACTGCAAGACTTAGATTAACTTACTAATTCAAGCACAACAGCCTGTCTGTCTCTTGAACTAATTAAAAGGTGCCTTTCTAGCAGTTTGCATGGTTGTATTTCTCTACCTTTACAGAATATTCATACTATCCCATAAAGCTAGTTTGTGTTACTCAACAACAGCTGTGTAATGGAGGACTGGGAGTGCAAGAAGCAAGGTCTAATAAATGGAGCATGCGAACATCATGCAGCATAGTGATCATTCACAGATTCACTTGTAAGCTTTCATGGGTGACAGCTAAATGTCAGAGGAACACCAAGAAAAAAAAAGTAGTCCGGATGCAGTCATTATCGTGTCCTGGGCACAGAGGGCAGTAAAGGTGGCAGTTTGAATTTGATACAGTGTTATAGCAGTTTGGGTGCTGATTTGGTAATTGGGGCTCTGATAAGTCCTGTCTCAGTATCTTTTGTGCGTGACATTTGTTTGATCACTGATGCAAAGCCCACCATGATTCAGGTTGGTTGGTTTGGTTGTTTTTTTTGTTGTTTTTTTCTTTTCACCCCTTCATGTATGGTAGCAGGTTGCTTCAGTTCTTTTTATTCTAAGATTGTAGCAGAATCCCTTCCTGTCCCCTTTACACTCACACATGCTCTCTCTCTCTCTCTCTCTCTCTCTCTCTCTCTCTCTCTCTCTGGCTTTCCCACCACCCGTACTCCCGCTCTCTCTCTCTCTCTCTCTCTCTCTCTCTCTCTCTCTCTCTCTCTCTTCTCTCTCTCTCTCTCTCTCTCTCTCTCTCTCTCATTTCAACAATTAGGTTATCTGCTTACCTCACCCCTCACCCCATCCCCAACAATTCAGATTGCCACCCTGTCTCAGATATTCTCTGTCTCTGTCTCCCTGTCTCTGTCTCTTTTTCGCATTGTGTGTGTGTGTGTATGTATGTATGTATGTATGTGTGTGTGTGTGTGTGTGTGTGTGTGTGTGTGTGTGTGTGTGTGTGTGTGCACAGTAATGTGCAAAAGGTAAGCTCAGTGAGAAGGTTTAAAGGGGTGAATGTGTGTGTGTGTGGGTATGTGTGTATATTGTAAAGTGGGAGAGTGTTGCCAGGGGGAGGTGGAATCAATGTGGATGGAGGATAGAGAAACAAGTCGGCATTTGGCACTAATGTTTGTGCAATAGACCACTCCTAAATTATTGAGACTTAGCCTGGTATGGCCACTCAAGCTTCATTAACGTGTATGCTTTATATCTATCAACGCTTTATATCTATCAACAGTGAAAAGACACGAGGCACAGACATATGTTTTTACTCAAACTGAAAAGATGGTGCTTTGAATACCTCAAACACTGAACTTACATTCTGACCTCCTGGAGTTTTAGAATTAAACAATAATAGGCATTTACAAACAGATGTGTGCACACAGCATTTATCCTGTTGAGATGATGAAAGAAAGGAACAAAGAGGCCCAACGTATGAATGAGAACACAAGAAAGGCTGGTACTCCAGTTCTTAGTAAAGGACAGCTAGAAGGAACAACTCAAAGGCTATACATTTTCCCCATACTTACAAAGGGTTTTTTATTTTATTTTATTTTTTTAATGTTTTGGATTTTCTGTTCAACGTAAAGAAACCTTGAGGATGAGAGCAGCAAATAATAAATAGACTTGATCAGATTTACTGAGAGGTCAAAACATACACATCAGGCACAGGCAAACACACACACACACACACACACACACACACACACACACACACACACACACACACACACACACACGAAGATGCAAATGCAAAATAGATATTCCAACCATCTTAAGGTGTACACAGATGGATCATTGACTAGTAACAAAGAGGCCGGATAAGAGGCCGGATCAGCATTTGTTATTCCATCGCTGAAAGTAGAAAAGCATATTTCATTGGAAAATATCGCTCCATATTTGTAGCTGAAATGATAGCGATACTTATGGTGTTGACATTTCTAATTGATTTACCACAGTCAGTGTTTTAAGTGTTGTTTTGTGTAGATTCGCTGTCAGTGTTACAATCAATTAAGTGTGTTAATTCAAATTCAGATAACTTTATTTTGAAGGAAATTTAACATTTAATCCACGTCTTGATATGTAAAGGAACAGATATAACTTTCTTCTGGGTTCTTTCACACTGGAATTTTGGGCAATGAACTTGCTGACAGATGTGTGAAAAAAGGCGCTGAAAATGGAACGAGGGTACAAACTATTTCCATACCGTTCACTTTGAGAGTCAACAAATTTTAAAACAAACAGCTTGGGAATATTTCAGAAATGGGCAGAACAAAGCTGTTACTCTTGTTCAGACACAAAATAATCCTCTTTTTAGTATTGATCATTTCAAAAGCATCCAAAATCTGCACATTTATGATATGCATCAATACAGAAACTTTGTTTCAATATTTCATCAATTGAAACTGGATGCTTTTAGAACTAAATATAGCTCTCCAACAAAATGCATATGCGGGGAAACAAAATTGACAAGAGATCATGTTTTGTTCGAGTGTGTGCCTCTCAAGGCATTTCTGCCACATTTATCAGGCATGTCTGTGACAGATATTTTTTCTGATATTGATTTTGCTTTGACAGTTACTTTCTGCTTGATTCGTAGTCCAGTCAGGTATTTGCTTTAATCTGATATTGCTAGTGTGTGTAGGTTGGTTGATTTATTTGTTTGTCTGTCTGATTGTTTTCTGATGTTATGTACACCACCTTCTGCTCACTTCCAGCCCACCCCCTCCCTACACACACACACACACACACACACACACACACACACACACACACACACACACACACACACACACACACACACGCGTATGCAACATGAACAAACTCTATCTCCCTCTATTTGCCTGTCTATCTCTCCTTTCTTGTCTAATACCACATAGTTTGTGAAAAGACATAAAATTAAAGTATTACTACTACTACTACACACACACACACACACACACACACACACACACACACACACCACACACACATGCCTCACACACACACACACACATGCCTCACACACACACACACAACCCAAATAATGTGCTTGCATTAACAATTCTTTGTACACACACACACACATACACAGACATACACACATGCAGACACACACACACACACACACACACACACACACACACACACACACACACACACACACACGGATCAGTTTATCTTTTAATAGCCCAGAGTTTGTTAAGAATTCTTTAAATGTTTTCCTGCCTCCAGATCATCAGGTCAAATTATCCAGGTTGTCCTTGTTTACCATCCTGCTTCTTGATGTGGATTTTCATTTTCAAACAACAAACATGCAAACAACATGCACACACACACAAACACACACATGCTCACGCACACACGGAGGCACTGACACACAGAGAACTCACTTACTCTGTGTGTGTATGTGTGTCCCTCTCTCACGTGCATGCACACATACACGCACGTGTGCACACACACACACAGAGCACTCTTGTTTCTCTCTCTCTCTGTCACTCTCTTTCTCTCTCTGTCTCTGTCTCTGTCTCTCTCTCTCTCTCTCTCTCTCTCTCTCTCTCTCTCTCTCACACACACACACACACACACACACACACACACTCTCTCCTCTCTCTCTCTCTCTCTCTCTCTGTTTCCCCCTTCCCTCTCTTTCTTGCTCACATACATACACGCCACACACACATATTCACACACAAACACACAACACACACACACACAAACACACAACACACACACACACACACACACACACACACACACACACACACACACACAGAACTTGCTCACTCTATATCTCTCTCTCTCTCTCCTTCTCTCTCTCTCTCTCCGCACACTCACACTCACACTCACTCACAGAGGCAGGCATACAGAGAAAGAGAGAAGAGCTTCCATATACAAATGTTAGGGATGTGACCAGTATTGATTTACTGGAGAGAGAGAGAGCAACTTTCTTTTTTCTTTTCTTTTCTTTTTTCTTCAGTAAATTTAGGTAGAAGGGAACCACAAAGCAAAACATTTTTAAGAGTGGGAGGTAGGCATGAAAAGAACTGGAGTGACCTCAGGCAGATTTCAGATTGTGAGAAGCAGCAATTGGGAGTGTCCCAGTTTGTAGGAGAGGTTGCAGAAGGCATGCAGTTCTCCATGAATGCATTATCTTGATTCGTAGATTGATATTTTATTACCAAGTTTGTATGTTGTAAAGAAGCTTGGCAGGGGTTTCTGTGTTGGTACTGATTGAATGATATTGATACCTCCTTTGCAACAGATGTCAGTTTTAGCTTGTAGTATCATAGGGAAATCCATATAATACAAGAGAATTCAGAACCTGAGGATGTTAAACATTGATACATTAGCATGCAGATGTTGTGCCAGGTGGTTTCTTTTCTTTCTTTCTTTCTCATTGTTTTTCTTTTTTTTTCCCCACCTCCTCCCTCCCTGCCCTTTTTCCTCTCCTTTTTCTTTTTCTTCCATTCCCGTTTACATGTTTTTCCGTCTTGTTCTTTATTTTTTCCCTTTCTTTATTTTCTCTTCCGTGGTTCCTTCATTTCTTATTTTGTGTTTTCTATTTTTGGTCTTCTCTTTTCAAAAGATCATTATCAGGTGTGAGCTTTATCTTGTTCCACCAGTCCTCTGCCCCTGGCTTGAACCCTGCCTGTCACAGAGGTGGAATGCTGATATATGACCTGTTGTCCAAGGGTGCTTTCTTTTGTCCCCTGCTGTTAGGATTAGATACTGTACTACAGTTAAATGAAAACCAAGATTATGTGAATATGGGGTTTGTGTGTTTCCCCCTTTTAAAATTTTTTTTTATTTTTTTAATTTTTTAAAGAGTATCTCATATAAATTAGAGCGAGAGTGCCAAGTATGAGTGCGAGATACTTTCTATCTCAAAGCGTTTGTGTACGTATAAGATGTATAGTCTTTTTTTTTTTGTGTGTGTGTGTCTGGATTTTGTTTTCTTATCAGGAACACAATGGGTAGTCTCCACTTATTTATTTTGCTTTTTTTTTTCCAGAGTGTGATTTGCATAATATGCAATCTTGTATCTGTGTTTTATATGTGTGTTTCAGGCGCATTGCTTGTATGACTTTGAAGGTGACCATGAAAGTGGGGAGCTCAGTTTTTATTCTGGAGACATCCTGACCCTTATACGACAGGTAAACAGAATTGAAGTGATCAATGATTATTTATTCAATTGTTAAAAAACAGGAAACAAACAGAACAGCAAACCAATCAGAAGCATGGATGCATGTACACACAGAAAAGAAAAGTGCAAGAACTGATACACAAATAGGCATGTGTATCTCCTCTTCTCATTCTCTCTCTCTCTTTTTCTGTCTGTCTCTCTCTCTCTGTCTCTCTCTCTCTCTGTCTCTCTCTCTCTCTCTCTCTCTCTGTCTCTCTCTCTCTCTTTGTTTCTCTCTCTGTCCATTAATAATTTTAAGTGCATCCTTGTCCATTTGCGCACCCCTCCCCCAGTAGAAAAAAATCCCTGTGGGCCTGTAGCATAATTTTCATCCACTTCATTATCAGATTGAGAAGTCTGTGAAAATGTAAAATTTGAGAATGATAGAAATGGTCATTTTCAGATCATATTATGACAGGAAAATATTATGTTAGGTAACTGTAAACTGACTAAACATCAAAATTATGGATTTGCATACGAAACTTCAGTGCAGTGTGTTAGAGCATGACAGTCTTAGCAGATTCACTGCAGTATGAGACAGATGGACCACTTTAATAATGCGAGAAAGATGGATTGCCCAGACAGTTCTTGATATTTGAAATATAGTCTTGTAATACAGTATTGGCAACTCATGCAAATGCAATGTCTTTGTATGTGGGCCTGTGGGTTCTGAAGGGTTGATTTTAACTTTTAGTCTTTGTAGTGTTGTCATCGTCCCAGTGACCCTTTGCTACTTCCTCTCAGGAGGAAGTCCAGGTTGCCAGCCAGTTGTGTGGCCCCCAACAGGCAGCATGGGACATAAAACTGGATTGATGGGTTGCAGATTGGTAAATGATAAGCACCAAGGTGGAGACAGTACA
>CM031616.1:24354312-24414312 GCA_018398815.1 Conus ventricosus | reverse complement strand
ATAAATCTGCTGTTTGATAGAAATGGAATAAAACTATCTTAACATTAGTGAATGCTGCTGTCGCCCAAATCGTTTGAAGGTGTGTGTCAGGAGTAGAATATTCTCAAGAAATAAGAGAAGAGTTTTAAAGAAACATATAAGCAGAACTATTTGTTTGCAAGTTAATGACTAAAGGATTGTAGTTGCAATAAAAGAAAAAAGTCTTTTTTTTAACCGCTTGACTGCTGAACATTTTTGAATCCAGGTTGGTATGTATGGATTGCAAGCGAAGTGACAATATTGTTTGTAGACTTTTGTCATTGATTCATTGGAGTAAATTATACTATTCCATTTGAAACAAGACAAGACAGTGATACATGGTGATAAATTGATACTTTAGTCCCATCCCATTCACAAGGATGCTATCAGGCCTGTTTACCCATACGATTTCATTGTATTTTGTACATGTTTGGTGAAAATATGATGAATACAAACTAGAAAAAAGTACAATGAAAAACTGTAGACATGAAATTCTTGAGCAGCGACTAGTCTAGCGGAGTGTAACCTCAGTGTTATCTTGGTGTGTGAGTTTGGGTGCTTTTACTAAAGAGCGACTGCTCCTATGCATGGAATAGCATCTTGATATGTGTGGTTCTTTGACTACATGCCAAAGTGTAAGAACAGTGGTGAGGACTGCAGGCCCAGAAATATTAGAAAAGCTGGCGAGAAGGTGTATAGAAAAGCTGGCGAGAAGGTGTATGACTGTGTGCCAAAAAAGTATGCAGAGTAAGCAGGCACGACAAAAAGTTGTATTGGATAAAGCTGATTTACTGATTCTTGAAAGTGCATTGTGGTTGTAGTTATTGAAATCAGTCTGACATTGAAGGCAGAGGAAAATTACCCCACAGAAATTCGGAAGAAGTATTCTCCATCCTCCCACCTCTCCACCTCCATCCTCCCCCTCTCCCACCTCCCTGCTTTTACAAAAATTTTTTTTTAAAGATTTGTACACACACTTTGTAGAAAATACACTCATTTGAGTAGAAAGGTAGAAAATACACTCATATGGGTGGAAAAGTACACCTATACCAGTTTGAGGGTAAACAGATCTGTACACTTAGTAGTTTAGTAGACAAGCATGCTGACCTGTTGCAGTTAAGGGCTTGTAACATTTTCTAGATGTATTTAATATTTGTTTAAAATAAAGGCTTGTGAATGTCTTCCTTTGATTTTGCCATTTTTTTTCCTCCCTTATTTCTCCCTCTACTTGCATTTGTGTGTGTTTGCATGCATAAACAAGCACAAAGTAAAAATAATTTTGTAGTTACTGAATGTGGAGGAATTTACCCTTTTTCTCATTTTGCGTGTTTGGTATTATGCATGTTTTAAGTACACCCAGGAAAAAAGGCTTGTTTCTGACAAAGGAAAATGACAGTCAGAAAGTTACTTGAATAAATAGACTGAAAATTGAGCATTTGCTTTTGTCATTTCACTTGTACATACAATATCATAGGTCACAGTAAGGAGAAAAGTATGACTTATCCAGGAGAAAGCTTTGTGGTCCTTTTTCAGTCTCAGAAGGAACTCTCATCATCACAAACACAAGAACAGCCTGAAGTGAAGAGTTCTGATTCATCGCAGGTAGAATCTTCCCTAACCCCCCGTCTTCACATCCACCTTGTTCATGTGCAGTATGAAATCTAAATGTTTGATCAAAATGCCCTGCCGACCCCAGATCACCAGCACATCAAACCTTGTTTGCATTTTTTAGTTACCTCTGAAGGATCAGTTAGAACTTCTAGAGTTTAGCAGAGTAAAGATAAAAAAACAAAGAACATTTTAACATCAGCTGAAAAAATATATACTTTTGAAAAAGAATTCCATTGTGGATTTTTACCAGTTTATGTTGACGATGAAATGCACATTTTCAGAAGCAAGAACTGAAAATTTACTGTGATATTACCTGAATTTAGATATTATCAGCGTGTCATCGTTGATGTTTTGAACTATGTAAAAAATTCACCTTTGGTTGATTCTCTTTGAAATAATTTCTTAACAGTTGTATACTTTTATGGGCAGTTTTAAATCTATCTGTTCTAAAATTTGGAAATGTAATGGGTCGCTGACCAATTTTTTGCAGTTAGAAATTAAGTGATTTTGGTATTTTCTGTGTTGTAGAAACACTTTTCTTTGGACTGACATGTTTTTTCCCCCCTGCCACTTTTAACTTGTTGTTGAGCTTCATGTTTGCCTCCCTGAGCTGCTCATGCCCACAGTTCTCCTTTGTGTGATGTGTGATGTTCAGCGGTGTTGCACATTTCTATTTGGAACTGTTTTCGCTTTGTTATTTGGTTGCTTGAAGTGTTCTACAAGTTGTTGGCTAATCAGTGTCCAGCTGCCTTGGTTTAAGTTGCAAACCAACCTGAAAGGGGTGTTGTACAGGTAGTGCATGTGTCAGTTGGACTCTGTGTGTGTGTGTGTGTGTGTGTGTGTGTGTGTGTGTGTGTGTGTGTGTGTGAGCTATAAGCAACATTATCTTATCGTGTGTGTGAAAACACTCAAAGTGACATGTTTCACAAGTTTGCTTATTTGGCACAATTGTCTTTTGTTTATGGTATTTAAAAATATTAACTTGTATCATATATTTATTCTGTATGTAAGTTGATATTGTTGTGTTCCAGATTGAATATGTGTCTTTTGAAATAACCCAGTTCCCCCCCCCCCCCCCCCCCCCTCTTTCCTCACCATATTTGAAATGACATGTACACATTTAATGAAAATATGTGCAACACATGAATTCAGCTGATTGATAATCCATAGGCAGGTGATGAGATGTACATTATTAGCTCCAGTCTCTGGAGAGTTAGCTGTTCCCAGATTGGAGTGTGTATAAAGTCAGTCATAAACCAGATATCCCTTCTTTTCTAAGATGCAGGGTTTGTACGGTTCTTTAAGGTTTGGAGAAATTTGGTGAATCTGAGGTGTCTTTTTTAAGACCATACCAGTCTCTACAAATTGACTTGGGCTTGTAAACATTTGTAAATGTGATGGTGTCCCGTCAAAAAGAAGAGTAAAAGTTTTATGGTTATTGAAACTGAATCCAGTTCAAGTATGGAATTTTTTTTAGTTATTTGGGGATACTTTGGAAATCAGACCCTGCTGGTTGTATAAATATTATGATGAATGAATTCTGCTTTTGATTAATCAAAACAGACAGCCCCAACTCAGAGCTAGATGTAAATGTTTATGCAGGTGTTTATTTTTAGTGTGACTTACGTGCAGTCTTCAGTATAAATTGGTTTTGAAAGTTTGGCCAGTTGGGTCTTAAGATATTGTAAAAAGTTTGCAAATGTTGTGCCTTTTTTGTTGTTGAGTATGAACTTATAATGGTAGGTCTGATTCTCAGGGCTCTTTCAAGGCAGAGCTTCCACTTCATTGCAAATTGGCAGATTTCAGCAAAATGTCTGAAATCAGTGGGATTCTGAGAAATTTTTCAGTGGAAAAAAAGGTCAGGTTAGAAGGGAAAAAGTGGCAGTGACAGCAGCAGAGCGCAGGTTGCAATATTTGTATGTTAACTGACGACCACTTACATAATGAAATTATGTGTAGCATTCTTTGTGAGACCAGCGTGTCACCACTTTCTCTGACCAGTTGTAGGGAAAGTTGTGTCAGGTTCTTAGTCGTGTGTTTGTAAGGTGCTGCAAATATGAAAGATTGACAAAAGCTGTAAACATTAATGGTTTAGGTTGTGGTTGAAGAGAAAAGTGGATGGTAAGTAACTCAATGTTCAGGTTTGTGTCAGACTGCACCATTTTGAAAGCAAACTCAGAATGTTCACAACGGAGGGGAGCATTCCTGCAGGACTCCTGTTGAATTTTGGTAATTTTTGCTTTTCCTTAAATGGATCCATGCAAGGGGATAATAAGAGAGTAATGCTGTTCTCCCAGTTCCAGAGGTAGTTTCTTTGTCTGTCACAGACTTTGTAAGCATTGAGTTGGTCACAGTGGGGATTGGGCTCTGTAAAATACTATTGTTCTATTCAGATGCTTTGTTGCTGCAGACTTCCAGAAAGTAAAGGAGGAGGAAGGGTTTAGGATTATATGTGATAGCAAAGTTATACATAACATGCTTCTCTGTATTTGGGCAAGGATACATGATCTTCACTAGCATTATTATTGCCACTGAGTAAGTTGACATGTACAAAAAAAAGAAGCTCAGGGCGAGGATAGAGTGAGATGGAAAGTGAGTGTCAAGAAAGTGATAGAGAAAAAAAAATTGAATAGAGAATGATAGCATAAGCAAATGTTGTCGGTGTTGTCACAGATGTGAGTGAGAGAGAGAGCAAGCTCCCCTCCCTCCCCCATCCCCCCTACCTTTAGCCCTTCATGACATGTTTACAGAAAGAAACCAAGTTTTCTTGTGTGGAGGCACACTGCTTTGCAGTTGTGCCTGTGTGCAATGTGTATTGACTGTTTGACTGGCCAGTAAAGCAGATTTGTCATAATAGTGATGAATAATGCATTTGGGCCAGTCAATGAAATTGGCTGAAAATAGATGTTTGTTTGATGATTAATTGACGCATTTAGTCAGATTTTGAGAGTTTTCATGCTCAGAAAGTTTGAGATTAACATATATTAAGTATTGAGGAGATTGTGTACTGAATGTGAAGGTGATATGTGTGGCAGTTTCGACGTGATGTTGTATCAAACTTTCTCTGTATAAACCCTACTAACACAAACAGCATAGAGAGAAAAAGAGAGAGAGAGTAGTTTTTCTTTCTTTTTTTTGTACAATGTATGTTCTTTGATTGTAGGACCTGCAGGGCCAAGGCAATTTTGGGTTGGCAGCACCTCATCGAGGAGCCAAGCAGCTTTCACCCACAGGAGAGATGTCGAAGTATGGCACAGTGAAAAGTAGTTTTAGCAGGTTAGTTCCATTGGTTAATTTTTTTCTCTCAGATATTTTTGGCTTTTGATTTGTTATTTTCATAAAATCATCCATTATTTTGCACCACAATGTTTTTGTTTGTGACAACGAACATTTGTTTTTGATCACATGTAAGGAAAGTGAATTGTATGAATAAGTGAAACCTCGTGGTAGAGATCTTCCAAAGAAAGACTTTTTACCTTTAACCCTCATAAATTTTGCATTGCCTTGTCTCAAGATGTATGGAACTTCCAAGTTATTTTTGTAAAGGTGTAGACGAACTGAAGCAACTGGGATACTTTAAAAGAAAACTTGCAAGTCCAAATGACATCAGGTTTTGTGCAAAAATCAAAGAGTAGATGTAGTTTGATGTGCATGTGTCTGCGTATTGATGATGTTTGCAACTGATGTTTTTTTGTTTTTTTGTTTTTTGCTTCCTTGCACAATGGATGTCAGTTAATGTGTTGCTGATATTTATAACTTACTGTGGTTACTTGCATGATGAGGATCATAACATAGATCTACACATTGAGGTATCAGATCTTGATCACTATCACTAAACTTCGAATCAAATTTGAACTCATTCATATACTCTAAACTGATGTGTTGAGTTGCTGATCATCCTTTTTTTCCTCTTGGATACGTTTTGTTTTCTTATCAAATAATGACTTGCACCTTTCTTTATTGGAAGTAAAAGTGCTTTTGTTTTGGTCACTTGGATGTTGGAGGGGTGTCACATAATTGTAATATGTGTTGTTGCCTGTGTGCAGATTTTCAACCTTTGCCAAAACAGGAGGCGAGGCTTTCCTCATGGCTCAGGAAGACGTCAATGTTCCAGATAGTGATCAGATCAAAATCATTGTAAGTGTCCATATTTGTAGCTTGTCATAGCTATCTGTAGCTTCTTTCTGAAAAAGAGTGGCTTTGTTCCTTTATGGGAGAGAGAAGAAATGTATGTGCGCGTAAAACTGGAGTAAGAGAGAAGAAAAGTTCTGGTACATTTAGAATAATTTTCAGAAAAATGTTTTTAATTGATAGAGAAGCTGAGCATTTTGGAAACAGCCGTGTGTTTCTGAAGCTATAAACAGACTCATAATTTTTCATATACTGAATTGTTTAGGTAATTCTGATGAGAATTGACTTGTGATACATTTGCCTTCTTTTTCAAGTGTCACAACAGCTGTATATGGCTTTATTTGTGCATTTATTTTTGCTGCAAGTGACTGATGGTTAGTGGTACTGGGAACCTGTGCAGCCTTACACTTTAAGTGTAATTTTGATTGGTCATATTACAAAATATACACTATGTTCCACACTGTCTTAAAGTAAACCTGATTAAAGTGATGTTTAGTGCATTCATAGTTTTATGTGCAAAGTTTGGGGGGGGGGGGGTGGGGGTTGTTTTTTTTTTTATACATATTTTCTTTTGGTATGAGAGACAGTCTTCCTCTCATCATTACTAGACAAGATCAACAAAAATGGGATTTGCCACTGAAAGTTTCAACTTTGCCATGGGCTAACTGTTGCCTCTGATTATGCTGAAATGTAAATCTTCTTCAGTGTTTAGTGTGGAGACTGTTAAGTGCAAAAAAGCCTCCAGAATAATTTGATGAAAGGTACTCCAAGCAGTAAATGTTAGTATGTAGGACTGTTTATTAGTTTTAATTAGTTTTTGCCAATAGATCACATAGGGTGACATTACTTATAGCATTGTTTCTTGTTTCCTATAGGATACTGTGGATGGACCTGTATGGTACAATCAGGACAGCCCCTACAACGTGCTCCGTGGCATCACCAAAGAAGGAATCGAAGATGAAAGGCCTGAAAAGCTACATTGCATACCAACTCACTCCCACAGTAAGTATGTTGGTGATGCTTACGGTAGATCAAAAACAAAAGGCAAAAAAAAAAGAACCAAACACATGGATCTGGTGTCAGCTCGCTGCATTATAAGGATGTTGTAATGTTTATATACTAGTATTAAGAATAAAAGGACTGAACAGCTCATCACATGCTAGTTCATTCCCACAGTTCTGGTTAAATTTTGTGCTGTTACTGGAAAGGTGTGAAAGCTTTATTGCTTGTCAACACATTTCCACAGTGTTGGTATCAATGATATCTTGCATTTAAGCACATGGTATGTTGTGCATGACTGTGCGTGTAGTTGATAATGTGAAGTGGCCTGTTAGTACACTCTTGAGATGTTGCAAAGTGAACATGTCTTCCAGATGTTGGGAGAAGCAGATGTGGACATTTGCTTTTAGCCATGACAATTTTAAGTGGAAAGAAATTTTCTCTCTTGTGTATTACAAGCAAGTTAGTTTTGGTTGTCCTTGTGTGTGTGTGTGTGTGTGTGTGTGTGTGTGTGTGTGTGTGTGTGTGGTGTGTTTCCATTGGTAAACTTAAATGATGATATTTTCTTTGCACCTTAAGTGCTTGCAGAACCAAACTTTGCAGAATGATAGATATTAATGTAACCTCCCAACCTTTACCTGCATAAGGTTGTCAACAAATGGTAGAGGCCATCAAACTATTAAGAAGATATTCTCATGCCTTAACATGATATCTTGATTTGTGTATCATTTAGAGTATTCTGTCTTCCATGTACTTGAGTGAAGAGTTTGACAAGTTGCCACCGCATGGCACGGCTCAGAGAGAAGAGATGAAAAGTGGGATATACATTAACACTGAGCTGCTTCTGTCTGCTTTCAGTTCAGCAACATCCAAGTAAGTCGACGTTACAAGCATTTTGATTGGTTACACAAGCAGTTGGAGCTGAAGTACACCTGTGTCCCCATTCCTCCACTGCCAGATAAGCAAGTGACAGGTAAGCAGGACAAGAGGTTGTTGATTGATGTTTTTTTTTACATTCAGTGTAAATTCTCTGTTGAGTTTTGATAAAAGCACATCAGTGTCTTTAAATCAGAATGACAGTAATTTTGTTGGTTTGTTTTCCTGCCCATCTTTCATACCCAGCTGAGTCATTGTTTGATGCCGCTCAATCTGCTCCCTGCCCCCCTCCCCTGTGAAACCTGGATATTCATAGATATTTATTTAACAGCTGTGAGTATAACTAGGTCTTGAAAGCACACAGTTTTGATTTGGTAAGTTTTAAGAGAGAGTGATTGGAAAAGACAATCCTCTTCCCCCCCCCCCCCCCCCCCCCCCCACCATTCTCCCTCCCCTACCTTCCCCCCTAAAAAAAAAAGGTGTAATGACACAACCGATGTTCTTTCTTCCTTTCTTTCTTTCTTGTTTAACATTACTAATCGTAAGTTCTTTATAAATCGTATTTGCCAAACATTATGATTTTTAGTAACTTTTTACTGAGTTTAGATTTCGGTTTGAAATTACCGTTTTCTTAAAAGAAAATTTAAAAAAAGGGAAAAAACAGCGCTTCTTATTTGTGTAAATCAGCATCTCCTAATGTTAGAACATTTTTTGTGTGTGTGTGCATGTATTCAGGGATACATCCCTTTTTTATGAAATGGTGCCGTGTCAGTTTTGATGACCATTACCCAATGCCATGATTTCAGAAGAGGGGTAATGTTGCCTTTGTCTCTCTTCCTGCACTTTTCCCACAGGATGACTATTGTTTTTCAAGGCTGGCAGCTATGTTTTTTCTCTATGGAATAAGGATAATTGCATAAGCACATTTTCAAAAAGATTTTTTTTGTTTTGTTCCTTAGGTGGATCAAATAAAGGGTGTACATCTGTAAAACCTCTGTGTGTGTGTGTGTGTGTGTGTGTGTGTGTGTGTGTGGACAGTCCAGAAAATGGACACAGCATGTAAAAAGGAGATGTCAAACAGGTAGTTTATCCCCACCCCTTCCTCTAGACTTTTTGTTTGAGTACTAGTCTGTGTTTTTTTTGGTCTTGTTTTGCGGTGGGCATATCACTGTTCTCACCTGCTCCCTCCCCCAATCATTCATCAGTTTTTCAGCACCAGTAGTTGGCAGTTTCGAATACAGAATTTTCCCCTAACCTCCAGACCCTTGTGTGTAAAATTTTTCTTTAGGCATTTTGCACACCAGTGTAGAAATTTAATGACAAGTGAGGCAGAGACAAGACACTGTAAGTGATTTTTTTTTTTTCTTTCTTCCTCTGCTCACGGGCAGAAGTAGTGAAGATAGTGTTTGTGTGTTTTAGGGCGCTATGAGGAAGACTTTGTTCAGGAGCGCATGAAGTTCCTACAGATGTGGGTTGATCGACTTGTAAGGCATCCTGTCATCAGTCGCTCAGAGGTCTTCCTACACTTCCTTACATGCACTGATGAAAGGGTAGGTGGCAATGATTTTTTGTTGTTGTAATTTTCATTTTAGAGTGTATTCATGTGCGTGTTATACATTTTTGTGTGTATGCTTCTTGTGCCTGTGTGGGTGTGTTCATTCTGACAAAAAAAAAAAAGAATGCTGTGGATGAATGTACATGTGTAGTCTTTTTGAGATTGGGAGATGATATATATTTTTTTTTTCTAATTTTGTTTTAATAGAAGGAATGATTCCAGATGCTAGGAACTTAATTCAGATTTAAGGATCATGCAGACCTGTTTACCCATACAATTTAGCTCTATTTTGTACACATTTTGGAGAAAATATGATGAGTAGGATGAACAAATAACAAAAAAAAAATGTGTGTGTGTGGGGTGGGGGGGGGGGGGGGGGGGGGGGGGGGGATTGGAAATGGGAAGTTCTTGGTGTAACGCATGTTGAAGAGTTCATGGCAATACATAGAAACAATGATGGCAGTCACAGGCTCTAAGATATTTGAAAAACAAAAAACAAACAACCCCCCCCCCAAAAAAAAAAACAACCAGGGGGGTGGGGGGGATGAATTTGTGCCAAAGTATGCTGATGAATCGGGCTTGAAAGTTAGTTGTGCTTGACGAACCTTTCTTTTTTAATTTTTTTTTTAACACTAGTTGCTACAAGATCAGGCACTCCTCCACCCTCCAGATCGCAGATGAAAATGGATCCTCCCACCCCAGTGAAAATGAACACACATCCTACTCCACTCCCCACTTTTACAAAAATTAATAAGATTTGTACACACTCTTTGTTGAAAAAAACAAACAAGCTAAAAAACAAACAGCAACAAAGAAACGCTCATCTTTGTTGAAAAGTACACAAATAGCGATTGTAGGGTAAACAGCTCTGATCATGAAGTATTATCTCCCTTGTGTCCAGTCGCAGATTAGGGAAAATATTTCAGTACTTGTTGTAACTTGAACTGGCTGTCTGCAGAAATGGAAACAAGGGAAGAGGAAATCTGAGAAAGATGAATTTCAAGGTGGCAAGTTCTTTCTGACCGTCAGTCCCCCTCATCAGGCGCTTGACATGCGAGACGTGTAAGTAGAACGTTGTTGGTTGGTTTCTGAAAGACTGAATGATAGCTCCAGGAAGTAGATTGCATATATTATATATTGTGGATGTTGTTATTATAATTACAATTTTTCAAGATTTCCTATCAGTGGGCTAGAATATGGTCATTTGTTGTTTTTATTGTATCTTTGGAGAGAAATTATTCTAGCCTTTGATGAATTTTGTGTTTGGTTTTTTAATTTTAACGATTCTTCAAAGCTGTTAGTAAAGTTGGGCTGTGACAGAGGATAGCTCAGCAGTGGCATTCTTTTAATTCCAGAGACGCCAAAATGGAGACATTCCAAAAGTTTGTGAACAACATGAATGAGAACACCAAGCAGCTCAATTCCATTATGCATGACTACTCCAAGAAACAGACAGGGCGTAAGTATGGGTTAGTTTGTGTGGAACTGACTAGTTAAAAATCTAAATCAATAAAATGTGTTTGGTGTTAATGGCATATTCATTACCATCTGTGGAATTAGAGCAATTAAAAGAAAAGTTTTATAAAGTATGCGTTTTCTGTATGTGTGTTGTATATCCTCAACTAGTTTAGAGTGGTTGTGGGTTTTCAACCCACAGTGTAATGGATTTGAAGTTGACATGAAATCTCTGCCTTGCTGTACAATGCATTTTTCATGTTCATTGCTCAATTGCCATTTTATGTTTCAGCTTTCAAACGAGAGTACACCAAGATAGGAACAGCATTTAAGCAACTGGCAATGACATTCAACTTGGATACCAATGAAGGCAAGTTGATACAAGAGAACCAGAAGCAAAGATAGTGTACTGAAACGTCAGCTGAAGAAAGGTGGTGTGAAAGGGCATGAATTTGTTGATGAAACATGTTTGAAAGTAATTTGTGTTGGAAAAACATATATCTTTCCTACCGTAGTTGCTGCAAGATCAGTATTCCTGTACCCTCCGTTGCTGCTTGATGGCAGGTGAAAACAACAGACCCCCTTCAACTGCTTGTACAAAAGTTTTGAAGATTCGCATCACAATCTTTGCAGAAAGTACACTCATTTTTTGGTGAAAAGCACACCAGTAGCAGACCTGTTTACCTGTACGATTTTACCATATTTTGTACACACGTTTGGCGAAAATACGATGTATACGAGGAACTGGAAAGTAATATGTCGAACAAAATTCTACAGATAAAGTTCTTGAGCGATAATTAAACTTGGGTGAAAATAAAAAAAGAAAACAAAAGAAAGGAAGAAATTGCAGCGGAGGGTTTGACCAAAGAGCGACAACTCTTGCTAACTTCTGCGCGCGAAATCGCTTTTTACAGTGTCGGTTTCTTCGACAAAATACCCTGTCACGTCGAGAAACCAGCGAGAGAGCTTGAGCGTGTGCCAAGGTATGCTGATGAATCAGGTTTGAAAGTAAATTGTATCAGAACGAACCTGTTTTCTTGAATCGGAGCAAGATCATGTGGTTCTTACTGGTAAGAAGCGTCTGCTGTGTGATGGCAGGTGAAAACAAAATGAAGGAACTCCTGTTTTTACAGAAATGTGGAATTGTGTGCACACTCTTTGCAGAAAATACGCTTGTTTTCGTTGGAAAGTACACCAAAAGCAGTTTTAGGGTGAACAGGTCTGCAGTAGCAGTGGCAGGGTAAACTGCATAATATGTTAAACGGGATCTCAGGTTTACCTGTAGGATTGTTAAAATTTTACAAGACAATGTCTGAGTTGTGATGGCATAGGATTTGTAAGCTGTCTTTGTTTTTGCTCTTTTCAGTCTTGTTGAGAGGTTGGCTTATTTTTTGCAGCTTCTAAACAGTTGACAGCTGCAATTGATCACACGGGCGATGCCTTCAATGAGATAGGGACATCCTTTGAAAGACAGGTAAGCTGTTGGCCCCACGATCTTGATGTCAGATATTGGATGAAAGCTCAGAGCATCAAAATAATTTTTATTAGTTTGTTATGCATATATGGTATGCATTTGGTGGGAAACTTTACTGTTATATTCTGGGGAAGAAGGGAAAGGAATATCTGCTCAGAGATATGGGAGTACAGGTATGAATTTAAAGAAAATCATGTAGGGCGGAGGAGCCAGTTGTTCAAAGATTTCTGGAATACATAACCATTACAGTCTTATCTGTTGTGTATAACCTGCATATGTGATAATAAATAGAAAATTTGAAAAAGAAAAAAAACACCGGGACAGCAGGCAGTATGTTTGTGGTGTTGTGCTGATCTTTACCAAGCTGTGATATTCATTGTAAAAATGATGTGTACTATCACCATGTCAGACAGTCTGCACCAATGTCCACTGTGCCATTGTTATTATCATTGTTCGGGTCGGGATGTGTGCAGCCAAGCAGTGACACCTATCCTCTGATGGACTCATTGCTGGAATACAGAGGGGTACTCAATGTCTACCCAGATGTCCTCAAAGTGCATGAGGTGAGATACTGTCTGCAAGTTCTCTTGATTGATTGTGGATGATGAAACTGGTTCTGGTGTAGTGAGTTGGCTTAGTGTTGTGTTTTCAGGTTATATGAAAACAAGCATATTAGGTTTGACCATAGAATAATGTTTTCCCATCCCATCTCCTGTATTGTCCACCCTCTACCCCCCAATTTTTCCCTTAAAAAAAAAGAAAAAAGAAGATATAATTCAGACGCTTTTGCTATATACGTAGCAGCTTTTTGATCAAATGAGAGTTCCACCAAGGTTATAGCATGCAGAACAGCATATCCGAGTACAAGCTATTCATACAATGATGCTCCCCCTAAAGACAGCTCTTGCCTTGTGCTTCAAGGTAAATCAACAATGAGGTTCAGAAGAACTAGATTTCATTTTCGCATTCAGCAAACTTTCAGGTCGCTTCTGGAATTATGCATGCAAGCATTTTTTAAATTCATGTTAGCAAGTCTGTTAATTTCTTGAATAGCGAAGTGTAGTTAAGTTTGCTTGAGAGCTTTTGTTTTCTTTGTGAGAAAGGAACACTTTATCCAGCACCACAAAATGGAACAGCTCTCCTAGATTTGCACAGAGTGGGAGGGGAGCTGTAAATTGCACTTTACCCGGTGGCAGATTGAAAATTGGTGGGTAGAATTCTTTCTTGGCCTCAAACGTTTTAGGAAAGGGAGCCCAGTTGGCTGTTTGAGATTGTTGCCTTTCCTCAGCCCTGTTAGCCACTTGATTGTCCAGGGGGCCATTGGACGGGCCAAGGAGTGCATGAAGCAGCAGGAAGAGGGCAAGATGTCGGAGACAGAGGTGCACAAGGTGCTGCAGAAGGCAGACATAATTTCCTATGCTGCGCTGGCTGAAATGAACCACTTCCAGAAAGAGAGAGTCAAGGACTTCAAGCTCATGATGCAGCTCTACCTGCGGTCACAGATCCGCTTCTACCAAGATGTAAGTGGAAGTTACATGTTTTTTTTCCTTTCTTGCCTCAACTTCTACATTTTTCATCTGTTCTGCATTCTGAAAGTAACACCCCCCCCCCCCCCCCCCCCCCCCCCCCCCCCCCGAAGTCTTAAAACATGAAAGAGGCATGTGGGGCATGTATGCATCATTGAGATATAGCAACTGCCTTGTCATTTTCTAGTTATGGTAGAAAACAGAATTGTCCATTTCATATTTCAAGTAAAAGGTTTAGAATGTATGGAATATAACAATTAAATTAGATATAATTTATTTCATGATGTATGAAACTTGATCACTATGTGTCGGTGATACATGCTTGATCACTGTGTGTCGCTGATACATGCATTGACCTTGTGAAAAATGAACTCTGATGAAAGTTTATTGCTGTGGAGAAAATTTTGTGATGGTATAACCATTGCCTCCAAGTGTGAATTTCAAGACAGGGTAGACGGTCAAGATCTTTCGTGTTTCCATTCATGTCACAAGGATAAGATCTGCTGAAAATGATCTGTCACTTCCTGCGTGCTGCTGAACAAATGTTGGAAACTGCAAAGTTTTGCCAGAGGGCGCACCTTGCTGAGTGAGCCCAAACTTCTGTGCACTTATATTCGCTCTAGGGTGAAGTGATTTCTGGCCATCAGTGTAAGTCTGGCAAATAATCTATTTAAGCCAGGAGCGTATTGTCTTGGGTCTGATAGCAGCACTCGCCTGACTACACCATAGAAGGGAGCTACAGGTACCTCACTCTGTTCTCAGAAGGTACATCTTCAGTGCTCTGACTGGGCCGTTAACCTACTCCATCTTCGATTGTCTGACGAAAGGGCCAGCAGAGGCAAGATTACCTTCAGGGGCCACTTCAAGGACCATAGGTCCCTGGAGAAGGCATGAACCTACTCAGTCTGTGGGTAGAAGCCAAGGTTACTAAAAAAAGACAGGTTGTCAAGGTGAGATTTTTATGACAGAGCTGTTGGTGAGTGGCTCAAAGTCACTTGAGCCAGATACTCTAAGACCAGTGGTAGGCTCCACTCTGGGCATCATCTGCGTCTTATTGTTCCAAACAAGCGGTAAGCAGTCGGCGCCGAAAGGAGATAAGATAAGATAATGTTGCTTATAGCCCAGCCGACCGCAAAGGGCCACATCAGGGCTGGCGCCGAAAGGAAGTGATCATGGTTCCAAACAAGCGGTAAGCAGTCAACGCCGAAAGGAAGGGATCATGGCTGATATCAAGGTCTCACCCCGTGAGTCTGCAAGGACCTGACCTGTACAGTCGAAGGAAAATGGGAAAGTGACATTCAGTCTTTGTCACTCCTGGTGTAAAGGGGATGTAAAAATGTATCAACAATTGTAAATTCATTTCTGTTACTCATGACATGAAGTGGGTGTAAATTGTAAAAACAATTGACAAGCATTGTTTGCCAATTCTGACATAAAATATAAATTAGAAAAAGTACCCCACCCCCACATGGAAATCATTGTCTCTTACTGCTGTTATAAAATGGATGCAAGATGTAGAAAAGAACAGAACAGTCCTTGTCTGTTACTTCTGATGTAAAGTACACGTAAAATTGACTGCAAAAACAACAAAAAAGGGACAATCCTTGTCCATTACTCCTGACTTAGAGAGGATGTAAATTGAGAGCAAAAACAACAAAAAGGGACAATCCTTGTCCATTACTCATGACTTAAGGTGGATGTAAATTGAGAGCAAAGTCAACAAGAAAGACAGCCCTTGTCCGTTACTCTTGGTGTAAAGTGTATGTAAAATTGAAAACAAAACAACAACAGAAAAGGATGATCCTTTTCTGTCATTCCTTATATACAGGGGGAATAAAATGTAGAAACAACAGTCAGTTCTTGCCTGACAGCCGGTCTCTGTTGCAGATGACCCAGAAACTGGAAGTGGCCCTGAGTCACTACGACCATGTACAGACACCCAGCTAGAGCCGGACCTGCCGCATGAAGAGGACAATGTGACAGGAGGAAACGTTCCCAAAGTGCTGTGCCTGCTAAGGAGCTGAAGGATACTACACAAGTGTGCTCCAGCCATAGCTATTGTCTGTCGTAGAATGATGGTAGTTAAAGTGAGGGAGTCAAAAGAACAAATGGTGAAAGGGAGTGTGGAAGGCAAGGGAGATGATACTGACAGCAGTTTGAAAAGTTGAGATAGTGAGTAAAGATTCTGCAAAACTGTGTTCTAATTTCATGATTCATACTGTGGTTTGCCAACATTAAGTGAGGAGTCAAAGTTGATTCAGACTTTTGAATTCTTACTTAGTTTTTGGCTAATGTCAAGATTAGAGGAATCTGTAGCCAATTTGTTCCTTCTGTAAATACTTAACTGGCACTTCAAAGGAGAATGAAATGATAGCAGGAGGGTTCAGTGATAGAAAGGTAAGTTGAGTTTTGTGCTTTGTTTGGAAATAATGTGCAATGGCTTTGTATACAGCTTTGGATACACGGAGCTACATTGGAATATAATGACACTCTTGAAGGTGAAGCTGTGTATTCGTGTACATGTTGATTGGTATTGTACCAGGATTGCTGCCCAGCTGGTGCCTTTGATTTCAGCACCACAGTATTCTTATATATGCGCATGCATGGAAATAAGCGAGTGTCTGCTGTGTTGTGTGATTTTCAGTGATTTTCAGATTGTTATCATGTGCTTAAAAGTATAATAACCACAGTGCGTATGATAGCAGATTAATTGGGCTTGTTTTGTTACAAGTGTGTACCTCATTGACATCTTACCTGCTGTTTCTTGGTACAGTTATTTCCCTTGTCGTGTTCATTGGAATTTTGGACCAGCATAGAGCGGCTTTTGGTGAAACGATGCATTCCTTATGTACTTACTTTGTGTGGGCCATACAGTTCTGTGGACATAACAAGTCTTTTCCTCTGAATATAATCTATACAACATTGGCGAGGATATATCTTTGACTCTCCTGCCACTCTTTATTTTATTTCACTCCTGTACTCTTTTTTTTTTTTTTTCTTCTGTGGTCTGGTTCTTGTAAATGTCTGTATGTTGTTGTGAATGGTTGGCTTTTAAAGCAAATCCATGTGTGACAGAGGAGAAATATGGGTTACTGAAATTGACATGTGTTTCTTGATCCATTCAAACAGAAATGGGCCATCTGGTTGAAAATCTTGAGTTGACTGTGAGAAAAGCATGACTTTTGAAACTGACACATTGATTGTGAAACCATCAACCAACCATCAAACAAACAACACAAAAAAGTGAGAGAGAGGGATACTTGCTTTCACATTATTTGTGAATATATTTCATATTTCTGTAAAGAATATTGTTTGGCAGTTCGACGTATTTAATGTTTTTGTCTGTGGTAAGAATGGTGTACAAAATACACCAAAGGTAGTGTGAGTGCAGAAAATCTGGAAGGTGGTCATATGTGGTGAGGTAGAAAAGTAAAAAAGAGCTGGTTTTGGAAGTCCAGGCATCATTGTTAGCTTGAAGGAAGGGTGTCAGATGTATATGCTGTGTGTCCACAACATGTGCTGAAGATTGAAGGGAGGGAGTTGGCCTTTCCTCTAAGGACAACTGCAAAGAAACTGCCTTCATCAGCCAAAGAGAAAGGTGTTGGGACAAAAAGAAAACTATGGAAGAGGAGGAAGAAGAGGAGAGAGATCCATGGGAGCTAGATTGCCCTGTAAAGCTACAGACCTGGATGGGCCTGCTGAACATGAGTGGCTTTCTTGGGACTTTCTTTTTCTAGATGACATACATGCAGATTCCAAACACACCCACCACCACTTGGCACCCACCCTGTGCATTTCATTAGTAGGAGAATAAAAGCTTGGTCCTGTGTGTTGCAAATGCACGCATAAAAAAAGGTAAGTAATCCAAAGGGTGCATACGCTTTTAATCCCATTCCATCCATTTTAACAGATCAGGCCATTGTGTCCTAGCAAGAAAGGCAAGACAAAAAAACAAGAATTTTCCACACTTGCGTCGGGCATTATGTCTAAAGACTGTATGGTTGAATCATAAACGGTCGTACATGCCAAGTTCTCAGCAGTGGTGAGTCTTGGAGTTGTTGCTGGGAAAGAAAAGATCCTCCAGAGCTTACATTGATGGCGCACAAATAAGTTTGAAATTAAGATCCAAAAGGGTTTGTGCTAAGCGTTTCATCAGACACTGGAAAGTGACAGATCTAGTGGTTTTGTGTGTTGGTTAAACATATTTGTGTTGCATACTAGCATGCAAGGGGGTGGGCAAGTATGGAGGGGAATGCATGAGTGTTATCTTTTCTCTTGTCTTTTGACTGTTCGATGAACTGTTTTACTTTAATTGGTGGTCATCGTGTTTCAGTGGAAATATGGTGACTGGAGGTAAATGTTTTGTATGTGTGTTAACTTTTGTGTCCATCTCTTCTTTTTTTTTTATCATGGATCGCAGTGCACAAAATTAAATCATTTGTCCTTGTTTTAATTGAAACAGAAGGCATAGTATTCTGACAGCCTATCTATGCAAGATAATGATTTGGGGAAAAAAACAACAAAGATTGCGATCATTAGTGTGATGTTGCTATGGGTGATGGGAAAAAGAGAAGGAAAAGGCTGAATTTGACTTGATATACTGTACTATGTCAAACTTTATGCAATCTATGGCCAGTTTGCCTGTGCAGACCATTTTCAATGGCTATCACAGTACTAAGACACTAGGCAGACAGTCACACTATGAAGGTCTGCAACACACATCCACTTTCATTTAGCAGTACTCTGGGGACTTTTTCAGGGTTTCTAATCCTTGATTTATTCCAGTTATCTTTTCTCCCCAGTCGCAATGAGTTTTTCAGTTTCTGAAGATTCTGGTCACAGTCCTTGAGAACATGGGCAAGAGATAAAGGAATAGGGAGAGGCTGTTTGATTTGTCTTTTGACACCACACAGGTGGGCGCAGGTATGGGGGCTATCTTGCAGGGTAGAGCGCACCACCACTCCAGTGAGTAGCAGTGTAAAGAGTGCAACTATAATTTCTCAGGAACACATTTGATTGCACCTTTTTTCTCAGATGGTGATGGAATCTTCTCATCTCAGTTTTGTCTTGTTACAGACCTGGAGTTGGGATGCTTTCCGTGGCACTAGGGGAGGTTGATGGCGCCAAGAGGAGAAAGACTTTATGCTGGCATACTTATGTTTTCTGCCCATCTTGAGACGGGTTTCAGTGTTGGATCAGGAGTTAGCGCTGCTCATGGACCTTCTGTCACAGCTTCAAACTTGACTTCGTACAGTGGCTTTTGGAGAGTCCCATTCCTCCCTGCCACCTTTTTCTTCTGTCCCGTACGCCACTGCTTCCCATTGTCAGGCAGACTGTCGTCTCCAGTTGGACAGGATCAGGCCACCAGAGGACCCTATCCCCTTGTTTTCAAGGAGAATTCGGCCCTCAGAAGACAGATTTTCTCAAGGGAGATTCGTAGATGTACCCTTGTTACCATAATGTGTATCTTTCTCCACTCCCAGAAGGCCTCACAAGAGGAGTTTGGCACCTTTCCTGTCAGGTTTGGATATCCTTGCTTTCTTCTAACCACCCCTTCACTTCCTTCCTGGTCTTGTAGCTGGGATCCCATGCCATTCCTAGTTCTTTGCACAGCTGTCTTTGAGCTCAATCATTCAGGAAGCCTTGGTTTGATTATCAGGTTGTTCCTTCCCAAAAAGGCTACATAGCTCAGATCAGGATGATCCCAGCTGTTTAATCCTTTACAGGCCTTGTTCTCTTCTCAAGGCCCAACAGAGTTGATCTCTGAAGACCGTCCAGAGGATGCCAAGCAATTTTGATCTGATAGTCTGTCCTGGAGCTGGCTCGCTCACCCACTTTCATGCTGCGGTTTTGAAGTGTCGCCATCCATTCAGCTCTTCACCCTGGCCTTGACCTCAACCTTTCAGGATTGACCAACCTTGGCCCTCAGGGGTCCTCCCTTTGTTTTGTCTGTGGGGAGAAAGTCATTCTCGGCCCTGGGGTCACCCCCTCTGGGCTCCTACCTTACAGAGACTTCCGAGGCTGACGTCTGGTCCATTTCACTGAGGAGTAGACAGTGAATATGTAAACAATGCCATCCACTCGGGACCTCATGTATACTTGCTCCCTCTTTCTGGTTGCAGTTAATCTTCCCTTCAAGATCCTGGCTGGTGTGGATTGTCTTCCTTGATGCTAGAGGCATGGGGCTTTATTTTCTTTGATGCCTTGACTTGAAAGATTGATGAAGTACAATCCAGCATCCAGTTCACAGGCGGATTCTTTTTGACACAAATCCCAGGCCTTTCTCAGAAATGATGCTGACTCTAGCTTCATGGCAGCAGCTCGGGTTGCAGGCAAGTTCCACATTAGTAATGGCAAGGAGTGATGCTGTATTGGGGTCCTCTACCTTGTCTGTGAGGTAACAGTCTGCACTGAGAGCAATTCCAAGCTTATCGCTGTCTCTCTCTCTATGGGGAATAAGCATTCCACTTTTTGGCTAGTGTGGACAGGCCTATCTCCAGGCAGCTTCCTATTCCCGGCTCTTCTCTACTGGCCTCCTCAGGACCTCACTTCCTGAGAGATCACTCACCAACCTTCTCCAAGAGACCCAGGTGGCAGTCCTAGCCGGAACGGCAGCCCATGTGTCCTGCTTTCCAAGCCAACCATTTAAGGGCCTCCCTCTTTCTCCCCCCCTCCCCTCAAAAAAAAAAAAAAATAAAATAAAGAAAAGTTTCCTGAAATGACAACGCTCTCCACATACCACTTCCAGGGATGAAAACTCCTCCGCCGTTTCCGCCGTCTCCGCCGTTATTTTTTCGCATCTCCGCCGAAAGAAAAAGTCTCCGCCGAAAAATTATTCGAAGAATGATGCGCAGAAACGATCTCAACTTGTCTGCACAGCGAATTTCTTCTCTGTCGGTAATGTTCTCAAACGGCGTAGTTCTCATTCTGTTTCCTTCCAGTATCATTTATCATCATGGCGTCGATTCACAGTGAGAGTTTGCCGCTAGTGAGTGCAAACAAAACTAAAAAAAAGAAAAGAAAGAAGTATGTGAACCACTAGAAGACCGAGTGGCAGCAGAAGGACGTGTGTGACCGCAGAGTCGCGGATGCAATAAGAAAACATGACAAAGACGGCGAATTTGAAGTGTTTTGCGAGCCTTGCCAAAAACGTGTCTACTTTGGTAGTCGTGGCTTTGTGGCAATCAGAGATCACATCGAGCGTCCCAGTCACCAACAGAAAATGTGTGTGTTTCCCACACCATTACAGAATGTTTTCAGATCATTGGGTATGCAACAATCTACGTTTAATTTCCAAAGACAGTTTGACTCCTACTCTAAGTACTTCCACTCGTAGAGTCTTCAAAGCAAGGGAAAAACGTCAAAGTGACGAAAAGAATATAAAAGAACAAATGACATCAAAATAAACTGATGTCACAACAGTATTGTGTAACACTTTTCCCCTGGTATAATGCAAACGTTTGCTACATTTGTTAGGTGTCTGCTAACAGCCCCCTATGAAATCCTTTTCCACCAGCCCACTCCCCCCACTACCTATATACTTCCTCTACTCCTCCTCCTTCTCCCCCAACCCCCACCCTCACCCCACAACACACATACCCCACACACTTCGCCCCCTCCCCCCCCCCACCCCCGTCCCCACCTCACACACACACACACACAAACAACCCCCCCCCCCACACACACACACACACAATCACCCCCCCCCCCCCCCCCCCCACACACACACACACACACACTTGTCAAGAGGGGGGGGGGGGATATGATTAGTTGTAAGAGGGAAGTTGGGGGAGGGGGGGGTGTGTGTACTGTTGTGACATCAGTTTGTTTTTATGTCATTTGTTCTTTTATGTTCTTTTTTTGTGTTTCGTGTTTCCTGACGAAGGGTCTAAGGCCCAAAAGCTTCAGGGTTTTTTTTAAAGGACTTCAAAGTAATCATTTTTCATATTGTGTTTATTGAAGTCCAGCAGTCGTTTTCATACATCTGATTTACTTAGTTTGATTTCCCACTCTGATTTACTTATCTACAGGCCTTATTCTTTATGTCCTGAAAGCACTGTTTGTCAAATTTTCTTTAGCTAGAGTTCTGAGGATTCATCATACTAAATGTTTGTCTCAATTGACATAGTTTCTTTCCACATCAGTCTCAGTCTTCATGGCGTTGAAAGCTGATCTATAGAATGAGTTGTTTAGAAGCAAGAAAGTGATTTCTAAAGATTTTTATGCCATATTTAATACAAAATATGGTTCAGCTTCAGGGGGCGCCGCCCCCTGACCCCCGCCGGGCTGTTGCCCATGTACCCCATTGGGGGCCCATGGTGAACCCCCAAATCCCCGCCAATCTCCTCTTTTTTTTTAAAAACTGTTTTCATCCCTGCACTTCATTCACGTGGGCAGTCTTTCTCATCACACTCATACCTGGAGCGCTTTGACCACAGCGACTTGTTTGTTTGGGTGTTCCTCATATTTGGCATCATCATATTAACCTTTTTACATTAACATTGAAGAAAGATGGAAATAGTCTTTGACGTTTGGTATTTTTAGGTTTATCTCTGCACAAGTTGAATCGCAGGTCATTCAGAAAGTTGGGATTTGGGGAACACTGTTGTGTTTCTAACTTTTATGGACTGGAAATACATATGCGCATATTTATTTGTTGGTTAAGGAAATTTATGAACAGGCCATTAATCTTTGAGATTTTAAGAATATAAGAGCTGTTAAACAATTTGTCCTTGTTTGTTTGTTTTTTCCTTCCAAAACAGACATGCAGTATTCTTCAGAGTCTGTTGATAGAATGCAGTCTCTCAATGTGACATTGTCGTTGTGTTTTCCATGAATAGTGATCAAATAATATACACTTTTTTCCTGAACTAAAAGTTAAGAGGGCAACAAACTACTTATGTTATAAATAAATTGATGCCAGTGTAATTTTTATATGTTAATATTTCAAAATCGATGGATGGGGAAAAAAATGTTCGTTGTGAAGCAGGTGTCTTGATACGATTGAATCATAAATTGGCTCAGTGACCAAGTTTCCCTTTCATGTTTGTGAGCTTGCGTGTGTGTGTGTGTGTGTGTGTGTGTGTGTGTGTGTGTGTGTGTGTGTGTGTGTGTGTGTGTGGAATACATAGGTGTCTATGGTACAGATTTTCGTCAAGTTTGTCTTTTGGTCACTATCTAAACTATGGTGACAAAAAAATCAAAGTGTGACTGAACCTGCAAATAGTTTACATGTCCTTTGTAGCCGTTTCAATCAGACCAACTGAGTGTATACTGCTTTTTACATGAAAAATGGAGAATTGCTAAAGAGTTAAGTTGTTTGCCAAAACAATCCTTGCATAACTGTCTGTGTATCTGTCTGTCATACAGGTGTGTGTGTGTGTGTGTGTGTGTGTGTGTGTGTGTGTGTGTGATGATAGAAAATCGTGTTCTTTTAATCAAGCGTGACCTGGACCCGCAGACATGTGAATAAGAGATGTATGTTGTGCTGTTGTTAAAAAAAAAACCACCCCAAAAAACATGCACTTGATAATGCATTTTTGGGGGTGTCATGGCTTTATATATGTATATACTTCAAATGATGAATAGTTATGCATAGATGTTTGATAGCTATTCTTTGTGAGTGGATAGCTTGTTGAAGGTCGTTAATGAGGATGTTCTTTGTCAGACATCATTCCTGTCCAATCTTCTCCCAATTTTTTTTTTTGTGGGGGGGTGTAACTCATGTGGGTCATCATCGCTCGGAATGTATTTTAAGACGCTGAATGATCGAAGAGATCTCAAGAGATATGCTCTTTTATTTTGCAGAATTGTGTTATGTGAGGAGCTACAGAAATTGAACAAAGTTCTTTGAAGTATGTGTTTTTAGAGGGATCTTTTTCCTGTTAACAACGATTATATGAAATGTTTTGGGTATTAGAGGACCTTTCAGTTCATTCCTTTTTCTCTGTCTTTATTTGACTTTGTATGTGTTTTGGTTCAATTGTAATAGTTCTTATTGTGTGTGTTTTAGTTCAAGTGTAATGTTTTTCATGTGCATGTTGTTGTTGAGTGAGAGGGAGCATGTGTGTGTGTGTGTGTGTGTGTGTGTGTGTGTGTGTGTGCATGCATGCACATGCGTGTGTGTGTGCGAGTGTGCACGCATGCATGTGCGCTTGTGTGTATATTTGTCTTTGAATGGTTCAGTCTCTTTCCGTAAATGTCTTGGCTTTGTTACATGGCTAAGCTTTGTTCAGAAGTGGTTTGGTGCTGTATGTACCTCAGGACGCTTTGGAAATGTGTTTTGAAGAGAAGGTTTAAATGAGACAAAGATCAAATTTGAAAGGCCAGTGATAACGGAACAAATGAAGACAAGTGTAGAACTTTCATGAGGTCGAAGACCAGTTGAGAAAAGTATAAATGAGAGTGTATATGGGCTGCCTGAATGTTTATATTTTTTAAAAATCACGATTTTGGCGGTGAACACGTGATTAATTCAAACGTGAATGCATATCTATGGACGTGCACATTGAAGAATAAAGACTCAGAGAGATTGAATAAATGAGAAAGACTCGGAGAGATTGAATGAGATTGATGTAGATTTTCTCTTCCAACAGAAATGTTTAGAATCAGTCTTGCAGCCATTGGTAATCATAACTCGCAGATGTTAACACTTGTACAGCGTTTGATGTTTTTCATCTGCATTTCAACGTGAATACTAACCAGAAAAGCAAACCACAGTCATTATGTATTGGCTTTATTGAGTTTTAAGTGGTGGCATCATCAGTAGCAACAACTTGGGTCTATGATGTAAAGTGGCATTTCAGTAGATAGCAGCTTGGTCATATGGTGAATAGTGCAGCTAATACCATGTCCAATGATAAAATCTGCAGCATCAGTATTTGGTGATTTTTTATTTCCTCCATAGATATGCAAACATAGAAGTGATACATGTTCCAGTATGCAATTCAGTGTTGTGTCAACTTCATTATTGATTATTTATTGATTTACTTTCCATATTATAAGCACACTTGGTGGAAGTTGTGAAGAAAACATTTCAGTTTGATTCTTATGATCAAGAGATGCTGTATTTTTTTCCCTGGAGATTTTTTCTGATGTGGCCCTTTGCGGTCGGCTGGGCTATAAGCAACATTATCTTATCTTATCTTACCTATGGAGATTGTGGCTCAGGATTGTTTTATTTAAAATTTGCATTTATATTTCTTCCTGTTCAGGGAAGCAAAGTATCCCCTGACTTTGAAAAAGAAAAACCCACCGTAGTTAAGCAGCTGGTTTGGCTGTCACAATACCATTGCAGTGTAAGGCATCATGACAGTGTGAACTGACAACATATATATTGCTTTCATTTTTTGTGATGGTACCCTCCCGATCATAGTCTTGCAGCTATTTGTTAATCCATTCAGTGCCAGGTTTTTGCAACTGTTTATCCTGTGGCATGAGTTCAAGCATTCCCGTATTTGTAGTAAGTTACATAAAAATACAAAAAAAGAAGAGGAAAAGATGGTAGTAATAGTAAGCAACAAAGTCTCTCTGTGACTGCAGAAAACCGACAAGAGGAAATAGTGTTTATATAAAAGGGCCTATAGGGGGGTCAGTTATTATGGAGTGATGACAATCACTGTATTGCTTGTGGACTGGATGCACAAGGGGTTTGTGGATATATATTTGCACTCAGAAGTTGGTTGGGGGAAAGGGAAAGATCTTTATACAGGGGGATAAATAGTATGTACAGGCAGGCTGAAATGAAAGCGAAGGATCTTTGGGAAAGGGAAAGATCTTTATACAGAGGGATAAGTAGTACGTACAGACAGGCTGAGATGAAAGCGAAAGATCTTTATATTTTTTGACACCAGCAGAGGATGTCTGGGGAGAAAGGGAAAGATCTTTTTATTTGTAGATATCTGGCATACACAGGCTGGTTGGGGACAGAGGTGGAGATCCGTATATTTATTTTTACCATGCTAAGAGAGGTTGATTTGGGATAAAGGTGAAGATCCATGTGTTGTTGATAGTGTGCTAACAGAGCTTGGTTGGGGAGTAAAGGAAAGATCTTTGCACCTGTAGATACCTTGCAGAAAAAGGCTGCCTGGGAAGCTTGCAGAGAGAGACCAGTTGGTGAAAAGGGGAGAGATCTTAAGTGTCAGTTACTTGGCTGACAAGGATTGATGGGGGAGAAGGGGAAAGATCCTTGGTATCTGTTGATACCTTACTGACAGAGATTGGTTGGGGAGAAAGGGAAAGATCCTTGGTGTCTATTGATACCTGACTGACAGAGATTGGTTGGGGAGAAAGGGAAAGATCCTTGGTGTCTGCTGATGCCTTACTGACAGAGATTGGTTGGGGAGAAAGGGAAAGATCCTTGGTGTCTGTTGATACCTGACTGACAGAGATTGGTTGGGGAGAAAGGGAAAGATCCTTGGTATCTGTTGATACCTGACTGACAGAGATTGGTTGGGGTGACAGGGAAAGATCCTTGGTATCTGTTGATACCTGACTGACAGAGATTGGTTGGGGAGAAATGGAACGATCCTTGGTATCTGTTGATACCTGACTGACAGAGATTGGTTGGGGAGAAGGGGAAAGATCCTTGGTGTCTGTTGATGCCATACTGACAGAGATTGGTTGGGGAGAAATGGAAAGATCCTTGGTATCTGTTGATACCTTACTGACAGAGATTGGTTGGGGAGAAAGGGAAAGATCCTTGGTATCTGTTGATACCTGACTGACAGAGATTGGTTGGGGAGAAAGGGAAAGATCCTTGGTATCTGTTGATGCCTGGCTGACAGAGATTGGTTGGGGAGAAAGGGAAAGATCCTTGGTATCTGTTGATACCTGACTGACAGAGATTGGTTGGGGAAAAAGGGAAAGATCCTTGGTATCTGTTGATGCCTGGCTGACAGAGATTGGTTGGGGAGAAATGGAAAGATCCTTGGTATCTGTTGATACCTGACTGACAGAGATTGGTTGGGGAGAAAGGGAAAGATCCTTGGTGTCTGTTGATGCCTTACTGACAGAGATTGGTTGGGGAAAATGGAAAGATCCTTGGTATCTGTTGATACCTTACTGACAGAGATTGGTTGGGGAGAAAGGGAAAGATCCTTGGTATCTGTTGATACCTTACTGACAGAGATTGGTTGCGGAGAAAGGGAAAGATCCTTGGTATCTGTTGATGCCTGGCTGACAAAGATTGGTTGGGGGAAAAGGGAAAGATCCTTGGTATCTGTTGATACCTGACTGACAGAGATTGGTTGGGGAGAAACTCTAAAAGGGAAAGATCCTTGGTATCTGTTGATACCTGACTGACAGAGATTGGTTGGGGAGAAAGGGAAAGATCTTTGGTATCTGTTGATACCTGACTGACAGAGATTGGTTGGGGAGAAAGGGAAAGATCCTTGGTGTCTGTTGATACCTGACTGACAGAGATTGGTTGGGGTGACAGGGAAAGATTCTTGGTGTCTGTTGATACCTGACTGACAGAGATTGGTTGGGGTGACAGGGAAAGATCCTTGGTGTCTGTTGATACCTGACTGACAGAGATTGGTTGGGGAGAAAGGGAAAGATCCTTGGTGTCTGTTGATACCTGACTGACAGAGATTGGTTGGGGAGAAAGGGAAAGATCCTTGGTATCTGTTGATGCCTGACTGACAGAGATTGGTTGGGGAGAAAGGGAAAGATCCTTGGTATCTGTTGATGCCTGACTGACAGAGATTGGTTGGGGAGAAAGGGAAAGATCCTTGGTATCTGTTGATACCTGACTGACAGAGATTGGTTGGGGAGAAAGGGAAAGATCCTTGGTTTCTGTTGATGCCTGGCTGACAGAGATTGGTTGGGTAGAAAGGGAAAGATCCTTGGTGTCTGTTGATACCTGACTGACAGAGATTGGTTGGGGAGAAAGGGAAAGATCCTTGGTATCTGTTGATGCCTTACTGACAGAGATTGGTTGGGGAGAAAGGGAAAGATCCTTGGTATCTGTTGATGCCTGACTGACAGAGATTGGTTGGGGAGAAAGGGAAAGATCCTTGGTATCTGTTGATACCTGACTGACAGAGATTGGTTAGGGAGAAAGGGAAAGATCCTTGGTTTCTGTTGATGCCTGGCTGACAGAGATTGGTTGGGTAGAAAGGGAAAGATCCTTGGTGTCTGTTGATACCTGACTGACAGAGATTGGTTGGGTAGAAAGGGAAAGATCCTTGGTATCTGTTGATGCCTTACTGACAGAGATTGGTTGGGGAGAAAGGGAAAGATCCTTGGTATCTGTTGATGCCTGACTGACAGAGATTGGTTGGGGAGAAAGGGAAAGATCCTTGGTATCTGTTGATGCCTGACTGACAGAGATTGGTTGGGGTGACAGGGAAAGATCCTTGGTGTCTGTTGATACCTTACTGACAGAGATTGGTTGGGGAGAAAGGGAAAGATCCTTGGTATCTGTTGATACCTGACTGACAGAGATTGGTTGGGGAGAAAGGGAAAGATCCTTGGTGTCTGTTGATACCTTACTGACAGAGATTGGTTGGGGAGAAAGGGAAAGATCCTTGGTATCTGTTGATACCTGACTGACAGAGATTGGTTGGGGAGAAAGGGAAAGATCCTTGGTATCTGTTGATACCTGACTGACAGAGATTGGTTGGGGAGAAAGGGAAAGATCCTTGGTATCTGTTGATGCCTGACTGACAGAGATTGGTTGGGGAGAAAGGGAAAGATGCATATCTGGGGGTACATTGCATACAAAGACTAATTCGGGGGAGGGGGGTGGGGAGGGGAGGCAAAGTACCATGTGCACGGGCATACCTTGCATACAAAGACTGATATGGGAGAAAGACAAAGATCCATGTTTCTGGGGATGCCTTGTATACAGAGACTTACAGGTAAGAAAAGAAAAAAAATCCATGTGTTCTTGAGATACCTGGCATACAGAATCTGGTAGAGGAGAAAGGAAAAGATCCATATGTTTGGAAGTACCATGTGCACAGAAAGTGGTTGCAGAGAAAGGAAAAGAGCTGTGTCGGGGATGAGTAGGGAAGTACGTTGTGTACGGAGGCTGGGAGAAAGGAAGAGATCCATTTGTCTTAAAATAACTTATGCTCTGAGGTAGGTTGAGGAGAAAGGAAAAGATTCACATGTCCGGGGATACCTTGCCTGTAGCGGCGGTTGGGAAGCAAGAGAAATGTCTTTGTGTCTGGAGATACCTTCATAGAGAAGGGCTGGTTTGAGAGAAGAAGAAAAATAATTGAGCTAGGGGCTATTTTGTAGACTGACTGGTTTTAGGCAAAGGCAAAATTCGTATGCCTGGGGTTAAACTGCAGACACAGGCTGATCGAGATGGAGGGAAAGATAAGTCCAGTGGGTGATCTTCTATCCTGTGAGTGTAAGAAAAGTATAGATTATAGACAACCTGAACGAGCCACAGTTGTTTCACGTGTGGTGGATTTGCTGCTACTCCTTGATTGATGGCCACCCATGGAGAAACATTTCTATGCATGTCTCATTTTACAATGTGCAGAGAGGGTTTCTCCCACTTAGAGCATCCAGTAAATGAGTGCAGAGGGTGAATTCCCTCCCCCCCCCCTCCCCCCACCTGTTATGTCTTGGGACAGGGAGGCTTGTTCACAGGTAAAACTGTTTACATGGGTCAGAAGTTGTTAGTTGACATCCTATGACAGGAAGATTGTCGCTTGGTCTTTGACTCTCCCTGTGTGAGTTTGCAAAGGCTGATGGAAAGACTTTCTGATTGGAAGGAGCTAGGCAGCTTTATGCATTTTGTAATCAAGTCAGTCAGTGGAAAAGCGGGACTGTCAAGGCATAATGCATTGAAGTGTTATGCATTTTGCAATTGTCATGCTTTGTGTGTGTGTGTGTGTGTGTGTGTGTGTGTGTGTGTGTGAGAGTGAGTAAGTAGTATGTACATGTGTAAGGACACATACATTATGCTTGCATATTTAAACTGCATTTATGCTGAGAAAATCTGCAGGTCATGAGTACTCTTGCATTTCATTCCTGTGCTTGTATCAAGGTCTTCATCAGGTATGCTTCTGTGTTTTCATGTACTAGATTGTCACCATCCAGTACCATTTCCTTGGTTTGGTTGTGCAGGTCGTTTCATTTTTTTTTTCTCCCGTGGTTGTGTTGGCTTTTAGGCCATTTGCCTAGGGTAATCCCCATGGTTGGTCAGACTTTGAACAGACGTTTGGCTGTAGGCCCACAGTGAAGATAATACATTGATTTTTGCGTGTTCTACTTGCGGCGATTCTGTGATGATGTGGGCTTTTTTTGCATAATTGTGTACAGGCTCTTGTATTGTGTATGCAAAAAGGAAAATATAAGTGTGTCTTTATAACAACATGTTGTGTGTGAACCTTGTGTCAGATAGTGTATCTTAGACTAATGTGTGTGGGTGTGTTTTCCAAGAAATTATGAAATCAAATGGAAGTATTCCGTCTTCTGTCAATATATAATCCGTGAAATACGGTTATTGTTTTTTTGTTTTCCTTCTTTTTTTTTTTTTTTGGTCTCGGCCATTTTTCTGTCAGCATATGAAATATTCCTGGATTAAGTGGATGGTCAGGTTACCGATTTAAGTTTTTAAATTGAAAATTGCTTTGAAAACATTGGTACATATGAACCATATTGACGAATTCTACATCTGTTTGTGTAAGAACTGCTTTAAAAAGACGCAGTCCTTCAACTTTGATGTTAAAAATCAATTTAGTTCAGTTTTCTGAAAAGTTTTTGTTGAAAGGCACCCACGTGAGCCCATCTGAAAAGTCTATCAGTCTGATTGGAAAAGGTTGTAGCGTTTAGAAAGGATATGTAGATGGTGCAAAAAAGAAAAGCAAAAAAGAAAGAAGTCAAACTGGACCAGAAATGCAGAAGTGACTCATTACATGATGGAGGGAGGTGGCGATGTTGACTTGATGTAAACACTTCCCTATGACTCTTTCAGGCCAGATCACATGGTTTCATTGAATGTAATACTTCTTGTGAGATGTAATATTTTTCCTACGTTTTTGAGAAGTTTTCTTTGTGGTTTATGTTTGTCGGAGTTGTTATAACAAAAAACGTGGATGCCAAGACCAATTTAAGCACACAAACTATGAACCAATGCATTGTAGGTTGACAAAACTGATCATGTGATATGAGTAGATCAGGGAGAACAGGCCACGCAAGAATGTTATCATTTTAGAAATGAGTTGGGTGGGGAGGGAGGAGATGGGGAAAGAAAAGGGTGGTGACGAGGGTATGTTTGTCCTTCAGATGACAATTGAATTCACCCACAACGCTAGTGTGTCAGTTTGTGTGTACTGGAGTTGTTGTTTTTGTTTTTTTTCTCATCACTTCCCAACTTGTTGAAATGCTGTATCTGTTTCTTTTCAAGTGCAGCATTTAGTCCTGAAATGAAACTGAAGCAAGTATAGTTACACGTATGAGTCCATGAATGGGTTTTGTTTCTTCAAACTTGTCATCTCTGTTGCTTCTCTCTCTTTTTTTTCTCTCTTTTTTTTTTTTTTAGTGGAGGGGAAGAGGGTTGACTACACATCCTAATTAGAATGACATCCTTGATTTGAAATCCACTTTAAAGGTGTCCATTTTTTTGTGTTCATTACTTTGAACAAAATGTGCAGGCCTGCTTCAGACTGAAACCATACACTAAAGTCCTGAATGGGCTGCATGCGTCTTGCACATGGTATACTTATGGCAGTGCATACAAATTATTTACAGTTGAATTCTTTTCCGAAATTAATTAAAATTTTTATCTGTGCAAGGAAATCCACTTTGGTAGACAAGCAAAACATTTAGATAAACGATTATGGAGGTGTGTGTAGAATGGGGAAATAAAAAGCAACTGATAAGAATGATTTGATGGATTGTCCACAGTATGGAACCTGAGTGTTTTGTCAGGAGATTTTCCAAAAGTGGCATGCAGTCAGTTGACAGAAAACGTGCAACACAGATACAATTGTAGGTATCAGAAATCTAATATTGCATTCTCTCTCTCATTCTCTTTCTCTTTCTCTCTCTCTCTCCATTCTCTCTTTCTCTTTCTCTCTTCTCTGTCATAGAAATTCTCTCTCTCTCTCTCTCTCTCTCTCTCTCTCTCTCTCTCCTCTCTCTCGCTCTCTCTCTTCTCTCACCCACTTACTGACTCATTCATGTAAACATGCATTTACAGACAAATAGCTGTGTGATTTGTTGTATTCCTGCTATGTTTTATGTCTTTTTGTAGTAAAGCATTAACTCTATTTTGTATTGCCTGTCAACAAGTTGGATCTGTAGTGTAGCGCCCTTTTGACTGATTCCAATGGTGTTTTAACCCGGCTATCCTGGCATGATTATTTTCAATCTGTTTTTAACCCCGATACCCTTGCATCACCTGCGGTTTTGATTTCTTTTTTCTTTTTTCTTCTTTTTTCTTGTTAGATAAAGATGACAGTTGATTTAAAAACAAATACATGAATAAACACAAGATATCAATCATATGCATTTTATGACACATTTTTCCCTTTTCCCCCTTTCTGCTACCCCCTTACCCCCTCCTCTTTATTTTTTTTTCTTGCACTTCTCCTCCACCCTCCCTACATCCCCCCAAGTCCCCTTCCATCACCCCATAGAATTGTTAGATTTTGAAATGAGAATGGTTGGATTCTGCTCCAAAGCTTAATTAAGTTTTAATTTGTTTAAAATGTTTGTTATTTGATAGGACAATCTGACCATTTTTTCCCCCACCTGAAAACTAGAATTGTGCAGACAAATGTGTTCAATTTTTCAAAATATGCTGGGCTTGTTTGCTTGTATTTTAGGGGGGTTGATCACATTTGTGTGTTGGAACATGTGCATGTCATATCTGACTAAGCATTGTTATTGTGATGCATTTGCTTGTAGCCGAAAGAGTCTGCAGCATAATGGTTTACAAAAATCGTTTTTGAAGTAGTTTTCAAAAAATTATGCAAATAAATCTGAAATTCTTAGAAAGTGTTTAAAAAGAAAGTATTAAAGAAATAAGAGCTTTATTTGGGCTCTTCTACATTTACAAAACCAAAGGTTATCCAGTTTTCTTTACAAAGGAGCAGTGTACACTGTTGACAGTGTTGATGATGTCATGAGTTGTTTGTGTTCTGTCTTGCAGGGATATATTCCACAGAGCTGGTATTCAGTGGACTTCAGTATGCACTCATTCATGATTGGGTGTATAGGTTAACACACATTTCATTGGGGTAGCATGGATGTTCTGCAAATATGTTCCAAATCGTTAATACCACAGTTCCTTCAAGACCTAAAATTAGCATATCCTTTAAGACGTAGCATGTTTATGTGTTGGTTTTTACCGTGTTTTGATGTTGTGAAAGTTATGCTGGTATGAATGAAATATTTTCTTCATGCTGTTTTCCTGGCTTGTGGGCTAGTTTTCGAACTTTTACTAATCCCCAGCCAGTGTCCTTCATTCCTTCCTTATCTTTTTGCCCCACTTTTAAATATATTTACCATATAAGATGTCTTATTTTTGACACAAACGTCATCTTCACTAATTTGTGCAAATTCATTTTGCAACTTGAAATAAATAAATTTGTAACAGCTCTATATGTGTGTGTGTGTGTGTGTGTGTGTGTGTGTGTGTGTGTGTGGATAATACATACATTCCACCTTCACAGAGGAAGGGCCATTTCAAAATGATCATATAACGGCAAGAATACATTCTTTGAAAAAAAAGGTGTGTTGATTCTAACATTACAGGCTGAACAGAATTTGAAGGGGGAAAAAACCAAACGTACTTTACTTACCAAAAAGTAAGTCGATGACATCATGAAAGAATTGGCAAATACAGCACTTCAACACAGGTCAATAAAGTACAAACTGAAGATTTATTGATAAAGCAATCATTTCGAACACGTCAAGGAAAAAAAACAAACATAGAGATGTGCAAGGGATACTTTACACTGTTGGTCATCATGGTAGCAAACCATGAAACACATGGTTATATCTTTGATCTGCGTTTTCGTTGACAGAGACGGAAGAGTTAAGGGAGGGGGGAGTTGAGGGAGGGGGGAGTTGAGGGAGGGGGGAAGAAAAGAAGAAATACGTTTGTATAGTGCAGAATGACTGAACGGGTCAGAGCTGTTTCCAAAGGTAGGAAGTCGCCTGTTAGCGAGGCAGATTGTGGCCCAATCCCAAAGACTAGAGAACTGGACGAATCACTAACTGGGACATAATGAAATTTATACTAAATTCTGGTTCAGCTTCTTTCCGTCTGATAGCCACCAAATCTTTTATTTAAACAGGATATTCGGCATCTTTTCGTCTGAAATCCACCAAATCTTCCATAAAAACAAGATAATCAGCATCTTTCCGTTTGAAATCCAACAAATCTTTAAAAAAAAAACAACAACAGATAGTCAGCATCTTTCCGTTTGAAATGCATCAAATCGCTAATGCAAGCAAGATATTCAGCATCTTTCCGTTTAATATCCACCGAATCTTTAATGCAGACAAGAAATGCCACATATTACTAGGAACACGATAAACGTTGCATTAATTGGAGGAAGGTCAAAAAGGAAATCTTTTCGAATGCTGTCCAGCCATTTTCATTTTTCGTTCCTGTGTATCCATGATAGTAACAACTTTACTGGTAATGTTGAAACTGCAGCGTTCTCACTCTCATGTTCATACGATTTTGCAGTGCTGCTGTTGTAGCGATACCATTGGTCCTGAGTTTTCAAGAATTGTTTGTTGCTGGTGGCAAGTTGAGCAATTTGTTAAAGGTGGAGATGGTTCCCCTTTGTGTGGTTTTGAAACTAGCAAGCACACTCCTCATTTTTGCACTGCTTCAATAGCCTGAATGTTTGTCTGGTTGTGGGGATGCCATATATTGAAGGCGTATGAGGGGGTGTGAACATATAGGAACTCAACGCTTGTTCCTCGGCTGATTTTTTGTTTTGTTTTTGTTTTGTTTTAGGCACCTGATAAACCTGGAGGTGGTATTAGCCTTTGCAAATATCGACCATTTTGATGTTGGTGTTAATCTCCTATTATCTTTCAGGAATGTGCCGAGGTACTCGTCTCAACGCATCTGGAGACCATGGCCATTTAGAACATCCCAGGCAGCACAGTTGAGTTCTTCACTGAGACGTGCTGAGAGTCTGTATTTGTCGGGGTGGCATTCTCAACATCTGCTGGCCCAGTGTTGTGGTTTTGAGGTGATAGAGGATGGTGTTTACAAATAGCCAGGCAAGTGAATCCATTGTCAGATTTGATTTGAACAACAACAACAACAAAAATAGCTGGATGGGGTGTGTGGGCGAGGGGTCTACGGCGATGTCCTACTTGACTTCTCACTTCAAATCGATGGCACTGAAAGAGGCATCTTCAATAACGACAACATGGGTTTTCTGGTTCAGGAAAAACAGCTTTATATCTGGTCTTTATTTGTGAAGCTTTATTTGATCCTGTGTGCCGGAAGCTTATGATGTGCTTTGTAACGGTGAGCGTTTTTAAAGTCCAGCACCACATCATTTGGAAACGCAACAGTTCATGGCCAAACTCCAGGAGTCACTGTCTGAAGGACTTTCTTCATCGCTACCTGCACAGCTTGCATGACGGATGAGGCTGATTTTCTCTTCCAAGAGATCCATGTTCGTGCTAGAAGATCTGTCGTGTTCAGAAGTGAATCCACCGCCTCGAGAAACTGTCCTTTGAATAGCAGTGTCGGCAACGCTGTCCAAAGTTCCAGTCGCCTCGTTGGACGATGCCGGGATTCCAACATTAACTTAAAATTATGGCCAAGATTGGATAAACCGTCCAATGCCAGCTTTTGTAGAATCTTTTGAGATGATCCAGTCCTGAGGACAGGTAGCGGGTTAGATGGCTTCTTGAAAATGACATCCTGCTTATTGTTGAATAGTCATTTTGTACGACCATAATTTAACAAACTTAATGAAATAAATGCTCGAGGTATTCACAATCCAGGAATATACACATCAAATAACAAGAACAAGCAGAAACGCACGAAATGCATGACGCAACCGAATACTCGCACCACATCTTGTCGCATCCACCTTCTCACTCCTCTGCCAAGTGCGCATCACACTCCTGAATATCACCAGCACATAATGAAATATTTAGGACATCACTGGATCAGAGAGGAAAAGACATCAGACATCATGCACTTCGGCTGGGCCTCATCGAACAAGTATGTCTTCTCAAAAACTGTACATTATTATGAAGTATTGAATAATCAGTACTTTTTTTCCCCAAGGGGGTCAATGATAGTATTTTATGAATTCGCAGTGGAGATCCAAAGTCACCAAGAGCTTCACGTCAGCTCAGAACTGTTTGGACGGGGGTACTCGGTACTTGGGAAACGCAAATAATTGTCCCTGTAGTTCCAGTATGTCATCCAACCCTCATTGGAGTCCCTCGCCGTGTGTTTTACATCCTTTTAAAGTTAATCTGTCTCTAATGGTTATGTTTCCTGTGCTGTTTCCGACTAATTTGTCACTTCAGATTTAAACTATGACCGCCATGCTCGGCAACGGGTATCGTGCAGACTGACTTTTCACCAGGATCTCATCTTGGACCTGGCAATCCACTGTTGAGGAAACTTTTATAATCGACGATATCGTGCTGTCAAACAATGTCCAAAAATCCAGTCGTCGACGATTTGTGTGTGTTAGTTCTTCAGTTTAACGTCTGTTCACTTAAAGTGATATTAAGTGTGTGTGTACGTGTGTGTGTGTGTGTGTATGTTGGTGTTGTTGTTGTTGTTGTTGTTTTTTCAAACAGAGAGGGATTTTCTCGGATGCAAAGACATGAGAGAGTAAGCAGATTTATGAACCTGGACGCAGTTGTGACAGATGAAGAAACCAAACCAGAAGTCATATAAAAAATGACCAAAGCATCAACAGCGCTCTCAAAACTCATGACCACCTGGAACAACAATTACAACAACGAATCTCTCAGTTCCAAAGTGAGGACAATGTGCACACGGGCAATATCAATTTCTCTCTATGCTTGTGAAACGAGGGTCCTGAAAGCAGATTTGAAATCCAGGCATTTGAAACGGGAGCTACCACAAAACTACTTCGCACGTCCTACAATGACTATGTTGCTAATGAAGTGCGCGAAAAGAATTGAGGCAGCCATGGCCCCTTTGAAGACCTGCTGACAACATTCGAGAAACTAAAACTACGATGACATGGTCGCATCTTTCTATCATCCGGCCTCACAAACACCATCTTACATGGCAATGTACCAGGGAACAGAACGAGCTGGCAAAGGAAGAGGTGGGAGGGCAACTTCAAGGACTGAACGGGCTTGACGTCTGACGATTCCTAGAACGCCGCGACAGGGAAGACATAAATGGAAGCAAATTGTCAGTTCATGTGGCACCCCAACGATCCTGGGGTTGAGGAATTAATGATGATGACCCTGGTTGATCAACCGATCATGAAAGTGAGTCAATACTTACACTTTGTGTACATTTTCTTTTTTTTACATTTCCGCCAATCGCAGAAAATCTTTTTTTTCTTCACCTCCATGGCAGTCCAACAAGGAGGAGAATTAACATTTATTTACAAGCCTCAAGTAACAAACATGCACTTGCTATTTACAAGTTTCAAGAGTTTACGGTGTTAGGGTCTGGTATTACCCGTTCTTAAAAACACATGTAGTAAAACAAAATTATGCATTCGAGTTGTAGATCCAGTACTCGGGGTTTTTTTTGTTTGTTTTTTTTTTCTCCCCCAAACGGCACTAGGGGATCAACAAAGTGAGAATTTATTTCCTTTACTATATTTTTCTCTGCTATTCATATCATTTGCACATGTATGTGTCGAAATGAATGAATGGATACGCTACTTTATACGTAAGGTTGGAGATATTAGATTAAACGAACAAGACGAAAACGCTGTGCTGGAAGAAGTTTCTGCTTTTGTATGCGGATGATAATATCATTTGTGCAGAAACAGTTGATGAATTACAAAAAGAAAGCACTGTATAGTTTGTTTGATTATTTATCGAAAATAATGAAATATACATCTTAATTCTAGTAAAACAAAACGTTTTCAAAACATTTTTTTCTGGTACACCAAAGGAACAATAAATAGGCCACAATCAAACGGAGAGGATGTGATCTCGAAGTGGCCTTTGGTTTCCGATACTTGAAGTTTATTTCAATTATAATAGTAAGCTTAATGTTGCACATAGGCGTTCATATGATATAGTATTGAGAGCTATATACAGTCTTGTAAGAAAATATAAGCATCGGCTGTTACTATGAGTATTCGATTTATTGATTACTCTTTTATTACTGTACGGCAGTGAAACTTTCGCCTATCAATGGCAAATTCAGTATCTAGACTACGATGTAACAAAATTACGTTAAACTTGGGTAAAAGAACGGCAAACCAAGTGGTTAAATGTGAACTTGGATTATTTCTTGTCGAAATACAGGCAAAAGTTAGAATCCTGTGGTTTTGGTTTAAAGAAAAAAACCTTTTATAACTTTCGTACGTTCTCTAGTACAATGTAAGCTTTCAGATTTCTTCATCAAATATGTATAAAAGATCACCATAAATCAGCTGTTTGTCAAATAATTACAATACTTCATTGAACTTGGGATGAGTGGGATATGCATTGATCAATATGAGTTCCACTACATGCTTTAAGTATGAAATTACATGGAGTAAAAAAAAAACAACGCAGTATATTCACAAATGGTTTTCAGACATAGACTCGAACAACTCGAGCTACAATTACAGAATTGTAAAAAGTAAGCTTACATTTGAAAACTATCTCAGTCTATCACCAGACGAAACTAAAGGGGCACTGATCTTTAAAAAAAAAAAAAATTAAGAGAATTGTGTCAGAGGCTGCCCTTAAAGGTGGAATTGATAGCAAATACACACACAACGAAAGATTTGCACGTAATATTCATAGAATGAATCAGGGAATGAATTCCAGTATGTATTCAAATCTTCTTTATTTTTAAAACGAAGACTGAGTAAAACTGCTTTCAAGATTCTTCAGGGGAAAAAACTGTAAGCACATCTTGTGATGATAAAAATAGACAAACACATGCAAAGCTGGTTCGTTTTATGAAATCAATTTTGAGTAAGTATTTAAAAAGTTTAATAAATTTGCTCTGTCAGTGTATGTTCCTGATGTTATCAGACACTTCATCCTTTCTTTTTCATAATCCCTCCGCCCGTCTCTCTCTCTCTCTCTCTCTCTCTCTCTCTCGGTGATTCATTAATTTTCATTTTCATGTATCCCGACGGGGGCTTTGAGATATAAGTTTTCTTCATTCTTAAAAGAATGTAAAGTATGTTCATGTAAATGTATATATTGTCCACTCGCACACTTGTTACTGTCACAGTGATTTTTTTTTTACTGCCTGGCACGGCACGAACGAGGAAAGATTTGGGACTATGGACCAGTCCAATGTCCCCTCGCAAAGATGGCAGCTGACCGTCTTCCGGTGGCACGAAGCGGAAGTGCTGGACCATGTTGGTTAGGTAGAGAAATAGTTCCATCCGGGCCAACGACTCTCCCAGACACTTCCGACGACCTGCAACACATCACATTTTCATATGGTCAGCTCAAGCCAGTGCACTATCCTGTTGATAATAGAGTTATTTCAATGACCCGTGTCACCGCTCGCTTACCGGATGATCGTCTTACATTGACGCTGACATGCTGGACTACCCAGAGCGTCCGCATCGGAACAATCACACGATGTAACTAACTAGTAGGAGTGGAGTGTCCGTATCTAATGCATAACAAGAGGGGAACGTTCGAGGGGTAACTTTCACATGCTTTGCCTTTGACTGCCTCTTTAATGCGTCTGTGTGTGTGTGTGTGTGTGTGCGTGTGCGTGCGCGCGCGCGTGTGTGTGCGTGTGTGTGTGTGCGTGTGCGTGTGTGTGGGCGTGAGCGCGCGCACGAGTGTGCTTGTGTATAATCACTTTATGACCATGGTCATGAGAACACCAGGACATCATTCAAGGGCGAATGAAGTCCTAGCGGAGGAGGGAGCATCCAAACTGAGATGGGGAAGCACAGGAACTTCGCACCGGATCCTGTGAAAGCGGGGTGGAGTGTAGGTGGGGTGGAACAATGTGTGAAGTTTTGTAAAAGCGTGAAGGGAGGGGAGGAGAGGGGGGCGTAGTTATTTAAAGGTTTCGTAAAAACGGGGAAGGTAGGGGCGGTATCCACTCGTGTCGGTAACATGCACTTAAGGCCTGTCCTGCTGGTAACAAGTATCTATCCAGTGAGCACTTACATTTTTTCGAGGGAGCACGGGGGCAGGGTGATGTGGTGGTGGTGGTGGTGTGGTGGTGTTCCCTAAATCTGCCTCTGTCATTTCATTATACAAAAAAATCAACTGTTCTAATTCAGTTGCACCTTAAGGGTGCATTGTACCATAATTCAAAGGAAGGGTATAAAGTGCATCGAAGTCTTACCCACGCGCAACCTATGTCCCTCCATCCACATGACTCACCTAGAGAAAAAGGCAGAAGCTCGTCCACCCGGATCAGTTTTCCATCCACCCCGATAAACCTCTCGGGCGAAACTCCTTCGGCTGGTCCCAGACATCGGGGTCATGGAGCGCAGAGTCCAAATTGGGCAGGACGTAGGCGTCCTTGGGGATGGTGTAACCCATGAACTCCACCTCCCTGGCTGGAGCGTGCGCAAGTCCTAGAGGCACCACTTCCGCTAATCTCAACAGCTCGTTTGTGGTGGCTTCTACGTACGGCATTTCCGCTCTGTCGGCCATTTTGGGGGCCTGAGGGAAGGTCCAATGACTCTGAGAATGTCCTGGTAGCATTTCTCTTGCACTTCGGGTAGTGCAGGAAATAGATGAGGGCCCAGCGGACGGCAGTGGATGTAGTATCGGTGCCTCCGGCGAACAGGTCCAGCAGGAGTTTCTGCAGATTGAACTCTGAAAAAAGACAGTTCCCAGTGTAAAGAGGAAACAAAGGAATTTTTTTAAACGCTTGAAATCCATCTTGAAGAACAGAGCCACCAAATGGATGCAACAAACACTGAAGAAACCAGCCTCAACCTAATGGCCTTGTTCAGGCAGGACAAGAACAAAGAAGCAAGCAGTGGAACTAAGCATAAAGTGAGGAAAAACAAAACAAAAGAAAAAACAAGTGTTGATTCACCACGGAAATGACATAACGGGAATGAGGCGTGGAGGAGGGAGGAAAGAAGGATCAGGAGAGATCGAATGAAAAAGATGACTTTATGATAATAGATAGTAAATTCTTCACCGACAGCAATGGGAGTCGCTGAATTCCGTATTTGTAATAGAACCTTTTGTTTAAGCCCGTCCAGAGTCGTTCGTCTGCTGTGCAAGAAGTATTCAGCTGTCACGGTCTTCGCCGGTCGTGGCAGCCTGCCCAAGGTATCTAACATAGAGCACTACCTGTAATTGCTTGTTTGTTTGTTGTTGTCCTGTCTGAATGAGCCAACAGGCGGAGACTCATTACTCCAGAGTTTGTTGCGTTCCTCTGGGCTCAGTACTTCGACATGTAATTTCAATTTAAAAAAAAAAACTTACGCCTGTTGTCAATATACTTTTATTGAACTCACCCTCTTTTAAACGGACCAATTACATTTGTATTCGTAAGTGCCACCTGATGAAAATTTTTTGCTTGTTTTTTGTTTCTTTTGTTGTGCGCGTGCGCGCGCGCGCGCGCGCGCGCGTGTGTGTGTGTGTGTGTGTGTGTGTGCGTGCGTGCGTGCGTGCGTGCGTGCGTGCGTGCGCGTGCGTGCGTGCGTATGTGCGTGCGTGCGTGTGTGTGTGTGTGATTCTCTTGTTTTCACATGTTATACACAGCTCAGGTTTTAAGCTGCTTTCGTCCTGGTGTGGCATCTGACTTGATGAGGTGTCTTTCCCATCTCTCTGTCTCTGTCTCTCTCTCTGTCTCTGTCTCTCTCTGTCTCTCTCTCTCTCTCTCCTCTCTCTCTCTCTCTCTCTCTCTCTCTCTCTCTCTCTCTCTCTCTCTCTTTCACTCGAACATGTGTCAGCTATTGTTGTTAAGGTCTAGAATGAGCTAGCCAGTACGCGTTTTTGTTACTTAGCCAGGTGGTCAGTTGCAGCAATGACAAAACCTGTAAGAAGCGACACTATACAGGGATTCCCAAGCCGTCAACATGCACTAATACACAACGATTCATCGTCCCGTAAAAATGCAACAGTAGGTGCACGGCGTGCAAGACTAGTCCATATACGCCACACCACATCTGCTAAAGTGCTAGATCACGGTGCACAGGGTTTACAGGTGGAAACATGGGTAAATCAATAACTAAAAGGATTGAAGACGAGCTGGGGTCTCATGGACGTGGCCTTGCGGACTCCTGACCTGCACATTAGCCCATCACGTTGGTCAGACCTTAGGAAACTGCCTATTATGGTCTGTGCTACTGTTATAGTTCTCTCTCTCTCTCTCTCTCTCTCTCTCTCTCTCTCTCTCTAAAGATGGATACATGAAGAAATAACAGAGCAGGGGAGTGGAAATCCAGAACAGAATTTCCAGAAAGCGAGGCCGCCCCTGTTGAGAAAAATCTGCAATCCCGAGTCAAATATCTAAGGTATATAATATAGGTAAGCTAACGTGTTCAGATCTCTGATATACAAACAACTGACAAAACTAGTATTTTCAAAGATGGCACATATATACTATCAATAACAACAAAAATCTGCGGCTTTTTCAATCCTGTCATGCCTATTATTGACTATTATGCACATTGTTGACAATTAAAATCTGTTGCTACACCACTCTGTAAACATGGCACTGTCAGTTATAAACACTACATACCACCGAATGTTAAATCGTCACTGTTCAAACCTATATGGAAAGAACGTCCGAGAGGAAGGGGCGCAGCCACTGTGCACTTAAACGGTTCCGCCCCACACAGACTATTCCGACCCGGAGGACTGTTGCACTATAAGTAGTTATCGAACGGCTTTGGTCAGATCGATGAGATGGGTATGCTCATCATTCCACTTAATGTAAAGCAACCTGATTTTAAAATGTTTAAAAAAAAATTATTGAAAAAACAAACAAACAAACAAACAATTAACACATTGAAGCAAACAACATAGTAGAATGGGCAACTAGAACCAATTTCAGTGATTGAAATCCTACTGCCTAGTCGCCAGATTACAACAAAAAGAACAACAACAACAACAACAACAACAACAATAAAAAGACTGTGAAGAATTTCCAGAAACAAAATGCAGGTGAATAGGCCAAAAAGGTATAAAATCAATGAATGACAGAAGAAAGACAGTCCGAAAGGAGGAAATTTTCAGCACATAATTTCCAGAAGGTTGGGATACCATTTATGGGGGAAAAAATCCCCATGGGTTGAAAAGGTAGTATAATGAGTTTTCAGAAAAACCAAGTGAATGGGCAACAAAGAGCAGGAAGGAACAGCCGACAGTAAAGAAAACAAAGTGAGTAAGGACCAAAGTCACAGTCCAAAATGTAGGCAGAGAAAGATAGTTTATTAGCTCAGAATTACCCGAAGTAGAGAAAGGCACACTCCTCCCACTCATCCCCCCCCCCCCCCCCCCCAACTCCCCATGGTATCCGCACTGAGCGGAGGAAAAGCTGTAAAGAGTTTCTTGCTTAAAGACAGATGAATGGTCCACAAAGACATTAAATGGTGTAAGAGACGTAAAGAGACGTGGAGAGAGAGAGAGAGAGAGAGAGAGAGAGAGAGAGAGAGAGAGAGAGAAAGAGAGAGAGAGAGACAGACAGACAGACAGACAGAGACAGAGACATAGAGAGACGTATATAGAAGAAGACGGGATACGATTTAAACGGAAAGAAACTCTCCACGAGGTGAACAAATAAGTAACAAGACTACAGCAGAAAGAGCAGTTAATGGACCACAAAGGCAATACACCACTACTACCACCACCAGTAACAACAAAAACGGACGATTGCTACAAAAAAGAGAACAGGTCCGGAGATTTAAAAAAAAGTACGATAATGAAGAACACTCAGAGAAGGAAAAAAACAACACACAATCAAACGCATTGTCAGCAGTAATGCAATTTCCACTGCACATGCTGCCCCTGCGCGCAAGAAATATATCGCACAGTGTCACAGAGTCCAAAACAGTACCTTACCACAGGCTACGCTGCGCGCAGGGTAACACACACGTACCGTTAATGAAGTCGGCGTTTCCGTTCTCCGAGGCCATCCTGGTCTCCCTGAGATAGGCGCTGATGAAGTCGTCATCCTCTCCTTCCCTGTACTCCTTCACACGCTGCTGGATGGTGGGGATCAGGAAGCTGTCCATGATGTAGTGGTACAGGTCGATGCCTCGTCGGATCCGGAACAGATCCCCCGGCAGGTGCCTCAAAAAAGGCACGAACACCAGGTAAGAAGCTCGTCCCCCGATGGTGAGAATCTCCTCCAGGGCCTCCTGCAGCTTGATGAAGTGCTGGTCGTCGTAGTGGAAGCGCCTCCCGAAGGAGATGGAGCAGATGTTGTTGGACACGCTGACCTGGATCAGACGGGTGGGTCAAAGTGCTGGCTGTCCTTGCTCCGGATTTCCTTGATGAACTCCGTGACCTCCTCCTGGACCTTCTCCACCAGAAGGTTCTTGCCCATCCCGAAGCGCCTCAGGATCTCCAGGGTGATCTTCCGCTGAGCTTTCCACAGAGGCCCCGAGGTGTCACCAACGCCTGTTTTGACAGTCGGTGAGAATCAGAGAACACGAGAATGTGATTAGATGGGCGTGTTACATACTTGATCATTGTATGCGCGTGTGTGCGGTGTGGCGGGAGGAAGGGGGTAGCCAGGTACAGGAAACTTTCCTGCGACTGGTAGATAGTTATCACTTTCTGTGCCCCTTACAAGACAGGGATCCTTGACGCATCAGATTTGCGTTGTTGCACCCACAAGAATGAAAATCCCAGGGAGGAGAGACTGATTGCGTGTACTGATACAGCAGCTCCGCCAATCTCACCATCATCGATGTTTAATTTTTTTTTTTTGGTTTTTACTCCAATTCAAGTGTCAGATGAAGTTGCTGGAAGGTGCTGGAAGATTAGAGCTTAAACTGTAACCGTTTTCCTTTGTTTGACTTAAAGTAGCGAGACAACGGCTCCAAAACCTATGCAGTACCGGGGCTTTGAAGGCAGTGACCGTGAAAATAGCCGGTGGTGGGAGCTACTGAATCTCGATAGACCTTGCGACGAAAGCATTAATAGTAATTTTTTTAAAAATCCTATAGCCTAGTGGCCAAAGGGAGTAATGAACTGTTAGACTCTATTCGTATCTCTGGCATCGCACTGTGGAAGGTAAAACCCATCCTTCTCCTTCCGCTGCCTCGGCCTTCCCTGAACTGAATCCATCTACTGCTGAGTGGACATTGAGGGTTCTCAATCTGATAAAAAACAAAAAAACCGAGCGAAAGAGTTGTTCGAACTTACAACCGTCGAGTCCACACCTGAACATGCTGAGCATTCGACTCTGGACTCATCTTAAAGATTGATTCAGACGAGAAGTCATCACCGTCGTTATCACCACTCGTCCCTTTCGGAGCATATAAGCCGTCCATGACAGTCCACCAGACCTCTCTGTCTCGAGCAACTGTCTCCAGCTCTCCCCAGCTGTGTCCTATTTGTTTGGTGTCCGCTCCGAGGGTCTGACTCTAGGTGTTGGGTTTCTTGGTTGGCCTCGTTTCTGCTCGCATTTGAGAATTCCACTTCAGGGCCTGTCTGGTGATCTTTGATGCGGTTTTCCTGGGAGTGTATCAGTCCATTTCTCTTCTCTTCTTTATTCTCAGTTTGGGTTGGTAGTTAAGACAGACTAGAAACACAGCATATCCATGGGATCTACAACACACCCACCACTCTCATCGAGAGTGTTTGTAAGTTCATTCAGATCGGCACATTCGGTTAGTTCATTGGTAACATTTAGGCTAAACGACCCACAAAAAGGGACGGTAGAGAGAGAGAGAGAGAGAGAGAGAGAGAGAGAGAGAGAGAGAGAGAGCCATCACGGGAACGTGGGCAATAGGGTACCCATAAAACATTATACTGACATAACCAGAACGAGAACACATTTGGTTAGACACCGGAGATGCCACGACTTCCAAACTGGATGCTTTGCCTTTGAGTCTCATGAGTAACCCGAGCGCATCTAGTTTGATGAATAGTGAGATTTCCGTCCGGTTAATGTCAGTCTCCTGGGCTCAGTAGTTCACAGATCGATGCCTATGTGGGGTTGTGAGATATGTGGTTCAAAATGTCTTTTCACATACGATTGAACGCATCTCTTGTTTTATTGTAGGCAAAGGTAGACAACCCCGACGAGTGCCAATAGTAAGGACAGGTGATCTCTGTGTCACAACATGCTCAACCGCACTCTCTCTACATCTATACATATGTGTGCGACATATGGTATAATATGTTACCTTAATGATGGATCAAAGACACACGTCATTAGTCCTGCTTCTCGAGCTTGTTTATTCACCTTCATAATACGGTCTGAGTGCATTCTGCTAGTCTAGCCATTATATACAGAATATATGAAATACAAATTGCAAAACACACACACACACACACACACACACACACACACACACACACACACACACACACACACACACATATGAAAAAAAAACCTTTTCCAGACTTCCTCTTCCTCCAGGACAAGCACAGCTCATATCCTATGCGATCTACGAGATCGATGCTGCCGATAGCCTACAAATTATCCCCCCCCCCCCTTTCCCCCGATTTCAACGGTGTTCCCGAAGAAACACTAGTGTGTCCAACACCTTTCTCTCTTCCCACCCAGCCATCCCTCTACCCAACCACACCACCACCACCACCATCACCACCACCACGGCCACCACCACGGCCACCATCACCATCAGCGCTCACTCACCTTTGGATTTGGTGACCAGGTCGAAGACGCTGGGGTCGGGTCTGTCGGAGAAGACGTCGGCCTGTTTGACCAGCGCCTCCCTCAGCACGTGATAACCGTTGAGCACCACCATCAGGCGGCTGCCCATGTACAGGCTGAAGATGTCGCCGTACTGCCGCCGCCAGGCGCGGAACTGGGCCCGGGGGTCCGGGCCACGCAGCAGGTGGAAGTGACCCACCACCGGCAGGGCCGGCCCGGGACCCGGGGGGAGGCCCGGGGGCGGCGCGTGCTGACCCACCACCACAGCAAGGTCAAGGTGAAGGTCAGAGCGGCGATGTAGGTGGTGGCGAGTTCCATTATGAGAGAGAGGGTGAAATGGAGGGCAAGTGGGGTGGGTGGTGTGGGAGGTGATGACGGGTGGTAAGGAGGAGGTGCCTGGAATAGAAATGGCTTGAGTTGAGCCATCAAAGTTGATGCTGGGCGTTGGTAGTAGGCGGTTTCGGATTAGGAGTCATTTGGCAGTTTCAAATCGGACGTCATTAAGACGTTTTAATTAAATTAGACACGCACGTTACAGGCACGTTACGCATCTAACGTGTATTGCTGTCTATTGCGGTATTTCAACGGGAAAACGCTGAACGATGTAGTCGTGATCATGTCCCCACTCTCACCTTTCCCACTGTCTCCTCTACCCTCCACCCACCCGCCCACCTCGCTCTCTCTGTCTCTCTCTGTTTCTGTCTGTCTGTCTGTCTGTCTGTCTGTCTGTCTGTCTGTCTCTCTCTCTCTCTCTCTCTCTCTCTCTCTCTCTCTCTCTCTCTCTCTCTCTTTGTCTGTCATAATGCGGACAGAATGTTGCTTAGTTTAAAATTACAAGGTAAGAAATCATGGGAATCTCAGATTTCGTCTTTTCTCTTTTCAAAATGGGTCCGGATCTGATTGGATCGATCGAAGTGTTGTGAATATCAATGCCTCTGTAAGAGAACGTCAAAGATTGATTATACAAAGGTATACTTTTATTTTTTTAACAGAATACTTAAAATTGTACAGGAACTGTGAAGCATGTTTTTTTGTTGACATTGACGCGCGCGCGCGTTTGTATGTATGTATGTATGCATGTATGTGTGTGTGTGTGTGTGTGTGTGTGTGTGTGTGTGTGTGTGTGTGTGTGTGTGTGTGTGTGTGTGTGTGTGATATTGGCAGGCATGCAAAAACCTGTTTGACAAAGATGAGGACTGAAATTGCTGATCTGTTTGCTCACAGGTACCAGTACGTTACGCTAAACTTGGTAAGTTATGTTGTAGCCATTGTGTAAAGATGACAAAAAGAAAATGAACAATTGTTTTTGTTGTTGTTGCATCGCTTTCCAGAATTTGACTTTATTCCCGCTCCCCCCCCCCCCCCCCCCACAAAAAAAAAAAAAAGAAAAGAAAAGAAGAAGAAAAAGCCCTCGAAAAGCCATAACAGGTTTCATGTTGAACTGTTCGTCGTAAATCAGAACTATATAATTCTAAAGAACATCGGCATATACTTGTATGAAGCATGTAAAAGATGCACGTGATTATTCAGTTACAATGATATTGGAATTCGCAAACAGGATGGACCAGTGCTCATCTGTCATGTCATGTAACGTCATCGTTGACCTAAGTACTCATTGTTCATTCCAAAGTATTTTCATTGTATTGGGCCCTCTTCAGAAAGGGCCATGGCATATACTGTGTAAACTTTGGTCTCTTTGTCTCCGTCTCTGTCTCTCTCTCTGTCTGTCTGTCACCCCCCCCCCCCCCCACACACACACACACATACATGCGCGCGCACACACGCACGCACTAACACACACACACACACACACACACACACACACACACACACACACAGACATAGACATACAGAGAGAGAGAGAGAGAGAGAGAGAGAGAGAGAGAGAGAGAGAGAGAGAGAGAGAGAGAGAGAGAGAGAATCTTTAAAATTCAGAAAATGGCTTCAGGTTCAACTTCTCCCCCGTTCCCCCCCCCCCCCCCCCCCCCCCCCCCCCCGCCTCTTTTTTTGTGGACCCTATTCCGTGCCAAGAACGTCTGCCACAATTTTCAACCTAAATCGACTCAGGCGCTGGGGTGCACGTACACTCATTTAAAGAACGCACCCAACCGACCTTCACCGGCAAGACTACGATTATTCCTGCGGTGGATTTGATTTAAAAACAAACAAACAAAACAAAAACAAACAAACAAAAACCAATCTAGACAGCCACACGGCTGCCAAACTCGAGCGGATCCTAGATTTGCCTCATTGTCTGGATCCGGACCAACACTCAATGTATTCGTCCTTGGGGCAAATTTTATCTTTTCACCGAGTTTCGTTAAAATCGGTAGTGTCGTTAGTGCATTATCTTGCTGACAGTCAAAGCAACAAAAGTGGGTAAATACACAGCAGACCTCCACAAACATCGAACATGTGTTCGGATCTGGCCTTTGATCTAGATCCATATTTTGATGGGTTCGTCTTTGTCCAGTTTTCGTCTTTCTACCGAGTTTCGTCGAAATCGGTTCCGTAGTTTATACGTAATCTTGCTGTCAGACATGCGAGTCAACAGGTGCAGGTGAAAGCATAACAGACATCCGCCCACGTCGATCGGATTGTGGATCATGCCTTTGATCTAGATCCGCAGACCACACGCAACAATTAGGATTTTGCACCAGATCAATATATAATCCTTGTAAGTGTTTTGAGGCGTGGCATAAATTTCAGCGAAAAAAAAAAAGATACTAAACTGATTACTACATTAATTTGTGTCAGAGACAAATAATGACTCTTAAACCAAAGCCTTTGAGACATCCCAACCTCACCCCAACAGAACTGCAGGCCCTTCAAGATTTACGCAACAGATCAGATATTGTAATCAAACCAGCTGATAAGGGAGGTGCCATAGTTGTCTGGCAAAAAGACCTATACTTAAAAGAAGCCAGGCGTCAGCTGTCTGACTCTTCTTTCTACACACCAATCCCTCAATCTACCACTAAAATGGACAATTCTCTTGTGAGGAGCACCATCAAGGCAGCTGTATCTGAAGGAAATCTTCCACATGAAGCCTTCTGTGCCATCAAAAGTGAACCGAGGGAATCAAAATTCTATCTCCTCCACACAATCCACAAACCTGATAATCCAGGAAGACCCATAGTTTCGGCTTGTGCGTGCCCCACAGTCCTTACCTCCTCCTTTCTTGACTCCATATTCCAGCCCCTTGTTTCTGCCCTTCCTACCTATATCAAAGACACCAACCAAACCCTGCAGCTCATCAATGATTTGTCCTTCTCCTCCGACTGTGGAACTGAACGTTATTTGTTCACCATGGACATTGTTTCCCTTTATACCAACATACCTCACAAAGATGGTTTGATTGCTGTGAAACAATTTTTGAACACCAGCAACTACAATATTCACATCCCCGCCATCCTTCGCCTCACGGAACTTGTTCCCACACTCAATTCCTTCTCCTTTGCCGGGGAGACATTCAGACAAACAAAAGGAGTCGCCATGGGAACAAAGATGGGACCCAGTTATGCCTGTCTGTTTGTGGCTATGCTGAGGAACAGGCCTTCAAACAGTATTTGGGTCCAGTACCATCTCTCTTCAAACGTTTTATTGATGACTGCCTTGGTATTGCCACTTGCTCCAGAGAAAGCTTACTCCAATTTATCCATCATCTGTCTCATTTTCACCCATCAGTCCGGTACACATTGTCATGGACAAAAATAAAACAACCAAAGTCGTGGTCCGTCGCCAGCCAGCTCAACCGGACATAAGCTCCAACTCAAATATCCTGGGCGCCAGGTAGACGGCCTCATGTGTCGGTCCAGCCAATTAAGCACGGCGGGAGAGGCTCCACGGAGACAGCATCATTCCCCAGACAGACTAAGCCGCTAGGTTTCACCCCCACTACACAATACCTTCCCCCTCTCCCTTTCCGGCGACGTCGACTTAATTGTGGACACTAGTCCTACAAATTGGCTGGATGAGTCTGGCCCAGGCGCCGAGGCCCGTCAGAGCAGACATTGAGGCGTCGGTCAAGCGGCTTAGTCTGTCTGGGGAATGATGCTGTCTCCGTGGAGCCTCTCCCGCCGTGCTTAATTGGCTGGACCCGACACATGAGGCCGTCTACCTTGCACCCAGGATATTTGAGTTGGAGCTTATGTCCGGTTGAGCTGGCTGGCGACGGACCACGACTTTGGTTGTTTTATTTTGTCCGTGACACACATACAATATATCTCCTTCTTCTGTCACTTTTTTGGATATTGTTATCTCTCTCCAGCCTGACCAGGACAACCTTAAGACCAGTGTATTTTATAAATCTACTGACTCCCACTCTTATCTACTTCACTCTTCAAGCCATCCTGCCACTTCCAAAAACGGTATACCGTATTCACAGTTTTTGAGACTGAAACGGATATGCAGTGATGCTACTGACTTTGAAAATGAAGCAGTGAAAATGTGTTCCTTCTTCACTTCCCGCCAATACCCAGAGAACATTGTTAATGAAGCACTTGAACGTGCACGCAAAGTAACACGCTCAGCAGCCCTCAGTTCCAGACCTTCCAAAGAGCATGATGACAGAACAGTTGCAGTGCTCACCTACCACCCACACAACCTTGCTGTTCGCAATATTCTCCTTAGAAATTTCAATGTTTTGCAAAATGATCCAGTACTAAAAACTGCATTTTCCAAACCACCGTTGATTGCGTTTCGTAGAAATGCAAACCTTCAAGACCTTGTGAGAGCATCAGTCCAGCGTCCCTCCAAATGCTCTTTTCCTTCTCCCGGAAATCAACCCTGCCACAAGAACTGCAAAACCTGCCCCTTCCTCAACTCTGCCACTACCGTCACAGGCCCACTTGGAAAATGCACAATAAGATCTTCTGTCACCTGCCAGTCATCCAATTTGGTCTGCATCATAACCTGCACACTTTGCGACAAACTGTACATCGGAGAAACCTATCGCTCACTCAATGACCGTTTCATTGAACATCTTAGATCCATGAAACGTCAGTACAAGAACCCTGTTGGAGTGCATTTTAACAGCCCTATGCACACATACTCTCACGCCAAGGTTGCTGCTGTCTGGCAGAATATAGCCAGCATGACTTATCGCCCTATGCACACATACTCTCACGCCAAAGTTGCTGCTGTCTGGCAGAATATAGCCAGCATGACTTATCGAAAATTCATGGAATCCTGGCTAATCAAACGACTTGGCACCACTACACCAACAGGACTTAACATCAACGAATGATTTCTCTCTTCCTTCTCTTCCTCCTCCTCCCTCTCTCTCTCTTTTCCGCATGCTCTCCCCCTCCTTCTCTCTCTTTCTCTCTCTCTCTCCCCCCCCCCCCCTCTCTCTCCCTTTCTCTCTTCAACTTCACTTTCCTTTTTCCTTTCTCCTAAAACATTTGATTTCTACTCGGCCCTGCAGCCACTTGCTTGAGTTTGCTATCACCATGATTTCTGTTCACCTTTCCATGTTTTAAATTGCTATGTTCTCATAGTTCTTTACCATTGAAAAAAGGGTTTAAGGCCCGAAACGTTTGGTCATTCTTATTCTTTTCCTTGGATTACCTTTTCCAGCCTGTTTTTTCACTTTTTATTTTTTCATTGTGTAATCCTGTGATCAAATTCACATTGTTTCACTGATAATGCATCAAATGAACACCCCCCTATCAATCATTTCAATCGCTTTTAGGGATTTCTGCCGATGAAATAATTCACAGTCTAAAAATACATGAGTCACCCCTCACCTGACGTCACACTTCAGGTCTTCGCACTCAACGGTGACCCTGTCTTTGCGCCAGGTGGTTTCCCCAAAAGTAGTCCCACTCCTTTCATTTTAATCTGTCTGTTTGGAACCACCTGTCATACACTTTGATGGGCATATGAAAGAAAAGAAGGTAATCAACTCTCAGACACAAGAACATTTCTCAAAACTGTGCTTATCGATAAATACTTGATTCCTTTAGCAAGGCCTTAGCGCATTCATGTTTGGTGTGTATCTGCTCCAAACTTTAACACGCTCGTCTTTCGCACTTATTCCATCTTTCTACCGAATTTTGTCGAAATCGGATCAGCACTTCTTGTGAAAACTTGCTGACTGGCAGAAGGAGCAATAGATAAGGGAGAACACGTAGGAAACCTCCGCCAACGTTGACTGAAGTCTGGATGTGGCTTTCGATCCGGACAGTACCAACATATAATGGATTTGTCCTTGGGCTGCATTCCCTTACTGAGTTTTGTCGACATTTTTTCCTTTTATTTTGCGTTATGTTTCGGGAGACGGTCAAAATAACAAATGTGGGAAAACACGTGACAGACTTCCGAAATCGATCCGGATCCGTACCAAAATTTATTGGGTACGTCTTTGGGTCGCATTTCATCATTCTCCCGAGTTTTGTCAAAATCGATTTAAAAGTTTTCGCGTAATGTTGCTGACAGACGGACAGACAGATAGACGAGCAAACCGAGACGCGCGGATAAAGCCGTCACCTCTTTGGCAGTAACATCCAAACGGGAGTAGATGGAATTAAAAAAAGACACCTGTTAGCATAACATTTCTTGTGCTAAACATTCCTGTAATGACTGCGATAAGAACAACAACAACAACACGTGTGTGTGTGTGTGTGTGTGTGTGTGTGTGTGTGTGTGTGTGTGTGTGTGTGTGTGTGTGTGTGTGTGAGCGCGCGCGAACGAGTGCTTGTGTATATATTTGTGTGTGAGAAAGACAGTCGCCTATACATACATGAACACATCTATCTATCTATCTATCTATCTATCTATCTATCTATCTATCTATCTATCTATCTATCTATCTATCTATCTATCTGCACGTGTGTGTGTATGTGTGTATGTGTGTGTGTGTGTGTGTGTGTGTGTGTGTGTGTGTGTGTGTGTGTGTGTGTGTGTGTGCTCGCGTACGTGCGTGCTTGTGTGCGTGCGTTGGTTCGTGTGTGTGTGTGTGTGTGTGTGTGTGTGTGTGTGTGTGTGTGTGTGTGGTGTGCGTGCGTGCGTGCGTGCGTGCGTGCGTGCGTGCGTGCGTGTGTGCGTGCGTATGTGTGTGTGTGTGTGTGTGTGTGTGTGTGTGTGTGTGTGTGTGTGTGTGTGTTGTGCCGCCTATATGTGTAAATGGGGCGTTCCGAGTCAATGGCTCACTTTCTGGCACCATTGTGAAGCAAGGTTACAGGCCAAGATACTTACATGCATTGGCAACTGGCAGACTGGTGGTCGTGTGGAGAGAGAGAGAGAGAGAGAGAGAGAGAGAGAGAGAGAGAGAGAGAGAGAGAGAGAGAGAGAGAGAGAGAGACAGACAGACAGACAGACAGACAGACAGACAGAGAGAGAGAGGAGAGAGAGAGAGAGAGAGAGAGAGAGAGAGAGAGAAAAGAGAGAGAGAGAGAGAGAGAGAGAGAGAGAGAGAGAGAGAGAGAGGGGGGGGGGGGGGGGGGGGGGGAAGGGAAGGGGGAGGGGGGCAAACAGAAAGAGAGACAGACAGACAGAAAGAGAGACAGACAGACAGACAAACAGATAGACAGTCAGAGCCAGAGAGGGAGGGACAGAGACTGATAGACGAAACAAAAGAGAAGAAAGAGAAATGGAGAGAGAACAAGAAGAAGGAGAAGAAGAAGAACAAGAAGAAGAAGAAAAAGAAGAAGAAGAATTTACGGGAGAGAGAGAGAGAGACAGAGAGAGAGAGAGAGAGAGAGAGAGAGAGAGAGAGAGAGAGAGAGAGAGAGAGAGGGAGAGGGAGAGAGAGCGCGATACAAAACAATCATGCATATAATACAGACATTGACAAATTAAGCAAAAGATGTGAACGGTTACGAGGATATCAACATAAACATTCCGAGATTTGCGAGAGCGAAACGCACGGTTACCCACCTTACATGGTTGCCACCTCAGACGGTTCACTGGTGGTGGCACAATTCATTTCACTTTATTTCAGGCAAAGAATTCAGGTTTGCGTCAGTGCAGACATACCGCGTGGCTCAAACTTATGCATAAAAAAAAGAGAAGAAAAACACCCTCCCACTCGACACTGGTAAATCCCCACCCCCCTTATCGCGCTCCGTTCTCCCTCCCTGATCCCTCGCTAAGCCAAGTTAGCGTCAGTGTAAACACACCAGTCATCGCTGATGTGTGTGCATTTGTGTGTGTATGTGTGTGTGTGCGCGCGTGCATGCGTGCGTGTGTGCATGCGTGCGCGCGTGCGCGCGTGCGTGCGTGCGTGTGTGTGTGTGCAAACTTTGTCATCCCTCCTTCTTCACACCCACGCGCTCCACACTGGCAAACCTTCTGCTCTTCGGTGTACGATTTCAAGTGCCATCCTTTTCTTATATGCACCGTGTTCTGATCTGATTCACACGACAAAAATGAGGTCTGTAACGCGTTCAGCAGGTGTTACTTTTCCATTCGTTCTCCTACCTTTGCTACCCTCGTTCCTACCTTTCCTACTTTTTGTGTTTCCCATTTTTTTTAAAATGCCGCTCGTGCTGTTTCTTACTTTTTGCACTGTTTCCTATTTTCCGTATCTTACTGACGGTTTCTAACTTTTTCCTGCCTTTCTTCCCTGTGCTTGCCTTTTCCTACTTTTCAAACTTCTTCCTATAATTTACCCTTCCGTTTCTTACATCTTGTAATTTTCTCTACTGCTTCAGACTCCCCCCCCCCCCCCCCCCCCACCCAATTTTAAGCTATCTCCCTCCCTCCTCCCATTTTCCCTACTCTTTTCTACTTTTTCACGTATTTCCTGTTTTTCTCCTTTCCTATCTTTTGCCCCACCTTTCCCTTTTTTTCACCTTTCCTACTCTGTTTTACCTGTCCTACTTTTCCCAATCCTTCCTATGTTTTCTTTCTTTTCTGAATCTTTCATATCTTTTCCTACCTACCCTGCTTTTTTTTCAATACCGTTTCTACTCTTTCTTCTTTTAAAAAAAAATCTTTCCCACTTTTTTATTTTTCCCAATTTCTCAGCTCTTTCCTTGTCGTTTTCATACATTGCCTTCTTATTTTTACCTTTCCTACTCTAATTCAAAACATAACATTCTTTTCCATTCCTTTTCCTATTCTTCCCAACCTTTTCCGATGTAAGCAGTCACATGACACTTTGTATCCTGGGCTGGAGGAACACGTAGCAATGCTGGAGACGAAAAACATTGTCTGATGTGATCTCAGTAGATCACGTTCAGCAGACGACTTTAATCGCTACCGATTGCACACCCCGCCCCCCCCCCCCCCCCCCCCCCCCCCCAAAAAAAAAAAACAACAACAACAATAACAACAACAAAAAGAAACAAAAACCCAGCTTCACCCTATCGGAAATATAAACACGTTGGTAAAATTAGTGTGACTGACGGACACATACAGCACAGAGCAGTAAACTGAAGGAAAAAGTTACCGCCGGCTGAGTGACATATGTAGTAAAGAGCAGGCAATGTAGGAGAGAAAGTATTCTGGCTGATCGACGTGTTCAGTAAAGAGTACGACAATGGCCGAGCATCTTATGTAGCGTAGAGCAGACAAATGTAGACAAAATGAGCAGTGGCTGAACGAGATTTGTGGTCAAGAGTAGTGAAATGTAGGAAAAGCTGACTCTGGCTGAACGGTACTTGTCGTAAAGAGCAGGAAAATACAGAAAAAACAAATGACAGTGACTGGACGAAACTTGTGGTAAAGAGGAGTAAAATGCAGGAGAAAAGAATACACTGGTTGAACGACAAGAGTTGTACGGAATGCGGAATAATAACAATGGGTGACCGACTCGTGCTGTCAAAGATGAGAAAATCATAGGAAAATTGCCACTACCCGAACTACGCGTGTAGTTAAAAGTAGGAAAATGTAAGACAACATCACGACCGCCTGAACGACATGTGCAGTTAGAAGTATGAAAACGTAGGAATAGTTTGTATCAGATGCACGTACCTCGTTGCTCATTTCCAGTCAACTGCACTTTGTCGTGATCCATTATAGAGCCATTTTCCTTTTTTTTCCTTTTCTTTTTCTTTGTTTCCCCAAGGAATAAGTACGACTTTAAAATAAGGAGTTTCAGTTCCTTTTTCTGAGTCACCACGAATATAGTTCACAGGAGCCACGTCTGCGCAGAGAATAACGTCCGGGTGAATCATTGAATCTTTAGCGACGAACTTTCGGCCACAAAGTAAGACGGGCAATTTGCTTATTGGACTCACATCTGATGAAGATAAGGCAACGTCGGGATGAAAGGTTCAGGGTGGATGGGGAAGGAGAGGAGCATGTAGATAAAATTCTAACAACACCAGGAACGACTTCTATAAGATGACTGACGTGAAGCAGTGGATGAAACATGTCATATTTGAGGGGTGATCCAAGAAGAAGAAGAAGAAGAAGAAGAAGAAGAACAACAACAACAACAAACAACAACAACAAGAACAACAACAATAACAGCAACAATAACAACAATAACAAAAAGAAGAAGAAGAAGAAGGAGAAGAAGAAGAAGAAGAAGAAGAAGAAGAAGAAGAAGAAGAACAACAACAACAACAACAACAACAACAACAACAACAACAAAAACAAGAAGTAGTAGTAGTAGTAGTAGTAGTAGTAGTAGTAGCAGAAGAAGAAGTAGAAGAAGAAGAAGAAGAAGAAGAAGAAGAACAACAACAACAACAACAACAACAATAATAATAACAACAAGAAAAGATACAATTCAGAAGAAAATAAATCAAATGTGACAAATACCTCACTGGTGATGTTCATGTATCCACTCAGACTGGCCTTGTTACTGTAGCAGTTCCTGGTATCAATTAACCGCATGCAAACATAAAGTGTATACACGTGTACACGACATTCGCCATAAGCAGCTGCAGACGATATTGAAGGGTTTCACTTCAGAGAATATGCTGACGACTACACATTTGTGTAGTGCCTAAGGCGTCTTATTCCACCCTTCTTCCTTTGTTCCCCATCCCCTGACCTCCTCCTCTGCTCTCACCACACTTTCCAACCGTCACTCTCTTCCTCGCCTCCCCACTTCTCTCTCTCTTTTGTCCCGGGACTTGATGTTTGCAGTGAAGTCTGAAGAGGCCTGATCTTGATCAGCTTCGCCTCTTAACCAGATATGCAACAGCCACCTGCACTCTTTCCCCTCTATGTGAAAAAAATCATCTAAAAATATATCAGACGCTATGGTTTCAAATACTTATGTATGTATGTATGTACACACACACACACACACACACACACACACACACACACATATATATATATATATATATATATATAGATAGAGGAGAGAGAGAGAGAGAGAGAGAGAGAGAGAGACATGGATAGATTTTTTTATTTGAGAGAATGGTCGCCTTCCGTTGAAATATGGATCAACAACATATTAACATATATATGTATGACGTAATATATTTATGTAGCATACATGATACTAGGCTATGCCTGATGCACGTGTGATTTCGGATTTTCCAAAAAAAAGCACTGAATGTTTTGATCATTTTGGCAATAATGTGAAATGTACAGTGCATTCCTATAGAACGTGTAAGTAAGAATGGTTGGTTTGTTTGCTACTTTAATGCTGCTTCATTTTCTTGATTCCACCTTAATGATAAAGTCTTGGCTTGCTATGGGCTGTACAGCAAAATATACATGTGATCTGCCTTTGTTCTATGTTTGACATTCACTTATATTTGCGCCTCTGGTTGGTAGAAATTGAACTGAATGGTCTGATCTTGACAGGACGCAACTTAAACATTTACACAATATTTGTAGATAATACCACTCAACATGCTTTTATCACTGTAAAACGTAAGAGCTGTAAGTAATCAACTTTTAAAGAAAATGTCAGTTTTGTGATGTAGTCAGGTATTGCTGAAACGTGTTCATAGCGGATTTACAGACGTTTTTACTGGGTGACAAATTCACGCTGGGGATGGTTGAAAAGGTCACTAGTCTTGGTTATACTAGCAATTATAATTGATGTGTACATGCCAGTATTAGAATTCACACACAGACACACGCGTGCGCGCATGCACGCACGCGCACACACACACACACACACACACACACACACACACACACACACACACACACACACACACACACACACACACATACACACACACACACACGAGAGAGAGAGAGAGAGAGAGAGAGAGAGAGAGAGAAGAGAGAGAGAGAGAGAGAGAGAGAGAGCTCAAAGTGGAGACACTCGAGTTAAAAAAAGAAAAGAGGTGAAACGAAGGAAAAGAGGAAGGGGGGTAACAAGAATAGGGTATGGTATAAATATACACAAGTGCTCGCGCGCGCGCGCGCACACACACACACACACACACACACACACACACACACACACACACACACACACACACACACACACACACACCACACACTCACACACACACACACTCACACACTCACTCACTCACTCATCACTGTAGTATATCTTCCCCAGTGCGCACAGTGGAAGGTGACCCTCTACACCGTGTTCTTTTCAAGGATGGGTGGACACCTATACACCGATGTTCAACCTGTGTGTTATAATTTCTTCAGGCATCCATCGGTGAAAAGACATCATGAGGCTGGACAAACCAGTTTTCCAGACATAGGCTCCATTAACTCAGCCCCTACTTCAACACCCCACTCCCTCGTTCCTCTTGACCCGACCCTCTCGTTACCCCTCCCCTTTCCATGCTTACTTTGTAAGGCACTCGGCTGGCTAAACAAGAAAGGTAGCCATACTGGTGACTTATGCGCGGTATTAAGTTGTCAGATGACACGATAGTCGACGTTTTGGTCGACACGAGTACAACGTTCATCATCTCACAGGAAACGTTCATTATCTCACGGCAAACAGCTCGCAGGCACGACTACAATGACACAAACAACAATGTTGACCCATCATTCTCTGAGACACCAGAACAACAACAACAACAACAACAACAAAACCGCAGACAAATCCGGAAACACATAGGCACTTGTTTAATCTGTCCATTCACACACACACGCATGCGTGCGCGCACAGTGTGTGTGTGTGTGTGTGTGTGTGTGTGTGTGTGTGTGTGTGTGTGTGTGTGTGTGTGTGTGTGTGTTGTGAGAGAGAGAGAGAGAGAGAGAGAGAGAGAGAGAGAGAGAAGAAGAAGAAGAAGAAGAAGAAGAAGAAGAAATCTGGCTGACGTCTTTCAATAGTATCAGTACTGATACTTTTGTTTCTGGACCGAAAAGGTCAGGGGGTTAAGGGAGGGGGGTAAGGGGTGGGGGTGGGGATGAGGTTAGGGAGGGAAGGAAAATGGGAATGCATGATTTTCCCTTCTTTTCATTCCAATGGTAGCAGCAGTCTGAAGAGTATTATGTTCTATTTACTATAGCTGCTGTTTGTTAAGTCTGAAGGAGACATACCTGTCGGAAATTCACATGTCTGTTTTGCACTGAAATCAAAAAGCATTACTTTACA
>CM031616.1:24334312-24336812 GCA_018398815.1 Conus ventricosus | reverse complement strand
ATGTGTACTGCTAATAATAAAGAACTCTTGATTATACGCTTTCGCTGCAATGATGGGGAAAAGTAAGGAAAAAAATCATTTTCTTCTGAAAACCTTATTTAGACACTTGTTTTTTTTATATTATTGTGATTTCTCGTCAAGCGCTGACAAGCACAAAAAATACTCTCCAGTGCGGCAGAGTACGTGTATTTTATATCAATTACCTTAGACTTTATTTCCATACCAGTGCATACTACAATGACCTAACAGTGTGAAGCGAACAGTGCAGAACCCCCCTTCTCCCCTCCCGACTTCAAATCGTGAAGCTGTGTAATTACTTCTGACATTATTCTTCTGAATTCTTCACCTGTTTCACCTATCATCGGTTTCTAACCCTTCAAATTGCAATGTAGGCCTATGTGATCTGTTTACATTAGTTTACAGCTATATTTTCGAAACTTTTTATTTAAAATCGGAAATGAAATGAGGTAGGGAACAGTAAACGATAAACAGTAAACAAGTGGGGTATTTTTTGCTCCCATAAGAAAACCTAACGCAGAGTAACTTTTATTCAAGGCTGCCAGTCTTGATATAAAAGTTACTCTGTGTTAGGTTTTCTTATGGGAGCAAAAAATACCCCACTTGTTTACTTTTTTTCATTTAAAGATAATTTGTATGACAGTATGTAACAGCCTAGGAAAAGAGTTCGATTACTGCCAATTTCTGCGGGCGCGCACGTCTGTAATTGTGTGTGTGTGTGTGTGTGTGTGTGTGTGTGTGTGTGTGTGTGTGTGTGTGCGTGTGCGTGTGTGTGTGCGTGCGTGTGTGTGTGTTGTGTGTGTGTGTGTGTGTGTGTGTGTGTGTGTGTGTGTGTGTGTGTGCTGTGTGTGTGTGTGTGCGTGCGTGCGTGCGTGCGTGCGTGCGTGCGTGCGTGCGTGCGGTGTGTGTGTGTGTGTGTGTGTGTGTGTGTGTGTGTGTGTGTGTGTGTGTGTGTGTGTGTGTGTATGTGTGTGTGTGTGTGTGTGTGTGTGTGTGTGTGTGGGTGTGGGTGTGTGTGTGTGTGGAGGAGGGGGGTTCTGGAGAGAGGAGAGAGAGAGAGAGAGAGAGAGAGAGAGAGAGAGAGAGAGAGAGAGAGAGACTCAAAGACTCAAAAACTTTATTACTCAAGGATAGAGATTTTAGGCAGTGCCTATTCTTCCAATCTGTCCTTGCTATTCTACAACATTCAACTAAACAGACTGCACATATTAATAATGACAGAAACAATGAAGAGTATAGCAACATTATAATATTAACAATAACAATAGTAATAAGAATAATAATTATTATATATATATATAAAAAAAATCCATTACAGAATTACACAAACACAGTCAGACACGTACGCGCGCGCGCTCACATGCATGCACACGCCCACACATACACGCTCGCATGCGCATACCCACATCCACACCACACACACACACACACACACACACACACACACACACACACACACACATTTTCATTAGCTAGTATAGAGGCAAGCATAAAAGTAGGGCGTTGAGACTATGATCAAAAGGTTAGATTCATTGTTCAAGTAAATGTTTAAGTATTACTGATTTGAAGGACGGCAGTGACTGACATGTTTTGGCAGACGGAGGAAGAGAGTTCCACACAGATGGACCAAAAAATGCAAAACTAGATTTGAACAAATCAATGCGGACACGTGGTAAAATGTAATTATTTGAATCATATCGCGTTGTTGCCATTTGGATAAACTCAGCAAGATATGTTGGCGCCATGTTTGCATGGACTTTAAACATTAGTACTGCCTTATTATAGGACAATTGGCTCTGCAGTGGTAACATCATTAGTTTTGCGAATTTGCCCGTGGTTGATAGAGACTTGTCGGGAATAATCAGCTTAATTCCCGTCTATGCATAGAGTTGATCTTTTTTATGTGATTTTCACCGGCACCACTCCAGACAGTGGACGCATAGTTGATGTGAGAAAGGCAATGGGCTTCAAAAAATAATTTCCGGATATGTGGTTCAACATAATAACTGAGTTTATTGAGTAAAAACAAATTGCGAGCCAACTGTTTGCAAACATGATTTATATGTGATTGCCATTTAAAGTTCTCATCAATGATCACGCCTAAGACACGGTGTTCGGTAACCCGCTCGATCAAGGTTTCACTCATTTTTAGGCTCAACATAAGATGCTGTCGTTGATGTTTCTGTCTCGATGCTAGGACTATACATTTTGTTTTGTGCGGATTAAGGACCATTCGGTTTTGGTTGCACCATTCTAAGACATCAGTGATACTTTGTTGTAACAATATTTGTACAGACATGATGTTTGTATCACTACAGTGAAGAGAACTATCGTCAGCGAACAGATCACAGCTGACATCATTGTGAGATATGTGCATCGGTAGGTCATTTATAAAAATACAGAAGAGAAGAGGTCCAAGGACAGAGCCTTGTGGAACGCCACAGCTCACTATTCCTTCAGAGGAATAAGTACCTTTTAAGTA
>CM031616.1:24324312-24331812 GCA_018398815.1 Conus ventricosus | reverse complement strand
CTTAGCCAGGTTCTTCACAGCGTGCTGCAGAGCGCTGCCACCATCACCGCCTCTGATTGACGAAATCTGAAAAGGAAAGAGGCCTTAAGAGTAAGAATAACTGCACAGTGGAGATAGTAGCAGCAGTAGCAGCAGCAGATTCCGTGGTTGTCGTCGTCGTCGTCATAACAGAAGTAGCAGTAGGAACAGTGGTCGTGGTGGAAAGAATGGCAGGAGAAGAAGAAGAAAAGAGCAGCAGGAGAGGGGGGAACGGGGGGGGGGGGGGGGGGGAGAGTGGGGTTGGGTGGGGGGGGGGGGGAAGGAGTAGAAACAGCAACAGTAACAACTAGAGCACCAACCAAACATCCAACCGAACAACCAACCAACCAACCAACCAACCAACCAACCAACCAATCAACAAATCAAGCAACAAACCAACCGACCGACAAATTAGCCCACCGACCAACAAATCAACGAACCAGCCAACCAACCAACCAAACAACCAAACAACCAACCAAACAACCGACCGACCAACTAACCAACCAAACGACCAACCCTCCCCCCTTCCCCACCCACATCCCCTGGATTCCATACCTTCATGACGAACCGAGTGGTGGTGGTGGTCTGCTTCTTATGGAGGTCCTCGATCCTGATGTGCCTGGGCTCCCCCGTGGTGGTCAGGCAGGCGAAGCCCCACAGCGTTTCCTGCAGGAACAGCACGATAGACATCCTCTGGAGCTTCCACTGGTTCTTCTGGGCACAAACACACACACACAGAAATACTCGTACATAAGCAAGGTCTATGAACCATAAATACCCATGAATAAAAAGGGTTCATGAACCAGACATACCCCATGAATAAGCAGGGTCCATGAACCAGACACACCTGTGAATAAGAAGGGTCCATGAACCAGACACACCTGTGAATAAGAAGGGTCCATGAACCAGACACACCCGTGAATAAGAAGGGTCCATGAACCAGACACACCCGTGAATAAGAAGGGTCCATGAACCAGACACACCTGTGAATAAGAAGGGTTTATGAACCAGACACACCTGTGAATAAGAAGGGTTCATGAACCAGACACACCTGTGAATAAGAAGGGTCCATGAACCAGACACACCTGTGAATAAGAAGGGTCCGTGAAGCAGACACACCCGGAAATAAGAAGGGTCCATGAACCAGACACACCTGTGAATAAGAAGGGTCCATGAACCAGACACACCCATGAATAAGAAGGGTCCATGAACCAGACACACCTGTGAATAAGAAGGGTCCATGAACCAGACACACCTGTGAATAAGAAGGGTCCATGAACCAGACACACCCGTGAATAAGCAGGGTCCATGAACCAGACACACCTGTGAATAAGAAGGGTCCATGAACCAGACACACCCGTGAATGAGAAGGGTCCATGAACCAGACACACCCGTGAATAAGAAGGGTCCACAAACCAGACACACCTGTGAATAAGAAGGGTCCATGAACCAGACACACCCGTGAATAAGAAGGGTCCATGAACCAAAAACACCCGTGAATAAGAAGGGACCGTGAACCAGACACACCCGGGAATAAGAAGGGTCCACAAACCAGACACACCTGTGAATAAGAAGGGTCCATGAACCAGACACACCCATGAATAAGAAGGGTCCATGAACCAGACACACCCGTGAATAAGAAGGGTCCGTGAACCAGACACACCCGGAAATAAGAAGGGTCCACAAACCAGACACACCTGTGAATAAGAAGGGTCCGTGAACCAGACACACCCATGAATAAGAAGGGTCCATGAACCAGACACACCCATGAATAAGAAGGGTCCATGAACCAGAGACACCCGTGAATAAGAAGGGTCCATGAACCAGACACACCCGTGAATAAGAAGGGTCCATGAACCAGACACACCTGTGAATAAGAAGGGTCCGTGAACCAGACACACCCGTGAATAAGAAGGGTCCATGAACCAGACACACCCGTGAATAAGAAGGGTCCACAAACCAGACACACCCATGAATAAGAAGGGTCCACAAACCAGACACACCCGTGAATAAGAAGGGTCCATGAACCAGACACACTCATGAATAAACAGGGTTCATGAACCAGACATACACCATGAATAAGCAGGGTCCACAAACCAGACACACCCATGAATAAGAAGGGTCCACAAACCAGACACACCCGTGAATAAGAAGGGTCCATGAACCAGACACACTCATGAATAAACAGGGTTCATGAACCAGACATACACCATGAATAAGCAGGGTCCATGAACCAGACACACCCGCGAATAAACAGGGTTCATGAACCAGACACCTGTGAATAAACAGGGTTCATGAACCAGACACACCCATGAATAAACAGGGTTCATGAACTAGACACACCCATGAATAAACAGGGGTCATGAACCAGACACACCTGTGAATAAACAGGGTTCATGAACCAGACACACCTGTGAATAAACAGGTTTCATGAACTAGACACACCCGTGAATATACAGGGTTCACGAACCAGACACACCCATGAATAAGTAAGGTCCATGAACCAGACACACCCATGAATAAACAGGGTTCATGAACCAGACACACCTGTGAATAAACAGGGTTCATGAACCAGACACACCCATGAATAAACAGGGTTCATGAACCAGACACACCCATGAATAAACAGGGTTCATGAACCAGGCACACCCATGAATAAGAAGGGTCCATGAACCAGACACACCCACGAATAAGAAGGTCCATGAACCAGACACACCCGGGAATAAGAAGGTTCATGAACCAGACACACCCATGAATAAGTAGGGTTCATGGACCAGACACACCCATGAATAAGTAGGGTTCATGGACCAGACACACCCATGAATAAACAGGGTCCATGAACCAGACACACCTGTGAATAAGAAGGTTCATGAACCAGACACACCCATGAATAACTAGGGTCCATAAACCCATTCCACATCGCCCGCCTCCATAGCTGTCCTAGATTCCTCTTCATTGTATCAGCTCCTTTCATGGTCACCAAGAAAGTCGATTCTTTGCAAGACTTTGGTGCCAAAGTTTGCAACAGAGCTGTTTCCTAAGAGGCGGAAAGGGCTGCATTTTACGGCTGCAAAACACTTGCTGCATAGTACTACCCAACTCTGTACGCTTCCAAAAGTCTGCATTACATCTGTCATCATTAACAGCCTGCATACTAAATACCATCACAACGAGATCAAATTTCGTTTCGATAAAACAAGATAACTGTGCACCGATAATCATGATTTTCACGTGGCCATAGCGATCATCTTAGCTCTGATGTCGCACCGTAATGGTAACACACACACACACACACACACACACACACACACTAGCAGTTACGAAGAAAATAGAAAATTATGATTATCGAGCTTTTGTACAAGACACTCCATATATAAGCATAAGCATTCAGTCTTTGTCTAACGCCTGTCCACCCATCATTTCCTTTGGCCCCCACCCCCCACACAGTATGCAGTCTTCCTCCACTGCCCAATACCCCCACCCTCCGCAACAGCCAACTCCCCCTCCCCCCTGCCCGCCTCCTGCACAAGCCAGTCCCCCCCCCCCCCCCACTCCCAATGCCTCCTTGAGTGGTCTGCCCTGCTCCATTGCCCGACATCTCTCCCACTGTCAACCGTCTCCCTTCCACACCCACCTCCCCTCACTTCCTCCGCTGCTCAAATCCCCCTCAATTACCCAAACCCCTCCACCGCCTAAAACACCCAATTCCCCTCTTTAGGCCAGTGCAGTCTTGACTGTCCATCCCCTCTCATCCGCCCAATCCCCTTCCGCTGCCCAATCCCCTTCCACTGCCCAATCCACCTTCCACTGCCCAACCCCCTGCCACTGCCCAATCCCCCTTCCACTGCCCAATCCCCCTTCCACTGCCCAACCCCCCTTCCACTGCCCAACCCCACTGCCCAATCCCACTGCCCAATCCCACTGCCCAACCCCCCTTCCACTGCCCAATCCCCCTTCCACTGCCCAATCCCCCTTCCACTGCCCAATCCCACTGCCCAACCCCCCTTCCACTGCCCAATCCCCCTTCCACTGCCCAACCCCCCTTCCACTGCCCAATCCCCTTCAACTGCCCAATCCCCCCTTCCACTGTCCAACCCCCCTTCCACTGCCCAATCCCCCTGCCACTGCCCAATCCCCCTTCCACTGCCCAACCCCCCTTCCACTGCCCAATCCCCCTTCCACTGCCCAACCCCCCTTCCACTGCCCAATCCCCCTTCCACTGTCCAACCCCCCTTCCACTGCCCAATCCCCCTGCCACTGCCCAATCCCCCTTCCACTGCCCAATCCCACTGCCCAATCCCCTGCCACTGCCCAACCCCCCTTCCACTGCCCAATCCCACTGCCCAATCCCACTGCCCAATCCCACTGCCAATCCCACTGCCCAATCCCACTGCCCAATCCCCCTTCCACTGCCCAACCCCCCTTCCACTGCCAATCCCCCTTCCACTGCCCAACCCCCCTTCCACTGCCCAACCCCCCTGCCACTGCCCAATTCCCCTTCCACTGCCCAACCCCCCTTCCACTGCCAATCCCCCTTCCACTGCCCAATCCCACTGCCCAATCCCCCTTCCACTGCCCAACCCCCCTTCCACTGCCCAATCCCCGTCCACTGCCCAATCCCCCTTCCACTGCCCAATCCCCCTTCCACTGCCCAACCCCCCGTCCACTGCCCAACCCCCCGTCACTGCCCAATCCCCCTTCCACTGCCCAATCCCCCTTCCACTGCCCAATCCCCCTTCCACTGCCCAACCCCCCTTCCACTGCCCAATCCCACTGCCCAATCCCACTGCCCAACCTCCCCTTCCAGTGTCCAATCCACCTTCCACTGCCCAATCCCCCTTCCACTGCCCAATTCCACTGCCCAACCCCCCTTCCACTGCCCAACCCCCCTGCCACTGCCCAATCCCCCTTCCACTGCCCAACCCCCTTCCACTGCCCAACCCCCTTCCACTGCCCAACCCCCTTCCACTGCCCAACCCCCCTGCCACTGCCCCAACCCCCCTGCACTGCCCAATCCCTGCCACTGCCCTAACCCCCTTCCACTGCCCAATCCCACTGCCCAATCCCACTGCCCAATCCCACTGCCCAATCCCACTGCCCAATCCCCCTTCCAATGCCCAACCCCCTTCCACTGCCCAATCCCCCTTCCACTGCCCAACCCCCCTTCCACTGCCCAACCCCCCTGCCACTGCCCAATCCCCCTTCCACTGCCCAACCCCCCTTCCACTGCCCAATCCCCCTTCCACTGCCCAATCCCACTGCCCAATCCCCCTTCCACTGCCCAACCCCCCTTCCACTGCCCAATCCGCCTTCCACTGCCCAACCCCCCGTCCATGCCCAATCCCCCTTCCACTGCCCAATCCCCCTTCCACTGCCCAATCCCCTTCCACTGCCCAACCCCCGTCCACTGCCCAACCCCCCGTCCACTGCCCAATCCCCTTCCACTGCCCAATCCCCCTTCCACTGCCCAATCCCACTGCCCAACCCCCTTCCATGCCCACCTCCCCTTCCACTGCCCAATCCCCTTCCACTGCCCAGTCCCCCTTCCACTGCTCATTCCCCTTCCACTGCTCAATCCCCCTTCCACTGCTCAATCCTCTTCCACTCTACCCAGTGACCCTGCCACTGTCCAATCCCCCTTCCACTGATCAATCCCCCTTCCACTGATCAATCCCCCTTCCATGCTCAATCCCCCTTCCACTGCTCAATCCTCTTTCCACGGCCCAAGTCCCTCTCCACTGCCCAATCCCCCTTCCACTGCTCAATCCTCTTTCCACGGCCCAAGTCCCTCTCCACTGCCCAATCCTCTTCCACTCTACCCAGTGACCCTGCCACTGTCCAATCCCCTACCACTGCCCATCCCCCTCCTCCCCCCCCCCCCCCCCCTACCACACACTGCCCTGCCTGTCCCCTTCCATACGCCTAATCCTCCGTCCACTTGAAATCCCCATGCCAGTACTACCCCCCCCCGCGCGCACACACATACACACACGCACACACATACATTCCCATCTGTCCCAGTCTGACCCGACCATCCCCCAGCCCATCCCATTCACCCTGTTTTGGGAGACGATGGAGCAGGTGTTGGACATGAGGGCGATGAGGGCGTCAGCATTAGGCTGTACGTACAACACGAACAGCAGAATGGCCCAGCCACTCCTCCGAGCATCATACAACACCTGGGGAGGAAAAAAAAAGAGGTAGGTGAGGTAATGTGCCTAGGGAGCTTATACAACACCTGAAGAGAAAAGAAAGGTAAAGCAGTAATGTTGCTTATAGCCCAGACGACCCGCTCAGGGCCATATCACGGCTGTCACCGCTTGACAGAAAAAAGAAGAGAAGGAAAGCCACTCGTCTGCAACGAACAACAGAAATGTCACACAAACGACAAATGAAGGAAAATGTCAATTCGTTCTATAAAGACAACAAAGAAAAAGGGGCACAAAAAAAAAGAAAAAAACACAGAATTAAACCACCACAAACAAACAAGAAAACAAAAGCCCTAAGAATCGATCTGCTTGACATTGATATTGTCACAATTGTTTTCTCACAAAGAACTCTCTCTCTCTCTCTCTCTTCGTCTCTCTCTCTCTCTCTCTCTCTCATCTTGTGTCTCCAACCCCTTTTCAGTTCTGTTAACTCCTCTCTCTCTTTCTCCTCACACTGTCTGTAACCCCCATCTCACTCTTTCTGCCCCCCCCCCCCCCCCACTGTTTATCACCCTACCCCACCCTCCTCTCTCTTCCCACCTCTCCCTCATCCCCTCTCCTTTCTCTTTGTATTCCGCAATCAACCCTCCGATCGTCCTCGTCTCTGTGGTCTTCCCCCCCCCCTCTTCTCCGCTCTTCTCTCCCTCACCCCCTCTCACTCGGCCAGACCCGCTCTCTTGAACATGGTCATCATGGTTCGGCCACAGACTGGACCTCCTGAGGCCTGGGTGCGCCTCCCCTCCCTGCAGGCTGCTGTCGGGCGCGAAGGTCATGTACATGGCGATGGAGAAGGCCAACCACTGAGGGATGAAGATGGTGGAGAACCTGAAAGGGGGAAAGGGGGAAGGGGGTGGGATGGGGTGGAGGGAGGTGGGGGGAGGTCCAGGAGGGATGAAGACAGGGCGGCAGTGAGGGATGAGGTGGGGGGGGGGGGGGGGGTAGAGGGGAAGAGGAAAGGGATGCAAACGTTAGATCAGCTTCCTTTTTTCACGGTTCGGCCATGTTTGTTTATGTGTTTGTTGGAGTGTGTTCTTTGCTCGTTTGTTCCTTTCGAGGCTATTTTAGAATTAATATTGTCTACCATTATGATTATCGTTGTGAGGAATTCAATGTTGCTGAAATCCAGTAAATTCCTTCATCATTGAAATGATGATGATGATGATGATGATGATGATGATGATGATGATGATGATGATGATAAACAACGTCGTCGTTGTCATCATCATCATCATCATCATCATCATCATTCATCTCATCATCATCATCATCATCA
>CM031616.1:24311812-24319312 GCA_018398815.1 Conus ventricosus | reverse complement strand
TGGCCTGGAGCCTGAAAACGTTTCATGATGTAGGATGTGAGGAGAGGGTAAGGAGGGTGAAAGAGCAGGGTAGGGGTTGGAGGCAGGGTGCTTAAGGAATGAGGGGTGGATGTGAGGGAGAGGAGGTCACTGTTCATATTCCCTTTTCATCTGTCTTGTCGTGTATTGTACGGAGTAAAAAAAAAAAAAAGAGACACCTCCAGTAGCAAAGAATCGAATATCTGTGTGTGGTTTTTTTTCTGAAGAAAATGGCATCTTAGAAACATGCGTATTTACGTTAATTATGTTGACTGAGTACAAGAAAAGAACATTACAAGCAATACCTGAACGGAAACGAGTGGGTCTATTAACAAACACCCATCCGATATGAAAGAAAAACGAGTCACAGAGCCAGTCAGTTAACCAACCAGAATAACCAACCAGCTGGTTTGAGACACCATACTACGTTGGAAACAACGATCCGAACAATCAGCCAGCTGTACATTCCAGTGAGAAATTGGTCAGTTTCAGGCGGGATCATTTTTTTATAGCCCACCCAAAACCGAACACTTTACCATTCACACTGTAAATTTCACTATAAAAAAAGCTGGCTGCTTTCAAATGAAATTCGTCACTGAAACCTCAAACACGTAAACCAACTCTTCAGTTTTCGGAAAAGCTAAACAAATTTTATTGCCGCTTTGAACGTGACGATTTGAAAGATAATCTAAAGAAAGTAACAGAAAACTTGTACGAACAGTTACATGATTCTAGTAGTGTTTCTAGAGAAACTGATAATGAAAGTGTAAAGATTGAGGCACAAGAAGTAGAGACCCTGTTTCTTAAGCTAAAAACAAAGAAAGCTGTAGGTCCTGATAATATTGGTGGGCGGCTTTTAAAATCCTGTGCGTCACAGTTGTGCAATGTTTTTAGTGTATTGTTTCATGGTCTGTAAAAGATTGTTGTGTGCCTGACTTGTGGAAAAAATCTTTTTATTTGTCCAGTGCCTAAGAAAACCAAACCTGTCTCTCTCAATGATTACCGCCCTGTTGCTCTCACTTCTATTGTTATGAAATGTTTTGAAAGACTCATTCTAAAACAAATTATTCTAGAAACTGCTCCGTATCAAGATCCAAATCAATACGCATACAAGCCAAACCGAAGTACTGATGATGCCACTCTCACCCTCCTCCACAATGCCTACTCTCATTTAGAAAAGCCTGGTTCATTTGTTCGCATATTGTTCATTGATTTCTCTTCTGCCTTCAATACTATCCAGCCTCACTTATTGGCCCAAAAACTGTTGTCTTATGATGTTAATCCTCATCTTGTTCTGTGGATAATTAGTTTCCTTGTCAATAGGTCACAGTCTGTTCGATTTCAGCAAGCTATTTCATCTATTTGTAACACATCTACTGGCTCTCCTCAAGGTACTGTTCTTTCACCTGTGTTGTTTACTCTATACACTAATGATTGTGCTGGCAATGATACTACTCCTCTTGTGAAATATTCTGATGACTCTGCTCTCCAGGATCTGTCAAACTCTCATTCTATGTACTGTGATCGTGTGAATATGTTTGCTGCTTGGTGTGAAGACAATTATCTCAACCTAAATGTTCAAAAGACAAAAGAATTGCTGATCGATTTTAGGAAAAATCCCCCAGATGTTCCGGACCTTTATATTAGTGGTGAGAAAGTTGAATGTGTGAGTGAGTATAAATATCTAGGTACAATAATTGATGACAAATTAAATTTTATAGCAAATACTAATTTTATCCACAAGAAATGTCAATCAAGGATCTTTTGCCTTCAGAAGCTCAGAAGCCTCAATGTAAATAAAAAAGTGCTGCAAGGATTTTACAGATGTTTTATTGAGTCTATCTTAACTTTCTCTTTTATCTGTTGGTATGGAAGTCTAACTGTGAAGAGCAAGAATGTGTTGAACAAGGTGGTGAAAGTCTGTAGCAAGATTGTGGGCGAGAGACAGAGTAGTTTGAACGTGTTGTTTGAACAAAGAGCAGTTCGAAAGGCGCAGATGATTGTGAGCGACAGCAGCCATAATCTTAGTCGGTATTATGAACTTTTGCCATCTGGAAGACGTTACAGGACCCCAAAATTTAGACTGTGTAGAACAAAAAAGAGTTTCATCCCCATGTCCATCCAACTTTTAAACAAATGATTCTATTTACATGTGACGAATGGAAACATTGAGAACTTGAACTGACGTGTGCGTGCGCGCGCGCGCGCGCGCGCGCGTGCGTGCGTGCGTGCGTGCGTGCGTGCGTGCGTGCGTGTGTGTGTGTGTGTGTGTGTGTGTGTGTGTGTGTGTGTGTGTGTGTGTGTGTGTGTGTGTGTGTTTGGTGCATAGTGTTGTGTTGAAGTGCATAACATAAAATGAGATAAATAGAATGCTGTTTATTGGATATGTAATTTTTTTTTTTTAATTTTAAATAATTGTGTTATGTGTTTTTAAAAATCAAAAGACGTTGCCACATTGAATTTCACGTTTGTGATAATAAAGTCGTTTGAATTTGAATTTGAATTTGAATTCAGCCCATAAATCGCCTAACCACTCACCCATCTACTCCACCCGCCCCCCATACCCGGCCCTCACACCTTCCCAACAAACAATGTCAGATAAAATACGATCTTGCAACTAGCCAGCCAGCCTGCTGACAAGAAAACAATCAACACAGACGAAAGGTGTTTTGACCTGGAGCAAAAAAAAAACAAAAAAAAAAAAACAATCAAAGGTAGACAGGGTTGACAGTGGAGGAGCGTCCTTAATCCTGAAACTGAATTGAGGCCACCCCACTTATCCTGCACTTTGGATTGGAACCTTCCCATCTGTCCCATCAATCCTGAAATTTGCATTGTGGATATTCTGAAATTGGGATTAAGACTGAAATTTGATTGTCGCCATCTTGAAATTTGGATTGTGACAACATACTAAACTGTTCAACATATTTTCGCTGTGCACTATCGAAATCTTGTTTGTTAAGAACTTCTTCCTTTATTTATTTATCTTTTTTGTTCCCAATGAAACTGAACCATCCTAATATCTTCTTTGTTTGGTTTTTGCTTGCTTTTTTTGTCGTTGTTGTTGTTGTTGGTATTCCCGAATGAACTGACTGCTTTTCCACGTCTAGATTGACAGGAAGTTGCTTTGCCAATATGGGACTCGTTCGTACCTTCTCTAATGAATGCTTCTTTTTGACGATGACGACAGTATTTTTAAGATTTGACAACCAAAATTAAATAAATGGCGGTTAATCTGACCAATAATTTTCATTCTGAATTTCAAGATGCGTCACAAAATAGTGTACATTCAAGACAAACCAAGAAGAAAATATCACGTTTCCAAGATACTTGGGTAACGGAAATCACCCCCAACAAAACTTCGTTGGACAGGAGCCTGCCCAAACACAATCTCGCCGATCCGGAGACAAAGTTTTTTTGTTTGTTTTTTTCTAATCCGGATATCCGGTTTAATCTGGAAGACATCCACACCTGCAGAAAAAACAGACCGAAGAAAGACGTGAATTACCGAACTAAGGAATCCGCCCAGCTCCTAAACCGAACCCACCTAAACAACGTCCATTAGCTAAAGCAACTACATCCTACCCTCAAGTCACCTCACCCCCATCCCCTAAGCAAGAACAAACACACAAATCTAAACTAGAGAATTAAAAGGAATATGCTGTGCATAAATCGAACTTACATTTGAAAAGATCCTGCTCTTGTAAAATGAATGGTTCAGGGTATTACTGCACTGTTTACATCAAATAACATGTGTTTATGTTTTACAGTACATTCCACGATTAAAGATAGAATAATTCTATTATTACCATGATTCTTTTACGCTCCGCATACACATCTATCGATTTATCTGTCTGTTTATCTATCTATCTGTCTGTCTCTTTGCTTGTCGGTCCGTCTGTCTGTCTGTCTATCTGTCTATCTCTATACTTGTTTGTCTGTCTGTCTTTTTGGTTAGCAGACCAGCAACCTACAGTTGATTCCTTTACGAGAACTTCCGATTGTAGTCACTCTTCATTTAAACCTGTAATTCGATTGTTTAAAGAGATTGTATGTGTAAACATGTTGTCATGATGAAAATTGTCCTTCCGGGGACAGTGCCTTCTAGGGAGGGGAATGGGTGGATGGGGTAGGGGCGGCAGGGAGGAAGAGGGGGGGGGGGGGGGGTGACAAAACCTTCAATGCATGGGAGAAAAACAACCTATATCCCTTTTCTTCCAAAGAAAAAGAAGAAGAAGGACGACGACGACGACGACGACGACGACAACAACAAGAACAAGAACAACAACAACAACAACAACCAAACAACAAACAACAAGAACAACAAAATGTGAATGACGAGAAGGGAGCTCGGGGGTGCGCAGATCTCTGCCAAGATCAGACAGAGTATCCGCCCTTTGATCCAGAGCCACGCCACGAATCTGCACCAAAATGCAATGGATGATTCGTCCTTGAGTAGCATTCTATTCTATCTTTCAACCAAAATTCGTGAAAATCGGTTCCGCAGTTTTTGCGTTATCTTGCTGACAGACAGACAAAGAAAGAAACAAACATAACCATCTTGGAGAGGGTGGTAAAAAGACGTAGCGCACGCACCATTTCTTTCAGCCGTTGATGCATCTCAGTCATGATTTCCTTCGCCTTGGCCTCTTTCTCCGGGTACAGGGCAGAGAAACGCACCAGGGAATGGAACACGGTATCCCCGCGGTCATTCTGCCGGCTGACTTCTGCGCCGTGTTGGAGTAGCAGGTCCACCATGTCCAGGTTGTAGGTCAAGGCCGCAATGGACAAAGGGAGGCCACCCAGCATGACGGTGGCGTTGACCGGCGCCATTATATCCTGAGAGTGCAAAAGAGTGAGTGCACGTGTGCTCTCTTTGTTTCTCTCTCTCTCTCTCTCTCTCTCTCTCTCTCTCTCTCTCTCTCTCTCTCTCTCTCTCTCTCTCTTCCTCTGTGTGTGTGTGTGTGTGTGTGTGTGTGTGTGTGTGTGTGTGTGTGTGTGTGTGTGTGTGTGTGTGTGAATATTATTTTGTGCATGTTTATGTCCGTTATCTGGTTTGTATTGTGTATTAAGTAAGTATTTCTTTCACCTACTTTTGTGTATTTCTTTGTATCTATGATGATAAAAATTTCTTCTTCGTCTACACACACACACACACACACACACACACACACACACACACACACACACACACGCACGCACGCACGCGCGCGCGCGCGCGCACACATTTAATAGATGTTGCATATCATCATCACATCATTATCATCAGTTAGCATCCTCAACAGCTCCAGTTTCTCAACAACAACAGCAACAGAATAACTAACAACCAACCAACAAACAAACCTTTTACAAACACCGCCCACACTTACAGTCATAGAACTCATCGTCAACAGCCAGTCTTTCTGAGCACCATCCACCTGCTGAAGAATGGCCTCCACGGCGCTAAAGTTCTCCTTGTTCACCAACGTGTGGAAGGGCGTCTGACCTTCATACGGGTACTCCCGATGCACCTTCAAAAGATCCGGGCACTTGGAAGCTATCAGCGAAATCAGCTCCGACGACATGGAGTAAGAGCATGCCAGAGCCAGCATGCTGACATCGCCGTCCATGGTTCCGGGGTCGCCATCTTTGTCTCCGGCCCGATAGGTCAAAAGGTCCCGGATGACGGAGCTGTCGAAAGTCTGTAGAAGGTCGATGGCTTTTTCTTCTTCCGAATCCAAGATGTACTCGGCCAAGAGATCGAGGAGCTGTTTGTTGTTGGGTTTCGGGTCTGTAATCGTCTGAGTTGGTGGGGTGAGGGTCATGGTGGCGGGCAACGGAACGTGGTTGATCGAGTTCATTTCTATGATTGAAAAACAAGGGAAGAGTCCTTCAGATTGGAATAGATGTGCTAAGTCGAAAACAATGAAATAAACAATAGACCTGGAGAATGAATGAATCTTGAACGAATCTTCTGTTTAACGTGTTTTCACCATGATTAGTGATATTACACAGAAATAATAGACTTGGGGCAATCCTTTAGATTGGGATAGAGTTTCTTTGTCGAAAGCAATGAAATAAATAATAAACTTCTTTGCTTTGCATTAACAGCCTAGATACCATCCCTTAATAAACAACATCAACTGAACGTCACATAGTAGGACTAACTATTTGTGATTTTTATTAAGGTATTCGGTACTCACCTGTATAATCATCGGGTATTTTTGAAGTATTTCCATGTATGTGCTCACCATAACTGGAATGATATCACTGTCATCTTCGACGGAACAGTGCTGTCTTATAAAATAGGAGGAAAGTGCCATCCCTAGTGTCCATCGATGAGTCTGAATGGGGTCTGTGGCGTGTTGCATTGAGCATTGATCTCAGTGAGCATGAAGATCGGCTTACACAGGATCCTTAAGATGGCTGATGGTATAAAGATACACAGAATTATCCTAACAAATAGACCGAGGGGAGGGGGAAGGAGGGGAGGAACCACATGACCAGCCGTATCGCTTTTCTGTGTGTGTGTGTGTGTGTGTGTGTGTGTGTGTGTGTGTGTGTGTGTGTGTGTGTGTGTGTGTGAGAGAGAAAAGAGAGAGAGAGAGAGAGAGAGAGAGAGAGAGAGAGAGAGAGAGAGAGAGAGAGAGAGAGAGAGAGGAGACAGCATTTCAATAAACAACAGGGAAAACCTGGCAAGGTCAAGCTCCTCCCCAAGTATTCAGATGCATGCTGGGTATTTTGTGTGTTTCCATACCCCATCGAACGTCGGTAAGGATTCCAGAATCCTTCGCGACGTAATCTTCTGCACGCGTGTACTGACGAAAGAGGTTCTGACACATGTAGGTCTTCACACATTGTTAGCCTGGGCGGGTGAGGAAAATCCCGCCTCTGCTGTTCACACACCAGGCTCTGTAACCGAGGTTCGAACCTGCGATCCTCGGCCAGTCAACTCTCGCGACCGATCTGGAAGAAAGAATGCTATTAAGTCAAAATGTTGCGACTTTATGAGCGCTTTAACAGCTCTGTTACGTGGTGTTCTTGAATGTCAATGTTGATTACCGCTGCTGTAACCTCCGCACAGAGCTGTGTGACAAGCTGAGTCCACCTGTAGGCCACTTGATGCTATGACCTCACGGATCTCTCAGAGCGGTATTTTGAGACCACCTGAAATCTACCGAAGAGCATGTGAATTCTGTGTATAAATTCTGAGATTAGCTGTTTGAGATTCACAGCAACCTCTGAGCAGAGCTCTGAGAACAATGTGTTTTTAAGTCACCTGAGAAATACAACCAGCTTTCTGCAGAGCTCTGAGAGCAACATGTAGAGAACTTCTGCCAGGAGTTCTGAAAGCAGCTTTTTTGTACTCCATCGGAGACTTACAACGATCTCTAAGCAGGGATCTGAGAACAAGGTTTTGAGTCGTCCTGAAAACAGCCACCCACGCATAAGCTTTGAGAGCAGTACGTTTTGCTGGCTAGTATGAATTGGACCGAAAACTCC
>CM031616.1:24304312-24306812 GCA_018398815.1 Conus ventricosus | reverse complement strand
TTTACTTAAAACAAATTAATAACAAATTCATGTATGTACAAATATATAAGTTGTTATAATAAAGAGTTCAATTCAAAATATCCTATGACATTTGTCTTGATGTTCTTTGTATTTAAAGGAATGAATGGGAGAATGAGTTGGCACAACTGACAACATGTATATGTTGGAATTATATAATCGCGCTAGGAAAGTATTAGCAAAGAGGTTTTTTTCTAAATTTTTTCAGTTTTTAAACAAACAAGCACACACGAAAAAAAAAGACATATGTAGCATAATAATTGTTCAAGAACATGGAAGAAGTCAGACACATTAAGAGAACAAACACACAAGTCCCCCCCCCCCCCCCCCCAAAAAAAAAAAAAAAAAAAAAAATCGCAGACACGCACACAAACATACATGAATTGTAAGCAGGATATGCATAAACTTACACACACACACACACACACACACACGTACATGACAAATGTATAACCTCAAAGACAAGGAAAATACCAAGGGGTGGCAGGGCGAGAGGCTGAGAGAGAGAGAAAAAAATATTAAGATGGGTAATTACTGCAAGAGAATGGATCATTGGATGGCTAGTTATGTTGGAAGATACTACTACTAACGTCTTCCATTCTCAACTATGTAGCATTATCTAGGTTGGGATACTCAAGTTGGGACTATGGGCCACAGCAGCCAACAAACAAGCAAACAAAAAAGTCACAATAAAGCTAGGAAATGATAGAGGAATAGGGAAACCAGGTTTTGTCAAATTGATCTGAATCATAGTTCAGAAAGGCTAAGTATTTTTCCAGTTTAAATCTATAGCTTAAGGTTGTAAGGAAAACATGAAGGTCTGGGTGGTTATTTTGTAGTTTACATTTGTAAACATAAAACTTAGCAAACAGCAGAATAAAGTTAAGAACTTTGTCAGTTTCCACATTTTGTTTCACTCCAAACAGAACTAACTCTTTCTCAAGAAACAGATTAGCGCAGTGTTCTTTGCAGTATTGTGGAAACTTCGTGTCATCTGATACTTCTTTGTTTTTCTGGGTCTCAGTTGTGATAACTCTGATCTCCTCCGTTCAGTAAAGTCAGATCATGTTGCTCGAAGTCTGGCAGAGCACGACCCAAACATGCCGAGCTGAAAGTAAAGCCAGAACCATGCAGAAATGAAAGCGCGAATTTAGAAATCCCAAAATCATACAAATCCCTGAAACCATTTGTTTACGATCCTCGGTTTAATCGGATCAAAAGTAGGAAGAGTCATTTGAGCGTAAGTTATTCCCTTGGAAATGAAAACTCTTTTCTCATCTTGCCATTTCCAGACCCATTTCCGATTACCTGTTCCTGTTTGTCTGCGTGCCTGTCTGTCTCAGTCTCGTAGTGTCTCTGACTCCGAGAAAATACATAGTAGAAATCAAACGAAGATGTTTTGTACCTATGCTGCAATATGAACATTGTGTGCAGCTAATAACATTGGGCATACGTATATTTTACAGAATGGATAACATTTACATTCCCACAAGCGATCCATGAGGCAATTTGTGGGTTACTAATATGTCACATTATTTGGATTGTTGGCAGAAAATGTGTGCTTCCTTCCTTCGCTCATTAATTGATATGTCCCCATTTCAAATTTGCATATCTATTTAAACCCCACCCCCCACCCCACCCCCACTTCCTTCAAACCTGTGCCACATATATGTAAAATGATGGTATTACAATGGAAATCCTGTGCTCTTGTCTCCTTGAGTACCTGTCCTCTCTTTTAAAGAATAATCGCAGTAGTGCTTTTTTTGTTTTGGTCTTATTGCAGATATGGGAGTCATGCTCACAGGAGAACAGTCTTCGGTGCTGCTGCCGTCTGATTCCACACAAATGTAGTTTCCCAGCCTACGAAGAGCGCAGTAGGCATCCCACGTCAGACGTATGCGGTTGGCTGCAAAAGAAGACAAACGGATAATGATGATGATGATGATGATGATGGTGATGATGATGATGATGATGATGACGATGATGATGATGATGATGATGATGACGATGATGATGATGATGATGATGATGACGACGACGACGACGACGACGATGATGATGATGATGATGATGATGATGATGACACACACACACACGCACGCACGTACGCACACACACACACACACACACACACACACACACACACACACACACACACACACACACACACACACACACATATACTCAGAGGCATAAAAAAACGCGAAAACAAACTGTATAGAAATTTTGATGTAATTTGGCTACCGATTCCTTTGAACTGGTAATAGAAAGTGAGAAAAAGCAATCGAACACCGCAAAAGTGTCCTTTCAAAGTTCATTCTGGTAGAAAATAAGGTCACATGAACTTGACCTTGACCCTGTGTTAACAGCAGAATGTCAGTATCTGGTGTGACCACCTCGAGCATTGATCACAGCTGTGCACCTGCGGTACATCGAGCGCACCAGAGTGTTGGTCTGCCTCTGGGGGACTTGCCACCACACC
>CM031616.1:24274312-24299312 GCA_018398815.1 Conus ventricosus | reverse complement strand
TCGCTACCAATGCATGTGAAGTGTCACTACCAATGCATGTGAAGTGTCACTACCAATGCATGTGCTGTGTCACTACCAATGCATGTGAAGTGTCACTACCAATGCACGTGTAGTGTCCCTACCAATGCATGTGAAGTGTCACTACCAATGCATGTGCAGTGTCACTACCAATGCACGTGAAGTGTTGCTACCAATGCATATGAAGTGTCACTACCAATGCATGTGCAGTGTCACTACAATGCATGTGCAGTGTCACTACCAATGCATGTGAAGTGTCCTACCAATGCACGTGAAGTGTCACTACCAATGCATGTGCAGTGTCACTTACCAATGCACGTGAACTGTCGCTACCAATGCATGTGCAGTGTTACTACCAATGCATGTGCAGTGTCACTACCAATGCACGTGAAGTGTCGCTACCAATGCATGTGAAGTGTCACTACCAATGCATGTGCAGTGTCACTACCAATGCATGTGCAGTGTCACTACCAATGCAATGTGAAGTGTCGCTACCAATGCACGCGAAGTGTCACTACCAATGCATGTGCAGTGTCACTACCAATGCATGTGCGTGTCACTACCAATGCACGTGAAGTGTCACTACCAATGCATGTGCAGTGTCACTACCAATGCATGTGCAGTGTCACTACCAATGCATGTGCAGTGTCACTTCCAATGCATGTGAAGTGTCACTACCAATGCATGTGCAGTGTCACTACCAATGCATGTGCAGTGTCACTACCAATGCATGTGAAGTGTCACTACCAATGGATGTGAAGTGTCATTTACCAATGCATGTGCAGTGTCGCTACCAATGCATGTGCAGTGTCACCTACCAATGCATGTGCAGTGTCACTACCAATGCACGTGAAGTGTCACTACCAATGCACGTGAAGTGTCACTACCAATGCATGTGCAGTGCCCACTACCAATGCACGTGAAGTGTCACTACCAATGCATGTGAAGTGTCACTACCAATGCATGTGCAGTGTCACTACCAATGCACGTGAAGTGTCACTACCAATGCATGTGAAGTGTCGTTACCAATGCACGTGAAGTGTCACTACCAATGCATGTGCGTGTCACTACCAATGCATGTGAAGTGTCACTACCAATGCATGTGCAGTGTCACTACCAATGCATGTGCAGTGTCACTACCAATGCATGTGAAGTGTCGCTACCAATGCACGTGAAGTGTCGCTACCAATGCATGTGCAGTGTCACTACCAATGCATGTGAAGTGTCGCTACCAATGCACGTGAAGTGTCACTACCAATGCATGTGAAGTGTCGCTACCAATGTATGTGCAGTGTCACTACCAATGAATGGGCAGTGTCACTACCAATGCACGTGAAGTGTCGCTACCAATGCACGTGAAGTGTCACTACCAATGCATGTGAAGTGTCGCTAACAATTTGCATGTGCGGGTGTCACTACCAATGCATGTGCAGTGTCACTACCAATGCACGTGAAGTGTCGCTACCAATGCATGTGAAGTGTCACTACCAATGCATGTGCAGTGTCACTACCAATGCATGTGCAGTGTCACTACCAATGGACGTGAAGTGTCGCTACCAATGCATGTGAAGTGTCACTACCAATGCATGTGCAGTGTCACTACCAATGCATGTGCAGTGTCACTACCAATGCATGTGAAGTGTCACTACCAATGCACGTGAAGTGTCGCTACCAATGCATGTGAAGTGTCACTACCAATGCATGTGCAGTGTCACTACCAATGCACGTAAAGTGTCGCTACCAATGCATATGAAGTGTCACTACCAATGCATGTGCAGTGTCACTACCAATGCATGTGCAGTGTCACTACCAATGCATGTGAAGTGTCGCTACCAATGCACGTGAAGTGTCACTACCAATGCATGTGCAGTGTCACTACCAATGAACGTGAAGTGTCGCTACCAATGCATGTGCAGTGTCGCTACCAATGCACGTGAAGTGTCACTACCAATGACATGTGCAGTGTTACTACCAATGCATGTGAAGTGTCGCTACTAATGCACGTGAAGTGTCACTACCAATGCATGTGAAGTGTCGTACCAATGCATGTGCAGTGTCACTACCAATGAATGTGAAGTGTCACTACCAATGCACGTGAAGTGTCGCTACCACTGCATGTGAAGTGTCACTACCAATGCATGTGAAGTGTCGCTACCAATGCATGTGCAGTGTCACTACCAATGCATGTGCAGTGTATCTACCAATGCACGTGAAGTGTCGCTACCAATGCATGTGAAGTGTCACTTACCAATGCATGTGAAGTGTCACTACCAATGCATGTGCTGTGTCACTACCAATGCATGTGAAGTGTCACTACCATTGCACGTGAAGTGTCCCTACCAATGCATGTGAAGTGTCACTACCAATGCATGTGCAGTGTCACTACCAATGCACGTGAAGTGTTGCTACCAATGCATATGAAGTGTCACTACCAATGCATGTGCAGTGTCACTACCAATGCATGTGCAGTGTCACTACCAATGCATGTGAAGTGCCCCTCCCAATGCACGTGAAGTGTCACTACCAATGCATGTGCAGTGTCACTACCAATGCACGTGAACTGTCGCTACCAATGCATGTGCAGTGTTACTACCAATGCATGTGCAGTGTCACTACCAATGCACGTGAAGTGTCGCTACCAATGCATGTGAAGTGTCACTACCAATGCATGTGCAGTGTCACTTCCAATGCATGTGCAGTGTCACTACCAATGCATGTGAAGTGTCGCTACCAATGCACGCGAAGTGTCGCTACCAATGCATGTGCAGTGTCACTACCAATGCATGTGCAGTGTCACTACCAATGCACGTGAAGTGTCACTACCAATGCATGTGCAGTGTCACTACCAATGCATGTGCAGTGTCACTACCAATGCAGTGCAGTGTCACTACCAATGCATGTGCAGTGTCACTACCAATGCATGTGCAGTGTCACTACCAATGCATGTGAAGTGTCACTACCAATGGATGTGAAGTGTCACTCCAATGCATGTGCAGTGTCGCTACCAATGCATGTGCAGTGTCACTACCAATGCATGGCAGTGTCACTACCAATGCACGTGAAGTGTCACTACCAATGCACGTAAAGTGTCACTACCAATGCATTTTGCAGTGTCACTACCAATGAAACGTGAAGTGTCACTACCAATGCATGTGAAGTGTCACTACCAATGCATGTGCAGTGTCACTACCAATGCACGTGAAGTGTCACTACCAATGCATGTGAAGTGTCGTTACCAATGCACGTGAAGTGTCACTACCAATGCATGTGCAGTGTCCTACCAATGCATGTGAAGTGTCACTACCAATGCATGTGCAGTGTCACTACCAATGCATGTGCAGTGTCACTACCAATGCATGTGAAGTGTCGCTACCAATGCACGTGAAGTGTCGCTACCAATGCATGTGCAGTGTCACTACCAATGCATGTGAAGTGTCGCTACCAATGCACGTGAAGTGTCACTACCAATGCATGTGAAGTGTCGCTACCAATGTATGTGCAGTGTCACTACCAATGAATGGGCAGTGTCACTACCAATGCACGTGAAGTGTCGCTACCAATGCACGTGAAGTGTCACTTACCAATGCATGTGAAGTGTCGCTACAATGCATGTGCAGTGTCACTACCAATGCATGTGCAGTGTCACTACCAATGCACGTGAAGTGTCGCTACCAATGCATGTGAAGTGTCACTACCAATGCATGTGCAGTGTCACTACCAATGCATGTGCAGTGTCACTACCAATGCATGTGAAGTGTCACTACCAATGCACGTGAAGTGTCGCTACCAATCCGTGTGAAGTGTCACTACCAATGCATGTGCAGTGTCACTACCAATGCACGTGAAGTGTCACTACCAATGCATGTGCAGTGTCACTACCAATGCATGTGCAGTGTCACTACCATGCATGTGAAGTGTCGCTACCATGCAAGTGAAGTGTCACTACCAATGCATGTGCAGTGTCACTACCAATGCACGTGAAGTGTCGCTACCAATGCATGTGCAGTGTCACTACCAATGCATGTGCAGTGTCACTACCAATGCACGTGAAGTGTCGCTACCAATGCATGTGAAGTGTCACTACCAATGCATGTGCAGTGTCACTACCAATGCATGTGCAGTGTCACTACCAATGCATGTGAAGTGTCACTACCAATGCACGCGAAGTGTCACTACCAATGCATGTGCAGTGTCACTACCAATGCATGTGCAGTGTCCACTACCAATGCACGTGAAGTGCCCACTACCAATGCATGTGAAGTGTCGCTACCAATGCACGTGAAGTGTCACTACCAATGCATGTGAAGTGTCGCTACCAATGCATGTGCAGTGTCACTACCAATGAATGTGCAGTGTCACTACCAATGCACTTTGAAGTGTCGCTACCAATGCATGTGAAGTGTCACTACCAATGCATGTGAAGTGTCGCTACCAATGCATGTGCAGTGTCACTACCAATGCATGTGCAGTGTCACTACCAATGGACGTGAAGTGTCGCTACCAATGCATGTGAAGTGTCACTACCAATGCATGTGCAGTGTCACTACCAATGCATGTGCAGTGTCATACCAATGCATGTGAAGTGTCACTACCAATGCACGTGAAGTGTCGCTACCAATGCATGTGAAGTGTCACTACCAATGCATGTGCAGTGTCACTACCAGTGCAGTAAAGTGTCGCTACCAATGCATATGAAGTGTCACTACCAATGCATGTGCAGTGTCACTACCAATGCATGTGCAGTGTCACTACCAATGCATGTGAAGTGTCGCTACCAATGCACGTGAAGTGTCACTACCAATGCATGTGCAGTGTCACTACCAATGCACGTGAAGTGTCACTACCAATGCATGTGAAGTGTCACTACCAATGCATGTGCAGTGTCACTACCAATGCATGTGAAGTGTCACTACCAATGGATGTGAAGTGTCACTACCAATGCATGTGCAGTGTCGCTACCAATGCATGTGCGTGTCACTACCAATCCATGTGCAGTGTCACTACCAATGCACGTGAAGTGTCGCTACCAATGCACGTGAAGTGTCACTACCAATGCATGTGCAGTGTCACTACCAATGCACGTGAAGTGTCACTACCAATGCATGTGAAGTGTCACTACCAATGCATGTGCAGTGTCACTACCAATGCACGTGAAGTGTCACTACCAATGCATGTGAAGTGTCGTTACCATGCACGTGAAGTGTCACTACCAAATTTGCATGTGCAGGTCGCTCCAATGCATGTGCAGTGTCCTACCAATGCATGTGCAGTGTCACTACCAATGCACGTGAAGTGTCACTACCAATGCACGTGAAGTGTCACTACCAATGATGTGCAGTGTCACTACCAATGCACGTGAAGTGTCACTACCAATGCATGTGAAGTGTCACTACCAATGCATGTGCAGTGTCACTACCAATGCACGTGAAGTGTCACTACCAATGCATGTGAAGTGTCACTACCAATGCACGTGAAGTGTCGCTACCAATGCATGTGCAGTGTAAACTACCAATGCATGTGAAGTGTCGCTACCAATGCACGTGAAGTGTCACTACCAATGCATGTGAATTGTCGCTACCAATGTATGTGCAGTGTCACTACCAATGAATGGGCAGTGTCACTACCAATGCACGTGAAGTGTCGCTACCAATGCACGTGAAGTATCACTACCAATGCATGTGAAGTGTCGCTAAACAATGCATGTGCAGTGTCACTACCAATGCATGTGCAGTGTCACTACCAATGCACGTGAAGTGTCGCTACCAATGCATGTGAAGTGTCACTACCAATGCATGTGCAGTGTCACTACCAATGCATGTGCAGTGTCACTACCAATGCATGTGAAGTGTCACTACCAATGCACGTGAAGTGTCGCTACCAATCCGTGTGAAGTGTCACTACCAAATGCATGTGCAGTGTCACTACCAATGCACGTGAAGTGTCACTACCAATGCATGTGCAGTGTCACTACCAATGCATGTGCAGTGTCACTACCAATGCATGTGAAGTGTCGCTACCAATGCAAGTGAAGTGTCACTACCAATGTATGTGCAGTGTCACTCCCAAATGCACGTGAAGTGTCGCTACCAATGCATGTGCAGTGTCACTACCAATGCATGTGCAGTGTCACTACCAATGCACGTGAAGTGTCGCTACAAAATGCATGTGAAGTGTCACTACCAATGCATGTGCAGTGTCACTACCAATGCATGTGCAGTGCCCACTACCAATGCATGTGAAGTGTCGCTACCAATGCACGCGAAGTTGTTACTCCCAATGCATGTGCAGTGTCACTACCAATGCATGTGCAGTGTCACTACCAATGCACGTGAAGTGTCACTACCAATGCATGTGAAGTGTCGCTACCAATGCACGTGAAGTGTCACTACCAATGCATGTGAAGTGTCGCTACCAATGCATGTGCAGTGTCACTACCAATGAATGTGCAGTGTCACTACCAATGCACGTGAAGTGTCGCTACCAATGCATGTGAAGTGTCACTACCAATGCATGTGAAGTGTCGCTACCAATGCATGTGCAGTGTCACTACCAATGCATGTGCAGTGTCACTACCAATGGACGTGAAGTGTCGCTACCAATGCATGTGAAGTGTCACTACCAATGCATGTGCAGTGTCACTACCAATGCATGTGCAGTGTCACTACCAATGCATGTGAAGTGTCACTACCAATGCACGTGAAGTGTCGCTACCAAGCATGTGAAGTGTCACTACCAATGCATGTGCAGTGTCACTCCCAAATGCACGTAAAGTGTCGCTACCAATGCATATGAAGTGTCACTACCAATGCATGTGCAGTGTCACTACCAATGCATGTGGCAGTGTCACTACCAATGCATGTGAAGTGTCGCTTACCAATGCACGTGAAGTGTCACTACCAATGCATGTGCAGTGTCACTACCAATGAACGTGAAGTGTCGCTACCAATGCATGTGCAGTGTCACTACCAATGCAATGTGCAGTGTCACTACCAATGCACGTGAAGTGTCGCTACCAATGCATGTGAAGTGTCACAAACCAATGCATGTGCAGTGTCACTACCAATGCATGTGCAGTGTCACTCCCAATGCATGTGAAGTGTCGCTACCATTGCACGCGAAGTGTCACTACCAATGCATGTGCAGTGTCACTACCAATGCATGTGCAGTGTCACTACCAATGCACGTGAAGTGTCACTACCAATGCATATGCAGTGTCACTCCCCAATGCATGTGCAGTGTCACTACCAATGCATGTGCAGTGTCACTACTAATGCATGTGAAGTGTCACTACCAATGCATGTGCAGTGTCACTACCAATGCACGAGAAGTGTCACTACCAATGGATGTGAAGTGTCACTACCAATGCATGTGCAGTGTCACTACCAATGCATGTGAAGTGTCACTACCAAATGCATGTGAAGTGTCACTACCAATGCATGTGCAGTGTCGCTACCAATGCACGTGAAGTGTCACTACCAATGCATGTGAAGTGTCACTACCAATGCATGTGCAGTGTCACTACCAATGCATGTGAAGTGTCACTGCCAATGCATATGCAGTGTCACTACCAATGCATGTGCAGTGTCACTACCAATGCATGTGCAGTGTCACTACCAATGCATGTGAAGTGTCACTACCAATGCACGTGAAGTGTCACTATCATGCATGTGCAGTGTCACTACCAATGCTCGTGAATGTCGCTACCATTGCATGTGAAGTGTCACTACCAATGCATGTGCAGTGTCACTACCACTGCATGTGCAGTGTCACTACCAATGCATGTGCAGTGTCACTACCAATGCATGTGAAGTGTCATTTACCAATGCATGTGAAGTGTCACTACCAATGCATGTGCAGTGTCACTACCAATGCATGTGAAGTGTCGCTACAATGCACGTGAAGTGTCACTACCAATGCACGTGAAGTGTCACAACCAATGCATGTGCAGTGTCACTACCAATGCACGTGAAGTGTCACTACCAATGCACGTGAAGTGTCACTACCAATGCTGTGAAGTGTCGCTATCAATGCAGGTGAAGTGTCGCTACCAATGTATGTGAAGTGTCACTACCAATGCATGTGCAGTGTCACTACCAATGCATGTGCAGTGTCACTACCAATGCATGTGAAGTGTCACTACCAATGCACGTGAAGTGTCGCTACCAATGCATGTGAAGTGTCACTACCAATGCATGTGCAGTGTCACTCCCAATGCACGTGAAGTGTCGCTACCAATGCATGTGCAGTGTCACTACCAATGCATGTGCAGTGTCACTACCAATGCATGTGCAGTGTCACTACCAATGCACGTGAAGTGTCGCTACCAATGCATGTGAAGTGTCACTACCAATGCATGTCCACCACACAGTCACTATCCCCACCATCTCGCGTGCATAGAGGCCGTCTGCAGCAGAAGTTGTTTTTTCTAAACAAGGAAAACTACAATTCCCTTTTTATGTCTAGCTTTTGCAAAAGATATACAGCAAGTGGCACTCTCAATTCTCTTATTTATTCTTTCTATATACTCAATCATTGATGTAGCTACATTTTTACTAAGACATAAATTTCATAGAAATAGTGAGCGTTCTAGCCCCACTGATGCAAGTTTAAACTGTGGCATTTCCACTACTAACAATACCTTACTTATGAAATCCGGGGACATTCATTCCCAATCCTGGTCCCAACGGACATGGAGAAACTCAGAGTGGTACACGTTAATGCGCGTAGTCTGAAAAAGAAAATTGACCTTTTTGAAGCAGAATCCCACCAGTTTGATATTATAACCGTGTCTGAGACATGGCTGTCACCCTCTGTCTCTGATGCATTAATATGTTTGAAAAATTTTCATCCTCCTGTCAGATTAGACCAACAGTTTAACGATAATGGTGGTGTTGCCATATATGTCAGAGAGGATCTTTATTGTAAACCACGCCCAGACTTACAAGTCGAGTTTCTAGAAGCTGTATGGGTAGAAACCTAAAATGAACCAAGAGAGCTTACTAGATGGGTCATTCTATCGCAACCCTCAAGCTCATGTTGACTATTGGAATCTAATAGAAGAGAGCATAGGAAAAGCAGATAGAACCCTAACGAAGTTCATCATACTTGGAGTTTTCAATGATAATGCACTTCTCCACCCTTCCAGTCATATGAGAAATATACTCAATGCTTATCAACTTAAGCAACTTGTAACTTCTCCCACAAGAATAACAAATGATACTGCAACTTGCCTAGATCTAGTTATTACTCAGAGCCCTGACATGATTAAAACAGTCGAAATCTTGCCTCCATTCTGTAGTGACCACAGTGTCCCATGTGCTGTACTTAAACATTTAATTTACAAGCAAAGCCCATTCCAAAGAACGATATTTAATTACGACAAATTAGACCAAGAAAAATTTTGTGAACTTTTAGGGAATGAAGATTGGAATGTAATACTGACTAATAACTCCATAGATGACGCAAGTAGCATTTTCACGGATAAGTTTATGTCCCTAGCAAAACAATGCATGCCATTTAAATTAGTTACTGTTCGCCCAAGGGATGCCCTTGGTTCAATAATGAACTAAAACGGTTGATAAAAAGAGAAACAAACTTCATAAAAGGGCAAAGATTTCTAATCTCCAAACAGACTGGGAAAACTTTCGTGCACTACGAAATGAAGTCACTGATAGAGTTAGGAAAAGGAAACTGGAGTATTGTAACGAACTAAATTATATAGTTGTCGACCCAGTCAAATTTGGTCATAAGGAATGGTGGAAAATTGTCAGACAGTTTATGAGTAAAAAGGGTATTGATGCAGATAACATTCCACCGATAACGTGAATGGTATGACATATTACTCAAATCTAGAAAAGGCTAACATATTTTAAAGATTTCTTTGTCAGCCAGTGTAAAGTGGAAGACGACGGAAGTCCCTTGCCCAAAAATAACCCGAATGTCACGTCTCAACTTACTGAAATAGTGTTGACTGTTCCTGAGGTTAAAAAAATCATAAAAGATCTCAACTCAAGAAAAGCCACCGGCCCTGACTTCATTCATAACAAACTGTTGATTGCATCAGTTGATATTATATTTCCCCACCTTTAACAATATTCTTTAATCGTTGTTTAACAGAAGGAAGATTTCCAAAGCCCTGGAAAATTGCTAATGTAACGCCAGTTCACAAAAAAGGTAAAAAAGACGAGTGTACGAACTATCGGCCAATATCTCTTTTAAGTTGTGTGGGAAAACTTTTTGAAAGATGTGTGCACGGACGAATCTACAACTTCCTGATTTTCAATAACCTTATAACAAGTGCTCAGTCTGGATTTATCCAGGGGGATTCTACAATCTACCAACTGCTCAGTATTTATGATGCCCTGGTGACAAATTACGACAACAGTATTCCTGTTCAGTCATATTTTTTGATATTTCTAAGCTTTTGATCGTGTATGGCACCGGGGTCTTCTGCTTAAGCTTAAAGCCATTGGAATAAAGGGTGATTTGTTAAACTGGTTCAGTGACTATCTTTCAGATCGTTACCAGTCAGTAGTAATTAGAGGAGAAAATCTACACAGCAAAGCGTTCCCCAAGGTTTTGCCACAAGGATCTGGGCCTCGGCCCGCTTCTATTTCTAGTATTTATAAATGATATAATCCAGAATATAGACTCAGATATCAAACTCTTTGCTGACGACACAAGCATGTCTCTGGCAATGGAAAACACAGCTACAAGAACGTTAGTCTTGCAGGCAGATTTAGATAAAATTGACGTCTGGGCAAAAGCTTGGAAAGTTAGATTCAATGAGTCTAAAACCGAACTGCTAAATGTGTTTCGGGGAAATTTCTGATAGCCGTAATCTGACCTTTAGTAGTTCTATACTACAGCAACTTAGACAGCACAAACACCTTGGGGTTATCTTGCAAGATAATTGTAAATGGGGTGAACACATAAACTACATTGCTACAAAAGCCAGAGTACTGATAAACTGTCTTCGTTCATTTAAATACAAGCTGACCAGAAAGGCTCTAGAGACAATGTACAAATCATTCGTACTACCAGTATTTTGACTATGCTGACGTAATCTGGGATGGATGCGCAGAGTACCAATCAAAAATTCTAGAAGATCTACAATGGATGCTTTGCGCATCATCACTGGATCTGTCCGTGGAACCAGTCACGAAAAATTGTTAAAGGAGTCTGGATTCTGTACTTTAAAAGAACGCCGACGAAGACATAAACTGATAACATACTACAAGATCCTCCAAGGTAGCTGTCCCACTTACATATCAAACTTGTTGCCACAGCTCGTTTCTCAGTCAACCCCTACCCTAGATGAAGGCCCTCAGAACGAATAGTCCCCCGCCACAAAACCGATATTTATAAAAAAATCTTTTTTTCCATCTACCACAATCATGTGGAACAATCTCCCACTGCATATCCAACAGTCCCAGTCGTTCAGTCAGCTCAAACGATACCTTTTACTAATGACAATCCAGTTCCACCATATTACTATAATGGAAATAGGGAAGCACAAGTCAATCATTGTCGTATGCGTCTTGGTTATGAGTAATTTGAATTTTGACCTCTATACCCGGCACCTAACAAACAACTCTTCTTGCGCTTGCCGATATCCACAAGAAACATCCGAACATTTCCTACTTTACTGTCCACTTTACAACCAACACCGAGCAAATACTATCTTAAATCTCCCACCAAACCAGATTTCTTTCCGAAATTCTCCTGCATGGAAAAAAAATTTCCCTTTTAATGTCGATACAAAAGCTAAGATATTTGAAATGGTTCAAAGGTTTATTCTTCTCACAAAGCGTTTCGAAAACTAAACCAACAGCCTCAAGGTTTACTGTTTCCTAGGTATACTTATATTTCACCTATTCATTTAACGATGCTTTCTATCTATATCAACCTAGTTACGGATGTCAGAGGGGCTGGGGCGCTTACATCAATGTCCTGATTATGTCTTTATCCATATACAGGAATATATACTTGGTTGGACAGCTGTATGCTGCAGACGACCAGTGTTGCACACATTCTGTCATGTGCCAGACTGCCGTAGGCAGCCACACCAAAACGGGCAATACCTTGTCACCATTTTCTCTTATTTCTTAATTTTCTATAATTTCATTCTTAATTCTAATGCCAATTCTAAATGTTGGCTCTTCTCTTCTTTTGTTTACACGTATAGCACTTTACTATACTGTTATTGTTACCTGTTTTGTCATGTTTAAAGTTGTCTGCTATGGTTATATGTTGTATTATAGGCCGCCATCAGTCACATGTATATTTTTGTAAATTTCATGCCAGGGCTGTATATAAGAGTCCTCTTGTTGCCCTGGCAAATGTGCTTTGTGTTCAGTGTGTATGGTCATGGAAATAAAACTGTTTTAAACCAATGCACGTGAAGTGTCACTACCAATGCATGTGCAGTGTCACTACCAATGCACGTGAAGTGTCCCTACCAATGCATGTGCAGTGTCACTACCAATGCATGTGCAGTGTCACTACCAATGCATGTGAAGTGTCGCTACCAATGCACGTGAAGTGTCACTACCAATGCACGTGAAGTGTCACGACCAATGCATGTGCAGTGTCACTACCAATGCACGTGAAGTTTCGCTACCAATGCATGTGAAGTGTCACTACCAATGCATGTGCAGTGTCACTACCAATGCACGTGAAGTGTCCCTACCAATGCATGTGCAGTGTCACTACCAATGCATGTGCAGTGTCACTACCAATTTCATGTGAAGTGTCGCTACCAATGCACGTGAAGTGTCACTACCAATGCACGTGAAGTGTCACGACCAATGCATGTGCAGTGTCACTACCAATGCACGTGAAGTGTCACTACCAATGCATGTGCAGTGTCACTACCAATGCACGTGAAGTGTCACTACCAATGCATGTGCAGTGTCACTACCAATGCACGTGAAGTGTCACTACCAATGCATGTGCAGTGTCACTACAAATGCATGTGAAGTGTCACTACCAATGCATGTGCAGTGTCACTACCAATGCATGTGCAGTGTCACTACCAATGCATGTGCAGTGTCGCTACCAATGCACGTGAAGTGTCACTACCAATGCACGTGAAGTGTCACTACCAATGCATGTGCAGTGTCACTAAACCCAATGCACGTGAAGTGTCGCTACCAATGCATGTGAAGTGTCACTACCAATGCATGTGCAGTGTCACTACCAATGCACGTGAAGTGTCAACTACCAATGACGTGAAGTGTCACTCCCAATGCACGTGAAGTGTCACTACCAATGCATGTGCAGTGTCACTACCAATGCACGTGAAGTGTCGCTACCAATGCATGTGAAGTGTCACTACCAATGCATGTGCAGTGTCACTACCAATGCATGTGCAGTGTCACTACCAATGCATGTGAAGTGTCACTACCAATGCACGTGAAGTGTCGCTACCAATGCATGTGAAGTGTCACTACCAATGCATGTGCAGTGTCACTACCAATGCACGTGAAGTGTCGCTACCAATGCATGTGCAGTGTCACTACCAATGCATGTTGAAGTGTCACTACCAATGCATGTGCAGTGTCACTACCAATGCACGTGAAGTGTCGCTACCAATGCATGTGAAGTGTCACTACCAATGCATGTCCACCACACAGTCACTATCACCACCATCTCGCGTGCATACAGTGTCTGACACATAAACGTGCACATAGTCGCACTCACTACTAACTAACGTACGCACAGTCTTTGTCACTACCAAAGCACGTGTAGATAGTTTATATCATTACAAAGGCACGTTCAGATAGTGTATGACTTTTTCACATGTGCGGATAGTCCATCACTGCAAATGCATGTGCAGAGAGTCTGTCACTAGCCACATACATGCGCACAGTCTCTGTTACTACCAAATGCACGTGCACACAGTCTCTGTCACTATCAACGCACGTGCACACAGTTTCTGTCACTACCAATGCACGTGCACACAGTCTCTGTCACTACCAATGCACATGCGGCACACAGTCTCTGTCACTATCAACTCACTTGCACACAGTCTCCGTCACTATCAACTCACGTGCACACAGTCTCTGTCACTATCAACTCACGTGCACACAGTCTCTGTCACTATCAACTCACGTGCACACAGTCTCTGTCACTACCAATGCACGTGCACACAGTCTCTGTCACTACCAATGCACGTGCACACAGTCTCCGTCGCTATCAACTCACGTGCACAAAGTCTCTGGCACCGCACGGCGGAGGACACTATATCCCCCACAACACAATAGCGCCCTGGACTTCCCCTTCCGAGGTAACCCATTGCCTGGCCTGTGGAAAATCAAGAGAACGATGAATAAGTACATGAACAAGCATGCCATGCATCTAAATCAACAGCACTTTCGATGCTAAAGAGCGGCTAACTGAGAAAAAGAAGAAAAAGAGAACAAAGATGATGATGAAAAAGAAAAAGGACGATGAGATTTAACAAAGAAAAGAGCCTGGTGGAAGAGAGAGAGAGGAGAGAGAGAGAGAGAGAGAGAGAGAGAGAGAGAGAGAAAGAGAGGGGAGAGATTATTGGTCAAAAAGAGAGAGAGAGAGAGAGAGAGAGAGAGAGAGAGAGAGAGACAGAGAGAGAGACAGAGAGAGAGAGAGAGAGAGAGAGAGAGGAGAGAGAGAGAGAGAGAGAGAGAGAGAGAGAGAGAGAGAGAGAGGAGAGTAGAGAGGGGAGAGAGAGAAGAACACTCAAAAGACTCTAAATGTTATATCTCAAAAGTAAGGATTCCGCATTGCGCCCAATTTACTCACTCTGTCCTTGCTCATCTATTCATCACACCATAGAATAAGACAATGAAACAGCAACACCAGTAAATACTGGCAATATTACTGTCTATGACTATGGAAACGAATAAAGAAAACGAGAAGAAAAGGAGTGGGAGTAGACCCAAGATCGTTAACGTGCATTATTATTCCTATAGGTCAGTGTCATGAGTCGGCCGAATGTTCTCGAGCATTTAGGCAAATTAAGGGTAGTTTTGCTGTTGTTGAGAGCAAGTTCCTTGGGTCTTCAAGTGTGCGAATTCAGGCATCACCAGGGGGAATACCCCGAGTCGCATACTGAAGGAGGGAGAGTTACTGGGAAGTGTTTCGCATGTCCGAGGATAGTAACAAGAACATGCTGACCTGCCGGTCCTGGGTAGAGAAGAGTGTCCACTTTGAGCACTGGCTATTCACTGGGTTCTCCAGTGGGCCTGAAGGGAAGGCGATCATGTCAGGTGACCGTCACGGGTAGGTGACCGTCAGCCTGCAGGCAGAGTACAGCGACCATTCAGTCGTCCTTGTTCTGAGGAATGAATGGAAGGCTGCGGCCTATCGAGTGTTTGCGCCTTGTTGTCTATAGAGGTAGTAAATACTTGAAGCATCAGTCATGCCTGGTAGAGAGGTCCAGGCTGTTAGTTTCAATGGGTAGCTTCGGGAATCGAACATGAGTTTGAATAGGAGGTTATGCATTAACCACTGGGTGCCCAAGTCTTTGTTTGAGCTAGCAGCTGTGTGTGTTGTGTATGTGTAGGTACTTGTGATTCCATTGGTGGAATAAAAATAACTTGGGGATTTATTGGTACAAATCGTGTGATGTGGGTGTGCCAGTGATTCCATTGGTTGAGCCAGTTAAACTCGGCTTCTCTCTTTCTTTGAGAACGAATATAAGGTGCTTGGAAAACCAGAAGTGTGGGACTCACTTAAGGGAAAGTGAACTCGCCCGTCTTGCTGAGGGCTCGATAAAATACAGCGTGAAGCAGAGGTTAGCTGTCGCCTCGTTGTCTCCTGGGTTGGGACGTAAGACAGTGGAGGTTGCTGTAGCCTCGGAGCCGACGACGAGAAGAATTGTCTCCCGTGTGGGGACGGTCGACAGTAAGACGTGACAGCCGTTGGAGCCTAGACAGGGAGCTGCCAGACAACGATGGGGTGTTTGCAGCCAGAGAAGACCTGTGGGAGAGGCCGACAGGAGCCCTTTCCGTGGAGAGGGCGAAGTACGGTGGAGTCCGGGAGACTCGGTGTGGGGGTGCGACTCAAGCTACGTTGCCAGTGTCCCCAACTGGGATTGGCCAAACGGGAGGACACAACAGTGTGGCAGCTTCACTCGTGGTCGTACAGTGGATGAGAGAAACTGACGATCAACCAAGGAATGCTGGCAAGTTATGGACGTTTTATTTGCTCTTAAGGTTATAAGTGTGCAAACAGAATGGTGGAATATTGTCTTTCCTGGCTAAGTAAGAATAACTGAAGAACAGGGATGCGATTTATGAACTTGTCTGTATGCTGTTTACATTGTTGTATGATACAGATAGTTGTGTTGTGTAGTGACGGGTGGGGGCTCGGAGTCAAGTTGAATAAAAGTTGATTATTTTCTATGAAATGTTATTGGTTTCCCGTCACCTTTGTGCGGGCCCGATGTGAGTGACAGAGTGCGTGTGCCTATGCGAGAGCGCATTTTGGTTGTGAAAGCGTAAATACTTCTGTCTATAACCCCCTGCATCCCTGAATATGAAAATCATATTTTAATAACGAGGGGGAGCGTCGGAGACCCGTCACAAATTGGGGGCTCGTCCGGGATGAACATAAATGAGCCATAAGTGATTTTGATTTCTGGGTTTGTTCAATTGCAAGGTATTTGAAATTTGTCGTAATTGTGGAAACCTAGATTTTTTTTTCTTACCGGGAAAGACGTTTGTCATGTGTTGATTGTTTTGATCTTTTTTTCCATGACTGTGCCTGGTATTTGAACTTGCTTGATTTGGTTGATTGTGTGTAGCGCAACTATTTGATCGCTTATTTACAAGTGATCGTGTGGATATCTCGCTTGTTACTGTGGTTGTATTAACTAGCTGATCGAGGGTTAGATAGCTTCAGAATGTCGACTGAAGAGGGTGCTGAGACAATGGGTCCGCTGAAAAAGATGGACCTCATAGAAGAAGGAAAAGCTTTAGGACTGAAGGGTCCGGAACTGAAGGCATATGTAGATGAGAACTGGCCCCGTGTAATCGAGGCCCAGAAAATACAAAGGGAACGGGAAGAACAGAGAGAAAAGAAAAAAGGGGAAAAAGAGGAGAGAGAAAGAGAACGGGAAAAAGGAGGAGAGAGAACGGGAAAGAGAGGAGAGAGAAAGAGAACGGGAAAAAGAGGAGAGAGAAAGGGAACGGGAAAAGGAGGAGAGAGAAAGGGAACGGGAAAAGGAGGAGAGAGAACGGGAAAGAGAGGAGAGAGAAAGAGAACGGGAAAAAGAGGAGAGAGAAAGGGAACGGGAAAAAGAGGAGAGAGAAAGAGAACGGGAAAAGGAGGAGAGAGAACGGGAAAGAGAGGAGAGAGAAAGAGAACGGGAAAGAGAAGAGAGAGAAAGAGAACGGGAAAGAGAGGAAAGAGAAAGAAGGGAGATAAGGCAGTTTGAGTTAGAAAAATTAAAATTGGAGAAAGAACGGGACGGGGACGCAAAAACCTCAAGTGAACTTTGCACCACATGTCAGTCCCTTGATCAATATGCCAAGGTTCGATGATAATCCGGACCATTTAGAGGATTTCATTTCGCAATTTGAAAGGATTGCCAAAGATCAGGGCTTACCCGAAGAACGGTGGGCCACAAATTTGTCTGCGCTGCTGATACCCAAAGCTAGGGATGCTTTTTTCTGCTTACCACCAGAAAAACAGACAGATTATGAGTCGGTGCGCGATGCTTTGTTTCAGAGGTACCAGGTAACCGCCGATAGTATAGGAAATTGTTCAGAGAAACCGTTCGTAAATCAGGTGAGACACACGTACAGTTCCTTTATCGGCTTAGGGCTCTCTTTGACAAATGGATAAGGTTAGGAAACATCGAGCAAACTTTGAATCTTTGAGGAGGAGATCGTTAAGGAGCAAATTCTCTCCACTTGTCGGAAGGATCTCACAGTATCTTGGCGGAAAGAGAATTGGGAAGTTTAGAGGAGTTAGTGAAAGTTGCAGACAGGTATGAATCTGCCCATGATCAGCGTAATGGGATGAAGGGATCGAACCAGTCGACCCGTAATGCCCAGACCACACAGTCAGGGAGTGATTCGCCGACTCCCTACAAACAGGAGGCGAGACCGCAGTTAGAAACGCATTCTAAGTCCCGTGGCAACAGTGGGACTCAAGAGAATGTTAGAGTGAAACGCACATGTTTTAAATGTGGGCGAGAGGGTCATATCGCCAAGGAAATGTAGCGGACTGCGAATACATTCCGTTGTTGCCGTTGATACAATTCAACAGCAAGGCAGAGTACCACCACCAACTACTAGGGCAGTAGTAAACGGGAAGCTGGTGACCTGTTTGTTAGATACAGGACTGACTCTAGCGGCAATGGTAGAGCCCGGTTTTGTGAGAGAGACAGACTATACCGGGAAACCATCTGCGTGCGATATGCAGATGGAAGAATTAATCGGCTACCTTTGGCCCGTGTCAAAGTAGAGTCAGAGTTTGTCAGGAGTACTCTCACTGCAGCAGTGCAAAACAATCTTCCCTATCCAGCTTTGTTAGGGGTAGGTATATCACCCCGAAGCCTAGCCAAGCTGCCAGTCAAGGGGAAAGCAATGGCAGTGAAGGGTAGGAAAGTAAACAGAACGCAGGTGGAGTGCACAGGCGCCGCTAGCAGTGGAGCTAGTGTAGGCCATGAAGGTGGCCATGGTGGTGGTGCAGTGGACCATGAAATAGGTCGTAGTGGCGGTGCCGTAGGCCATGAAGGTGGCCGTGGTGGTGGTGCAGTGGACCATGAAATAGGTCGTAGTAGCGGTGCCGTAGGCCATGGAGGTGGCCGTAGTGGCAGTGCCGTAGGCCATGGGGCCATAGTGGTGGTTAAAAAGTTGTTGGCGTTGCCATGGTAAGTCAGAAATGTAGGAGCCATGGTGGCGGACCTCAGGGTCGGGGCCAACATGGACCACAGAGTAACTGGAACCAGCAGCTGGGTTGGGACCAGGAGGCAGTAATAATGCATGGCAAGAAGGTCAAGGAGACCAGCTATCGTTAGGAAATGCCAAGAATTAGTCAGCTCACAGGAGCAGACGAGCCAGTGTTGGAAAAAGGAGACGAAAATAAGGCTCATCAAGTAGTGGGCATAGGCCCGAGTGGGATTCGAACCAAGGAATTTCCACAGAGAGAAGGAAAATCGGTTCGGATAAGATGAGTGAGGGATCATCTCATAACATTTTGAAAAGGGGAGATGATCGTCGTCTCATTGCTGACTCTCTTGTAAAGCCTGGAACGCGCAAATTATCTGCCCCAGGTACTATTGGCGAGCCACAAACGGCGGTCAAGATTGAGAGGGGCAGGAGTAGGTCAAGGGTTGGAGTAATGCCTCTGGTGTTGCTGTTGTAGTGTGAACAACAGAAGTAGAAACAATGGTAGGAGCAATGCCTACGGGCTGCTGTTGTGGTGGTGGTGTGAGCAGTCATCTGTTACGGTCAGCTACCGTGTAAATAATGTAGCTGGCTGGTTGTGTTATTTTGATTGGCGTGCCCATCGTGGGGTGGGTTGAGTCTTTGTTCATTTGTTGTTTTAATTTTTTGATTAATGGTTATCAGTTGATGTTGCTTTTGTTCATTGTCATTATGGTTGAGTGCATGCTCGTGTGTTATGATTTATGATTTTTCTGGTTGATATCTGTTTGCTCATGTTGTTTTGCCACAGCTCGGTAAAGTGTGAAAATGTCCTTATGGTTGTGAAATCAGGATAAATGCTTGATTTGCATATTGTGTGTGAGACCGTGTGAGCAGTTTGTGGCCACACGCCTGAATTTGATTTTGATGTTATGTAGGTTGGGGCACACGCCTGAATTTGAATGTTGTCTTTGTGGATTGTGGCTACACGCCTGAATTTGATTTGATGTTAAGTAGGCTGGGCCACACACCTGAATTTGAATCTTGATTAGCAGAATAGGATTTGGATTTGGATCTTGTGTCAATCAGGGTTGTGCTATATAAGAAGTGAATGGAATGATTAATTAACATGTATGGACATGCTGATAGCTAACGCTATGGACAGAGTTCTTGATTATATGTGAGCCAGGTTAGAGTTTAAATGTTGTGCACAGTCGTTATGACTGACCAAAGAGTGATGTTTGGATTATCTGATTGATCTATTGGTTTTAATTGGGTACATTATCCATGTTAGAGATGTTGATGGAAGTGATGTCTTAAAGCATAGAGGGAGTACTGTTATATTGATCCATGCCACTGAGTTGTTTTATCCAATTTGAGAACATTCGTCCTTGAGGAAATGTTGATTGGAACAACATTCTTAGGTACGGGGGTTCATGAGTCGGCGAATGTTCTCGAGCATTTAGGCAAATTAAGGGTAGTTTTGCTGTTGTTGAGAGCAAGTTCCTTGGGTCTTCAAGTGCGAATTCAGCATCACCAGGGGGAATACCCCGAGTCGCATACTGAAGGAGGGAGAGTTACTGGGAAGTGTTTCGCATGTCCGAGGGATAGTAACAAGAACATGCTGACCTGCCGGTCCTGGTAGAGAAGAGTGTCCACTTTGAGCACTGGCTATTCACTGGGTTCTCCAGTGGGCCTGAAGGGAAGGCGATCATGTCAGGTGACCGTCACGGGTAGGTGACCGTCAGCCTGCAGGCAGAGTACAGCGACCATTCAGTCGTCCTTGTTCTGAGGAATGAATGGAAGGCTGCGGCCTATCGAGTGGTTTGCGCCTTGTTTGTCTATAGAGGTAGTAAATACTTGAAGCATCAGTCAGCCTGGTAGAGAGGTCCAGGCTGTTAGTTTCAATGGGTAGCTTCGGGAATCGAACATGAGTTTGAATAGGAGGTTATGCATTAACCACTGGGTGCCCAAGTCTTGTTTGAGCTAGCAGCTGTGGTGTGTGTGTATGTGTAGGTGACTTGTGATTCCATTGGTGGAATAAAAATAACTGGGGATTTATTGGTACAAATCGTGTGATGTGGGTGTGCAGTGATTCCATTGGTTGAGCCAGTTTAAACTCGGCTTCTCTCTTTCTTTGAGAACGAATATAAGGTGCTTGGAAAACCAGGAAGTGTGGGACTCACTTAAGGGAAAGTGAACTCGCCCGTCTTGCTGAGGGCTCGATAAAATACAGCGTGAAGCAGAGGTTAGCTGTCGCCTCGTTGTCTCCTGGGTTGGGACGTAAGACAGTGGAGGTTGCTGTTAGCCTCGGAGCCGACGACGAGAAGAATTGTCTCCCGTGTGGGGACGGTCGACAGTAAGACGTGACAGCCTGTTGGAGCCTAGACAGGGAGCTGCCAGACAAACGGTGGGGTGTTTGCAGCCAGAGAAGACCTGTGGGAGAGGCCGACAGGAGCCCTTCTCCGTGAGAGGGCGAAGTACGGTGGAGTCCGGGAGACTCGGTGTGGGGGTGCGACTCAAGCTACGTTGCCAGTGTCCCCCAACTGGATTTGGCCAATCGGGAGGACACAACAGTGTGGCAGCTTCAGCTCGTGGTCGTACAGTGGATGAGAGAAACTGACGATCAACCAAGGAATGCTGGCAAGTTATGGACGTTTATTTGCTCTTAAGGTTATAAGTGTGCAAACAGAATGGTGGAATATTGTCTTTCCTGGCTAAGTAAGAATAACTGAAGAACAGGGATGCGATTTATGAACTTGTCTGTATGCTGTTTACATTGTTGTATGATACAGATAGTTGTGTTGTGTAGTGACGGTGGGGGCTCGGAGTCAAGTTGAATAAAAGTTGATTATTTTCTATGAAATGTTATTGGTTCCCGTCACCTTTGTGCGGGCCCGATGTGAGTGACAAAGTGCGTGTGCCTATGCGAGAGCGCATTTTGTTGTGAAAGCGTAAATACTTCTGTCTATAACCCCTGCATCCCTGAATATGAAAATCATATTTTAATAACGAGGGGGAGCGTCGGAGACCCGTCACAGTCAGCAATTTTTTGTTTCATTCAAAAAGAAACGTGATACAAACGGTAAGGATGCAGTTTTAAAAATCAAATCTAAGGGAGGAGAGAGAGAGAGAGAGAGAGAGAGAGAGAGAGAGAGAGAGAGAGAGAGAGTAGATTATTGGTCAGAAGAGAGAGAGAGAGAGAGAGAGAGAGAGATTATTGGTCAGAAGAGAGAGAGAGAGAGAGAGAGAGAGAGAGAGAGATTATTGGTCAGAAGAGAGAGAGAGAGAGAGAGAGAGAGAGAGAGAGAGAGAGAGAGAGAGATTATTGGTCAGAAAAAGAGAGAGAGAGAGAGAGAGAGAGAGAGAGAGAGATTATTGGTCAGAAGAGAGAGAGAGAGACTATTGGTCAGAAGAGAGAGAGAGAGAGAGAGAGAGAGAGAGAGAGAGATTATTGGTCAGAAGAGAGAGAGAGAGAGACTATTGGTCAGAAGAGAGAGAGAGAGAGAGAGAGAGAGAGAGAGAGAGATTATTGGTCAGAAGAGAGAGAGAGAGAGAGAGAGAGAGAGATAGATAGATTATTGGTCAGAAGAGAGAGAGAAAGAGAGAGAGATTATTGGTCAGAAGAGAGAGAGAGAGAGAGAGAGAGAGAGAGAGAGATTAGCCAAGAGAGAGAGAGAGAGAGAGAGAGAGAGAGAGAGAGAGAGAGACAGAGACAGAGACAGAGAGAGAGACAGAGAGACAGAAAGAAGAGAGAGAGAGAGAGAGAGAGAGAGAGAGATTAGCCAGAAGAGAGAGAGAGAGAGAGAGAGAGAGAGAGAGACAGAGACAGAGACAGAGAGAGAGACAGAGAGACAGAAAGAGAGAGAGAGATTATTGGTTTGGAAAAAAAAAAGAAAAAAAAACGAACAACAAAATTACTGGTTAGAAAAGAACCAGACATAACAAAGAACAACCACTTGGAATCTCAAACCTGTATGAATTCCGAAAAGAGGCCTCAAATGGCAATCTGATGTCAGATTGGTCAGCTCCACGTCAGCCAGTGACGTCGTCAATCCAGCGCCAGATCCGCCACAGTGCATAAAGGCCAGTTGCTGCAGTGGACGTCATTGGATACTGAAATCACGTAACGATGATAATCATCAGCACTGTCGTCATCATCATCTTAATCAGCATCATCGTAATTGTTATTGTTGTTATCATCATGTGGGGTGATCTTTCTCATTGATACGATAAAGTCAACCGTTTCCACACGTTTACACATTTTTTTTTAACAAGCGTTTCTCAGTATCTTACGGCCCATCCACAAAGATCATTTCAACCTTGCACTTTAGGAGAACGGGTTGCACCAGATAATTAACAGATCGTGTGTTGGTGTAGTGGTGTGTTTAAGGGCGTTCACTTGGACCTGTTTGTTCAGAACACAGCAAGCTACAGAATCAGAATGAGATTCAAAACAATTTTATTGCCTTAAAAGTCGCAATGACTGTTTGACACAAACTGCAACAGCAAAATCTTAACTGTAACTACTACAGTAACAAAAACTTTGACTGCAACTACTGAAGAATGCATAATTTTAACTTTCTGTCTACATTATATCTGCTTTTTTTTAAAAATCCGTACAGTCATGCATACACTTTCTTACGTCAATATGATCAACTTCAGAATTAACTGCTCCCTTACTTTTTCCTTTCGTACTTCAAACTCTACCCACTCCCTCCTTCTTGCTCCTCCCCCTCCCCTTTTCTGTTTTTTGTTTTTAATTTTGTTATTTTTTAACCGGAATAACAACTTTACGATACATCGTCAAATAAATGTACATTTATCAAACAAATGAAATCCCTTTTCGTGCATAGTTTACACTTTATGTCCTCTCTTGTTATAGTGTTTAATGTTTGAAAATATAAAGGTAAAGAAAAAAGGTACCTTTTGGAGAACTCTTCAACGTTTCGTGCTGTAAGCACTTGGTCACGAAGTGAAGTGTTGAGGTTGTAGGGGAAGCTGGCAGGTTTCTTGTGACCACAGTTTGCACTTTATGAGACATGATTCTTGTCTATGTTATTTCAACATTAAGTCATACAATTTATCTTTTAAAAGTTCCAGGTTTCTGGCGTCCCCCCCCCCAAAAAAAAAGAAAAAAAAAGAAAAAAAATCACACGTAAATCTTCGAGCTTCCTTGTGCCGCATAGTAGTCTTTTTACATTGCGTTCGGATTTCACCAAGCAAGCTTGGTTGCAAAGTGTACGCCGGTCTTGCGCCGAATTTGACAAAGTTAAGTGATTGCTCGTTCTTCATTTTCGTTGTCCTAAATGTTTGTTTATCTTGCCCGAAGAAGACCTAAGAGGTCGACACGCGTCGTCTTTTGTCTAGTGATTCGTTTGTCCACGTTGTTTGGCGGAGTTATTATAAAAACTTTTTAAGATTTCTCCAAACATGTTTGAATTCTACTGCTTGGAGATATTTTAAACCATATATATTCGGCGTGCATTTACACCACTCTGGTTATTGCAATCGGATACATGAAAATTATTACCGTTCTGTCACATGAATCGAGAAAGCTACGATCTGACTTATCCTCTGAAAGAAAAGTCACTGGAAATCTGTCCGAGTTTCCCCGAATGGGTATTGTATTTTCCTTTTATGAATAGCTAACATCTAAACCACAAAACACATTCTAAAGGCTGTGGGACCTGCAGTGTCTGAGGATAGTACATGGCCGCAGCCGGTGCCCATCAACGACAAGCTGTACGGTCTGTGGAGGCCCTGCAGAGGACCACCAGATTCGTTAGAGAATCCTGTCTACAAGTGTGATAGGCGATCGAGAAGAAGAAGAAGAAGCTAACGTCTGTTTACGGCATAATGTGTGGATCTTATCCTAAAGAAACCGAGCCAAAGTTATCATTCAAACAATCTAATCATATTGAATTTATCCTGTCCGTTTAAATACAGAACAGGAACCACGCTTCTGCTATGTATAGGTACATTATCATGCTGTCAGACAACTGTAATATAATTATTCCGTTTTATATCTTGTCTGTGAACTGGTGTTTTAACACCATGAGCTGCTTAGTGCGTTGTCGGGACTGTATTTGGGGTTGACAAATTGTCTATTTGGGTGTTTT
>CM031616.1:24272420-24274212 GCA_018398815.1 Conus ventricosus | reverse complement strand
GAGAGTTGTGTGTGTGTGTGTGTGTGTGTGTGTGTGTGTGTGTGTGTGTGTGTGTGTGTGTGTGCGCGCGCGCGTGCGTGCGTGCACGCGCGAACTTGCGTGCACGAGATCACCCTCCATATATAGTAAATGGGAAAGCCGAAAAACATGAACATGGAGACGCCTGTTACGTTAACATTGATACCAAACTTACTAAACTGATTATTCACAAAAGAGCTTTTTACAACTACAAGCAGTTTCAGACAGCTCTTGGAAGACGCAAAAATATAAAAAGTAGACAGACTGAAAGAGGAAGCAATTTGTCATAGTAAGACATACAATTCGATGCACGTACACCCATTTATCACATGGATACTTACAGTCGTCATGGTCTCAAACTTTTCTCTCACAGATCCAGTTTCTTTCTATCCGGCAAATCAGCCACACGACCGGATATAATCTTGACTCTTTTCGCAGCCGAGCAGACGACAGAAACTCGACGACCTCAATGTCAGACCATTGCTCGGACATTGTTTCAGGAGCCTCATTAATTAACCACAGTTGCTTTTAAAGCGGACTCTGTGAGATTTTGAGCTAGATCTAAGCATCGTTGTGGCCTTGTTGATAATTTGGCTCAGGCCCTACGAAAAAAAATTACAAATGGCTTAGCACATTTGAACCGGCTACATGAAAAAAATCCACTTGCATTGTCGCATTCTTGCACTTCTGGGTCTTCCATATCTATAATTTCATTACTGTGGTTTTGAGTGACTTCATTATGAAATAACAGTCCGAAAATAATTGACGTGGTAATGCAAACTGCGTGATTTTGCTGCCACTGTTCACGCGGTCGTCTACTTGCTGTCGTAAATTGGTTGAGAATGACAAGGGAGGTAAGCTTCATATTATGCAGCTACGCTATCGTGGATCCAGACGTCCGGTGGTTTTTGTACTCGCAGTTCTTATAGAACAGGAGTACTTTAGAATGGGAACGAAGAAATGCTCTGTGTGTGTGTGTGTGTGTGTGTGTGTGTGTGTGTGTGTGTGTGTGTGTGTGTGTGTGTGCGCGCGCGTGTGTGTGTGTGTGTGTGTGTGTGTGTGTGTGTGTGTGTGTGTGTGTGTGTGTGTGGCGCGCGCGCGCGTGCGTGCGTGCGTGCGTGCTTGTGGTGTGTGTGTGGTGTGTGTGTGTGTGTGTGTGTGTGTGTGTGTGTGTGTGTGTGTGTGTCTGTCTGTCTGTCTGTCTGTCTGTCTGTCCGTGCGTGCGTGCGTGTTGTGTGCGTGCGTGTGTGTGTGTGTGTGTGTGTGTGTGTGTGTGTGTGTGTGTGTGTGTGTGTGTGTGTGTCTGTCCGTCCGTGGTCAAAATGTGTTCCACTCGCTCCAGACAAAACTACTGGGCCGATCTTTCTGAAAATTTGTAGGTATGTTCATTATGGGTCACGGATGATGCCCGATGTTTTAATTTACCGTTATAGCCGTTACTAACGGCTATAACGGCCTGTAGCGGTTTTTCTTTTTTATGGAATATCTCAGAAAATACGTGGCCGATCTTTGTGAAAATTAGCAAGTATGTTCAATATGGGTCACGGATGATGCGCGATGTTTTAGTTTACCCCGTTATAGCGGTTACTAACGGCTGTAACGGCCTGCAACGGGTTTTCTTCTTTATGGAATATCTCAGAAAGTACGTGGCCGATCTTTGTGAAAATTTGTAGGTATGCTCATTACGGGTCAAGGATGATGCCCGATGTTTTAGTTTACCGTTATAGCCGTCACTAACGGCTGCAACGGCCTGTAACAGTTTTTCTTCTTTATG
>CM031616.1:24259920-24267420 GCA_018398815.1 Conus ventricosus | reverse complement strand
CGTTTATTAGATGGGCTTAGTAATGAATTCGTATGTTCGTCGAAACGTATAGAATCAGAGAAAGGTGATTCATATTGGCTAGTTTTTGCAGAGACCTCCAGTTCCAAAGTTTACTCCTCAAACTGACGGAATCTCTGTATATTGATAGCGATCTACTTTGTGAATGATTTGGTAAAAGTTCAGAGTACATTTCTTAGACTTGTCTTAAGAAAAACGACTAAAAACGATTAGAAAGAAACTTTGTCAAGTGGTCCATATTGCTCACCTACGAGAGCAATAGAGACCATTCCCAAAGCTGATATGGATCATCCTCGTTCCATTCATCTCCCCCTCCCTCCCCCCTCGCTTATCTTTAGCATATATGCATGTGCATTAGTGTGTGTGTGTGTGTGTGTGTGTGTGTGTGTGTGTGTGTGTGTGTGTGTGTGTGTGTGTGTGTTGTAGCAGTAGTAGTAGTAGTAGTAGTAGTAGTAGTAGTAGTAGTAGTGGTAGTAGTAGTGGCAGCAGTACCAGCCACCGTGGCGAAGTGGTTGGCTTCGCGGACTCCCAGCTAGAAGAGCGTGGGTTTGATTCCCATCAAAGTCATGTGGGATTTGGCTTCCCCGACCGGCTCCTACCCAGCGTTGAGTTTGTTACGGGCTCAGTTTGGAAGACTGGGACCACACAGTCGAGTTTCATCTACTTAATGGATGCGTCTCTGAGAGTGTTGCTCAGATTTCCTGACCAACACTGCAGGTGTCTGTATCTCTTTCGCCTGGTTGACGCCAGGATATATTGTGAAAGGAAGCTTTGAGTACAGCCCTGGCATGCATCTCAGGCCAGAATGAAAACCCGTAGCATCATCTGTATCATCCTCATTCTCATCGATCAGCATAATAAAAAAAGAGCTCAAATTCTGGAGCCCTTCATGCCTGTTCTCATGGTGACCTTAGTTTTGATGTCCTCTGCACATCAGTGGCCTTGGTTTGATTCCGTCGGGGTCACCGGTATCGGCGAGTTCATGGGGGCTGTCGTTGGACGGACGTAGTGGCGCCCTCCAGAGGGAGAGCTCACTCATGGCGGCTCCGTGACTGAGCAATTATTGTCGTCAGTAGGGGGCTTAGTAGGTGGTGTCCTGCATATGCTGGATCAGAACAGGCGCCACTGAACACCACCAAAGTGACTCGGCAGTGTCTCCTCCTGTTGGTTGCCTCTTGACGACTTGATATTGACTGCTCCCTGTGGACTGCCAGTGCCGGGGCTGCGGCGAGACTGACAAGTCTGTGGCTGTGAAGCAGCTTAGCTTGAAATTAATATGTCAAATCATTGGAGAAAGTCGTGGCAAACTGTATGGGATTGTTGATTTGGAGAAGCGAGGGCTAGTGTGTTTTGCTTAGCTGGCTAATTATGTTAGTGTTCTTACTTTATAAAGTATCTATAGCATACGCGAAAACCACTACAGAGTTTTAAAAGCATACGCTGTAAGCACTATGGTGGTGTTTGAGGCACGGTAGTGTTTAAAGCGTGTTACACCAAATATCCTTAAAACTAAGTCATAGATCAATGGATTTCCTTCAACATGAAGTTGTTGTTTTTTAATTTACTAATTTACTAACCGAAATATTGTGCTGACGTCAAAGTATATTGTCAGTTGTGTTGAACATATACCTTCAACATCATCTTTGTACTTTTCGTCTTGGTGTTTGTACAAGATCTAAATTGATATGACTTCTATAGAATTAAAGAATCCGGCGACAGTTATTCATTCCGCACAGGAACACGCCAAAAAAGACATTAATTTGGCAAATTTTAGCTGAAAAGCATCACGAAAGTCGCCAATAAACATATATAGAAGATTGTGTTGATAGAACTATTTAAAAAAAACAAATATCTTGCATAAGAATCTTGGAGTTTTAGATGGAGTTACAGTTGTCTGGTAATAAACAATTAAAATGATGGAACAGATAACGTCCGCGACAAAGGTGTGTAAAGCACATGGCAAATACAATGCATACTGTTTGTGGTGTAAGTTATGGTATCTGAAGTGCTTAGGCCTTGGAGTGTGAATTCCTGAGTAGAACTCTGATTGTTCATTTAATCCTTCGAACTTGGTTTTTGAATCCAGAGCTTCCCGGTGTGCTGAGATCGGCATGTTTTCACTCGCTAGAAAATCAAGTGGGATCTCATCGTGTGTTGTAGTTCCGAGGATCTGACTTTTGACGCCGTCTCTTTGTTGCCCAGATTTATGCACCATGTCTGCGAAACTAGTTTGACTTGGTTCTGCTTGAAGGTCCATAGTGTAGGGTTGAGTTCTCCATAGTTGATTGGTAGGTGTCTTGTCTTGGACGGTTATCTGTGGGACATTTGGGTCCATTTGCTGGTTAGTGTTTTATCGAGGCGACCTGCACTAATTTCACACAATGTACCACCATTAATACGTTCTGAAGCAGGGATGGCGCCATTAATCCATGCCTTCTCTCAGCGTGATGAAAAGGGAAATGCAGCCTGCTTTTGGACCATAAGAAAGTTCCGGCTGGAAATGTAGGGTTTGAAACTACCAAAAAAAGATGACTAAAGCAAGCCATAGTAACCTTCATTCGAAATGGAGACAAAAGCCTTCGGAGCTCGTAAAGGGAAAGAACAAACTGGATACATCGGAACGACCCGCCTTCATCAATGTGATGTAAATCCCAAGGGTGCGAATTCCAATGATACATAATTCGAATGCACAGATGAGGGAAAAAAGGTCTCAGAAATGAGAAGATTAGATGGGGAAGACCCCCACAAGGGAAAATCGTTATCTGCTACAGCCAAACGCTTTAAAGGATGGATACACTGTGCAGGAGGCTGGCGATTTGATGGATGACCCACACACAAGATTTACATGTTGAGAGGAACGCCAAAAAGCACAAGGGAAGGTGGACTGTGATGACGGAATAAATCTTGTGTTCTTTCTTATCAGTATCGTGGATAAACTGAAATTCGACTTTTACTTACTCTTCAGGAAAAAGACTTATTCTCGAATTCTTGGACTACAATTTTAGTGCACCAAAATTCATTGGTTCTGTTCACTGGAAACAGATAGTTTCTTTATAAAATGGTAAACCCTTGATTTGAATCTATTGTTTGCTGGCATTGGGTAGGGTAACAGACGTCATGAAAAAGTGCGTCATTGGTGCTCTTTTCCATGGTCACCGACACGTTTTATCATCATCATCCAGTTGACGTCCTCAGTCATCATGTTGACTATCTGACGTTTTTTGAATGTGGGTTGACGCAGCATTTTAAAAAAAAAAAGTAGCAGAGGTTCAAATCTTCAATGTAGTTTTCTTGCTCTTGACACAAACATGTCAAGAGTCTTTGCCTGGACTACTGATCGGGCAGGGCGTTTCACTCCTTTATATGCGTGGGTAAAAGGAACTCTGTCGATACAAGGTTCGCACTGTAGTTAGTAGTAGGGTTAGGGAGTTTCCATGCCCTAAAAGTGGTGCAGGGAAGGTGCAGGGAACAAGACAACGCCTCAGGGGTCAAATCATAAGATAGAGGATGGCCGCTGATGACATCGAACGATCGATGTGAGGTCCCTATTGCTAGACCCACGGGCGATTGCATTGCGCTGATGCAATCAGCTGTAAAGAAAAATGTAAACAAACAAAAAAAATGACAGACTGTTTAAGTTTTTTTTTTTTGTTTTGCCCTATCCCAAGGATGACAAAAACAAATAAACAAAAAAAAGGCAGTCAGCTCCTAATAAAACGCCTTAGGGCGAATCATATGACACCATGATGTTCGGTGAACGCATCGTGAGATCGATATGTGCTCACTATTAAAGACCTTAAGGGCGATGAAAACGCAGGCACAGTAATTAATACGTCGCTGTCAACTTATAAAAAAAAAATCTGAATCTTTTTTTAAAACCATCGAACTCTGTAATCGAATCTGGAAGGCTATATTTACGTGTCAAAAAAGCAAGAAAAATCATGTTGCATCAGAGCATCATGATATTACGGAAATGACATGTTTTCCCCCTCCGCCTGATCGTTCGAGCTATAAAACGGACTAAAGTTGAAGCAAAAAGTAATGTTAACTTAGTCAGTCTTACAGAACGAAGGACCACCCAGGAAACACCACGAGGAGGTGGGGATTGTTTCCCAAAAAATAATGGATTAAACAGCACACTCTGATACAAGAAAAAAAGAAAACGACTATTAAACACTCATCAAGACCACAATCACGTTGGAACGCTATCATCCAAAAAAAAAAAAAAAATTACTGGGGAGGGGTCAATGAAACAAAAGTTTATACAGGCGTAGGAAAAGTTGTGACACCGTCAGAAGCGAGAACTCGTTTAATATAAAAAAAGGAAAGAGAATTGCGGGTTTGAGCGTACGTAAATATACATTTTCCGTCCGTTCTGAACCCTATTGTTTTTCCACTCCACTCTCTTGCGTTTGAAGAACCTTTTGGTAGGTTTCTTTGGTGAAAGCGTTGTGTTTTTTACTCAACCCTTTACAGCTGAGTTTGGTTGTTCTGTCCCAGAACAAATAGGTTTTAGAACAGAGCCCCACAAAGAAATCTCCCGTGTATTCGACTTGAACAAGCCGGGTGTCCGTTTGTCATATTTGGCACGGGCCAGGCAATCGGCGCACTGTTTGGGGTCCCACGCCAACTCGCTGTTGTATCCAGTTTGAAAGAGTGAAACGTGTCGTTGACAAGCTTGACTCGGAAACCACCGATTGTACTCCACGAAAAAACTGCTGTCGCAAGGAGGGTCGTACGACTTGGTCAAACCTTCGACGACTGAGTGCCATGTACAGCGAATCCGTATCCATCTCTAAAAGTTGAAAATCTGATCTGTCAACAAATTTGTCCAAACAATCGTAATAAAACTGCAACATTACTTGGCGTATTGGTAGACGAAATAACCAATCTGGATCGGAGTGCCCAGTTGATCTTTTTTTGTGTCATTTCCACTTCTACAACACCGCCACCTAGCTCGGTCATTTTGAAAACGACTTCATTGACGAGTTTGGGGGCTGATCCAACGGTGACATAATGAATGTCTCGGTGTTTGGCGATGTTAGTCAGCTTTTTTTTTCCATAGGCACTGTTGCCTAACAATTTGAAAGTTTCAGCCAAAATAGTCTGCGATGAATCCTTATCACCCTGTCTGCGTGCGTCAGACACCCGTTCACCAAATCCTTGAAACACGGGTTGGGTGTGTACTCAATGACTAATGCGATGTGTTCACAACAGACCATGTTCCAAGTACCACTTGAGTAAAGGGACACAACAACAGTTTTTTTGCAAAGTAGCTCCTGACCAAAGTACGACGTGGTTGACTGAGTAGGTTGTGTTTTCCGCATAGTCGCGCATGTACTGTCCTATATGTTCTCTACCAACAAAGGCGTTTTGAAGATAGGTTCAGTTCAGAAAAGTGTTCCTTAGATGGTCTGGTACATAGATATCACATTCAATAAGACCAAACAGTCGATCGTCTTTGACAGCCTCCAAAATAGCTTTTGCGTAATGGTATACGCCTTGAAACGGTGTAGTTGAGAAAACGAGTTTTGTACAAAGCGTGTAATCAGTGGGTTCTGTTGTTTTTGTTTTTGCCATTCACACTCCCACATTTCTACCACAGTTCACTCGCACATCGTCACGGAGATAGTTGGTAATGTTTTGTGTGTTTTCTCTGAGTTCTGTCAAGGTTTCTCGTTGAAGGAGTGGTCGTTTGCCTCGAGTGAGCTCACAGTCATGACCGTGAAACAGACAGCCGTGAAACTGGTAGACAGTGTGGTTTTGTGCATCCCAACCATCGACTCGGATACGTCTTTGTCCTAAACGTGTTCTTTGTTGTTGTACTTGTGTTGGATATGAATGTTGTTTGTGTGCATGAGCCACTCTAACCATTCTCGCGCTTGACGACCATACACGTCAGTTTTTTCCGCCTGAAAACCTGTCTCGCATCTTCTGATTGGGGCTGTTCTGTGGGCATGGCTTGCATGATAGCCCAGAGGTACAGCACGTTGGCGTCATATCCTTGCACCAACTGGACGGTTTTCTGCCCTGCCACGAATAAAGGTCTTGTCTTGTTCATGGTATCTGTGGAAATGATGGAAGGCCCACCCCACATTTTGTTACGCAGCAGCGTGTGTATGTCTTTTTGCCGTTCGCTGAAGAAGAAAAGTACACGTCAGGGGATAGTGTCTGAAACAAATATTTCAAAGTAATACCTGGAACAGAGACCCCGTCTTTGAGAAGATCGATACTTAAGCGTGAATACAGATCAATCTGAGCTTGGAGAGCCTGCAGAAAGGGTACCACACTTTGTTGTTGTACCACACAAGAAAATCTTGTAAAGTGGTCATCTTGTTTTGTTCCCACACCTTTTGACAGAACGCGTAATTGTTGTCTCGTGATGTTTTCGTTTTTGAGTCGCTGAAGAAAGCAGAATGTGGTGGGAGACACGTGTCGTTCATTTGTCCAAACTTGTCATGTACTCGTAACAAAAGTACCCTTTAGGTTCCTCTACTCCAAACGCATCGAGATATTAGAATAGCTGAATCCAGGAGCCAAAAAATTGGCAATGTCTAAAAACTTGAGCTTGTGAGTGGCAATGCACATGTATGATTGTTGCGTTTTATAACGTACTTAAACGCTCTAGAATCGGGGAGGTCTTGTTTTTTGGAGCCAACTCATCCTTGTCATCATCCTCATCATCAACATCATTGTCAGCACGATCAAACTCATCGGGACTTAGATGATGGTCCTCAGACAGGTTTATAAACATCCGAATCAAGTAAGGTTGATGATGTTGAGGTCATAGTTGGAGAATTGAACCCTACCACAGGGAGTTCATGCAGATAGTCATCTAATTTGTCTTTAAGCGCTTTTGCGGGAATGTGACGCGTGTTTGTAGAATCGTCATGGTCCTGCGTAGGTTTAATGAGAGCATCTAATGTATCGAACACATCTTCGAAATGTGTATGAAGAGACAATAAGAGGCGTCTGAAACGCGCTGTAGATAGTCTATCATGCGATTGACCAGTTGTTGTGGGTCACCATCACTGACGAAACAGACAGCGTCTTTAAATCCAGGTACATTAGAAGCGACAGACACGGAAAGCGGAACGTGTCTGCCGTGTATGATGTGTGTCCAGGACGGGGAAATCGTGATGGTATTGCTTAAGTGCACTAAGTTGATGTATTATTAGTCAGGCTTAACACACCAAGGTTATCTTTGCACTCGTACACGCATATGCACACCTCTGCGCACACCAAAACATTCGCCTCTCTCTGGAATGGGATGTCACGCATCGTCTCTCTCCAACACGACTGAAACAAGAAATAAATTTCTATGCTACTTATAATTAATCATGAACAATCAATCACACACAATGAAATATCAGAACATGAAAGATCATCTTCCTAATCCCGGTATAAAAAAGATTCTTACCTCAGTTTTCACACACACAACCACGCTTTCACACCACACACAGTTCTGAAAAGTGTCATTTG
>CM031616.1:24237528-24257528 GCA_018398815.1 Conus ventricosus | reverse complement strand
ACACACACACACACACTGACTGACTGACTGAAACCATCTACTTACTGTCAGATTGACATAGTGTTGTACTCACACACACACACATCACACACACACACACACACACACACACACACAACCACACACACACACATGCAAGCCGCGCGTTTGCTTGTTTCGTTGTCTAACGGTTAACAACCTGTATTGCCTATGAAATAATAGTATCCTAGTATTGTTCACCACCGCCCTTCTGTGCATCATATTTACCCACCCATCTCTCACCCTCTCTCTCTCTCTCTCTCTCTCTCTCTCTCTCTCTCTCTCTCTCTCTCTCTCTCTCTTCTCTCTCTCTCTCTCGCTGTGTGTGTGTGTGTGTGTGTGTGTGTGTGTGTGTGTGTGTGTGTGTGTGTGTGTGTGTGTGTGTGTGTGTGTGTGTATGTGCGTGCGTGCGTGCGTGCGTGCGTGCGTGTGTGTGTGTGCGCGCGCATAGTTCTATTTTTGATACCTATCAAAGTACAACGTATTTCAGGTCGTCGTGTGTGTCTGGGAGAGTCACTGGCCCGGATGGAACTATTCCTGTATCTGACCACCATGATCCAGCACTTCCGCTTCCTTCCACCGGAAGACGGCCGGCTGCCATCTTTGCAAGGGGACATTGGACTGGTTCATGACCCAAAAACCTTTCTGATTACGAGCTGTGCCCAGACATTGAAAGCACAATTTTTTTTTTTTTTTACTACAGGTTTAGGTCATTTAGTGAAAGTAATGGTCAGCAGACACTAATATAGTGCTGAGGAATGGTGCCAGTCTTACTTTATTTCCAGTTCATCCTGGTTCGACTTCACAGTTTGTTTATTTGCTACCAGAACAGGGTGTACTGAGTTTTCCGCTCCCCCCCCCCCCCCCCCCCCACCCCCCAAGCCTCCCCCCCCCCCCACTTTTTTTTCGCCGCTATTCTGAATCCAACTTTTTCGACGATCAACCAAATCTTTTCTGAACCAGTTATCTCTTCTTTTTTTTAAGGGGAGGGTTGAATCAAAGAAATGCTTGTGTCTTAAAGAAAAGTTAACAGTTTGTGTTTGTATTTCTGCTAGAAATAACAAATAGCGTGTATCTCTAGAATGTGTATATAAATGTGATGTTGGTGCTATTTGACAGTAGCTTAAGGGGTCTGAAAGAATTAAGTCCGGGGATGAACAGAAGTGCAGGAAGTACGGAAGACTTTTGTTTGTTTGCTTGTTGTTTGTTTGTATGTTTTTGTTATCAACGATTGTTTATCACGGCCGGTCTCGGAGATGATGTGACGTACAGTAAGAATAAACAAAGATGAAGGGGGGTGGGGGTGGAGGTAGGGTGGGGATGAGGTTTGGGGTGAGGCAAAAACATTTTCTTCGCCTTTTGCTAGCTGGAGTTCCATTGAAGGCATTGCCCACTTCCTGCTGATCTGATTGGCTCTGTGTCTACCCCTCCCTGTTCTCTGGCTGGCTGTCTATTCTCCACATCAACATATTACACTGCGTTGTAAAGTCTACTTGAATTCGGTTCCAGTGCAGGACGATTATGTCGAATACAGTAGTACAAGTGAACCAGATTTAAAGGCCAGCCGCCGTGCCGAAGTGCTTAGCGTCGCGGGCTCCCGGCTGAGAGGTCGTAGGTTCGATTCCCATCAGAGCCATATGATTGTGGGATGATTTTTAAGCTTCGACTGGCTCTCACCCACAGCTGAGTTTGATATCGGTTCAGCTGGGAAGACTGGGACTACACAGTCGAGTTTCATCCACTTAATGGATGCGTCTCTAGGACTGTTGCTTACATTTCTTGACCAATACTGCAGGTGTCTCAGTCTTGCAGGCCTGGTTGACGCCGTGATATACAATGAAAGAAAGCATAAAGTACAGCTCCTGTAATGCAGTCTCAGACCGGAATGGAAATCCGTAGCATCATCTTCATCAACCTCATCGTCATCGATCAGCATTTTCAACAACAACAAAAAATGTCTCAAATTCTGTGGCCCTTCAAGCCCTGCTCTCACGTTGACCTCAGTTTCGATTGTCTCTCCATGTCTATGGCCTTGGTCTGATTCTGTCAGGGTCACCGGTCTCAGCAAATTTTTGGGGACAGTCGTTGGACGGACGTGGTGGCACCCTCGTAGGAGAGAGCTCACTCACGCTGGCTCAGCGATTTAAACGATTACTGTCATCAGTGGGGGACTTCGTAAGTAGTGTCCTGCGTAGGCAGCCGCCATGAACGCCACCGAAGTGATTCGGCAGCAGTGCAGTGCCTCCTCTGGTGGGTTTGCCTCATAACAATTTGACATGTGACGTGCTCCTTGTGGATTACTGATGCTGCGGCAGTGCTCGCGGGCCGGACTGTGGCTGTGGATAAGTGGTCTGAACGAGCCGCGTGGGTGCAGTGCCCTTGACCTGGCGCAGAAAATGGGACGCGCACACAAAAAAGGTAGGTGTAACGACTTACGTCCCTAGACCAGGCTCAGTGTAAGGGGTCCCACTTGGCTCAGTGGTAAGGCATCGTCACGAGTGTGAGTACGGCTGACGCCTTACAGAAACGTTGACTTTTTAAAAAAATCTATTCTTATTAACTGATTAATTGATCTATTTATTGATTCATTAATTAATTCGTTTGTGTATCTTTATTTCTGTTTATTTATTTATTCATTCATTTGGCCGTCCCAAACGTGTCGTCGTTCAGGTGATGTCGGTGTGATCCTATATAGGTCCCGTACCCTTCTTTCTCCCGGGACATTTTTCACCTCGTCTGTGTCATTACATGCGGTGGGTGCAGGACGTTGGACCTGAGTGTAACTGACCAGACTGGGTTTGTCGTTCGGGATGGACTCATGTGTTCCGATGCAGAGCGAGGACCGTGGGATGGATCTGCTGCTGGCTTCAATGTTCAGGTTATGCGGACAGTGATATGGTATGACTTTCTGACTTTTATCAAAGAGTCTGTTGAAAGGTATTGTGACTTGACTCAATTCATTCAAGTACTCTGTAATTGTGTGTGCTGGCGCTGTGTGTACGTGCGTGCGTGCGAGCGTGCGTGCGTGCGTGCGTCCTTGCATGCGCGCGCGCGCGCGCGCGCGTGTGTGTGTGTGTGTGTGTGTGTGTGTGTGTGTGTGTGTGTGTGTGTGTGTGTGTGTGTTGCTGTCGTTGTTGTTGCTGCTGTTGTTTTCTCAGATGCATGCAGTCATTTGTGCATCTTTTCTATAAATCGTAAAAACAAAAAACAAAAACATGAAGAAACAAAACAAAACAAACAAGTAAGTAAACAAGGACACACACACACACACACACACACACACACACACACACACACACACACACACACACGCGCGCGCGCGCGCGCACCACACACACACACACACACACACACACACACACACACACACACACACACCACCACCACCACCACCACCACCACCACCACCACCACACAAACAACGGCAACGGCACACACTGAACAAACCAACCTACCATTTGCCCCCGCAACTCTCCTCGCCCCCCCCCCCCCCCCCCCCTTCCCATCCCCCCAACATTCTCTTTTACTTTTCGGAACCTTGAGGTCAATACACATCGGTTTATGGGTTTAATATTTTAGTGAATGGACAAATGAACAAATTGAATGCTTGCTGATTTGTGTTGGTGTTGGAGGTTGTGATCCAATGGTCTATGAGTTTATCAAATGCGGTTTCTCACACTTGTTCATGTGTGTGTGGGGAGGGAGAAGGCGCGCGCGCGCGCGCGCGCGCGCGCGCGCGTGCGTGCGTGCGTGCGTGCGTGTGTGTGTGTGTGTGTGTGTGTGTGTGTGTGTGTGTGTGTGTGTGTTTAGATGCACTTGTTAACAATTCTCTTTTTTTTTTAATGTTGTATGTACGGAAATTGCAGCTGTTTGTTGTTGCTGCTGAAGTATGCAAAGAGTGCTTACGAGTGGGTTTTTTTCTGTTTGTTTGTTTGTTTTTCGTCTGCTTTCTTTTCCTGTTCTTTATCTTTATCCACTCATCGTAACAACGCAGTAAACTGACCTCGATCTATCATCTGTCAACAGTTTAAAGGGGCCTCTGTTCTGAACTCTGCCAAAACTTTAAAAAAAACAAACTTTTTACCGCGAGGTTACCGAACAACATTGTAATGTCGGTGATACTGAAGGACAGCAGACTCTGATGGAGGGGAAAAAAAAGAAAGAAAAAACTATCGTACAGTGTGTATTTTCAAGTCAGTTGACCAACACCCATACTCCGTAACTTCCTCAAAGGAAACAGCACCTGCGTAATATCTACTGTGCACATAGAAAGAAGCGTTTACTTAAACGCAGAACTTATGAGCGTTAATCTGAGACTTTTTCAAAGAAAGAAACGCATGTGTTTAATGACAGCATAGTCTCTGTTAACGAAGTCTTCGTGTGTGTTTACGAATGATCTAGCTCGACTACAGCTACTATCAGTTGGTGGCAGCGGTAAAAAGAACTTTCCTCCGGAGGAATTCAATTCATGAAAAGAAGTATGGCATTCAAACCACCAGAAAATTTGATTTTTCAAGGCTGAAGTGTGGCCAACATGGAGACAACGATTTCTTCGTTATCGAACTGCAGCGAAACTTACGACTGAGGACTTCGATGTACAAGTGAGTGCACTAATTTATTCGATGGGGGAAGAAGCTGAGAAGATTTTTGGAACTTTCAATGTTCGTAGAAACGAAGTTGAAGACAGAAACAATCCTAATCACACATTTGAAGACATAATTGAAATGTTCAATAGGCACTTCAATCCAAAGTCAACGTCATTCATGAAAGAACTGTGTTTCATCAAAGATATCAAGGTGCTGGAGAGAATGTGGAAACTTTCATTCGCTCACTCTATGACTTAGCTGAACATGCAGACTTTGCTGACAAAGATAGTGCAATTAGAGATCGCCTTGTAGTAGGATTAAGAGACAAAGAACTCTCAGAAAAGCTACAACTACAAGCTGACCTCACCTGCAGCAAGCAATTGTGCAAGCCCGTCAGTATGAGCAAGTCAAATCACAGCTTTTGGAACAAAAAAACACAAGTTGATGCCGTGAATTCACGTCCTGCAGTGGGCAGTTCACGTGGCAATACACAAGCTCGATTCCAAGGCAACAGAAATCATCAGCAGCCTGCATCTCACTTCAACTCAGTCAGAGGAAGAGGTTCCAGAGGAAATGGTCGCGGTGGTCATGTTTCTGCTGGCTACCATCAACACAAAGGAAACCGAAACAGTGCAACAGTTCAAGATGTGGATTTTGTGGCAAGCAGCCTCAACATAACAGACAAGAATGCCCTGCACGTGGAAAAATCTGCAACAACTGTGGAAAATATGGACTTTTCCCAGTCAGTCTGTCGTCAGCAACACCCTGTAGTGAGTGCGGTAAAGGAAGAGGAAATTTTACTTTCTGGGTGCCATTGACAGCAATGTTAATGTCCTTCCTTGGTTTGTGGACTTGAACATTTGCGGGAAAACCGATTCGCTTCAAAATTGATACTGGTGCCGATGTATCAGTCATCTCTCTTGCAGAGTACCAAAGCATGAAATCTCGCCCGCCACTTCAGCAAACCAACGCTACACTCGCAGTCCAGGAGGCAAAATGAGTTGCAGAGGATACTTCATGAGTACCGTGAACGTCAAAAGGGACTCATTCAAACTGAAATATTTGTCATTAACCTGACACAGAAAACCTTCTTGGACGCGGTGCTCTGCCAGTCACATGGGTCTTGTACAGCGAGTAGACAGTATGATGAATCAAACATTCGGAGAACTGGATGATAAGCCTGTTAATTGTCCCCCAGTCAAAATCCATCTGAAAGAGGATGCTGAACCATACAGTGTGGCAACAGCAAGAAGGATACCAATTCCGCTTCTCGACAAAGTCAAAGATGAGCTTGATCGAATGAAGAAAAATGATATCATCGAAGAAGTTACTGAACCTACAGATTGGTGTGCCCCAATAGTTGCCGTGATGAAGAAATCTGGAGCTGTTCGCATCTGCACAGACTTCAAGAAACTGAATAACGCAGTCAAAAGAGAGCGGTATGTCATACCCACCATTGAAGACATCCTGTACAAGCTGAAAGATGCCAAGATATTTACAAAACTGGATGCAACATCTGGATTTTGGCAAATCCCCACTGGATCCAAGTACTGCAAAACTGACTACTTTCATCAGTCCTTTCGGCAGGTTCTTCTATAAGAGACTTCCTTTTGGGATATCATCTGCTCCCGAGATCTTTCAGAGAACTATGGAAAACATCTTGCAAGGAGAAAGAAACGTCATTTGCTTTTATGATGACATACTTGTCTTCAATGAAAACCCAGAAGAACATAGTGCGAGTGTCAACTCAGTGATGCAGAAACTTTCCAACATCGGTCTGAAGCTCAACAAGGGGAAATCAGAGTTCAACAAGACAGAAATCACCTTTCATGGACATCGCATCAGTGCTGATGGCATACGCCCAGATGATGAAAAAGTGAAGGCAATTTCAGAAACATGCCTGACCCAGGAACGTGACAGAACTGAAACGTGTTCTTGGCATGATGAACTTTCTTGGTCGTTTTATCCCAAACTGTCATCCATTCTGCGTCCTGTAACAGAATTGTTAGAAAAAGACAAAGAGTGGATATGGAAGAACCTCAATCAAACCCCATTCAATGAGATCAAGGAAGCCTATCTTCAACTCCTACACTGGCGTTTTTTGATCTCAACAGGAAAACCACTGTGAGCACAGATGCTAGCAGCTACGGCATTGGCGGAGTGCTGCTTCAAGATCATGATGGAGTGAAGAAACCAGTGGCATACTGTTCCAGAACTCTCAACACTGCTGAGCGTGGGTACGCTCAAATCGAAAAAGAGTGTCTAGGAGCAGTGTGGGCTTGTGAAAAGTTCGAGAGTACCTGATAGGGCTTGAGTCATTTATATTAGAGACTGATCACAAACCGCTCATACCCTGATCAACACAAAGGATCTGAACGAAACACCTCTTCGCTGCCAGCGAATGTTGATGAGATTCATGAAATTCAATTTTGAAAGCAGAATTCACCCCAGGAAAAAAGCTTCTTGTAGCCGACACCCTTTCTAGGAGTCCACAAAACGAAGCTTTAGTTCAGCAAGTTGACACTGTCTCATCATGTGAAGAGGACATCAGGGCCCACATCAACATGATCAAAGAGACCTGGCCCCGCTTCGGATAAAAAACTACAAGAAATTGCAAAAGAAACTGCTCAAGACAAAGTCATGAGTACTGCACTGACTTACACCTTGACGGGATGGCCCAACTATGTCAGTCAAGTGGATCCAGCAGTCAGAGAATTCTTCTCTGTCAGAAATGAGCTTAGTGTGAACCAAGGACTTCTCATAAAAGGGAAAACGCATAGTGATCCTGAGAAAATGCGAGATGTTCTCAGCAGGATCCTGAAGGACACACTGGCATAACTAGATGCCGTGAACGTGCAGCCAACTCTGTGTGGTGGCCTGGACTTTCATCTGCTATCGCTGAGACAGTCCGAAACTGCAAATTCTGTGAAGAAAGCAGCCGTCACAAAGAAAGGAGCCCTCATCCCAACAGACCTACCGGATCGCCCATTTCAGCAAGTCGCAGCAGACTTATGTGAACACAAGGGCCAGCAGTATCTGGTTGTGGTTGATTACTACACACGAGACGGATGTAAGAAAGTCGTCGGGACCCACATTTTGTCTTTCATACATCCGGTCTTTACTAAATCCGGTTAACGGATGTATGAAAATATTGAGGATCGACTTTCATACATCCGGCCACGCGTCTTTTACTTGATAAAAGTAGTTTTTTTTCATATCATTTTTGTATTTATTTGTTTTTTTTAAATGTTTAAATGTTTTGATACATATCCTAGTTAGAAGAAAAGGTTTGTGAATAACAAGTGGAAAAGTACATGTACTTTCATACACACAATCAGGACAACTGGTAGAAAGCAACTGATTGTGTAAGGAACTGTTCTGCTTTGCATGTGCCGTGCACTCTCCGCCCCCCCCCCCCCCCCCTCTCTCTGTGTATGCGTGTGTGTGTGTGCGTACGTGCGTGCGCTCGCGCGCACGTGTGTGTATGTGTTTGTGTGTGGCACAACTGTATTGTGTGTGTTCCCTCCACAACCCTTTTGCGCTTTTGACGATGTTTTTGGTCGTGGGAAGCTTTGTAAGGACCGTTGGCGCAGCAAATAAAATTAATTTTCTGAGTTCTCTCTCTCGCTCTCTCTCTCTCTCTCTTTCTCTCTCTCCAAAACGCACACATTTATAACACACACACACGCGAAACACTGAATACAAAAAAGTGAGTTAAACTTAAAACCAGTTTAATGGATAAAAACAACAACAACATAAAAAACAACAACTGAGTCACACCCACGACCAAAGCCTCTGGTTCTAATTGTACAAAAAATGCCTTCCTGGGCTATTATGGCTCTTCAGTCATGACAAATTTATAACAGGTTAAAATGACTGAATAGACAAACAAAACAAAGTATTAATGGAGTTAAACATAAAATCAGTTTAATGGATAAAATCAACAACAACAACAACAAGACATAAAATACAACAACATAAAATACAACAACATAAAAAGATAACAACTGATTCACATCCAGACCAATGTCTCTGGTAATAAATGTAACAAAAAATGCCTTCTGGGCTGTTATGGGTCTTCGTGACGAATTTATAACAGGTTAAAAAAATGATTGAATGGACAAACAAATTAAGCAGAACAACTCATTGACAGCTATAGAATCTGGATAAAATCAGTTGGTGTGGAAGTTTTCAGGGCATCCTCATTTAGATTACCTTTGTGGACACCACCCGCTCAAATGGCCACAAACATTTCGGAGGTAAATGTTCTCCTCGGACCTGTCTACCCATTTATCGGGAAAAGGGGGGGGGTGTGGCAGCCATCTCCGCGAGCATCGGAAGTGGCTGTGTACACCACAATGGTGGTTTTGAAGGAGGGTGGCAGCGCGAATATCTCTACATCCGACCCCCATGAACGGGGTCGGAGGGTGTTGTGAGCGAGATAATCACCTACATCTCCATCCACGTATGCAGAGAAAGCCTGGTGATTCCTGCACATGATGTCGATTATTTTTTCTCGGACAACCATGTGCTGGGCCTGGCTACCACATAAATCAAGGCTTATGGCACGATACAGGCAGTTTCCATCCCCTACAATGTGGTTTTAACTCCGAAGGGACCCCAAGATCTTGGGTTGGACACCGTTCGGGCAAAAACAAAGGGCCCGAAAGGCCCAATCTTGCATACTGGCGAACCCTCCATTCCACATTAGTGGGATGGAAGGCTAGAGGCTGCCCCTCGTGTGCACCACAACATTTTACTTCTTCTTCCCATTTTCTTTTCTCTCCGCTACAACTGCCCCTGTCTCCCCCCTCTCTTACCCCCTTCTCTCCTCTTTTCCCCAAGTCCCTCTCTCTCCCTTCGCTTTCCCATGTCCTTCCAAACTCCTCTCTCCTTTCTCCTCCCCCCTATGTCTCCCGTCTCATCCCAAGTCCCTCTTTCTCCACTCCCCTTTTCCCCCTCTCTATTGTCCCTCTCCTACCACGCAACTCCCTTCTCCTCTCCTCCTATGCCACTGTCTCTTTCAAAAAAGTCTGACACCGTGTTTGCTTTCCAAAGTCATCCCAAGTCCCTCTTTCTCCTGTCTGTTTCCACTCTGTCTCGTCTCCTCTCTTTCCACGCCACTTCCCCTCCCTTCCACTCACGCCACTTCCTCCTCCCTCTCCTCCAGGCCACTTTCCTCCTCCCCTTCCTCCCACACCCACTTCCTCCTCCCTCTCCTCCCAGGTCACTTCCTCCTCCCCTTCCCTCCCACACCACTTCCTCCTCCCTCTTCTCCCAGGCCACTTCCTCCTCCCTCTCCTCCAATGCCTCTGTCTCTTTCAAAAAGTCTGAAACAGTGTCTGTTTTTTTTTAATCCTCAATGTGGCGTAAGAGAATCTCCTTGAACCCATTGAAGCACTTGATCAGTTCCGTCTTTCCTGTCAGCATACAAAAGTTGCTAATGACCGTTGCGGACGCCATAGCCTCTCTTGATGACACCTGGGGCATTTCTTCGTCTTCTTCCTCTGAAGATGCATCGGAATCTGGGATTCTGGAAGTGCACGGTTCTGCTGCTACATCCGGTGCGGCTGTTGGATCCTCGGTGAGCACTTCCTCATCAACAGTGAAGTAATCAGATGGGGGGACGTTCCACTCCTGAAACAGGCGAGAAAGGAGCGGCTCCACTTCCTGCTGGTCTTTCTCAAGGCAGGGTTCTGAATCTGATGTTGTCTGGTCATCTGAGGAATGACGGAAGCCAGCGTTGCGAAGCAGTGGGCAATGGTGTCTGTAGTGACCTTTTCCCACGACTGCATCGTCATGTGTATGGCATCAAGAAGAGTTGGCTGGTAGGTACCTCCTCCCCCCTCAATGCAGGCGAGAAGGTTCAAAACACATGGACCTCCTGTACTTCACTTTGAAATTCTGAATGATGCCCGCATCAAGGGGCTGGAGTTTCGATGTCGCATTTGGCGGAAGGAACAGTCACGGAGATCAGGCAATTTGTGACTGGAACAGTTGTCCATCACGAGTAGGACCTTCCTATTTTTGCCTTTCCATGTCTCTGTCAAACTGAATGAGCCCGGTTTGAATATTTCTTTTGTCATCCAAGCAGATGCGTTGCTGTCATATTGCACAGGCAAATCTTTCTTGACGTGTTTGAAACATCTCGGATTCGCGTATTTGCCAATAAAGATTGGCTGACGCTTGTCTGTTCGGTCATGTTGCAACAAAACGTGATTGTCACTCTCTCGCGCGATTTTTTCCCTCCGGTGCAAGTCTCCCCTCTGAAGGCAAATGTTCTGTCAGGAAGAAGTTTCCAAACAGACCTGTCTCGTTTCCCCGTTGTAGACGTCGTCGGCCTTGTATCTGTCTAGCGTTGGGCGCAAAATGTCTTCGACCCAAGCGTCTGTTGACTGTCTCGTCGACGGAAGCCCTCTCGCCATGCATCTTTTTGAAGACAAGGCCATGTCGAGTCTTCCAACGCTGCAGCCAGGAGTTTGTGCATGTCCAATTGCTTTCTCCCATCGATGCAGCCAACTCCTCGGCTTTGGAGCGGATGATCAAGCCGTCAAGGGAACGTTGCTTAACCTGAATGTGGAAATTTAAAAAAAGTTGAATTACATTTTTAAAAAGAAATCAGGTTAGTGGAATTATGCACTCATTGTTTCATTTATTGACAGCCAATTCAAATTCAAATTTTTTAATACACTTCCATGCGGAAAACTCATGTGTGGTTAGTCAGTAAATGAAGTAAAGCATTCTAAAAAGACATTCTCTATAAAAATCATGAAATAAACAGGTGGATACATTTTTCCATACAAATACTCATGCAATATATATTTTCTAAGGATATTGTGCCCTCACACACGCACACACACACACGCACACACACACACGCACGCACACACACACACACACACACACACACACACACACACGCACACACACACACACACACACGCATACACACACCCAACTGCTGCACCCCCACCACTTCCTCCCCCTTCCACACACACACATACACACACTGATGCGCTCACGCTCACGCACACACACTGACACGCACCACACACACACACACACACACACACATACAGTTAATCCGGTTATAAAAAACTCGGTTTACAAGAAAACTCGGTTATTGGAAAGCAAAAAAATTTTCCTGCCGAGCGTGTTCTATTTTCTTACTTAGGAAAACTCGGATACAGAAAACTCGCTTACAAGAAAACTCGGCTATTAGAAACACGTTTTGCTCTCCCCAAGGGAGGGTTTTGCTCGGATACAAGAAAGTTCTGGCGACTGGGGAGGGGAAAAAAGGATTGGGGGGGGGGGGGGGGGGAAGAGAGGGGAGGGGCGGCGGCGGCGCTATGCAGGATGTGAAAAAACCACATCTGATAAATGACAGAGGTCACAAACACAATTGTAATTATGATTAACGCTGACATATGCAAACAAGCGTTCCCAATAGAATTGTCCATTGTCTGACTGTCTAGAGCATAGCTGAGCATACAGTACTGTTTTTGTAACTTGTCCCTTGGTGACGCAAAATAATTATTAAAACACGCGCCGAAAAAAAACTGCGTCATAACAGAAAGCAAAGTACGTACAGGCACATGATTAAGAAACTAGCAAACTTACACAATTTCATGTCTCCATTCTTGAGTACACAAGACCAATCAAATAGTTTAGAATTTATTTTTACAGAGTGCCTGTGGATTTCTATGACAGGAGAGAAGATGGCGGAGAAGAAAAAGCCACGAGGCAAGCACTTTCCTTAATGGCCCTGTATTATCTTCTTGATCTTTCTTACCAACACTTCAGGCCCTCTTTTGTGTCGATTCAAAATCGGTTTTATTTGCCCTCAGCAAAATCAACAACAATAAGAAAGATTTAATTACAGACATTCATGAAAAATACATTTTTTGGTTATAAGGGGTACGAGTATCTCTTTCTGCTGGGTTCCTTCTCACTGTGGTATTCAGTTTAATGTGAGGGTCGACAGAGCAGCAAAGCGGGGAAACAAGAAATACAAGCAGGTCAGAATGTGTCAGTATTCCATTGTCTGTCCATGAGGGATACAGTCTATTAGAAAATGCGTGCTGGAAACATTTTAGAAAAAAACTAAAAAGTTCTGGAAGTTTTCTAGATACTCACTCACGCCAGCTAATAAACATTGACACACTTAATTCATCTCATCAATGTAGCTTGCCTTATTCACGGATTATAATTTCTTTGATTTATAAGATCAAATTGAATGCTTTTAAGACAAAGTTTTGTAAGAACATAACATGCCTTTGTGGGGGAAAAAATTACAAATAATCACATCCTTTTTCAATGTGAGCACTTAAAACCTTACCTACCATCCCTACCTAAATGTTCTCTGAATCAAGTTGTATCCGATTTATCACTGATGTGTAAAATTGCAGTTTCATTACATCAAAGTCCTATTTATTCTGTTCTGTAAACTGGAGCCGATGTTGAGTGTTTTGATCAGTAGTTCTTTGTTAGCTCATAGTTGTCTATTTTATTTTTGCTTTTGCTGTTTTTCTTCAAAGCCTTTGAATATATTACTTAATACCTTACCCCTCCCCCCTTTCCCTCTAAAAATTGTCTAATATCACTTAACGTGGGGTAGACGTTAAATTGAAGAACACACAAATGCATGCACGTCCCCACCACTCACACCCCATCCACCTCGTTCCCTTCGTGTCCACGTGCTGACTGGATCGTCCACATGCATAACACACACACACACACACACACACACACACCACACACACCACACACCACACACAAACGCACACACAAAACACGCACGCACAGACACGACACAGACACATACACACACGCGCGCATACACACACATACACACACACATACACGCACACACCTCACATATACACACGCGCATACACACACATACACACACACGCGCATACACACACCCCGCGCGCGCGAACATACACACGCGCACACACACACACGCACATAGATACACATCCGCGTACACACAAAACACACACACACACACACACGCGCGCACGCATGCACGCACGCACGCACATATCTACACACATACACACGCGCCCACACACGACGCACGCACGCTCTCACTCACACACACACACACACACACACACACACACACACCACACACAACACACAACACACACAACACACACACGTGCGCACTAGCATGCACAAAAGAGAGAGAGAGAGAGAGAGAGAGAGAGAGAGAGAGAGAGAGAGAGAGAGGAGAGAGATCATTCACAACATGGCATATGTGTATTTGTAGTTAAATCGACGTGATCAAATGAAAAGAAAAAGAAAAGCTTCTTCCAGTTTCAGTGACATATATCACCATGCCATCCCGCTGCAAAAGAAGTGCATGCACAAAGAAACGCAATTCAGTGTGAACGAAATGTCCAAGATTGAGCAGCGTTCAGTAAACTCGTGATGGGTTAAAGAAAAAGACGTCAATGTAAAGGCGGACACGAAATCTGTGTCTGTCTGTCTGTCGGGTGTGTCTGTCTGTGTGTCTGTCTATCTGTGTGTCTTCTGTCTCTGTCTGTCTGTCTGTCTGTCTGTCTGTCTGTCTGTCTGTCTCTCTCTCTCTCTCTCTCTCTCTCTCTCTCTCTCTCTCTCTCTCTCTCTCTCTGATGAAAGGAATTGTTTTAACACCTCTTTCCTTTCCATCTCTGACCCCCACCCCCCCACCCCCACCCCCTGTCTGTCTGTCTGTCTGTCTCTCCGTGGGCCTGTATGGACAGTACATTTTGTTATACGATGCATGGGCACTGAAAACTTGAACACCTCTGATACATACACGGATATCAGATTTAAACGGGCTTCTCATGTTCTTTACTTGAAGGGACATTATGCAAAAAATTTCTTATCAACGAAAATAGACTCAAGGCGGTTATGTATTAAAACAGACGATTTTACTACAGAAATCGACCCAGAGGGTGCATGTATATGCAGCCGAACACATAGAAGCGAACAAGCTCACTGGTACAGAAGAAAAGGCGCTTCACTGAGGTCAATTATAAACTTCAGTTATCAGAAAAATATTCCAAAGAACTTTCTTATAACGAGGCCTCGGGTTATAAGGAACATATTTCAAAGAATTTTCTTATAAACCCAGGCCTCGGTTATAAGAAAGATATGCCAAGGAATTTTCTTATAACGAGGACTCGGATACGGGAAAACTCGGCTATAAGAAAACAAAAAAAATTTCCCTGCACTTTCTTATAACCGGATTCTACACACACACGCACGCACACAGGTGTATATTATAAAGTATGTACATGTATCACAATTGTGTGTCAAGTATCACATATGTCATATCACATTGAAGCAGCCAGTACTCGAGCGACAGCAGGAACCCACGCATGCCCTCTACGCTCACGTCCCACACGCCCTCGCGCACGCACGCACACACACACATACACCCCCCCCCCCCCCACACCACACATGCATGCACACAAGACACACACACAACATCATGCGCGCACATACACACACACACACCACACACACACACACACACACCACACACACACACACAGAGGCACACAATGCATACTGGCGTCAGAAGGGGAGGAGGACGCTACGACAAGATCGAGGGTTGGAGGGGCGGGGGGGGGGGGGGGGGGGGGGGGACGGGGAGGGGGGGGAAGGGCTACTAGAAGCGGAATTCAGGGCCCCACAGGTAGTATAGAATGTAGAACTGGATATTGAACGCCATAACTTGATGCCCTCCCCCGGCCACCTCCATAAGTTTTTAGGCTAGCAGGGCATCGGCACTGAGGCACAAAGTACAAGAGACAGACAGACAGGACAGACAGACCAGCAAACAGACAGGGCAGGGACACGGGCCCGAGACAGGAAGATAGACAGGCAGACACACACACACACACACACACACACACACCCACACCACACACACACACACACACACACACACATAGCACGCACGCATGCGCGCACACGTACACACACTGACACGTGCGTATGTGCACACACATACACACATGTGACACACTGATACCCACTTTTAGAGCGCGGACAGTATCAACATACAGTTTCAAATCAATCAACAAATAAAAAATTCATAAGGAAAAAAATAAGAATAGCCCACCTGCATGACGTAAACCAGTCCAGCAGCGCTTTTTTCCACAGACGGCAGCTGAGAGCTCCGTGCCCGCTTGCTCGTCGTCACAATATCCCGCTTCTTGCCTGAGCAAGATATTTGTCCTTGTCTTTCATGATGTTCGACAGCGTTGGCGGGGGGACACCTAAATCAATGGCTATCTGTGTTCGGGATTTGTGTGGACTGTCCTCTACTGCCTTTATGATTTTAAGGCGCTCAGACAATGTCAACACTTACGTTTGCCTGTAACTTTCGCTTTGCGGTGCGGGTCCGCCATTTTGCAAGTTCGAGTCGCTATGGAAGGGAAATTACTCTTACCAACATTGGTGACTTGGGTCTACTTTCGTTTTCTTACAACCGGTCTTGCAACAACGCATTTGTGCTGCTCGGGGGCCAGAGATTTGCTTTCATACAACCGGACTTTTATACATCCCATTTTCATACAACCGGAAAATTCTAAGTAATAACAAAGAGTAGCTTCTGCCCGGGGCCCTTCCTGCCCCTTTCATACATCCAGACTTTCATACATCCGGTGTTTTATACATCCGGTCTATACTGTATTCAGATACTTGGAAATCAGCCATCTCCCTCGCATCACAACAGAAGTTGTCATCGGGAAACTGAAGAACATATTTGCTCATCATGGTATTCCCGAACTACTCATCACTGACAATGGCCGTCAGTTCACTGCTTACGAATTTCAAGCATTCAGTAAGCAGTGGGGATTCAGACATACTACCAGCTCGCCGTATTTCCCACAGGCAAATGGGGAGGCGGAACGTGCTGTTCGTGAAGCTAAGAAGATCCTTTCACAGGATGACCCTTTCCTGGCTCTACTCATCCACAGATCGACACCATCAACAGCAACAGGATTCAGTCCATCGGAACTTGCCATGGGTCGACGTCTCCGTACTCGTCTTCCTACCCTTCCAGAAAACCTAGAACCCAAGCTTGAGAAAAAGGAAGAAATCCATGACAGAGACAGAAAACAGAAGAAAGCAAACAAGCGCTACTTTGATCAACGCCATGGAGTTCGTTCTTTGCCAGAACTCAGACCGGAGAAGTCGTCCTACAGAAACTCGACAACCAGAAGGAGTGGAGTGATCCAGCAACAGTTCAGAGACGTTATGATCCAAGATCCTACATCATCCAAACGTCGTCTGGTCTTCTGCGAAGAAACCGAAGACATTTGAAACCACTGAGGTGTCACAACAACAGAAACTTTGTTCCTGCTCCATCCAGCCACACCTCAGTTCGCCAGTTGGTCCCAGCATGTCCCATGCCAGTCTGTCTCATTCCAAACCCCTCTCCGCCTTCAGGTCTGGAAGCTGCCAGCACGCCTACACCTGTTGGAAGACCAGCTTCAGCTGCCAACGCCAGTTCAGCTCAACCTGAGTCCAGACAGCTTCCACTGGAAGTTCCAGAGACAACTAGCAATGGACACTCATCAACACCACTTACAAGTACCCTGACTACCCTTTCAGGACGAGCTGTGAAGATGCCTGCTCGATTTCAAGATTATAACCTGACATGAACTTTAACGATAACATAGCGTGTTACATTTCCCAGGTTGTTGAGAAGACTCTAACAAAATAAGATTTATCTACCGTTGTGTAATTGTCCATGTAAAAGGGGAAGGTGTAATGATATCGTGTAGCAGACTACACGAGCCTCGTTCTTGAATTGAAAAGGTCATTTCCGCCAGCCTCGATTTGGCGACTCAACGTTTGTTTACCATATCTACAGAATACAGTTTGCTGTTCGTTAACGAAGTCTTCGTGTGTGTTTACGAATGATCTAGCTCGACTACAGCTACTATCAGTGTCTCTATCGCACGTACTTTCTCTTTCAGTTCAGATGTATTAGATAATCGCAAGCTGCTGACCTGAGGAGTTACACTGATGCCAAGTGACTTACGCGTATGTACAGAATAAAGTTGTTGTTTGAGTAAACAGCGTATCTGACAGGGGGGAGGGGGGTGGGGTGGGGGGAGAAATTTAATTTGATAAAACAACGCCCTAAATGAAACAGCGAATGACACAAAAAGGCTACGTTGCATACTAAAGGTTTTGTGTCCAAAGTCCGTGTTGCATATTTATAATTTTCTTTTTACTGCTGACGGGTGTGTTCAGCTTAGGCTGTTACCTCTGGTCTTTGAAGTGATGTAGAGAGAGGAACAGACTGAGGCGGAACACACACACACACACACACACACACACACACACACACACACACACACAAACACACACACACACAAACACACACACACACACACACACACACACACACACACACCACGCACACACACACACACACACACACACACACACACACAAACACACACACACACACACACAAACACACACACACACACACACACACACACACACACACAAACACACACACACACACACACACACACACACACACACCACACACACACACACACACACGCATGCACACGCACATATGCTGTAGATAAGCGGGGGGGGGGGGGGGGAGTGGCGGGGGGGGGGGGGGGTGGGAAGGGAGGAGATGAATGAAACAAGGGTGATCCATATCAGCTTTCGCAATGGCCTCTATTGCTGTCATAGGCGAGCAATATGGACCACTTGACAAAGTTTCTTTTTAATCGTTTGAAGTCGTTTTTCTTAAATACGTCAAAGAAACGTGCACTGAAATTTGACCAAATCCTTCACAAAGCAAAGCGCCTTTAATATACAGCGAATCCGTCAGTTTGAGGAGTAAGCTTCGGAACAAGAGGTCTTTGCAAGAAGCGGGCACGTATGAACCACCTTTCTCTGGTTCTATACGTTTTCGACGAACGTACGAATTCATTACTAAGCCAATCCAATAAACGTGTCGGTGACCATGGAAAACGGACTACTAATGACGCAACTTTTTCATGACGTCTGTTAGCCTACCCAGCGCCAGGAAACAACGGATGTCAAATCAGGGTTGGCATTATCATAAAGAAACTAACTTCCAGTGAACAGAACCAGTGAAATTTGTGTCATTTAAAATTATAGCCCAAGAGTTCAAGAACATGTCTGTTTCTGATGAGGTATGTATAGCGATTCGGTTTATCCATGGTACTGGGAAGAAAGAACAACGGATTTCCGTCTTCACGTCTACCTCCCTTCTGCTTTCTTGGTGTTCTCTCTAACATGTTCATCTTGTGGATCTGGTCATCCATCAAATCGCCAGTCTCCTGCATAGTGTATCTCTTTAAAGCGTTGGCTGTAGCAGATACAATTTTCCTTGTGGGGGTCTTCCCAGTTAATCTTCTCATTTCTGAGACCTTTTTCTTTCATCTGTGCATTCGTATTATGTATCATGGGAATCGCACCCTTGGGGTTTACATCACATTGATGATGGCGGTCGTTCGATGTATCCAGTTCGTTTTTCCTTTACGAGCTCCGAAGCTTTTGTCTCCATTTCGAATGAAGGTTACTATGGCTTGCTTAGTCATCTTTTGTTTGGTAGTCCAAACCCTCATTTCAAGCCGGAAACTTTTCTTATGTCAAAAGCAGGCTGCATTTCTTTTCATAACGCTTAGGAGAGGCATGGGATTGATGGCGCCAGCCCTGCTTCAGAATGTATTAATGGTGGTCCTTGTGTGGAAATTACTGCATGTCCCTCGAAAACAGTACCCGCAATGGACCCAAATGTCCCACAGATAACCGGGCAAGACAAGACAGCTTTCAATCAACTATGGAGAACTCAACCCTACACCATGGACCTTCAAGCAGAACCAAGTCAAACTAGTTTCGCAGACATGGTGCATAAATCTGGGCAACAAAGAGACGGCGTCAAGAGTCAGATCCTCGGAACTACAAAACACGATGTGATCCCACTTGACTTTCCAGCGAGTGAAAACATGCTGACCTCAGCACACCGGGAAGCTCTGGATTCAAAAACCAAGTTCGAAGGATTCAATGAACAATCAGAGTTCTACTCAGGAATTCACACTCCCAGGCCTAAGCACTTCAGATACCTTAACTTACACCACCAAACAGTATGCATTGTATTTGCCATATGCTTTACCACCTTTGTCGCGGACGTTATCTGTTCCATCATTTTAATTGTTTATTACCAGACAACTGTAACTCCATCTAAAACTCCAAGATTCTTCTGCAAGCTATTTGTTTTTTTTAATAGTTCTATCAACATAATTTCTATATGTTTATTGGCGACTTTCGTGATGCTTTTCAGCTAAAATTTGCCAAATGTCTTTTTTGGCATGTTCCTGTGCGGAATGA
>CM031616.1:24215943-24237428 GCA_018398815.1 Conus ventricosus | reverse complement strand
ATAACTGTCGCGGATTCTTTGATTCTATAGAAGTCATATCAATTTAGATCTTGTACAAACACCTGGACGAAGCTTACAAAGATTATGTTGAGGGTATATGTTGAACACAACTGACAATATACTTTGACGTCAGCACTATATTTCGGTTAGTAAATTAGTAAATAAAAAAAAAAACAACTTCATGTTGAAGGAAAATCCATTGATCTATGACTTAGTTTTAAGGAGATTTGGTGTAACACGCTTTAAGCACTACCGTGCCCCAAACACCACCATAGTGCTTACAGCGTATGCTTTTAAAACTCTGTAGTGGTTTTCGCGTATGCTATAGATACTTTATAAAGTAAGAACACTAACATAATTAGCCACCTAAGCAAAAACACACTAGCCCTCGCTTCTCCAAATCAACAATCCCATACAGTTTGGTAAGACTTTCTCCAATGATTTGACATATTAATGTCAAGCTAAGCTGCTTCTACACTATAAAAATTCTTCAAGCACGCTTTTGTTTCCTTAAGTGTTTGTGTGTGTGTGTGTGTGTGTGTGTGTGTGTGTGTGTGTGTGTGTGTGTGTGTGTGTGTGTGTGTTTTGTGTTTTGCTGTTGTTTGTTTTTTTAGGTTTTTTTTTTTAGCATTTTTTTAGGGGAAAAAAACTAAACCGATTCCCCCACATGATTTACCTCAACTTGCAAAAGCTGATACAAATCATTCCGCTTACCATACTCCATCATAGTTTTGTCTGAAAGTGTTTTCTGTTTGAATGTATAGTGTTTGCTGCTTGAAAGAACTGTAATCCGCGTGGGCTATAGTAGTAGGTGTATGCGTAGGCTGTAAGGACAGTCGTATTAGTTGTATATGCCAGTGGCACTAGCCATCTTGGAAATGGTAGTTCTTCTTGAGTGTAGTAATAGTGACGTGTTACACCGGCAGCAGAAAGGCTGTCAGTGACTGAGGATTCCCATGTTAGATACTTCCAGAACATTGCTCATGGAATTCAATCCTTGATTTGAATGGCTTCCGCCTCGAACACGAAAGTTAATCAGTAATACTAAAGCCGCCCCCCCCCCCCCCCCCCTCCCACACACATACACACAGAGTGTTTTTATTCTATCAGGACAAAGTGTTGCCTTAAGAAACAAGGCGTATTTTTAAAACGTTTCAGCAGCATGCTCCCCTTGCGCTTTGTTCTTTTCTTTTCAAATGTGTAATGTGTGTGTGGTGACGAGGGAAAGAGAGAGTGCTTAGAAACTGAGAATTACATAGAAAATGTGTTATTTTAAATCAGTCCAGGAATGTGTAAGTTGGGTAGGCATGACAATTTCATTCTTATTGTTTCTATTCTTATGCATTCCTATACAGAGTGGGAGACATTTTTTCCCGTTTATACTATTTTATGAATGGAGGAAAAATAACATTCGCAAACCCTAAGCTTAATGTTTTCTCTCAAGCATTTATTTATTGTATACAGAACGTACTATGTTGAATTATGTTTTCTAGCTTGTTTTTACAATCCTGATGGTTACTTTTTTGTTTTCAGTCTCTTTACTTCGGGAGGGCAAGTTAAAATTTTGAGGGGAACAGGTAGCTTCTAATATCTTCTCCCAGGACAACTTAAAATCATCTGGGGAATCTCTAGACCCTGCTTGTCAACATTGAAGAGTAGGTTAAGTTCTCTTATGCAAGAAATTGTCAACACTAAAGACAATTCTAGTTCTTTTCTATTCTTAAAGCACTTGTCCAAATTGAAGACTAGTTCGAGGTCTATTGTCATAGTACTTGTGAACACTAAAGACGTTCTGGTTCAATGCTTACAATACTGGTTGACATAGACTAATTCTGGTTCTATTGTTCTGGTGATTGTCAGCATCTAACATAAGTTAAAGTCCTATACTTACAGAAGTTAAAAAAGATGTCGACATTGAAGTCTATTTCCAAATTTATTATTGCAGTAATTGTGGACATTGAAGACTAATTCTAGTTCTGCTATTATTGTAATTGTCGACATGAAAACTGTTTTTTGTTCTATAGTTATGGTACAGGTCGACATTAAACAGTAATTCTCGTTCAGTTATTATGGTACTGGTCGATACTGAATTGTAGTTCTCATTCTTGTTTAGTAGTACTCGTCGGTAATGAAGATTTGTTCTAGTTCTGTTAGTATAGTACTTATTAACATTGAAGGCTAGGTATAGGTCCATCGTTTGTAGTTATTTTCGACATTGAAGATTAGATGTACTTATATTGTCATAGTGTTTGTTGAAGACTAGATCTTGTTTTATTGTGTTGTTGGCATCAAAGACTAGTTTGTAATCGTTGGCATTGAAGATAAGTTCTAGTTCTATTACTAGAGTAATCGTCGACATTGAAGATTAGTTCTAGTTCTATGAACTTAGTAACTGTCGACATTGAACACTAGTGCTAGATCTATTGTTATAGTAGATGTCGACACTGACGACTAACTCTGGTTCTACTAATTTTGTTCTCATCGACACTGAAAACTGGTTCTTATTTTGTTATTGTAGAACACGTTGATATTGAATAGTAGTTCTAGTTCTAGTATCATTGTCCTTTTCGGAACTGAAGCCTATTTCTAATTCTGTAGTAAAAATGTTTGTCAATACTGACTAGCAGTTTTAGCTCTATTACTATGGCAGTATTCGACGTTGAAGTCTAGTTCTAATTCTATTGTTATAGCAGTTGTCCATATTGAATCCAAGTTATGGTTTTATTCGTATAGTAATGGTTGACATTGAAGCCTAGTTCTAGTCCTATTGTTAAAGCAGTTGTCCATATTGAAGCCCCATTCTAGTTTTATTGTTATAGTAATGGTTGACGTTGAAGCCTAGTTCTAGTCCAAATGTTATCGCAGCAGTCAACACTGTAGCCAAGTTCTATTGTTATTGTAATTGTTGACATCGAAATCTAGCTCTGGTTCTTTTCCTACAGTAATTGTTGACATGAAGATTATTTTTGGTTCTATTCTAAGAGTAGTTGTTGACATTGAAGACTAGTTCGAGATGCAAGGCACAAAGGTGGGCGCACGAACACACACCGACCACCAACACATGCTCTCTCCCTCTCACTCTCTCTCTCTCTCTCTCTCTCTCTTCTCTCTCTCTCTCTCTCTCTTCTCTCTCTCTCTCTCTCTCTCTCTCTCTCTTTCAGTCACGTTTGACCAGGCAAGCTTATGATATGATGTTTTACAGATGCAAAAACGTAAAGAAAACTGGGTTCATAAAGTAAAGAAAGTTTCTTCAGATTTGGAATCGTGTGGATGACCCAGGAGGTAGCAAATGAGCAACAGTTCATCGCAAAATTTAAACACAGGCTTATATGTTCTTTCAAACAGAATTGGCACTCAGATGTGGAAAGTAGAGAAAAGTATCGCTGGTTCTCTCATTTGCAAATGTGTTTCCTTCTGAAACGTTTCTTAATGTTATAACAGATAAATGGCACAGAATAAATTCGGCAAGACTCTGGTCTAGAACTTTAGGATTTAATGCAAACAAAAGATGGTTTGAATGTGGAACATCCAAACAATTACGTTGTCCTGCATGTAGACACATTATTGACGACGAAGAACACTTTCTGTTCCACTGTGCTGCATATAATGAATTGCGGATACATTTTTTCATTTTTCCAGTTCGACATTGCTAAAAGACAAGATGTTGCTGTGATATCATCATCAGATGACGAACTTGTAATTAAATCAGTTGCGAATTTAATCGTGGAAGCACCGAAAATTCGACAGATGAAGGATAGTCAAAATTAGGATTATGCATTATAGGAGATACATGAAAGAAAAAACATCATTTATAGCATATGGGGAAGATCAGTAAGAGCAAATTATCATTTAACATGAATAGATGGTCGAGTGAGTCTCACAATTTCTGTGTGGGTTTTTTCTTATGCTACTGTATTACTCCCGTGTGCAAGAACAAACGGAGATGTAATGATATCATGTGTTTTTGTTAACCTTTGATTTGATACACACTGAAAATAAATGGGTACTATTTGGTTCCAAGGAAAGGAAGAGGTGAATGCTATTGTTCTGTTACCCCCCTCCCCCCTGGTCAAAAGACTTCTTTGGTCATGATGATAAGATATCAAAGTGTCAAAAGGTGTCATCTTTCTCTTTCTCTCTCTACATCAGACAACTCTGAATCCTACAATCTTCCTGTTTCAATCAATGAACTAAAATCAGCTTTGCAAACCTGCAATGATTCTGCCTCTGGTCTGGATGATATTCATTATCAGGTTTTGAAACATTTTTCCAGAAAGCTGTCTCCAGACCCTTCTGAAAGTATACAACCATATCTGGACCACAGGGTGCTTTCCGCCCTCCTGGCGGAAAGCCCTGATCATTCCAATTCCTTAGCCTGGGAAGGACCTTACCAACCCTTCAAACTATCGCCAATAGCTCTGACCAGCTGCCTCTGTAAGCTGATGGAAAAGTTGGTCAACTCCCGTCTGATGTGGAAGCTGGAAACAGATGGCTCTTTGGCCAGTGAAAAGTGCGGATTCCGGAAGTACCACTCGACAGCTGACCATTTAGTCTGTCTGGAAACCACCATCCGCAACGCCTTTGTCAATAAGCAGCATGTGGTCGCTGTCAAGGAGCGTGAAACCTCTCACAAAAGGCATTAGACGCTTGGAGGCAAAAAGGGACGTTGTACGTAGTATACAAATAGGTAATAGACCAATTAACCAGGGTACTTTACCCATCGCACACGGCCGAACTGTGTGAAAGAAGACTGAAGTGGTCAGATGACAAACAACACCTAGGAGAGAGTTCGGACCTGCCCGGTGGCGAAAGGGGGAAGGGATGTAACCACTACGACCTCGGCGCTCCAATGTGAGCGCTAAATGCTCAGTCAGCTGAGGTTCTTTTGTAAACAGTCAGTGAAGAGCAGGAGTCTTGGATTCGTTCGGATGGTATTGCCGTGGGTCACTGTGTTGGTTCTATTGTCAGGCTGGCTGAATGCATGTGGAGGTTGTAGTAGCCCTCCTTAAGATAATTACTGTGTTAAGTAACCACCGAAGTCGGCGGGAATTTTCGATGTCCATCTGGGGCTAAGTGTGTGTTTGCTAATCAATTAGGTAGAGGTGTGTGTAAATGCTGATGTGTGGGAGAATGTAGCAAATGGAGAATTCAGGGTACTTGTGAACTAGGGGTTTGAGAAGCAGCGTGGACAAAGGCATGGCCCGAAGGGGGATCCTTTGTTTCCATCCCTATATAAACTGAGGGAGAACAACGTGAAGGAGAACAACACCAGGAGAGAGAGAGAGAAGGCAGAGGAGAGAGAGAGAGAGGAGAGGAGTGAGCAGGACAGAGAAAGGGTCGAGAGAAACGTGGTCTGGGAGATAGAAGAGACAGCTAAGTCTTAGGGTTGAAGACAAGCTGAAAGAGAAGAAAACTAAGTTTGAAGCCCAGAGGTGGGTGAAGACAGACAAACTAAAATTGAACCCAGAGGTGGGTGGAAGAAGACGAAGAAGAAGAGTTTGACGTTGAGATCCCAGAGACGACCACGAAGACCAGTCCTGAAGCCTGGAGCCAGTCACCCAAGGGCATCACCATCAAGCAGTGCTGAAGAAGACGTGAAGAGACTTTTTTCAAGAACTGTGGTGTGGTGTGAAAGCGTGGTTGTGTGTGTGAAAAACCTGGCCAGGTAAGAAGTCATTTTATTATAACCCGGGATTAGGAAGTATTGATCTTTATGTTTTGATATTTCATTGTGTGTGATTGATTGTTCATGATTAATTATAAGTAGCATAGAAATTGTATTTCTTGATCTCAGTCGTGTTAGGAAAGAATCGAATGCGTGACATCCCATTCCCAGAGAGAGGTGAATGTTTGATGGGCGCATGAGTGTGCATATGCGTGTATGAGTGCAAAGATAACCTTGGTGTGTTAAGCCTGACTAATAATACATCAACTTAGTGCACTTAAGCAATACCATCACGATTTCCCCCGTCCTGGACAAAGTGGCGAGCCTGCCAGGATTGCATGGCCTAAATTAGTTTCAGGAGGGAAACAAAGTGAGTACTAGAGTAGTACTGGGGCGAAGCGTCCACTAAAGGCAATTTTAATTAGCTCTTCTAATTATTTCCTTTAGTTCTTTGAGTGTTGAGTATTGACTTGTGTGTAGGGTGGTTGTATTAATCAAAGGTCGTTCAGAGAAACGAAGAACGAGGTTCTAGTCTTAACTCTCACAGAAGCTGTGGTTTAAGATTAAGGCCCTTTGTGTTAGGAACCACTACCATTGGTTGGTGTACTCGTAACGTTTTAGTAGATAAACTGTGTACCAACTTTTACCGGGTTTATAAGCGTAACTGTTTTAGTGGTGCTAAAACATATAAGAAAAGAAAATGGCTGAAGAAAGTTTTACTCCCATTGAGAAACTGATTAGTTTAGGGGAGAAACTAGGCTATACAGGAGATGAACTGCGTAGATTCATTGAAACTCAGCAGAAGACTGAGAGAGATGAAAGGGCTGAAAGGAGGAAATTTGAAAAGGAACGTATAGAGGCAGAAACCACTGCGTCAAAGGCTAAAGCAGATGCAGAGAGTGCAGCTGCCAGAGCAAAAGCAGATGCAGAGAGTGCAGCTGCCAGAGCAAGAGCAGATGCAGAGAGTGCAGCGAGGGCTAGAGCAGATGCAGAGAGTGCGGCTGCAAGGGCAAGAGCAGAAGCGGAATCTGAGATTTTAGCCAAACAAATTGAGTTGGAAAGAATAAAATCTGAAAATCGTAGTGAAATCGACACCAGTTCTGAGTCAGTAGGCCGCAGACTAAGTTGCGCACCTAGACCTAAACTCCCACTGTTCAGAGAAGAAACTGATGCGATCGATGCCTATATCAGTCGGTTTTGAATCGTTTGCCGAGCACGAGGGCTGGCCCGAAGATGACTGGGCAATAAACCTGTCTGCCTTGTTGACAGGTCGTGCGTTACACACAGTTTCCACCTTACCCAAAGGTGATCAGAGAGATTTTGACAAGGTGAAACAAGCGGTGCTAAAGGCATATGATTTGACTGAAGAAGGTTTTAGGCGTAAGTTTCGCGAGGCGAGAATCGAACAGGGTGAGACATACACACAGTTTGGTGTTTAGACTGGATCACTACTTTAACAAGTGGATAGAACTGAGTGGAATGGACTGTGATTTGAAGGCCTCAAGACACTGGTGATGAAGGACAGATACTAGATGGTTGTGGGACGGGCCTTACCATCCACATTAAGGAAAAAGGTGCAACCACAATAGCTGAGGTACTTCAGACGGCAGAGACTTACCGAGAAGCGAGGCGTGATTTACCTGAACAAGAGGAAAGCCCGGAAGCATATTCAGAGGATGGCAGGCCAGCACATGACTCACATAATGAGTTCAGTAGTACACACCCGTAGGCCCACGGCGTCACGTGAGCAAACAAGGGTGAAAACCAATAGCCACGTGGCTAGGAATGAGCGTACCTGTTTTCTGTGCAATAAGACAGGGCACTTGGCTAGGGATTGTATATTTAAGTCACAGAAGGCAGCAGCAATGAGGGTCAGGCCAAGAGAGAGGCAGGTAGAAAGAGATGGAAAATGATGACAGTGTTATTTTGTCTGGATTGTGCTGTGTGTTCACAGACTCAGGCGATAAACATGGATGTGCACAAAGGCAGAGTAGGGAAAAATGTGGTTAATGTCATTAGAGACTCTGGGTGCACTGGTGTCATGGTGAAGGAGTCCCTGGTTGAGAAGGGACAATTCACAGGTAAAACACAGAGGTGTAGACAAATAGATGGAACAGTAGCAGAATTCAAAACGGCCCAGGTGTTTATTGCTACACCATTTTATAGTGGAAGTGTACAGGCTTTGGCTGTTCCGAAGCCGCCGTATGATTTGGTAATCGGAAACATCCCAGGAGCACGTGGGTACGGAGACCCAGACCGGGATTTCTGTGTTGAATCAGGGAAAAGGAATCACGTGAGGAAAACGCCTCAGGCGGTCACACACTTCAGAACGCAATGGAGCGTGTCCAGTGAGACCAACCCTCTCACTTGCGAGCAGAACAAAAGGGCGACTACTCGCTCAGTAAACTGTTTGGTTTTGCTCACAGAGGGCAGAAGAAAAATGTTAAAGAGGGCACAATCGGGTTTGAGATAAAGGACGGGGTATTGTACCGAACTTTCACTCACTTGAGTTCGGGAAAAACGAAGAAGCAGATCGTTGTGCCTACGAAACGCAGAACGGCGGTGATGTCCGAAAAAAACATGTGACGTCAGCCTCGGGCCATCTCGGTAAGAAGGCCTCACAAAAGGCAGTGAGCGAGAGTACTACTGGCCCGGTATCCTTGGCGATATCAGGCGTTTCTGTGCACAATGCAGCACATGCCGCGGGGTAGGCAAGGTGTGTGTACAGAAAGGGGGATCAGACTGGTCTTACCAAAAAGTTGGCCAAAATGAAATAGTCGGTGGAGAAGTCAGGTAGTGGGTGCGTGTGTCTTTTGCAGTGTCGTGTATGCGTGATGTGGCTGGTTGCCGGCCACGTGTATGACGAGAAGGGGAGAGAATTTCCGTAGAAACATAATGGTTTTATGGCCACACGACTTAGAGCTGGTGGAGATTCCAGATCTCTGTTGATATTTGCTTGGATAGTGTGTATGTATTGATTTTCTCTAATTTTTGTTGCAAGACACATCTTGCGTGCGTTCTCTGGTGTAAGTAGGCTTATGAGAGGCCGATATTAGCACTGGTTTAAATGGGAAAATTATGAGAGTTTCATCTCCTTGATGTTAAGTTTTAGCCAATGCAGGGCATTGTCTTCGAGTGGGGGGAATTTGTCAAGGAGCATGAAACCTCTCACAAAAGGCATTAGACGCTTGGAGGCAAAAAGGGACGTTGTACGTAGTATACAAATAGGTAATAGACAATTAACCAGGGTACCTTACCATCGCACACGGCCGAACTGTGTGAAAGAAGACCGAAGTGGTCAGATGACAAACAACACCTAGGAGAGAGTTCGGACCTGCCGGTGGCGAAAGGGGAAGGGATGTAACCACTACGACCTCGGCGCTCCAAGTGAACGCTAAATGCTCAGTCAGCTGAGGTTCTTTTGTAAACAGTCAGTGAAGAGCAGGAGTCTTGGATTCGTTCGGATGGTATTGCCGTGGGTCACTGTGTTGGTTCTATTGTCAGGCTGGCTGAATGCGTGTGGAGGTTGTAGTAGCCCTCCTTAAGATAATTACTGTGTTAAGTAACCACCGAAGTCGGCGGGAATTTTCGATGTCCATCTGGGGCTAAGTGTGTGTTTGCTAATCAATTAGGTAGGGGTGTGTGTAAATGCTGATGTGTGGGAGAATGTAGCGAATGGAGAATTCAGGGTACTTGTGAACTAGGGGTTTGAGAAGCAGCGTGGACAAAGGCATGGCCTGAAGGGGGATCCTTTGTTTTCCATCCCTATATAAACTGAGGGAGAACAACGTGAAGGAGAACAACACCAGGAGAGAGAGATAGAGAAGGCAGAGGAGAGAGAGAGAGGAGAGGAGTGAGCAGGACAGAGAAAGGGTCGAGAGAAACGTGGTCTGGGAGATAGAAGAGACAGCTAAGTCTTAGGGTTGAAGACAAGCTGGAAGAGAAGAAAACTAAGTTTGAAGCCCAGAGGTGGGTGAAGACAGACAAACTAAAATTGAACCCAGAGGTGGTTGGAAGAAGACGAAGAAGAAGAGTTCGACGTCGAGATCCCAGAGATGACCATGAAGACCAGTCCTGAAGCCTGGAGCCAGTCAACCAAGGGCATCACCATCAAGCAGTGCTGAAGAAGACGTGAAGAGACTTTTTTCAAGAACTGTGGTGTGGTGTGAAAGCGTGGTTGTGTGTGTGAAAACCTGGCCAGGTAAGAAGTCATTTTATTATAACCCGGGATTAGGAAGTATTGATCTTTATATTTTGATATTTCATTGTGTGTGATTGATTGTCATGATTAATTATAAGTAGCATAGAAATTGTATTTCTTGATCTCAGTCGTGTTAGGAAAGAATCGAATGCGTGACATCCCATTCCCAGAGAGAGGTGAATGTTTGATGGGCGCATGAGTGTGCATATGCGTGTATGAGTGCAAAGATAACCTTGGTGTGTTAAGCCTGACTAATAATACATCAACTTAGTGCACTTAAGCAATACCATCATGATTTCCCCCGTCCTGGACAGTCGCTATCTTTTTTGACCTAGAAAAGCGCATGACACCACCTGGAAATCAGGAATCCTTATGGACCTACACAGACTTGGTTTTCGTGGTCACCTGCCTCTGTTTATTCAAAACTTTTGGCTGATCGACAGTTCCAGGTGCATATTGGCACCACACTCTCTGACATCCATGGGCAGGCGTTGGGTATACTCAAGGGAGCATCCTTTCTGCTGCCCTCTTCAGCATCAAAATCAACGACATTGTCAAATCGATAAGCCAGGGTTCTGAGTCCTCTCTGTTCGTTGACGACTTCGCGTTGTACGCAGTTGGAGCTTCTTACGCCAGTGTACAGCGTCGACTCCAACTTTGTGTCAACAAGATTCAACAGTGGGCCGAGGAAAACGGGTTTACCTTCTCAAGTACCAAAACTCGGGCAATCCACTTCCACAATTTTCGTCAGTTTTTTGCAGATCCTGAGATTCGTCTGGTTAAGTCCACCATTCCAGCTGTAAAAGAAGCCAAATTTCTGGGTGTTATTTTCGATCAAAAACTCAACTTTAAAAGCCATATCCAACACATAAAAACTGCATGCCAGAAAGTACTGACCATTCTGCGAGTTGTGGCGCACACAGATTGGGGCGCTGACAGAAAAACTCTCCTCCATCTTTACAGGGCTCTAATCCGCTTAAAGCTGGACTATGGATGTGTAGTGTACGGCTCTGCCAGATCGTCCTACCTGAAAAGTCCTAGACCCTATCCACCATCAAGGGCTTCGATTGTGTCTCGGTGCGTTCCGCACCACTCCTGTTTATAGCCTGTATGCGGAAGCAGGAGAACCATCCCTCTCAAATCGCCGACTAAAACTTGCCTTGAATCACTGTCTGAGTCTCTCGTCTGAACCTCAAAACCCTGCATACGACTGTGTTTTCGACCCAAAATTCCAAAAGAAATTTGATGACCAACCCAGTTCCATTCCACCCTTGGGGATTCGTATTCTTCTCCATCTGAACAAAGCAGGTATTGACCTTGGAGTGGTTAATGACTTCTCCAAGTTTCCTGACGACCCTCCATGGACTTTCTTCATACCCGAGGTCTGGTTTGATTTAGCCTCACACCGGAAAGATTCCACTAGTTCCTTGGCATACAAGTCCCTTTTTGCTGAACTGTGCTCCAAGTTTCCATCTTTTAAAATAATTTTCACTGACGGTTCCAAATCTGAAGAGGGAGTTGCCCCTGCTGTGTTTTTGTGCTGTAGACCCCCCTCAGAGATGTGCCGTACACATTCCCACCGACAGCTCCATATACGCTGCTGAGCTGACAGCCTTGGTACTGGCACTTCAGATGATCTCCAAATCAAAACATAAAGATTTCCTAATTCTATCAGACTCCCTTTCTGCTTTGGAGGCCATTGCCGGCCGTAATCTCAAGCACCCCCAGCTGCTGAAAAATTTTTGAACTGTACACGACTCTGAAATCAAACAGACACAACGTCGTGTTTGCTTGGGTTCCCAGCCATGTGGGCATTCGAGGCAATGAGAGGGTTGATCAGCTTGCCAAGAAAGCCACAAGGCAAAAATTGATCAGATTTACTGTTCCTCACACTGATCTGAAATCCAAAACACAGGCCTATGTCAAAGACCTCTGGCAAGAGGAATGGACTTTGCAGACGGATAAAAAAACTGTTTAAAATCCGTCCAAACCTCAACGAGTTTCTTCCATGTTCCAGAGGCGGCCGTAAAGAAGAAACAGCCCTGTGCCGCTTGCATACAGGCCACTCGTTTTATACCCATTCTTATCTTTTGAAAGGTGAAGAAGCTCCGTGGTGTGTTCCATGTCATGTTCCACTCACAGTGAAACATATTCTTTTAGATTGTTGGGACGATGTAAGACATAAACACTTCACAGCAGAGTCCATGAAAAGCCTGTTCAGGATGTCCCACCTGACGTGATCTTTGAGTTTTTGAGAGAGATTCACATTTTTCATCTGATTTAAGATTTTACGGAAGAAATATTTTTAACGAAGTTTCTGGCGCGTTTGTAATTTAAAAAGATGTGTGAAAGTTTGTTTTTTTTAATTTTTTTATTTTTATTTTAAAGATGACTTGTGAGTTGATTTTCACGTAGTGACAGCCCTGATGTGGCCCTTTGCGGTCGGCTGGGCTATAAGCAACATTACCTTACCCTCTCTCTCTCTCTCTCTCTCTCTCTCTCTCTCTCTCTCTGTCTGTCTGTCTGTCTGTCTGTCTCTCTCAACTTACATAAGGTAAGTTTGTGAAAAGACATAAAATGAAAGTACTGCCGCTACTACTACTACTACTACTACTACTACTACTACTACTTACTACTGGCCACGTCCTTGATTGGATTGTCCACCTTGCTGACGACATTGTAGAGTCTGTCTCCACCAGTTTGACCCTCACTTCCTACCACTACTTCATCCTGGCCAAGCTGCATATCCCCCTTCCTCGTTCCCTTCCTCGGCATGTTGAGGCCCGCAACATTGCTGCCATGGACCTGGAAGCCTTCAGAGCTGACTTGAGGTCCGCAACATTGCTGCCATCGACCTGGAAGCCTTCGGAGCTGACTTGGTGTCCAGTCTTTCAGTCCATGGCCTCCCCTGCAGCGGAGACGTTCAACAAGCTTCTCCTCGACGTCCTGAACCGCCACGCCCCATCGACCCGACGTAAGGTGTCTACTCGTCTGCTCTCCCCTTGGTTTCCAGCAGTGGGCCCCCGAGCACGTGACGCCAAACGTGAAAGAAGGAGAGCAGAGATACAGTGGCTAAAGACTGGTTTGACCGTCCACAAACAAATATTACAACTTGCAAACAAAAACGACAACACAATTGAACAGCAAGCAAAGACCATATTCTACAATGCACAAATCCTCGCATGCACTACACGCAAGCAGCTGTTCAAAGTCATAGACACCATAATGGGCAGAACCAAATCTTTTCCACTCCCTTCATCCGTTCCCCAGTCTGCGTTACCCCAGAAATTATGTGACTTTTTTGTTGAGAAAATAAATATTCGTTCCAACCTTGACTCCCAAAGTGTGCCAGCCTCTGACGTTCACCATGATTCATTCTGGGACTCTCTGATGTCTGCCTTTGAACCTGTATCTGATACTGTTGTTAAGGAAGTGATCATGAGAACTCCCATCAAGACATGTGTTTTAGATCCACTACCATCCTCTCTGTTGTCTCGTGTCATTGATGATTTGGTGCCATATATTACCGCAATTGTGAATGAATCCCTAAGCTCGGGGTGTTTTCCTTCCATATTCAAAACTGCAGTTGTTAGACCTTCACTTAAGAAACCTTCCTTTGATGCTGATAAGCTACAGGGCTGTTTCTAATTTGCCCTTTTTTCCCTAAACTCATTGAACAGATTGTCCTTCTTCAACTTCGCAATCACCTACACTGCAACAACCTTCTCTACTCTTTACAGTCTGCTTACCGTTCTGGCCACAGTACAGAAGCTGCTCTCCTGAAAATTGCGAACGATCGTTTATTGGCCCTTGATGATAATCAAGTATCTCTGCTCTCTCTTCATAACTTATCTGCTGCTTTTGACACCATTTATCATTCAATTCGTTTGTCTCGTCTGCATGATACTTTCGGTATTTCTAATCAAGCACTTTCATGGTTTCAGTCTTATATATCAGATCGAACTCAACTTGTCTCTGTTAATGGTTTCTTCTCTCAACCAGCTATCCTCCAGTACAGAGCTCCCCAGGGATTCGTCTTGGGCCCCCTCCTTTTCGTACTCTACAACCACCCAATCTCCGACATTGTTGCCCATCATAGCCTGTCTCACCACTGCTTTTCAGATGACTATCAAATTTACATACCCTAGGAAATCTCTCAGCTGCCTTCTACAATCCAACTCACACAGTCGTGTATCGTTGACATAAAATCTTGGATGACAGTTAGCAAACTTCAGCTCAACAATGAAAAAACTGAAATGATCTACTTTGCACCAAAAAAACTTCTTTTATTTGACTGTATCCCAAACTCTGTCCAATTGGAAAATTGCATTATTCAGACATCTTCATCTGCATGGAATTCAGGTGTTACCCTTGACTCAGCACTTTCGTTACAGCAACATGTTTCCACAATCCGCCGTTCTGTTACGTCGAGCTTCGCCGCATCGGTTCTGTGCGACATCTCTTTCTTGATGCCACAAAAACCCCTTGTTTCTGTCTTCATTCTGTCAAGACTTGATAACTGTAATTCTCTCCTCGCCGGCTGTCCCCAGAATCTTCTCAGTCGTCTCCAGAAAGTACAAAACAATGCTGCTCGTTTGATTCTTAGACAACCCAGATCTTCTCATGTTACTCTCTTACATCTTTCTCTTTACTGGCTGCCGGTCGAAAAACGAATAGACTACATATTGTCCTTACTTTGCTTTAATTGACTTAGCTCTTTCCTATCTTTCAGATCTCTTTCATCTCTATGTTCCTTCTAGGCGGTTGCGTTCTTCTGCCGACAACACTCTGGTCAAAAATCCCTCGACTTGGAACTAAAACTTACAGCGATCGCTCTTTTTCTATTCAGGGTCCGGTTTTTGTTGTTGTTTGTTTGTTTGTTGTTGTTGTTGCTTTTTGATAAACTAGCATTGTCTTTGCGTAGTTCAAACTCTCTCTCTGCCTTCAAGGCATCTTTTAAAACAACCCTCTTCACCTATCAATTGCAGATTTTTCTTCCCTTTCCCCATCAAGTTAATTCTGCGACTTGTGTGCGTATGTGCGTGTGCGCGAGCGCGCTTATGTGTGTGTGCGCATGCCATTGAGTGCGTTGTTCTGAGACAGTGTGTGCGGGATCGTGTGTTGTGTGTGTGTGTGTGTGTGTGTGTGTGTGTGTGTGTGTGTGTGTGTGTGAATATGCACTTTTGTTCGTAGGTGCATGGTACTTATTGCAATATTTATCTTCTTACTGGTTTCGTTAATATCTTTCAATATTTTCTTTATTTGTAAGAGTTCGTGGTTATGTAAGATTAAGCGCCGTAAATAAACATTATTATCATTATTATTATAATTATTATTATTATTACTACGCAGACACACAAACGCGCACGCACATAATTATGCTATAGATAAGCGGGGAGGGGGAGATGAATGGAACGGGGATGCTCCATACTAGCATTGGCGGTGCTCTCATGACGAGCCTTATGGACCACTTGACAAAGTTTCTTTTCAATCGTTTTTAGTTGTTTTTCTTAAAATAAGTCCAAAGAAATGTACTCAGAAATTTGACCAGATCATTCACAAAGTAGATCGCTATTAATGAAACAATATAGCATTGTGAGTTGTTTGCTTCACGTTCCAAGCTTTGCTTGTTCGTAGCCTCCGTATCGGAAGTTACACAATTGTCATGGAGATCCCCCGGGGGTAGCAACCTTGCCATGGTCGGAGGGCTTGCGAGGTCCAGTGATCCTACAGGCTCTGCTAGCGGGGGCATCAATACTTGGATGATAGGCTAGTGTTTGAAAATGCTTCTGGGCCTGGAAAATCAAGTTGCTCTCTGGCCTAAGCACAACGTGGTTGGAGGTTATGCCTCTGGTAGGTCTCCCATGCAAGACAGGTTAAGGGTGAGGGCCCTGACAAATAGTAGCCCGCCTGCTTCGTTTTCTGTCTTCTGCCTTCCGTAATGAATCTTTCCTGTCTTCATCTCCCCTTCAAGCCTTGTTTTCCACCCTTATTTTTTCTCTACGTGATCTGCCGAGTTTGCCGTGCGGATGGACTGGAATTAGATCCTGGTGATTGAGAGGGCAGGTGTCCTCAACACATCTCTTTGGCTCGGACCTCTTCAAGACAGGAAGTAAACTCTAGCCCAGGTGTATAAATCGGCTACATCTGCATGGGGCTGGGTCAAAACAGCAGTTCCCCGGCTGGCCAAGCTAACCCCTGCAGTGCTTGGCTCTCTGTCCCCAGGATTTGAACATGACCAAGAGGGATAAGGTTGATGGGCTCCTGTTTGTCATATATCTCTCTTCCGAAGCCTGGAAGGGGTCAAGACAGTGGCCAAAACATCCAGCAGGTCAAGACAGATAGAAGAATTCCCTTTCTACGAGGCAAAGAAACTGGTGCTCGGCAGTCAGTCTCAACCAGATTTGTCATACTCTGCCGCTGTTAGAAAGGTCCAGACAGTGTCAGTATCTTGTTAGACGGAATCGTTTATTTTTTCTAAATGTACGCAAGAAACATCCACATGTGGATCAGGAAAACTTGTGAGAAAATCAGCAGTACCTCTGTATAAAACAACGCCCTCGGCAGAGGTGTTAAACCCGGTACCTCCCAGTCTCTACAGCAGACAAGAAAGTCTGCTACTGAGCAGGCTGGCAAGCAGACCCCTCCATGATCCTCCCAGCCTCGCTTCCCTGGGAAAGATGAAAACAGAAAACCGGCTAATTCCCCCGAAAGATCCTGGAGCCTATCCAAAATCCCTAGAGGGGAAAAGTGTGCAGGTGACAGAGGTTGATGGGCCTCCGTCTGCCTCTTCATCCTACACAAGGAAAAAGGGTCAGGAGAGAAAACTCCCTGCCCTCAAACAGACAGATATATCAACTGAAAATAAGTTGTCTCCTCTACAATCTGACGATGAGGAAGCAGAAATGGAATGAGTTGTTCAACGTCTTCACTTCCTTGCCATGATGGAGTCAAAAAATTTCTATTGGAACATCCGAGGTCTCTTTTCCAATCTGGAGGAGTTACAACTGCTTTGTCACAATCTGAAACCTGTTGTGGTAGCCCTGCGAGAAACTAAAATTCAGAACCAGAAGAATTTCGCTCTTTCCGGTTTTAATATTCTTTCAAAACCAACACAACCTACTGCAAACGGAGTAACGGGAGGAGTCTCGGTACTCATCCACAAGTCTCTTTTATTCAGTCCTATTGATTTAGAGACTTCTGTTCAAGCTTTAGCCGCAAGAATAACTTTGCATAAAAGAGTAACAATGTGTTCTTATGTTTACCACCATCTATCACAGTCACTCGACAAAAGCTGGTCAGCCTGATTAGAGAACTTCCATGACCTTTTTCGCTGTTAGACGATTTCAGTGGACACAATCCTCTTTGGGATAGTGTGAAATCCTTATCCAGAGGTCTACTTCTTGAAGATGTCTTTTCAGATCTGGATTTGTTTTGTGTGAATGATGGGTCTCCAGTTACCTCCATTCTTCCACACGTACACTTTCATGTTTAGATTTGTCGATCTGTGACCCCTCGCTGGTCTCGGACACTGAGTGGTCTGTCCATGATGATTTGCATCGAAGTGACGGGTTTTCCGGTTCTCTTAAAATCCATAACAACTGAAAACGCCTCTGTTCTAGAACATCTTAATTATAAAAAGGCCACATGAAATCTTTTTGCTGCAAATATTTAAAAGTCAGGACCCAGCAGAATCTTTAACTAACACTTTGACTAAGTCTGCAAAAACCTGTATTCCGATGTCTTGCAATAAACTCCAACTGCCCAAAACACCTTGGTTAATTCTGGCTGCCAACAAATCTTAAGTGAACGCAAACGAGCTCAGCGTCAGGTACTCCAGAGACCTTCAGCTCCCAACGCTCGAGCCAATCAGAAACTCCGAGCCAAATCGAGACACACTATTAAAGTCAGTAAACGTCTGTCTAGGAGAAACTTCAGCTCAAGGCTAACATCTAAAACATCCAAGACGAAACTCTGGAACATCATCAAGAAAATCGAAGGGAAGAACACCAACCCAACAGTTCATCACCAAAAACTTGCCAATGCTTTGATAACTGACAAACAAGCTGTTACCAATTTGCTGGCCTCCGCCATTCAACAGAACCCATCATCCTCAAGTAAATCTTCAACCTTAAAAAAAAAATCAGACAAAAATCTTCATAAAATTTTACTGAAATGTACAACCTACCGTTTTCAATTGATAAACTGAAATCAGCCCTGCAAACCTCCCGATGGTGCGTAGTGGGAGAGCGTTTCCTGCTGCACCCGTGTCAGTTATGTCAATTTCACTTTGCGTGTTCCTTTCTTTTGGGCAATCTTACGATGAGATTTCTTTGCGAACAAACTGACTTAAGATTTGACCACAGTCATATTGTTTATGATCGCTGGCTTCATTTGTGTCAGATTTTTCAACTCATTCACTTTCCGATGATGTATTGGTCCTCCTCATTTTCCTTTCTTTTGCTGATATTTTAACTGTTTTGTGTTGCGACATATGACTTTCCGGTGGTTTTTCTGACCGCAAGCTCTGAAGGTGTCTCCAAAAGCCGGACATTTTGGAGGCACATGAGACAGCCCACAGTTGCTGCAGCATAATTTGAAATGTTGTGCATTAACGTTGAGAGGGGTTGTTGCCATTGCTTGTAGTTTGCTTTTGCCCTCTATAATGGCTTCGAACCTTCGACCTTAAGTCGCAGTATCGTTGAGTCTGTATCCTTTTTCTTTACGCAGAAGCTCTCTTTGGAAGGGTTCAACTGGAGTGAAGGCAATGACTAATTGAATGGTTCTTTCCTCCTGTTTTTTCTCCCGTCAAACTGGCATTTGAGTGCTGTGGTTCAAGCTCTGGTGCAGGAGTCATCAAGGCTTTCGATTTTTGCTTGTCTCATGTTCATCAACTGTAGTCTGTGAACTCTAAAGTTATGTTGACCTGAAGCTGAGATTCGAAAATGCCCCGAGTTTGAATTGGTGTTTTTTTTTCTTTTTTTTGTCATTTTCTGAGAGACCACAGGCCTGGATACGTTTGATTCCTTCAGCACCTAGTCCTCTCAAAATGTTCAAGGCTCGCTTCTCTCCTCGCGTAATGCCTTCATCTTCCAAGAAGTATGTCATTGTCTGTTTGAAAATTCCTAGCGCTTCAGCTAGGTTTTCATCACTCCAGTTCATTACTGGAATCTTACGTGTGGATTTATCCCACTGCTGCCACCATGAAACAAGATACCGTTGTGCGTTGTCTACTTAATGTTCCGAGCGTTGACTGTTTGTGGCTTTAGTATCGGAAGTTACACAATTGTCATGGAGATTGTTGTCAACATGAAGCAAGGGAGTTAACCCGGAATAACTCTTGTCGCCGATTCCAATACTACAACAATAAATCTACAGAGAATCCGTCAATTTGAGAAGTAAACTTCAGAACTGGAGGTCTCTGCAAAAAAAAAAAAAAAAAAAAAAAGGGCCAGTATGAATCACCTTTCTATAATTCTATACGTTTTCGACGAATGTACGAATTTATTACTAAGCCCATCTAATAAACGAGTAGGTGACCATGGAGCTAGATACAAATGACGCATTTTTTCATGACGATGTTACCCAATGTTGGCGAATAATGTATGTCAAATCAGGGTTAGCATTATCATTCAAAAAGCTAACTCTCGTTGAACAGAACCGATGTGTCATTTAAATTGTAGCCCATGAGTTCAAGAACATGTCTGTTTCTGAAGAGGTATGTATGGCGATTCAGTTTAGCGCGCCTACTGAGAAGAGAGAAGACTGGGATTTCCGTTTTCACGTGTATGCTCCCTTGTAGTGCGTTTTTTTTGGCGTTCTCTCTAACCTGTTCATCTTGTGGGTCTGGTCGTCCGTCAAGTCGCCAACTCCTGCAAAGTGTACCTCTTTAAAGCGTTGGCTGTAGCAGCATCATAACAGAGGAGTAAATTAGCTGGTAACATTTAACGAAAGAAGCTCATGTATATAGGGAGGGTCATACAAAAGTTATTTGGCTTTTTTCCCGCAGGGAAGGAAGCACTTGGTCTCAGAGACCTTAATACGGAAGGGATATTTTCCCGCGCTAACACCACTAACGACCACACACACACACACACACACACACACACACACACACACACACAGAATTCAGGCCCAGTGGAGAACGTCTACAGATGCGCCCTGATAAGCTAGAGACGTGCCGTCCACACTGACGTAACTTGACCTTAACTTCATCGACTTTCAGAAAGCCTGTGGTCACATTTGACATGAAGTTTTGTAGCAGATCACAGTGTGCAGATTTTTGTTTTGTTTATTACGACCTACATCAAGTCATTATAGCCCCCTGTAAATATACAGTGAAGTACAACACGATATAGATGGGGGTCAGCTCAATAATGATCTAGATCTGCTGAATATAACATTGGATTTTCAAGACCCAAAAATTGTCTCTTCTCTCCTATTCTTATCAAACATCTGCCCGGATTATATTATGCAGGAAACGTGTCAGGACTTCAGCATGTCCAAATGTATTGGATAGTGAGTAAAGCCTAGTTTAGAAGCCCCCCTTTGTGTTGATCTTGTTGAATCAAGAGAGTGGCCTCTTTCCGATCTAAGTTTCGCCTATGTTATGGATCTCAAACGCAGAGCAGAGAAACAGGACTCAAGAACCAATCACCAGACTAGAGAAGGCTTTCAGAACATACGCGACGAAAGTCGGTTCCACAAAAAGGCAAAACCTTGATCAGCTTGATCAAACAAGCAGCGATGACTGACTTTGCAGACAGTGAAAGAAGGGGAATCCCCGCAGGTCCACTATGATTGAAGAAGACAGAGAGATGTCAAAACGAGGTTTAGCCTTGATGGAACTCCGCGTCATTCGGGAAATCCAGCTCTATGAAAGCTAAAATTGTACGTCGTTGATGCTGCCGTGTATGCATGCGATAGCCGTAGTGCAACTGGAAATCTGGGAGGGGAAAAAAAAATTGAGAATAAAGCGCATCAAGCGGCTTCAGATCTGTATCTAACACAGGGACCGGACTATTCAAGCCAGCGAGTCATATGAACAATAATGTTAGTGCTGACAGACAAATCCTTCGCACAGTCAGACGTATGGCTTAGCTGGTTCTGCCCTGTATCAATCTCTCCGTAACTCAAGGATCATATGGCAGAGAACTGTAGAGATGCCAGACTGTTTGGCTGTCCATCATAACAAGCAATATGGAACGGGTTTTGTTGTTGTTGTTCCCGTCATATTTCCTTAGTCATGGTACCCAAGTCGCAGCTGTCACTGGATGGTGGTGACAGTGAAGAATGATATCTTGTGTTTCAACGATATGTTCCTAAGCTAGTCACAAAAAGTTAAGGGCCCGCTTAGATTTTTGGGTACTCTAAGTAATGGGTCTGAATGCTCGTAAAACAAAGCGCAGCGTGTTTCATTCTGAGCTATTCTGACAGCTCACACACCACACTGTATGACCGAAATAATCTTTCAGACGACGCATTTTTCGGGTCGAGAATATGCGCTCAGCCAAAACACCAAAAATCCGTGAATAATGCATGAAGTTTGGCCAGGCGCAGATTACACAGCAGTTTTGAATTGAGAAATCGGCACAGTGCACGTGCAAGGCCTGCCTATGT
>CM031616.1:24158443-24210943 GCA_018398815.1 Conus ventricosus | reverse complement strand
CTCGACATCCCTCATTTTTTATTTGACTGTACTAGTACAAGAACTCACTTTCAGCCTCTTCATGATAAGATGAAGTCTTTTAACCTTTCGCGCTGACTATGTCTAGTGTTTTCAATCCCAGTTATGAGAATGGTTGGAGTCTGGCAATGTTGGCTGTTTATCTTATTAAATCTCATCCACTTGGAAGATATTTTTAACTCCTCCACCGCCCCACCCCGTCCACACTGCCCCCCCCCCCCCCCCCCCCCCCCCGGTTTTTTTTCCAATTAGCAAATTTTTGAAATGTTAAAATCTTATTCTAGGCATACATCATTTCAGTATGGTTCGGCGTCTAATTTAAACGTAGAACAAGGCTTGTTCATTCCCCCCTCCCACTCTCTTCCTCTCTCTTCTCCCCTCCCCAATCCATAAACAACCATAAGAGTAATTATTATGTCAGCCAGTTCCATGCTTTGATGATCCTTGACTCCTATGTATTGGATATACACGTGGTCACACAGAATTGATGTTTCTGGATACCAGTATAATATGGGCCCTTTGTGTGTGTGTGTGTGTGTGTGTGTGTGTAGAAATATTCCGTCTATATGTTTATTGCTTTGATGTGTGAAGAGGGAAAGAGAAATAGTGGCAAAGGTGCAAAGGGAAACAAGATTGTGTATAATGGGCAACATTTTGTGTGTGTGTGTGTGTGTGTGTGTGTGTGTGTGTGTGTGTGTGTGTGTGTGTGTGTGTGTGTGTGTGAGTGAGTGAGTGTGTGTGTGTGTGTGTGTGTGTGTGTGTTGTGTGTGTGTGTGTGTGTGTGTGTGTAGGGTGGTGTGGTGTGGTGTGGTGTGTGTGTGTGTGTGTGTGTGTGTGTGTGTGTGAGTGTGTGTGTGTGTGTGTGTGTGTGTGTGTGTGTGTGTGTGTGTGTGTGTGTTGTGTGTATGTGAGGGTATGGGTGTGTTCGTATAGATATGTGTGTATTTGTGTATCTATGTATGTGCGTGTGTGTGTGCGTGCGTTGACAGTCTGTTCATAATGTTTTCTTGAATGTCAGTGCAACCATGAGTTAATCTGACAATAAACTGGTTTAGTTAATCTGACAATAAACTGGTTTCAGTCAGTGAGAGAGAAAGAAAGAGAGAGAGAGAGAGAGAGAGAGAGAGAGAAGAGAGAGAGAGAGAGAGAGAGAGAGAGAGAGAGAGTTTGTGTGTGTGTGTGTGTGTGTGTGTGTGTGTGTGTGTGTGTGTGTGTGTGTGTGTGTGTGGTGTTGTTGTTGTTGTTGTTGTTGTTGTTTTTTACGTGTTTCCACAAAGCTGACACCGGACCACACTCACAACACAAGGATTGGAGGATGGGAGGAGAGGGGAAAGGGATGGAGTGGGTGATGTGGTGGTGGTGGTATGGAGGTGGGATCAGAAGAATAGTAGCCTACAATGAAATCACGGTGCATTCGCGTGCTCACAGTTTTTGCCATAAATGTGGTGTCTTAATTCATCAGAAAGCCTAATGGCTTCAGTTGCCGGGGGGGGGGGGGGGGGGGTAATTTTAAGTTGGCATAAAGCTAGGCTACAATTTATAATACTTAAACAACATTGAAGAAATGTGAAATACACCTTTGAGTAGATACTAATGGAATTGTCTGCTTAGTAAGCAACAAAATTAAATGTTCGCATTGGTCACTTAAAAATGTATTGTACAGAGTGGGCTGAGAGACCTGGAATGAAGTCTTATGGTATTGCATGAAAACATTTGATCTGAAATTGTGTGAAAAGTGCTCTTCACTATTTTTAAAAGCATTTATTTTTCTCGCCGAGTTTCGGGGGAAGTGATTTCTGTTAAGACGAAAATAGCTTGTTAGTGTGTGTGTGTGTGTGTGTGTGTGTGTGTGTGTGTGTGCGCGCGCGCGCGCGCGGGTAGGTGGGAAAGGGAGGGGGGGGAGGGTACTTTAATTCTTATTATAGCGATAACTGAATGCAGAGAATGCACGACCTATTCTGGAATACGCTTGCACTGTGTGGGATCCGTACACGCAGCGAAACATCGATAAGATTGAGGCCGTACAACGGAGGGCCGCTCGGTTTGTTGTGAACAGGTATCACAACACGTCAAGTGTCACCGCAATGATAAACAGGCTGGAGTGGCCCTCCCTTCAGAACCGCAGGAAAGAGGCAAGGCTGGCGATGCTTCGCAAGATCTTGTGTGGCCAGGCTGTCGTCCCCATATGTAAGGACAAGTTGACACCAGCTCCTGCCAGGCAGAGAAGAGGTCTCACACAGCAGCTCAGCCTCATACAGTGCAGGACACAATACCGACAACATGCGTTTTTCCCAAGGACCATCCGGGATTGGAACGAACTGTCAGAGACGATGATGGATGGAACCCCAGGCGCCTTTGGGTCAGGGGTTCCACACAACTAAACCTGAAATGACAAATCTTAGTTAGATAGTATAAGTAGGATTAGGTTGACACCCCATCCCACTCCGTCCATAGCAAAAATTTTGTTGTTGTTGTTTTTTTTTGGGCCGGGTTCACTCTCAGAGAGAATTTGGATCAGCTGGTCTGGAGCCTGTCTCCGGATGAAGAGCGAAAAGTAGTAGCCTGCTGATAAAACCCACATAGAGTAGGTATCTCTCCTGTCATTTAAATGCATCAGTTGCCCTTGTTTTTCTCACTATCTTAGGTCTTTATCTTTCTATCCTGGCCTTTCTAACTCAGCACAACCTCCATAGTACGGCATAATAATCAACTTGTTGATTGGGGCCGTCAATTGGATGATGATGATGAACGTCTGCTGCTGTTCTGATGCAGAGGGCGATAGAGAAAGAACTGTTTTCGGAGTTCATGTATATGCAGAATCCAGTTTGACATACCCAAGCCTGAACAACACACACACACCAGCTAGGGAGAGGGATGTTCCTGTTGCCGTTGGCAATGTCCAATCACAAAACTCGATTCAAGACAACTAATCACACTACTCGATTCAAAAACAAAATTGTCCAATCAACGTGCTCGATTTAAAACAAGAGGTCAGCCAATCATTTGAAAAGGGTCTATTACGATTTCCTTTAATGGGGCAGACCAACGTAAGGTTTGAATGTGTTCAGTGTTGTGAAAAGTAACCGTAAATTTATGTGAGTGAGTGACAGAACGTTTCGTGTAAAGTGATTGTAAACTTGACAAGAAGATTTACACTCCGACAAACAAGTGCTCCCGAGAAGTGCCTCAGGTCACGGTGTTTGTGTGGATGGAGTTGAAACAACGTGGTGGTGTTTCGAACACGTCTTTGTTTTCTTTCTGGTTCTGTGGTGCTCCAGGCTCGCGCAATGAATTCGAATAACGCTCAGCGGAAAAAAATAGGAGATCCTCTGTTGAACAGCTACGATGATGTGAAAACAGAGTTTCAGAATTTTTTGGGTGGGGAACTGGAAGATAGCCCCAGTGAAATGGTCACTGACAGCGATATTGACGTGGGACAGTGGTTGCAGAATTCCTCAATGTCCCAGCTGTCGACGGATGTCCCGGATGCAGAGCACAACGTGACCCTAAGTGATGGGAACTTTCTGTCCGTCAATCCCGATACAAATATGCCAATGCAGTTGACACATTCACCGCAGAAAGAACAGAAAGACAACGCCCCTGAGGTCATGGAAGAGGGAACGACAGACACAGTTGACAGTGCCTGGGGATTGGATGCCAACCCCGGTGACACGGACAGTGTGACCCTAGTGACTGACCGGTTCCAACCTATGTCGGTGCCACAACCACAAGTGCAGCACATCCAAATTGTCGCCATACCAGTCAGCACCAGCAACCTTGTGCCCATTCATTCACCCATCGAAGCCAATACCATCATTTTAGACAGCAATACTGGTGATATTATCCCTGTCTCAGGCGCAACCTACATTGACACTTCCCAAACCCTGCAAGCCATTTCGGGTGGCGAGCAGTTATTACAGACCAGTTTAAGTCATCCCCACCCCCACTCTGCCTCAGTGCTAGTTGAACATTTACAGAGAAACGTACCTGTTGCTCATAATCCCCAGCCAGTATCATTGACAATTGCGAACCCTCACCAGTCTCAACCAGTACCAGAACATTCGACAAGTACTCGGCAGAAGGAGGAGGATAAAGTCTACCCCAGACCACTGTTTTCTTACGGCTGCCTCATTGCTTTAGCCTTGAAGAATAGTACAACAGGCAGTTTACCTGTGAACGAAATCTATAATTTTGTATGGTAAGATCTGTATTTGTGTATTGTGACAGCATGTAAGTGTGTGTTCAGCATAAGGGAACAGGATTAGTTAAAATAAAAATAAAGAAATTCATAACTAGCCGTTTGAGTTTTGTGTTCATCAAGTAGCAATCATGATACTTGAACTTGACATAAACCATGGATTGACAGTTAAAAGTTTACTCCTGTCAGTTTCAGTTGCTTAGTAAAGTGCACAGACTGTATTTACTTGTGCGCAATATACGAATGTGGGGTTCAACCCTATCAAATTCATGAGTCTGATAATTTATAGTGATAAAAAAAATTAATATTGATTCATGTACATAGACATTATACACACGCACGCACGCACGCACGCACGCACGCACGCACGCGCACACACACACACACACACACACACACACACACACACACACACACACACACACACATGTATGTATGTATGTATGTATGTACACACACACACATACATGTACATATGCACACACATACTAATGCACACTCAAAGGCAAGTGCATTGGCATGTACACACACACACACACACCACACACACACACACACACACACACACTCACACACACACACACACACACACACACACAAGCACACACACATAAACACAGAGGCACGTAAGTAGAATTTAGAAAAAAAATTCACAGTGCGAAACACTTTTATAGTTTTAAAAAGTGAAGTACTGCATGTGTACAAGTTTTCCAAAATGTTTGCAATGTTTGTCAAAAAAAAAAAAAAAGTTATGAATTTGTAATTCATCGAGTAGCATGGTAGTTGGTACTTGTAGTTCATCGATAGCATAATACTTCAGCTTGACATAAACCATGTATTGACAATTAAAATTTACTCCTGTCAGTTTCATAAACATAGAAATATTTGGCTATAGGCTGAAAGCCTTTTGCCTTCATATTAGTGCCCATTTGTATCTTTTTGGATCACTATAATTATGTGAACTGTCCCATGGTTTAGTCAGGCATAGCGTATATACTACATTTATCACTGTCTCAAATGGAAAAAGAGAGGAAAGGTTATTCCACAGACTTATGATACGGTTAGTTAAAATTTTTTGCAACTGGTTACTTACGAAGTTGGTCTTGTTAAGTTTGAAGTTGTGTTTCGGTTACTTAAGATGCACAGACTGAATTTACTTGTGAGCAAGATAAGAAAGTGGGGGTCAACCCTATCAAATTCATGAGTCTGATAAACATTCATGCACTCACACATCATGCATGTGCACAAGCAGTGAAACACACACACACACACACACACACACACACACACACACACATACATACACACTCTAGTAGTAGTACTAGTCTAACTCATGCACACTCACCGGCAAGTGCAATGGCACACACACACACACACACACACACACACACACACACATATACACACACAGAGGCACAAAAGTAGAGTTTAAAAAAACATTTCACAGTGCAAAACACTTTCTAAAAAAATGAAAATCAAGTATTGTATGTGTGTCTGTTTTCCAAAATATTTTCAATGTTCGTTAAAAAAAAGAAGGAAGTTATGACAGCAAATTTTGTAATTTAAGTGGTCCTGCATTCACCTGAAAAGCTGCTTTAGATCACTGTCAGGCTTTCTCCAGCAAGATTTTGTTTGCCTCCCTTGACCTTGTTGAAGTGTAGACCTCATTTCAACATGAACTTGTTCAGCCTCATAGTGTTGAGATTATTCTGAGTTTAGTATGAACTATTTTGTTATCAGGATGAAGCATGAATGTGATCAGATTTTGTCTGTGAATTTGTCAGCATATTCTAATTATACTGATGCAATGAGGGGGGAATTCCGAAGGAATTGTTTTTAATAGTTCTGTGGAAGACTTAGCTATTGGCAGTAACATGCTTTGTGTAATCCTGCAACATTATGTCAATGACTGATAATTTTGAGTTTGAATAATCCATTAAGAGAATTTTTATTTTTTAATTTTTAATTTTGTGCATATGTTATGTTTAGTTATGTTAGTCTATCAGTACAATGGAAGATAATTGAAAGGAATTTGCTTTCATCTTTCAAATACTGAATTATCCAGGACAAGAACTGGTCCGGGCCTACTATTGCAGTTGTTGCCAGTTTAGAAAACTGGATTCCACTTTTGATATGCCCTGCAAAGAAACTAAAAGTAATTCCACAATAGATTTTCAAACAAACTATTAAACCAACCCTGACTCAGTTAACTGAATAATTAAATGTAACTTTACACATAGTACAATCAACAAGTTAATTCTATGCATAGTACAGGCTACAGTGAAAAGGAGGTAGAAATTTTTTCATTTGATAGGAATCGGTTATTGTGCATACACATTTTATCAGTTTGACTGACTAAGTGACTCTACTTATTCTGTGTTTGCAGTGAACACTTTCCATACTACAGGACAGCACGAGATGGATGGAAGGTTTGTGGGGAAATGTTTCCTGATAGTGAATGTGATAGAGTATTGAAGTTTTCAGTTTTTGTACTTTTATATTGTTGCAAATTTGGAACTCCATTACAGTCTGTCTTTATACGATATTATCATTAAGACTGTTGCCATTTTATCTCTGACCTACATTTCCCTTTCTCCATTCAACGTTGTTTAAACTTGGAGTACTACACACTCTCGTGCAGACAGACAACACAGATGCATGCAAGTGCACACAAATACACGCACACACTTTTTCCTTTCAGCATTGAGCTCTGAATTACATAAATCATATACTTTTTGTAGAACTTAATATTTATAGTCAAATGTTTTTGATGGACTGTCCGGCATGTTCAGTTGTTCAATTGGTTAATCTGTAGGTGAGAAGTAAGATCTTTTCTGTAACTAGTGGAAGCCTTCTAGTTCTTCCTATCTCTCATATGATTTATTCGCGTGCCGTTTTGTCTCTGAAGAGCTTTGTAACAGAATGTAATCCTAGAATCTGTCGGTTGCGCCCTCACAATTTAACAGAAGAAAAGACAAGTCTGCATGCAACATTTAATACAGTGATGCATTGTTAATGTTTGTGTGTTCATTTCAAATGTCATTCATTTTAGTAAAGCAAGTCATAACTTGTTACTGTTTCTTCGGTTTACTTTAATGAATTATGCGTTTTCCTTTTTTTGTCTGAAAGGTTCGGAAAAGGGCTGGATGTATAACTGTTAAAAACTCTCCCACTGATAAGATATTATGATGAGTCTTCTCATTTAGGCTGTGTCCCTTGGAACTTATCTCCTCTGTCCCACTTATATCTTGTCTTTCTGTCTGTCTCTCTCTCTTTCTGTCCTTGTCTCTGCCTGTCTGTACTCTGTGTCTGTCTATCTGTCTGTCTGTCTCTCTCTCGCGTGTGCTCTCTCTCTCTCTCTCTCTCGTCAGCAAATTTCCATTAAACAGTTTTTTCTAATGTTTTATGATGAATTCAGATTGACTGATGTATATATTAAATCAAAACTTAAAAAATATTGAGTAAAATTGTTGGGTAAGCAAATTTGCAGGGGCACATATCAGAATGATTGTAATACTAATATCTATTCAAATTATGTATTTAGCAAATTTATGCAAAGGCTTTATGTCTGTTTCACAAAAGTATGCATTGTACTAGAATTTTAAAGACTGGCGTATAAAGGATTGTCAAATCGCGTGTGCAGAATTCTGTGCGGCACAATCTCTCGATGAGCAAGAGCTTTGTCAAAGTGCACGACCCCAGTACGAGTGGGACCAAGAAAGGCTGCCTTTGGGGCATGAACCCTGCCAGAGTGAAGAAGATGGACGAGGAGATTGCCAAATGTATAAGAAAGAATCTGACCAACTTGTACAGCAGCATGGTTTACCCAGGTAAGATGATTTTCCCAGTTGAGATGAGTTCCAGAGGAGAAGGGGCAGTGACTGTCAGTGAGGGAGAGAAATTGTATTCTTATTCTATATTGTTCGTTTGAGGGACTTTATGTCTTTGTTTCTCTTAACTTTTTCCATTGGTAATTTGCTACATTTTTGTACTGACTAACACCAGAACAAAAAAACAAACACACACACAAAAAAATAATTTCAGACAAAGCAGTAGAAATAATGCTTTTAATCTGGGTGTAATTTTCATGTTCTGGAGTTCATTACAGAGAAACGTTTTTTTTTCCTTTTTTGTTTTAGCGTTATCATCTTGAATGCTACCATGTATCAGTGTCATTATTACTGTTGTCTTACTACCAGTATCATGTATGTCAATTGCCTAAATCACAAGCAAACAGTTGCTGGAATATTTGTTTTATGTTTTTGTATGCTTCTGTGCCGTCTTGGTGATAAGACTCCCAAGCTGCTCGTTCTGACCCTCCCATACACAGCCATGCCAGAACCATGGTGTGCTGGGGACTGTGCTCTGATCTAAACGTGCTGGTAATGGGAACAAACGAAATCAGCTTGCATTATGACACATCAGGGAAATAGCTTGAATGGGTAGAAATGAAAATCTTAAGGCCATTTATCCTAAAGCATCACAAGTCTTTGAGCTATTTTTTGCATATTTAGACCATCATATGGAATACATGTGTCTCCAAGTCATCAACAGTCAGCCAGCAGAAAAAAAAAATTCACACAAAACACAGAGTTTATGTAATACAGGGTCGAACTTTAATTAAGGACCACTTATACACAGTCTCACAAAACATAGAAAGAAAAACCGACAAACGACAGAAACTTTATAAATGTTTAATTTCATTATCAGTGAACAACATTTTGTCACTTTCATCGAAAAAATCATTCTTTCTGATTAGACATTGACAGGGGCGCCTGAATGAGACTACCCCCCAAAATGACATTCACAAAAAGAGTGTTTCTTTACAGTCTGATCAAAACCGAGTGTGCCCCCCTCGTGCTGCCACACAATCCACACAGCGCTGCCTCATGGTGTTGACTGTTCTTGTAATGAGTGCCTGGGGGAGGTTTGCCCACTCCTGCTGCAGGTAGTGCAGCAGCTCCTGTCAATTTGCCGGAACAGGGTGATTTTCTTGAACTCTCCTCCCAAGCTCGCCCCAGATGTTTTCAGTAGGGTTCATGTCCGGGCTGTTTGCCGGCCATGGCATCCTGGTGATACCAGCTTGCACCACAAAAGTGTTCACGGCTCGACAACGATGTGGGGTGGCATTATCGTCCATGCACACAGCCTGAGCCCCAATCTGCTGGAGTGCTGGGACAACCAAAGGCCGTAAAATCTCCTGCAGGTAGCGTTGGCCGTTCAGGTTGCCATCCACATGGTACAGGGGAGTCTTGTGGTGACTGCTGATGCCCCCCCATACTATGACGGAGCCACCACCAAAAGCGACGACCTCCTGGATGACGTCATCAGCCAGCTGCTCCCTGGGACGCTACCACACCCGAATGCATCCATCTCGTGGCTTCAACTGGAACTTGGACTCATCGGTGAAAAGCACCATCCGCCACTGAGCCCGAGTCCATGTTCGATGAGCTGTGCACCAGGCCAGGCGACGTGCCCGGTGGGCCGCAGTCAGTTTTGGTTTCTGGACTGGGCGCCTTGCTCGAAGGTTGGCAGCATTGAGGCGCCGCCGTATGGTCATCTCACACACTGCTGTGTTAGTGGCAGCTTGGAGCCGACGCCTGATGGTGTTGGAGGTGGTGGTCCTGGTCCGAAGAGCATGTCTGCGGATGAACCTGTCATCTCTTGCAGTGGTCTTCTTTGGCTAGCCTGGACGGGGTCTCTCTGTGACAGTTCCAGTGGCTTGAAAACGTTCTCTCAGCCGAATGATGACGGAGTGGGACACTTGTAGTCTTCTGGCCACTTCTCGAACGCCAACTCGATCCTGCAGCCATGCAATCGCCCAGGTCCGGTCAAAATCAGACAGCTTGCGTCTTGGAGGCATTTTTGTGTTATGAAGAATTATGCACGTTGGGCTGCTTTTAGGGGCATTCCAGTCAGTAAAATGCTCTGCAATGCATTGGTTTTTGCACGTGCATTTGGAATTTCAGTGCAAAACCGTTTGAAGCAGTGTTCACTCTTGCTTAAAAAACAAGCAATTTTGACAACAATCTGCAACTTGCAACCCCCCCTCTGCATGCCACACGTGACAATAAGACAGCTTTCGCAAGCTTTGCGGAATACTCTGTTAACCCCTTAAACCTTTCCCAGTCGAATTCTTCGAAAAAATGCATTGCTTGTATTTTTGGCCAATTTAAAAAGAAAGGGCCTTTTTTCGGGGTGGTCCTTAATTAAAGTTCGACCCTGTATGAAACACAGTTCTATCCTTCACACATACCCTTCCGACATATCAGTCATTCACTGTTTGTTTATGATCCTTTTTTCCTCCCAAAAGAGAGTGAAGACTTGCCAGATATCTAATAAGCCTGTGTTTCTTTAATTTCAGCAGCATTCTTTGACTCGTAATCAAAATTGTGTGATATGATTCTCAAACAACAAGTACATAAAAGAAATTGGTAAGGGAAGCTACTTGCATGACATGACAATCTTTGCAGCTAGGCCTACCGCTGTGCTGTCAGAAAAGGTGCCAGTGAGAAAAGTCATGAACCTAAATCTGTGAGCCTGATTACTGTCTTTGCTACATTCCTGATAAATCAGTTCATTGGTCGTGCCAATTTATGTTTTATAAATCATTTGGCTCCTAGGCCTACTGGACAGCAAAATGTTTTCCCCTTTAGTTTAAAAAGATTTTTGGTGATTCGTTAGGGGCTAAACCTGCATCCATGAAACCTATTCAAAGTTAAGTGCAAATTTGAGAAGCTAAAACAACATTCAGGACAATGAAAACAAATTTGAGAAGATAAGTGATTGCTTGTTCTTCGTTTTCATTGTCCTGAATGTTGTTTTTCTTGCCTGACGAAGACCCAAGGGGTCGAAACATGTCATGTTTTGTCTTGTAATTTGTTTGTCCACGTTAATTGGTGACTTGCTTTCAAAACCTTTTAAAATTAACATTCAGATTGTCAAAAGGATCTTAAATAATGTATTTATTAGTGATTGCTATTTTGTTCCATCCTTTGATTTGATGTTTTCACTTTCCAGAAAAATTAACAGCCATAGAACAAGGCCAGGCTGGGTTGCCTTCTCATCAGAATTTGGAGCCTGAAGATGAGGAGGAGGAGTTCGCTGCCTCGGCGTCTGAACCGCTGGCAGCTGACTTGACCTCCACACCACGTAAAGGAGGTGAAGAAACGATGGACGAGCATTCACCAAGTCCATTGAACGACTTTGACCTAGAGCAGGAATACGCAGCTCATGTGAGTTGGCTTCAGTTTGTGAATTCAGTATTGTACTTGTGTGTGTGCGCGTGGCCTTATACACCAAGGGCTTTTTCCTTTTTCCTTTTTTTTTCTTTTCTTTTTGCTTTAAGTTCTGAAAATAATCCTTTCTCAGCATGGCTTTGGGGTTTAGTTTTCATTTTGTGTCACTATGGTTTGTCCAGCAGTACTTCATTTTCTGAGAAATTGTTCATTAAGGTCCATGTGGTAGTTGTTTCATGAAGTGATTCCTGTGAGTTATTCACAGTTCGGATTCACAGTTTGTCTGTCTTTCAGTTCTGATAACAGCTGTTTGTTTTACAAAAAAAACTCTGGGGGAAAAATTCCAACGTCAGTGAGTACTATTTTTCAGTTTTGTTTTGTTTTCTGTCACAGTTTATCAGCATCCACTTGTTACGTATGATAAAGCAATTGTACATACTTTGATGTTTGTCATATTTTTTTTATCATTGCACTCAGTCATTTTGTTTCTCAGACTGGTTTGATCCCAGCATAAACAATACTGGTAATAACTAGTTATATGAATTAGGTGGGCTCTAGAATGAGTCATGCAGTAGGCTTGTTGTTGAGAACTGAGAGCCTTCCATTTTTGCCAGCGCTGAGTGATAAGCAAGAACTTTGTGCCAGCTGTCTGTAAAGAGACCTTGGGTCCAAGGACGCGACTTTTGAGTCAGAATTCGTTGGACCAAGATTGCATGAGGAATGGGGAAAGGCAACACTGGTACAGACATCCGGGGCCCCACAGTCCTAAGCATGGAGGTGTGGAGGAGGTTATGTTTTGTGAGAGAATCTGGAATGGGGTCCGTTGCAGAAGATGCCAGTTTTTGGGGAGTGGACATGATCGAGAGACTGCAGGTCCAGGATTCCCTGGCCATCATGGAGCCATCAGAATGAAGCTTGGCTGGACTGCCTTATCACTTTGGAAAGGACTTAAGATGTGGATGATGTGTATATGATCAAATGATTCCAGTGAACACAAGTGATGGACCACTGCCCAGACATCACAAATTCGGGAGACGTAGGCTGGAAGCCTCTTCTTGAACTTCAACAACTTCAGAATTTTGTTTTATGACAGTTGCCCAGCATCCCTGATGTATGGCTGGGCAGAATTTATGCTGCTGCCAACAAATTGAACAGTGGTCAAGTCAGCCAAATTCTGATAATTTCTACCTTTCAGACTAATAACAAGCGATCTGTCTTCTCTTCTAAGCATTTTTTTAAAAGTAGAGAGAGAGGAGAGAGGAATCTATAACAATGAAACAAGATTTCTCTTTAAACTAGCAATTTGAGATGGCATGAACTTGTGTGCTTATTGAGCTCTTTAAGTTGTGAAGTAGTGAAAGGTGACTTTCCTCTCCATTTTTTTCATTAAGCATTCAGCTAGTAGATCCAGTCAAAAAATCACGTTCTTGGCAAGAAATGATGCGAAGGTGCTCATTGGTCAAGAACTGGAAATATTTGATTGAAAGCAGTGAAAGTGAAGGTTAGTTTGGTGCAAGAAATCGGTGCCGTTTTGACAATGCGATACTGTTCGATGCACAGGCATCTTTATAGCATACAAATGATCCTCCCTTCGTCCCCCACCGGACTTCTTGCAATTTTCAGCTTTTTACAAAGGAGTCGGACCCAAAAGTCCCACAATATTTGAAGCAAATGAGAAACGTGATGAGCAAGATACAAAAAAAAAAATTGTTCAAAGACATTTAAGTGATAGATGCCTTTGTATCTTTCTCCCGCAGTTTGGAAATTTGGAAGCTGAGCATGTAGAGATGAGCTCTCACCCCATGCTTCCCTTTCTCCCTCCTCCTTCGCCAGCCTCCTTCCACCTTATAAAAGAGTTTTGGAAAATGAAAGTGCACACACCTGCTTTTATAAGAATTTGGAGGAGATGCTTGCAAGACAGTTTTTCAGGCTTGTAAGCTGTATTTCAAGCTTATGATGATACTCAAAACTCAGTTTCATATTCTGGACTTTTGCCTAGCTTTACTCACAGCAGTTGTAGTGTGTGTTAGCATTGATTTTACGAGTGTGTGTGTGTGTGTGTGTGTGTGTGTGTGTGTGTGTGTGTGTGTGTGTGTGCATGCTTACAGAGAGTGTGCTAGCATTAATGTAAGTTGCATTCAGGTTTCGTGTCTGTGGTCACTAACGTCAAAAATGTAGATTGGGATGATCGCTTTTGGAGAGTGGGGATACGATAAGACATTCACATGTATTTCATATTTTCATATACACTCAAGTGTTTATATACAAGAGGTTGTTTCCATGTGTGTGTGTTCGTTTGAATTTGCAATAAATCTGAACACCGAAAATCTTGATATCAGATTTGAATTGTTGCAGGCCTTAGAATGGTGCATCACAGATTCAGACATAGAGAACATCGACATTGACCTTCTGACCAGTTCCCCCGTTGATTCCCAGGATACCCTGCAGCCACACATGCCCAGCAGCTCAGGTAGCTGACGTCTGTGTAGTGTGCGCTAGGTGAATATATGCTACTCACTCTCGCGCCAATTTTGTGTTTTGATTTGATTTGCGTTTTGAATGTCTTTATCATATTATCTGGAATAAGATTTAAGTGCATATTCCTTTTGTTACATGTTTTTCACTTTCTGTTTTGGAAAAAAAAAAACCCAGATTTTTAAACCAGTTTCAAGAAGCTATTTATAACCAAAAGACAATGCTTAGATTTACTTTTCAGGTTTTCTCTTTTTTTTTTTTTTGACGAGAGAGAGAGAGGGGCGGGGGGAGAGAAAGAATGTTGATTTATAGACAGTTGCACATCTGTAGGCAATTCATGAAGAATAAGATCTCTCTTTTTCTTTTCTGTTTTTGTTTATTAGGTGAAGCCACCCCACACAGTGGAAGAAAAAAACAAAAAACTAAAAGGCTAAATTTCTGTCCAAAGTTCGTAGCTGAAAAGCAAGGTTTACTTTTCAGTTTTATATTCTTTTTGAAGATAAGGTGTTGATCTACAGACAGTGAAGCTCAGCTTGTCGGCAAATGTTGAATGTTAAGTTTTGTTTGATTTTGCATAGGTGCGGCTACCTCGCACAGTGAAAAAACAACAGTTATGTATCTGTACAAACCTTTTCTGTGCAAAGCAGTTGCCTCATCTCCGTCCCAGTCAACCCCCTTCATCTCATGGTTTCCGAGTTTTTACTTCAGATAGCCAGCAGTATGAACAGGGTTTTCATGCTCCCTAGTCCTCGTTGACTTTCAAATCTCGGTTTGAGGCCTTGTGTCCCTTGAAAAACAAGAAATTTGATTATACTTTTTTTTTTAATAACTTTTTTAAAAATTCGTTTTAATCAATGTACAAAAAACATAACAACATTGGTACATAAAGAACATACACAAAGAAAAAAAGGGCTATTAAAAAAAAAAAAAAAAACCCACGTACACGTACATCTATGTGACGAACAGCTATCGATCAACATATAGATGTAAACAGCAACATCAGCAAGAATAAAGACATTTGTATACATGTATGTTCATAATTGTTAATGCACTCTAAACATTGTAATCACTGATGAATCCAACCCAAAGTATTATTTTATCAAATGCAACATTTACAGGAGAAAAAAATCACTTTACGTAATTATAATTCTCATATTTCTTTCATCTTTTTCCTTCTTTTTTCCCTTTTTTTCTTCTCATGCTGTTTCTATAAGTGGTAAATATGGTATCCATCTTTTAAAAACATGTCCATTCCAATTTATATCTGCATTGTATTTTCTATTTTATAACGTGAAAGTAGGTACCTTTGGAAGGAGACTATATCAGGAAGACAATGGTCAAATTTGCATAATTTATAGATATACTGTTTTCCTAAATGAATTATTAAATCTAAAACCGAGTCTGTAGATATGATTTCATCATGTCCAAAAGTATAACTTTCTCACGAAATGTAAAGTTTGTACCTGGAAAGCATTTTGATTTTAGCAATTCTTCCAAATTTTTCCAAAGCTGTTTTGAGTAATCACACTCCCAGAAAATATGCTGTATGTTGTCCTTAGTTTCTCTACAGAAATCACAATTGTTATTCCCCACAATCCCCATTTCCTTTAAAACTACGTTATTTTCCAAGAATCCTGTGTACGATACGAAGCTGCAGCCTTTAAGTTTTATTTCTTGTATTTTATGAATTTGATTGAAACCTTTTCCCAAGAACTTTCTGTTCCCAGTTTTTCAGTCCATTTCTGGCACGAATTAGGAAGTTTGCTGTCAAATGTGAAAAGGTCATAGTACAGTCTTGATCCCTTGGATATAGAGTATATTATTTTTAGAGCTCTTGGTTTTCTTTTATATTTTTATTAATTGATATATTAAGACCAGTTTGCTGTATTTTATTTCCTAATAGAACTTACACAGCCGTAGTAAGCCAAGAAGCATACACCATATCATATTTTCTATTAAATTCGTTTAGACTTAGAAAACTTCCGTTGTTTTTCAAAAATGTGAAACACAGTAAACTCCTTTCCAAGCCCAAATTTTATATTTGATTACATTATTACCAATTTTAAATTTATCATTATGAAAGACTGGCTTGGACAGTACATCCGATAGTGTTTTTGCTTTCAGGTGTCTACAAAAATCTCTATATGCCATGAATGTATGGTTCCCGAATACATTATTATATTTATTCAAAGGATAACAAGGACCATATTTTTCTATTTCTTCAAAAAAGGGATACATTACACAGGCAACATTTTTTCACTTGTGTTTTGTTGTTTTAAATCTTCTCAGCCAGGTAAGTTTTGTTGTTTTAAATCTTCTCAGCCAGGTAAGTTTTGTTGTTTTAAATCTTCTCAGCCAGGTAAGTTTTGTTGTTTTAAATCTTCTCAGCCAGGTAAGTTTTGTTGTTTTAAATCTTCTCAGCCAGGTAAGTTTTAGAGCATTGATATGCTTTCTAATATCGGGTATGCCTAAACCCCCTCCTTTATGCTTTTTATTGCAATTTTTCTACTTATTTTATCCCGTTTACATTTCCAAATAAACCTAAAACACATTCTCTGGCAATCATTTATGAAGTCATCTGGTGGATTTGGAAGTAAAATCAATAGATGAATCAATTTAGATAAAATCAACGATTTTAACACAGCAACTCGTCCAAGAGGAGTAATATTTCTTTTCATCCATATTTTAAACAAGGCTGTTATTTCTGATAACCTTTCAGCATAATTTATCTTTTCACAGTGTTTACATCATTTGTGAACCATATTCCCAATGTTTTAATTTATCAGGGTTCCATTGTATATTTAAATGTTGCATATATTTTATTTTTGAGCCTTTCTTACAACCTAGCCATATTGCTTGTGTTTTATCTGCATTTAGGAAAAGTCCTAAAAACTTTCCAAATCTCTCTATTAATTGGACAGATCTTTCAAAAGATATTCGATCTCCATTATTCATTAATTGTGTATCATCGGCAAATTGTGATATTTTAAGTTCTTTGTTGTTTATTTTAACACCTTTTATATCTTTATCTTCTTTATCATGATTGCTAAGATTTCTACACATAGTATGAATAGATAAGGCGAAAGTGGATCTCCCTGTCTACAACCTCTTTCAATGTGAAACCAATCTGAAGTTTGACCGTTAACTATAACAGTTGATTTTTATGTTTTTATAAATGTTTGTATCCAATTACATATGCTATTTTCAAAACCATATTCTCTCAAAATGTTAAACAAAAATTCCCAGTCCAGAGAATCAAAAGCTTTCTCAAAATAACAGAGTAAAAGTCCGGGTAATTGTCTCACTTCCAGATAGTTTATTAGGTCATAAATAAGCCGTATGTTATCCCCAAGATATCTGTTGGCAATGAAACCTGTCTGATCTTCATTTATTAGGCTCGGAAGAACCTTTTTTATTCTATTTGCGATGCATGCGGACCCAATTTTACACAGAACATTTAAAATTGAAATAGGTCTCCAGTTTTTTATATTCTCTCTCGATTTGTCCGGTTTAGGTATGCAGGTGATTATTCCTTCTTTTTGAGTGGTTGACAGTGCCCCATCCTTCACTGACTGATTTAGAGCACGAACTACAAAAGGACCAAGTTTTTTCCGGAAAAATTTATAAAATTCAGCTCCAAAACCGTCTGAACCAGGACTTTTTACCATTTTTCATGTTTTTCAAAGCAAAGCCGGCTTCTTCTAAACTTATTTCTCCATTTAGGAATCTTGTTCTTCTCTAGATAGTTTTGGACACTCTTGAATTAAGTCTTTTACGTCACATGTATCTAGGTTTCTTTTGGAATACAGTCGTTTATAAAATAAATGAACTTCTTTCTTATTTTATTTGGCTCATCTATAAGTGTTCCATTGCTGTCCACCAATTTTGTCATACTTTTATTAACATAGTGGCCTCTTTTCTAAATTACAAAGTAGTTTGATATTTTTTTCCCCTTCAGCAATCCATTTAGCTCTTGATCTTAATATAACTCCCTGTATTTTCTTCTCTCTGAGTGTAACTAGTTGTTGTTGTTTTTCTTTTAATAATTTAAAATCATCCTCTGTTTTATTTTCTTTTTCTAATGCAGCGATTTTCTTTTAATAAATCATCTTCTTTTTTTAAAGCCTTTTTTTTCCACATAGTAGCATAGGCAATAGTTTTCGATCTTATTTTCATGAGCAAAAAGTCAATAAAAACTTTATCTGATATAGTAAGTTCAACATCTTTAGTTTAAGTGGGATTCGAGAGAGAGTTTCTACGTCATAGTGTTCTTTCGAATATTCACAAATGATTTCATTGATTGAATTATGTACTTCGTCCACATATTGTTTGTCTTTTAACAATTCACAATTAAATTTCAAGAATGTGTTGTGTTTTAATAGCTTTCCCAAATTTCAATTTCAGAACAACCATTGAATGATCTGTTCGATATCAGGTATAATATCTGCATCTTCAAAATTCAACATAAGGTCTTCTGAGATTAGATAAGAAAGAAATCTAACCTACTCTGCTTTAAAGGTGATCCTGATGATCTGTGCCATGTATAGCGTTTACTTGTGGATTATTATCTCGCCAAACGTCTGACAGAGCGAAGTCAGCCATCATGTTTTCAACACATTTTTTTGCCTTTGGATTGTTTATATTGCTATAATTATCATAATCTAAATAGGGATCGAGGACAATTTTCCAGTCACCAACTAAAGCAAGTGCATGATTTTCATGTTTCTGTATTTTGCCCTTTAAGTTTTCGTAAAATTCAGGATTATCTTTATTAGGACCGTAATTATTTACCAGCAGAATCTTCTTCTCGAAGGTTGTCATGGACATAATGATATAGTTTCCATTTGAATCCCTTTCTATTTCGTTAATTTTAAATTCGAAATTATTAAATAATATTGCAACTCCCCTTGCATTTGACTGTATGCATACTTTCTCCCCTGTCACTAATCCCCATCTTTGTGCGATCTGTATTTTGGAATAAACTGTGCGTTTTCCCCGCACTTCGTTGTCACATGGGCTGCTGCCATTTCCTGCCTTTGTGTTTTTGCAATGACACAGTCAGGAATGCCATGGCTGCAATGATCTTGCCATGATCGCTTGGTGCGACATCAAAACATGGTTCTAGTGCTTGGCACAAACATGCTGTTATGATTTTGAAACTGCTCAGAACTTACTTGATGATGTATGGTAGAATGATTGAATACCTATGCAGGCCATTTCTCACACAGGTAAAATGTCATGTTGCATTACCCGGCCAAAGAAAAGTTCTTACTTTTGTCATGTGAACACTTGCAGCAGCTAACAGAAATGGCCAGAGTGACTGTAAGATGGAGATCAGAAGGGTTTCGAGTCAGTAAAGAATAGTATTGTGAGGAGACTGATGCAGAGAATTTTTCTCCGCTATTTGAAAAAAAAAAAAAAAAGGCTTTGGATTGAGATAGGGTGGGGTAGTTCACAGACCTGTTTACCCATCCATTTCGCGGTATTTTTAAAAATATGACTATGCGTTTAGATAGGGTTGGGTGGTTCTTGGACCTATTTACGTATACCATTTCGCTAAATTTAGTACTCATGTTTGTGGAAAACATGATGAACTAAACAAATGGGGAAAAAAATGTGGAATCAAAGTTCTTAAGTGGTAATTGCATTTGCGGTGTGTGGTGTTGCCCTGATGTGCTCTGACTAGAGAGTGACAACTCTCACCAACTCTCATGCACAAAATCATGTGGTGTCCAAGTCTTCGACAGGCTGGTTTGTTCGAACAACAACAGGAGTACAGGCCCTGAAATATAAAAAGAAATAACTTTTTTTTTTTAAATTGCGAGAGTATGAATTTGTGCGTAAGTATGTTTTTATTAGTGTTCATGAAACATGTCTGAAAGGAACTATTATGGAAGAAACCATTTCTACTGTAGTTACTGGAAGATCAGACCAGCTATCCATCTGCTATCCTCGGCTGTGTCATGATAGGTAAAAAAATGAATGCCCTCTCCTCATACCTTCCTCCTCCCTGCTCATACAAAAATTAAGATGTGTACGCACACTTTGTAGAAAACACTCATTTTGTTGAAAAGTACACCAGTAGTAGTTTTAGGGTAAACAGGTCTGGGTTCTACAGAAGTGGAAAATAGTATCAAAGTAAGAAAAATCTGTCACACAATGTTTAGCTGTTGTGGAGGAAGGGGTCGAACGCAGGGTGTATTGAAGGTTATTCCATTGTAATGCTTCCAGATACATGACTGACATTGACAGTTCCTTTTGGACTGCTGTATGAGGAATATGGAGTTGTGTCTGGAGTAAGATTCTTTTAAGCCCTTGCATACACGCACTCACTCACACCCTAACATCAGTTCTTTATCTGTTGCTGAGAAGTTCTCTGGTGCATGTATCACACACACACACGTGCACAGACCTTGTACAAATGAGGAAAGTGAAACATTTCCTGCATTCATGTTTCTATTTTCTGTTTAGAGCCTTTCAACTGATGTTGACGGTGCTCTGGAAACATTTCATTCTGCAGCTGTGGTCGTCGTCAGGCCTTTTGCAAGGGCACTGACCACTGCCACTGCCTGTCGTGTCTTGCTCTCTTCTCTTCATGGAATACACCTTTGTTGATTGGTCCTGATTCAAAGAATCGCATTTGTATCACCAGGCACTGGCCGATTGTTTGCCTTTTCTCTTTGGGATGTTTTCCAATCCTTTTATCTTCTTACCGTGTTCCCCATTTATCTCACTCGCAATTACTTTAACAATACACAAACTGTTACAGTTTTCATTTGCACAATCTTACAGTTTGATGAATTGTAATTTCCACTTTTTAGATTTGCTGTTCTCTTTTCAGAGAAGAAGGGTTTTTCATCTGCTTTGTTCTCAATGACTTCATAGCTAAAGCAGTTTTTAACTTATTTTTACTGTCTTTCATCAACAACAACAAAAGTCAGTATTTCCTATTGTATATTTGTAATACTTTTATTGGAAATCTTCTTCATAGAATAAAACTAGTATGAACATGGTTAACATTTCGTTAAAATTTCCCAGCATAGCTATACTGTCAAAGGCTTTTGCGGTTATGTCTGACAATACACACGAAAACAACAACTACAACAAACAACCGAAAACACAATGTAAGAATTGGAGAAAAGATGGACTCAATCGTGAACATCAGGTACAGAACATTACATCTTAACACAGCTGAATTTGTATTGTTATAAGCATTATGTAAAGAATGTATACATCTTAACCCTGTTAGCTGAAAAAGTGTTGATTATGAATGTCATGTAAAAAATGTTATCTTAACCCTTCTAGTTGAAAATGTGTGGTTAGTGAACATCATGCAAAGAATATATATCTGTACCCTGTTAGCTGAACATGTCGGCTCTGCCACCCATTTTAAAACAATCAGTTGCCAATAGATTGCTAAGATTTTTTTCTTAAAAGTGATCAGTTCTTCAAGAAGTTTATCTATTTTCCAGCTAGTTGCAGTTTACGTTTGTCCTTTAACAATTTAGTGTGAAATGGTCACTTTCTGGGGATTAATTTTTCCTTTAAATATCTTGCATCACTTTTTTTCTAGTTTCTCTGACACACCCCAGCTTGGCCAAAGGGGACCATCAGAATTGAGGCCTGTGATCATTAATGCCAATAATGCAGCACTTCGGTTAGGTGGCAAAAGTCATTAAAGAGGTTGTGAAGGGTTTCGTTTTGTGCCATCAGGTGATGGTTGTAGATTTGTGACTTTGATACACTTCAGTGAATTCTCAGCATGCACTAAGTCTTAATGAAGTAAATGCTGATTATGCTGTTGATTTTTTTTTTCATATGGATAAGAGTTATAAATTCAAATCTTCTTCCTTGTTCAGATTGCATGATGATATTCATATCAGAGTCAGCTTGCATATATGCAGTTAGTAAAACGGCTTCACAGAGGTTAAAAACAGTCGGAGAAACCAACCAGCACAGAAGCGGATTATTATCATCACAGTACTAGTTTACATTTATTATCTCTGTACCCTTTTACAAATTCACCGCTCTGTCTTTGTGATGTGAAAGTCCACTCAAACTGAAGCACTGCTAATCCTTCAATATCTGTCTGCAGTTCTGGATACAGACGTGATTCCACTAACCTGAACAGCGGCCAAACAGCTAGTTCAACCCACCTGTTTGTGCGATGCACTCCTTCAGCTGTGAGTAGTGACCTGCTGGAGACCACATCGCCACGTACAGTTTCAGCATTCCAAGGGTAGCTGCTCCTCGGTGAATCCGCGGTCCAAGAAAATGTGTGGAGGATGGAAGCTGAAGGACGAGGTTATCCTCGCTTTTCCGCTGAATCTGTGTGAAAGTTTGCTCAAGATTTGTGATGGACTTTTTAAAATCTGTGTTTGCCACCATTTTAAAGTTGGGTTGTTGACTCTGTATGCTGACTTAAAAGATTTTATTTTTGGACGATTCCTCTTTAAACTGATTTTAAACTTTTATTCTCTCAATTCCTTTGACCTTGATTGAAACCCAGGCTCATTGCCATTTGGAGTTCACTTGAATTTCCAAAAGACAGCTACTGTTGCAGTCAACTTTAATATCATATGATCTCAACTGATCTCTTTCGTTTTCCAGTGCAAGGGTCAGTTTGAAGTTTCTGTAAAAGAGTTCAGACAGTTTGGGATATCATTTAAGGATATGTCGGATAGCATAATGATGTCCAAACTGATGAAGTTCTTGCAAGAGATCTGAAGACTGTACAACATGTATACCATGGCCAGTTTGCTACAGGTTACAGCCTGCCACCATGTTTAGCTTTTGGACACTTGTGCCTGAAAATGTGCCATCTTGCATATTTGCAGATCTTTACAGGCAAACATTTATTCTAAGCAACAGCATGCCCTGAAACGTTGAAGGGGGGGGGGGGGGGGGGGGGGGGGGGGGGAACGCCGAGAGAGCATGGATTTATGCCAAACTATGCTGATGAATTGGGTTTGAAAGTATTTTGTGTGAGAATTTTTTTGTTTTACTGTGTAGTTAATGCCAGGTGGATACTACACAGAAGACACCTGGCAGTGCGATGGCAGGTGAAAATTAAACAAATACCTCTCCCTTCCTCCCACCCTCCTTGTGAACATTGGCTTGACAATGAAAATTTTTCACACGTCCATTGGCTGTCTTTTGGACATTGTTGTACCAAGTGAGCATTAGTGCTCCTTGTGAACATTGGCTCGACAATGAAAATTTTTCATACGTCCATTGGCCGTCTTTTGGACATTGTTGTACCAAGTGAGCATTAGTGCTTTCCCTTATGAGAGCAAATTAATGAGAGTATGTGTGCGCATGTTTGCTCTTTTACTTTTAAAGGGGGGCACATTGAATGGTGATACATTTTTTCAAGCAGTGTAATCGGATGAAATTGATTGTGGTATATACGTGTGTATGAGCTCATTCTTTGGGTGTGAAAACGACTGGGTTGGATTGTCATGTGCGAGTACTGATCGACAAGATATGATGAAAAACAAAAACAAAAGCAAGGCAGCAACTGTATTGTTTCATTCTTTTTTACAAATAGAAATTCTACTCGCGTAGGTTCCATAGATTTCAAGACATAATCATGATACACATTTTACTTCGTGATCGTTTGTTTTCATTTATTTGTGTTTTAATTAAGTAAGCAATTGTGCATATAAGAATTTTAAGTTGTAGAAATTCCTTATATTCTTAGCCTTTTACATGGAGATTTTTATTCTGAAAGTTTTTGTTGAAGTTGTTTTCAGTTGCTGACCTTTGACAACCTCTTGGCATGTTGTGTTGTGAAGTGAAGGGGATTATCTCTACAGTATGATGCTGCTTGGGTGGAAAGAATATTTCACCGAAAACTTGAGTGAACTTCCATCTGGACTGGAAAATTCATTGACTCGAGCGTCCACCCATGAGGTTCTTTCAGAACAGTTTCCCTGCCTTTCAGAAATTTTGTTCTAGAAATTTCCGGTCTGCGGGTCTTGTTTGTTTCGTTTTTTTTTTTTTTGTCTTTGTGGTTCATTCTTCTGTCTCCACAGAAAGTCTTGCATTTTTTTCCTCTTCAAAAGCTATTCCAGCTTTTTTGTTGTTGTTGTAATCTGACGACAAGATAATGACACTGTACCAACTGTCCAGAGGAGACGGTGCAGTGTCCAGGGAGGTTTTTTTGTTTTCTTTAATTTGTTAATGTTTCTTTTATTTTTTGTGTGCATTATTTTGTTGCCGTCACTTTCAATTGTTACTTTTTTTAATTCATTGTGTGTGTGTTAATTTTGCGTTAGTGGGGAAGTGAAAAAATAAGCACCCAGCAGGTCTGCTTTTAAACTGAGGATATTGTTTTTAAGTTAATGCACAGAGTTTGTATTGGTTTTTCTGCTGTTGATTGTGGGACAAGAGTTTATCTCCTGTGCATGGTGAACATACCTGAAAGGGTCATGTGGCCAACAGGTGATAAACAGTTTACACCAAGAAATTTACTTTGTGTCTAGACTTGAGTGCATAGACAGGCACCAAATTGCCTCCCTTGCTTCCACAGAATTTGAATTTATAAATCCATTGAAGATTATCTTGATCAGTTTTAGGCTTAATTTCTAGGAAGAAAGTGGGTAATATCTTGATTGTAAACTCTTGTTTAGTGCGTGGGGGGGTTGTTCTTGCGTCTCCGTTTCATTTGTGACATGCAAGTCTTTCCGGTGTGTGTAGGCGTTTTTTTCTTTATTATCAAACATGGAAGTGTGATAAAATGGATAGAATGAATATGTGGTTAAAAGCAGCAGTACAGTAGAACCAGCATAAGTAGTTATGCCATTTGAAGATTGTCAGTGTGATGAGTAGTGGAAGGTGTGGTCTATGTTAAAATAGAGTAATTTCTTTCTTAAAATTCACCTCCAATTCAAAGTGTGAGTACCCGAGCAACACAGATACAGTGCCAAACATAAAATGATGTAGGAACAACAAATAGATTGAACAAGAGTAATTTCTTTCTTAAAATTCACCTCCACCCTCTCTTACTTGTGGTGGACGTCCTGAGCAACTTAATTGTACTAGTTATGAAAAGAATTTTTCATTTTCTCAAGATTGTCAAAACTACTTAAAAGTATGGCTTGGGCTATATAATTTACTTAGACTTATGCGTTTTAAAGTGTGTGTACGAGTAACACAAGTATATGTGCCAAACATAAGATAAGATAAGATAATGTTGCTTATAGCCCAGCCGACCGCAAAGGGCCACATCGGGCTGTCGCACGTTAAAATCAACTCACCAGTCATTGAAAAAAAACAAAAAAACTTTCACACATCTCTTTAAATGACATCGTCTAAAAACGTACCAGAAACTTCGTTAAAAATCTTTCTTCCGTAAAATCTTAAATCAGATGAAAAATGTCAATCTCTCTCAAAAAGTCAAGGATCACATCAGGCGGGACATCCCTGAACAGGATCTTCATGGACTCCGCCGTAAAATGTTTGTGTTCACATCGTGCAAGTCCCAACACTCTAAAAGAACATGTTTCATTGTGAGTGGCGCATGACATGGAATGCACCACGGAGCTTCTTCACTCTTTAAAAGGTAAGCATGGGTAAAATACGAATGGCCGGTGTGTAGCCGGCACAGAACCGTTTCCTCTTTACGACCTCCTGACGTGGATGGGAGGAAGTCCTTAAGGTTTGGACGGATCTGAAAGAGTTTGTTATTCGTCTGTGTGTTCCAATCTCTTGCCAGAGGACCAGAGCAATTTCACACACAAACTTTAATTTTGTTAGATTGAAATATACACTGTAAGGTATAGGTAATATTGCTTAGAGCCCAGCTGACTGCAAAAGGCCATATCAGGGCTGTCCCACGTTAAAATCAACTCAAGTCATCAAAAAAAAAAAAAAGAAAGAAAAAAATGCCATTCATGCATTCTTTAAATACACCTTCTAAAACGCACCAGAAACTTTGTTAAAAATCCATCTTCCATAAAATCTTGGATCAGATGAAAAGTGTTAATCTCTTTCAGAAACTTAAAGATCACATCTCTGAACAAAGTCTTCATGGGGTCTGGGGTTTGCTGATTTGTAAATCAAACAAAATGTCAGTTTTGCCTCGCTTGCAGTGGCCCATTATCGCACAGGGAAGGGAGGATGTGTATATGCGTTTGTGAAACGTCTCGATGTAGGTAGAGTAGATGGACATGTGGCTTGATCTCGGTGGGAGTATAAGGACAGATGGTTATTGGAGCCTGCTTGGAGAGGCTGTGAGATCTCTGTTGACACTGCCACATTTAGTGTGGATTCTTGTTCCTGCACTGGGACTGTGTAAGTGCAACAGTGTTCTAGGCTCTGTAGCGGCTACAAAATCTGATTTGCAGGCGAGTGGTTAGGGCTCCGGTTTAAAAAGTCCTTACACTTGTTTAGAACTTTAAAAGTGAAAGGTCTCGGGAGACTAAGGTACAAAACGCCTTTCCCTTTTCTTTTCTATATTTCAGTTTCTTCACTCAGGTGTTGTGGATTTTAACCAGTGGCATAGGTAATCAAGGAAATAGTCTATGAAGTATGTAATTACTTGCTGAAATGCAATTAGTCTGGGCACGAAAATTGTCACCTACTACAAAGCATTTAGACAGTCAGCATTCTTTGTTATATATCTTTACAGATTCTTATCAGATATGGTAAGGTATTGTCCTGTCAAAAGATAAGGCGTGAATGCAAACAGATGCAGTCTCATGACTTAGAAACTAGGCGCCATGTACTTTTTTTCTTATTGTTCACATAGAATCTTAGAATAGTAAGGGAGATATACATTCCCTTCTCTGGCATACATTGGGGTCTTAAGTTTTACACTGTAAAGGTCCGTTTCCTAGTTTTATGGGGAGTGTGTTTGGGCCAGTTCTTTCCTTTTCAAGCTTCACGTTTCGGGTGTTTGTCCGAGGAACATGACAGCCATGGGAAGGGGGCTTGAGTCATCTTGGTTGAACAGAGAAATGGAGCTTTTCCATATGTGCAGGGTAACATAAAGCAGTTTGGTTCAAACATGACAGCCTGTTAGATTTCAGAGATTTTCAGCTTTTTGAATACCGAGATGTGAAGTTACATAGTCTGCCATGTGTGAGAACAAGGTGTGTTATGGAATCCCCCGATTGTTGGCCTTCAGGATGTGGCATGGGTGGAGAAGAAAGTGTCTGGCCTGTCCATGGGATTCTCAAATCTTAACAGACAGGGCGGCAAAAATCGTGCTGTGGCAACACTGCTGCATACAAAACATGAGGGAAAGTCAGCGAGGCAAAATCATAAAGTTAGCTAACTTTATGATCTTATGATTTTGCCTCCCTGACTTATGAAGTTCGCTATGTTATGAACTTAGCATTACTGTTTCCTGTAAATGTATGTATTACAACAGAATGTATTTTTCACACATCCTGACTACACATTAATTGCAGAAAAATTGCAGTGAATAAGCTTGTCACAAGAGTACAGAAATTGATTGTTTAGGCCACTTGAAAAAACATACAAAAAAAAAGTTGCTTCAATATCAGTCATGCTACCACTTGCTATACATTCATGTTGGTTAAGTAGCATCAGAAAGTTGTTCTTTGTATTATTGTACCCAGCTGTGACGTTTCGTCGGACTGATCTAATCAGTTCATTTTTTTTTCAAAAATTGCAACAAATTTAGGGGCTTTTTTTACAATCCCCCACAGAAGGATTACCTATTTTCCCGGTCTTTGACCATGAAACCCCCCCCCAAAAAAAATTTTTTAAAAAATAAAATTTTTTTTAACAAAAAACCGCAGGGTTTTAAAAACCCAATACACCCAAAAAAACAGTCTGGGGACATGATATTAAAAATAAAATTAAAAGGGAATTTAAAAAGAAATTTTTGTTTAATTTGAGTTTTTTAAAAACCATTAAAAGCTTTGAAAAATTTATAACTGAATCAGACCTTCCTTTTTGAAATAAAATTTTTTTTTTAAAAGGTGTGGGTTTGTGACAGAAACCAAAGGTTTGTGCAAAGGAACCTACCAAAAAAAACCAAAAAACAACAAAAAAAACAAAAAACAAAAAAAAGAAAAGGGGGGGAAAACTTTGATTAAAACTTGGGTCTTTAAATCACAAATAACATTTTGTTGATTTGAGTTTTTTTAAAACAGTTCCCCCCACAAGACCCCAATTTTGAATAAAAATTTTATAGCAACATACGGGGAACATAGCATCTTTTTTACAAAAATTTTTCTTAAAAACATTAATTGTAAATTTTCGTTGTGACAAAGCCGTGCGGTTTGGGGGACAGGAAACCCCCCCCTAAAAACCCCAAAAAAAAAAAAATCCACAAAAGGGGAATTTTTTAATAAATTTAGGGAAAAAGGGGGCTGAAATTAATTTCCTCCACGAATAAAAAATGGTAAAGAATTTGGTTGTGGGGACACTATTTCGGACAAAATGGGGGGTCAGGGGAAAAAGGGGCAGTATTCCTATTTTCTATTGAAAATTTTTGTTAGATACGGCCCGGCTCATCCTTGTACCCTCCTCCCTGAAAAAAGGGATTCCCGGGGGGGTAAAAATTTGGGCTTGTTGGCCATTTTTTTTAAAATTTTGGTAACCCCTTTCCCCCTTTGGCAGTTTTTTTGGACTAAAAGTTAAATAATTTAAATCAATTGGAGTTTTTTGGATGTTTAAAAGTTAACAAAAAAGAAAAAAACGAACATAAAAAAACCTTTCAATTTTTTAAACTGTGGGTCTCCTTTAAAAAAAAAAAGCCTTTGGGGTCCTATCAGCTCCTAATTTCCGGGAAACCACTGGACTGTCTTTCCTTGGAAAACCCCCAACAGGAAGCTCCTGGCTTTGTGGACTTTTTTGAAAAAGTTGAAGTATATAAAAAGTTTAAAGGGGGAAAAGGCCATCGAAATTATAGACTGTGGTTGTGAAGTAAATTATAGTTCAGTAAAGACTCAAAATAAAAAGCCGGGGCTTCTTCATGTCATTTTTTATGAAGAGGGGGATGTTTAAAAGCATGTTGGAAAAATAACTTATTAAATGTAAATTTTAATTTTAAAAAAGCTTTTTTTGTCATATCTTATCAATCATATTCTGTTTTCAACAATTGTGACTATTTTTAATTTTTGCCAAAAACCCATTTTTAAAATTTTTGTTACAAAATCTATTTAGCAAATTTGATCTTAATCTTAAGCATAGGTTTTTGAATCCCCCGCCGTTTGTGGCCCTTTGCGGGGGCGGGCTAAAAGCAACATATCTTTGTTTGAACTCCTGCAAGCACTTCCAGTAAAAGGGGTGGATCTTGCTGCAAGTATTTACTACTTTTTATCCCTTTAAAACAAAGGGGAATGTAACCAATTCCAGCAAATCATTTCAAATGAAAAGGATACACAAAATGGAAATCGGACGCGAAATTTTTTGGGGTCGCCAGTCAGGGGGCGGACGGTTTTCCCCTGTGTGTGTGTCCCTAGGTTGGGGAAAAGGGGGGGGTGGTGGGGCTTAAGGGGCAATTTTGGGGGGTGCGACTTGAGGGAGCGCGCCTGACATTGTACCCCCATTCAGGATGAATAATAAAGGGGGCGCCGCAAATGAGGACGGGGCCAAACCCCCACATCCCATGTAGGGGCCTGGCCTAGGAGACCCCACCTCCGTCTCAAAGACCTCCAATGGCTCTGTGGTCAAAAATTTCTCCTGTGAAGTGTGGGAGTACGAGCACGAAGTGGGAAAAAATCACCAAGGGCAGGATGACCCGTCTCGCCCAGAAAATGGGCCCGGATGTCAGTCCAAAAGCTTTCTGGCCCCATTTCCAGGTGGCGGTCCCCCTTTTCCCCCAAGGCCAGGGCAGACCCACATCGGGGCAGGCAGTTACCACCCGTGATGGCCATGGGGCAGGTGTGCAGCCCTCAGATGATACGGGGCCCAGTGAGGATTATCCCTGTAAACCCCCCCCCTCACCTGCAGGCCTCCCACGCCCGGAGTCAGATGCTTTTCTTGCCAGCGCTGCAATCCCCAAGTACTCCAATCATCCACGCCTAAGCGATTGCAAGGGGCCCTTGGAAAAAAACGGGGTTGGGCTGACAAGAAGGCGCTCGTGAGGGGACCGGGAGAAGGGGCAACTTTTGGCGGGAGGCCTGAGTGCCTGGGTCTGTGAAGAGATGGTGATACCTGATGGAGCAAAACAAATTCAAAAAAAGCTTCTCTACATGTGTGTTTATTTGTTTTGTATGTGTGTGTTTGTGTGAGGTTTACGAAAAGAAACTTGTGTTGTTTGTGGTAAATACACATAGCATGAAACAAAAATGTTGCGGGGACGGGGGGGGCGGGGTTTTGGGTCTTATTCTTTCAGTGCATGTCGGAGATTTTAAAATAAAGCCCGTAGTTGATTTATGTTTCTTAAAGCCACCTTCTTTACCAAGTTACAACGGAAAAAAAATAATTTTTAAAAAACAAAATGAGCCGTAAAAAAACTTACCACAGGCTCCCACAGGGCTGGTCTCCAAGATGAGAAGGGACCAGTTCCACCCCAGAGGGAAGGGGGGGCGTCGTTTTGGGGGGATCCTTGCACATTGAACACCCCCCACAGGTGGATGGCGGCAGGGTGATGACGGGGGGGGTGGGCTGGGGTGAGGGGGGGCCCCAGAGGGGGGGGTGGTGGAAGGGGGGCCTCACCTCCTGTTTTGAGGGCCAAGGAACTGAATGGAGGGAATGGGGGTTTGGAAAGTCTTTAACTTGTTAAAGGGAAGGCAGAAGTGTTTGGGCCCTTTTGGGATAGACTGCTGCGGGAGATGTAAATTTCCCAAAAGAGCCCCCACCTGCTTTTTGAACATCGCCTACTCCATTCTGGCAAACATGCAAAAACATGTAAGGTGACGGTTTTGGATGGTATTCAGCTCTGAAGACTTACAGAAGGGAAATAAAAGCGGCCGGCACTTTTGGACTGCTTTTGGGGACTTTTCTGTGAATATTTTCTTCGGACCCCAGAAAAGGATCGCAGAAAATGTGAACATCCTCTTTTGGGGCTCTTGTTTCAAGATGAACCTTGAAGATTTCGTACTGCCCAAAAGTTTGGGAAAAGATTGCCCTTTGGACACTACAGCAGAGTGCATGGGTTTGAAACGCTTTTTCCCATCAGTGGACTCTTACCGTGCCTTGAACCAAAAAAATTTCTTTCAAAAGAGGCATTGAAGTTGGAAAGGGGAACAAAAGATGTAGCGAAAGACCTTTGGCTTGTCTGAGAAGCAACCACAGTCCATTGGCAATGGGGAGATGTCCAGCCTTGGGCCCCCGCGATGGGCAGGGGCCTTGGGTAAAGGGCTTGCACGGGCGTGTGGTCTGTTCTTGTCAGGTAAATGAACACCGGGTTTCGTGGTGGTGTCCTGCACACAGGGCATCTGAAATAGGTGACGTTGGATGAATAGTCACCTGGTCAGGGCCAATGTGCGCCTGAATTTTTTCCCCTGGTTTACAAGAAAATTTCCCAAAGGGCGAAATCCATGACCATACACACCACCCCCCAATGGAAAGGTTGGTTTTTCTTCATTTCAGAAAACTTTGACTCCAGTCTGCTGGGAAAAGTTTGCTGACCCAAAGAACCAAAACTCTTTGCAAAGTTCACCGAAAAGTTGCTGGAGGTTCCTCTCTTGGAGCAAAAACTTTGGGGGAAATGCGCTTACCTTTGGGGGTACTTTCTGGATCCCAGCAATGCCAGGTAGTTTTCCAGCATGACCAAGAAGTGGGGGGACGTGAGCAAAAGAATGCAAGCCAAGTCAGCACAAACCCCCATGCAGCAACTTTTTTTCTTTGGCACACGTAATTTAGTGCAACACATCCGCCATGCCGGGGTCCAGAATGTTTATTCTTTTGGGAGCCCGCAACAGAATTTTAGGTTTCCACTTCAGCTTTGTGTTTGTGCATAATCAAGCCGCCCCAGTTTTGCCTGTGCCAAAAAACGAAAGTGGGTGGGCACATTGGGAAATTGAAAAAGCTGATTTTCCCGGGCCCCTGGAAATGAAAAATCTTGGGCAGCTCTTTGAGTGGCGACCAGCATGCACTGTTTGCCCCCTTTTTTTTTTCTGACCCAACTTTTTGTTTAGGAAAAGGAGTGGCCGCTCCCAAAAAACTTTCTTTGCAAAGGGTCAGCTGGATTTTTCTTTTTTGGGTGTTGCTTTCTGCCCCTTCTCATGCCTTTTTTTTGGTTGTCCAGTGAACACCGCATGGCACTTTCTTCTTTGAAATTCCAAAGCCTTTGCAACACGAAAGATACCCGGGGCCCGCCTTTGGCTGAAAGTGCCGGGTTTAAAGACGCAGACAAGCGTTTTTGAAAAGATGGCCCATTCGGATCCGAAGAAATGGTTTTTGGAAAGGAAAGGAAACTTTTTCTTTTTGGGCTTTTCCTTTTGAATTAGGGGAAACAACGTACAAACAAACTTTCCCAGGACTCTTTGGGAAAGTGGATTTGGGCCCCCGCGTGCCTTCCGTTGGGCCTCTGGGGACCGTTTTCAAAAACTGTTGGAACTGTCGTTTACCTACTGAACACTGCTAGCCTCACACTAACTGCTTTACGTTCTTTCTGCCTAGGGGCCCCCTCCTTTTTTTCCCCGATAAAGTTGTCTTTCCTTTCCCTTTTTTTCTTTTCCCCCAGTTTTCCCCGGCATTTTTTTGCTTGCCTTCTCTTCCTCCCCCCATTTTGCTCCTAGTTTCCTCGCTAAACACTGTCCTAGTGAGCTTTTTTGTTTTTGGAGTTTCTTTCTTCCCCTCCTTTTGCTTTCAAATGTATTTTTGGCTTTGGTCTCCCCTTTTTCTTCAGATAGATTTTTTTCTGTAGGCCTTTTTTCATTTTTCTTTGTTCCAATCAAGTATTGTCATACTTGTCTGAGTCTTCTTTTAATTTTTCTGCCGTAAGCTTTTTCACCTCTCAGGGGATGAAAAAAAAGCTGTTTTTTTTAGGAGGGATGGGGGAGGGGTAGGGGGTTTTAAATTTCAGTTGGTAGGCTTTGCCCCCCTTTTTTGTCGAGTCGTCCGCATTGCGGGGTTTTTAAATTTGGGGTCTGTGTCTTGGGGTTCCAAAAGGAAAAAAGGTTGGGGTTTGGGTAGGGGGATAAAGCCTAACAAAAGAGTGTAAGAAAAAATTTTACTTATATCAAAAATATACGCAAAAAAAAATTTTAAACTTAATTAGTTTTGCAAAATATGATTTAATAGCCACCCCGGGGGCCCCCCCCACACACCACACACACACACACACACACACTAAGCTCTACACTCGAAAACGCAGGCAAACTACTTTGCATTTGCCCCCGCCGGTACCACACACCCACACCAACATTATTTTCAAACACCACACTCCTCACATACACCCAATTTCTCATTCACTCCGACAATATCACTTTGGGGGTAAATTTACCTAAAGCGAAAAGACGCAAACTAAAAAACAAAACACGCACACGCCGCACACTGGCGCACACAAAAACCCCAACACAGGAGCTTGTTTTCACTGGGAAATAATTTTAAAAAAAAAAATTTTAAAAGGTGTTCTGGTTTCTTGTGTGTGTGTGTGGGGTTTGTGATGTGATGTGTTTTATGTGTGTGTTGTTATATGGTTTGGGGTGTGGTGGTGTGTATGTGAACTGAAACGCCCATTTTGCTGTTGGTTTTAAAATCTTACAGCTGGGGGTTGTTATCTTTGTTCAAGCCGCGTCTCATCTTTTCCCATAGAAATGGGGAAGATGAAAAAATTTGAGGAAAAAATAACAACAGAACAAAAAAAAAATATCCAATCCCTTTTGGTTTTCTGCAAAAAAAAAACAAGACTAAAAGATTCATTTGTTTTAAAACAAGTATAAGCATAAGTAGGGGGCTAAAAACAATTTCGAAGGAACTTAATTTAAAACAAAAAGCGCTCTGCTTCCCTTTAGATTAAAAAAAATACAGCGAAAAGTGATTAGAACTAGTTGTTTTAGGTGGGAAAAAAAACGCCGGCAGTGAGTTCCCCTCCCCACCCAGCACGCAAACAAACGCCAGCGAAAATGACGATTAGCTTGCACAATCGGGAATGAATCACAAAGCAACAACGTTTGTGGCAATGTTCTCAACTCAAAAAAAAGAAATGGTAAAACGAAAGGGAAATTTTCTGAAAATGATCGGGCCGAAAAAAACCAAAAAAAATTCATTCCTGTCTCGACCTAGTTTGGTTTTACGGGCCAACAGTTATTATGTAAAAATAACGAATAGGAATATTTTGGTTTCCCCTTTTATGGGCGCCGGGAAAATTTTATTTCACTGATGCGACAAACCGCGCTGTTCTGTCCAAGTTACTGGATCATCGGCGAGACAAGAACCATAGAGCCTGAATTCCCGTCCTAAAAACACGCTCGTCGGAATTTTTTTCTATTACGAAACAAAACCCCACACTACAGATAAAAAAAAAAAAATCCACAACCCTGTTGCAAAACTGTTTGAATTGTTTCCCAAAAGAAAAACACTGAACGTGTTAAACAAGGAGAAAAAAAAGCTTTCTAAAGTGTGTCGGTCGGCACAAATACCATATGGTACGTTTTGGTCTTGACCCCCGGCGTTGTACAAAAGAAAAAAATCTATTTTTGAGTTTGTTTAATATTCCCGACGCACATGAACAACCACTTTCGTATTTAAAATTAAAAATTAATTTTCCTGTCTTTTTTTGAGTGATTTGAAAGGGGCTTTTCTTAAAACTGGCAAAACGTGTGCCGTAACAATCAAGAGTAGCGCCAGTTGACGAGTTGACGAGACGTGAAAACCAGGTTTTAAGAAAAAAGTGCGGTTTTTTAAATTAATTAAAAAAACCACTGACGAAAAAAACAATACTTTGGAAGAGAGTGTTACTTTTTTAAACGATTGAGAATGAGAAGAGCCGTAAAACCACCTTGAATAGATGCAGTCGGCACAAGCACTCGGTCCCCCACCTCTCACAAACTAGGAGAAGACAAAAGACCCCCAGCTCGGAATACTCACGATTTTTTTGCGGGAAAAAGGAGATGCCAGAATTTTTTTGGTAATGGTGTGGGGGGTTTTTTTTTTGGGGGTTTTTTCCCCCCTTTTTTTTTTTATTTTTGGGGGGGGGGGGGGGAAAAACCCGGGGAAACGTGTCCCTTTGGGAAAAAATATCCCAAAAAGAGGGTCTTGATTTTTTCACCTTTTTTTTATCGTGGGATTTAAAACGGGAAAAAATGTTTTTTTGGGCGAAATTTTTAATTTAAAAAGAAAAAAGGGTGGAAAAGCGCAAAAGGATTTAATGTTTTCCCCACTTCTGGGATTCTTTTTCTTTTTGGGGATTAAAATGATTAAATTTTATTTTTTGTCAAAATTCAATTTGGGCCCAAAATTTTTTTGGGAACAGGCCCTCGCACTATTTTGGTTTTCCTTTTTCTAAAATGGTTTTTAAAAAAAAAAAACCCAAAAGTCTTTTTTATATTTTTAAAAAAAGAGTTTTTCTATTTTCCTTTTTTGCCAAATATCCCAATTGGGTCCCAAAACTTTTCGGAAAGCCCTAACAAACGCCGTTTTGGCCAGGGGACTGGGATTTAAAAAAGGGGAAAAACACAACAAATTTTTCGAATCTTTTTAAAAATCAATCAAAGCAGTTAGTTTTCTTTATTTTTTTTTTTTTTTTTTTACGGGAAAAAAATTTTCGGGTTTTTTGGGTTTTTAAAATTTTTTTCCCCCACACAGTTTAAAAAAAAACCAAAAAAAAAAACCAAACGATGCCGAAAAACGGCCCCCGCTGGGGCCTAAAACGTTGGTTGAGTCAAAGGAAAATCAAAAAAATCAAAAAAATTTTTACCCCCGCCCCCTTTCCCCTGGGGGTTTAAAAGGTCAAATACCAAAGGCAAAAGTTTTTTAAAGCCTTTTCCTTTCAAAGCTTTTTATTTTTTTTTTTTAGTCCGAGTGGTTAAATTTTTGAAACGAGTTTTTTTTTGGGAAAAGGGCCAAAAATTTGGCCTTTTCCATCGATTTTTAAAAAAACTGATGAAAAAAGATATCAGTAATGGGCTTTACTTATGTCGATTCCCGTATTTCTGAACGGGTTACTGATTCCATTACACGATTACACAGAAAATCGTAGTTAAAAGCATAATAAAAATTCATGAACAGTAAACACGATATGGTGAGTTACAGAGAAGCTAAGAATAGACGAGGGTGTGATGCTTCTGAAATCGGAAAAATCCGCACATAAGCCGCATCGTTGTTTAAGCCGCAGGGTTTAAAGCTGGGGAAAAAAGTCGCGGCTTATAGTCCGAACTTTACGGTATATCAAATCAACCTATGGATACATTGCATTCTACTTTGTTGTAACCAACGGAAATACGATGACAATCCTGGAGCACTTCCAATAACATGTATGCCTACATTCATTAAGACATCTGTTCATGTACACCATTAACAAAGAATAAGAGTTTGCAATACATCGATCAAAGTTGGTCAAGTTATATATGATTTGTAGATATTTTTGTGACGGCCTCCCAGAAAATGATAAAGTCGCGCAGGACCGATTGCCACTGCGGGCAACAAAGAGTGGTGAGGGTCATTTTGGGGTAAAATGAGATTCTTACACCATCACATAGGGAAACCATTAAAGCATATTATGTTTGACTGATTTTACCGAAATTAATTAAGCTAAAAATGTGATTAAATGAATTTTTTTTTACTCTGTCATGGATTTTAAGCAGCACAGTGGCCTTATAAACAAACATTTCGCCACCAGCAATAGCAATGAAAAGGAATATTTTGATTCCAATGAAGAAACCAACAGCGAAGCTGACTGAGAGATTTCCCCATAGACTTTGACCGGCGTGTGTCAGTCTCAGCCTGTTGGACTCAAAATCAAAGATGGAAAAGAAAATATGCAGCTAGTTGTACGAATTGAAGAAAGTGCAGATCTGTCAGGTATAATGCTGTCGCGATAATGCCAAAAATTTGGTGACTGACGTATGCTACAGATACAGGTATGAACTGCAGTGGGCAGCCCTCTACCAGATCTACAAATGGCAGAACAGTTTACCTCTAACTGCATGCAGATCAAAATGATCATTTAATGCATTCCAGCTGCTGATGGCCAACATATGTGTGTGTGCATGTTTGTGGAGAGGAGGCACAGGTTTTGAACGTCGGGGATAGAGATATAGTGTGTGTGTGCGTGCGAGAGGACAGAGTTTCCACCCAGGCAACTGAAAAGGAAGAAGAAAGAATAAGGCTCAAGCATTTGTTTCTGATAAGATATGTGTTAATTATGAGTAAATGCTGTTTTTTATTATAGGATGTCATGAATTGTGAGTCCGGTATGTGTTAACGCACAGTACAAGAGAGCAACCTTTTTTCCCTCCAAGAACCCCCCCTTTTTTTTAAATGCTGGGCAAAATGAAACTAGAAAATACATATTAATTCAATCAATTGTGATAAATATCTGTGCTAAGATAACATTAAAAACAAAAGTATCAAATGAAAAAAAAAATCGGATTTTTCAGCGCCCTGAACAGCCGTTAAATACACCAATATATATATCTGACTGGGGATAAAATTCAATTACTGAAGTGTTTGCAATGATTATGATGGTTCCCCACATTTTCATAAGTTTACAGCAAAATTAAACCTTGGTTGCTAAGGAAAAATGGTAGGAGAAAGTAGGGAAACATTAAAGCCATTTTTCTTAGAATGGCCACCGTGTTAGTGGGACACTTGAAAGGGTCATAACTTTTTAATTTTTTAACGTACAGAAATTATTTATATATCATTGGAAAGGTCTTTTTCTCTTTCTGTCGATACACATATAAGTTCAAAATTCGACTTATCTATCATTTCGTGGGAGTTGGTCACATTTGTAAGCATTCAAAAGCTTGAAATCATTAAAGCACATGCCTCGATTGATCCTTTGGGATTCAGGAAAAATCTGGTTCTCTTTTGGGGAGCGCCATGTTTTTTTACACGCCTGAAGCATGGGAGCTAACCCAAGCAGAAAATAATGGGTTTTTTTGTGTTCTGTGACACATCTTGGTAGGTCAAATCTGGCTAATAATTAAACTAGCTGACAGAGTGACTGCTGTTTGTGGTTTCCATTGTACAGTGCTGAATGTTCTCAGACATCCCAAAACTTTATGACCAGTGTCAGAATTTCATGCTCCTTTTTTTTTTAATCCTCATAACTTGCCATTTTGTCGGCACTTGTAGATGCTGCAGGCTAGACTCGTCTGCCCTTTATCAGAACTTGAACCCGTTTGCCGATTGGTATGTGTATATTTTGTGACACGAAGTGCATTTTCTCCAATTAGATGAAATATAACAAGTATATTGTCAAGCAGTAAACGTACACTCTCTCCACAATGGATGTTGTGAAACGGTACGCGAAATTGGAACAATGTTGATGATCAGCTTTTGACAAAGGACAGTACCTGTGCGAGTTGAAATTAAATATGATATTAAGTTACCATTATGCAGGCCTTCAGTTGTTTCTGTTTTTGATGCATCTATGCTTCCACATTTCAGAGAATCATGCATGACTTGCTAACTTGTAAGAATAATAGTAGTAATGATTATTTACGGTGCTTAATCTTACATCATAAGCCCTAAGCGCTTACAAATACATGAAAAGTTAAAGAAAATATAAATGAAACCAATAAGATGATGAATATTGCAACAAGTACCATGCACCTACAAGCAAAGGTGCATATTGACACACGTACACACACACGATCCCACACTCACCGTCACACAACAACGGACACAACAGCATGCGCGTGCACACACTCGGTTGCGCACACACACACACGTTAGTAGTAGTAGTAGTAGTGATACATATGGTCGGCAAACTTTCCCAACTACTGTGAGTTGCGGTGTCCTTTTTTTTCCTCTTGTCTACTCAAAGTACAGGTGGGTTTGTTTTCATTTCTTTCTGATTTTTTTAAAAAACTAACACATTTTCATTACAATCACAAAAGTAAGCAACACACAGTACTGAAAATACATCATCTTGTATACAGAGTTGTGCATATAATAAACATGCATAATTATATTCATACATCAGTATTACATTATCATGTATACAGAGTTGTGCAAATAATAAACATGCATGTATTCATACATCATATTACATATGTACACAGAGTTGTATAAATAATAAACATGCATGTATTCATACATCAATATTGAACATCCTATTTGGCACCATACTGACAAAAGGCATAACTGACACAAACACTAGTCTGGCACTGGGAACCCTTTGCCCATCTGGCATCAACATCCAAAAAATAGCATGCGCCTATCCATCCCTACAACACGGCAGTACTCTCTGCAGACTTGTTACCATAATCCTGTATACCTCACCTGTATATAAGCCTCACTATTTACCTCGTGTATGTTGAAGCTATTTTCTCTTCTCATCCCTTTACAATCTCCATTTTCTTTACCAATCTATTCTTTACTCGCAAATCTACCCACCCCTTTTCTTACTGAGGTTTTCTTCAAAGTAGGTATACTTCCCTTTTTTATATATTTTTCTTTCCTTTCCTTTTTCTTCTTTTTTTTTTTTCGTTTCAGTAGTACTGCTAGTTTTGTACTCCTTTCCACCAGCTTCTTGTCATTAATCACATTAATTTCATCATAGTCACTTGTCATTAATCACATTAATTTCATCATAGTCACTAGCAGCAGTAGGGTCACCTGTTACAATTTCGGCCAAATCAGACAGATCACATTCTAACCAGTTCTGGTTGGGAGATGCAATCTGTGACCGTATTCGCTGGTTTTTAGACAATTGGCCAATCAGCATGAGTTTTAGTTGGATCATTAGCTCTTATCTGATAAATATTCATCAGGAAATGACTCAAACCATCCTAGGGTAGCTGTTACAAATTCACCCAATGTACATGCAATTTCGTCCAAAGACAGAGAACACTACTCTCCGTCTTTGGACGAAGTTGTATTGTGACCAGTTCACCAAGCTGTGAGCAGAGACACCTGTTTCTCTTTCTTTCTTTCTTTCTTTCTTTCTTCTTGTTTTCGTGTACGTTATTTCTGTATGTGTATGCACATGTATAGTTAAACCGAAGGCGATATTTAGCTGTCGTCGTTCACATTATTGTGGATAATTGAACATTTAAGCACATACAGCACAGGACTTCATATGGCTCAAGTGTCCTTGAGATTTGCAGATGTATGATTCAAATGGAGAGAGCGAGAGGGATGAGGAGAACAAGGTAGAAAAGGCGCTGGGAAAAGAGACATAGGCAGAAAGAAAGGGGAAGGGAGAGAGAAAGAGACAAAAAGAGAGGGAGGAAAAGTGTTTCATGCAGAAGACCATCAAAAACAATAGTCAGGTTCTCCAACGTATATGTTCTGAAAGTAAACGTGATTATCTTCAAAGCTGAACTTCAAACAACAAAACAAAAGTGATCATCTTCAAAGCTGAACTTCAAACAACACCACCAGCACCATTCGTCTAGTACTAGATATCGTCAAGTTGTCTTATTTTTCTTCATAGGAATGTCATGGGGAATTCCCTGTTTTGGTGGGTTTTCAGTTCAGTCAGCCTACAGTAGTGATGGAAGCAGGGGTGGGGGCCACAGTGGCAGCAGTGATGGAAGCAGAAGCGGGGAGCATCTTTGAGGTTTTCTGCCTCCTTCTCTCCTCTGTTCCTGGCCTGCTTTTCTCTTTCTTTCCTTTCCTTCTCTTCTCTCTTTCTTTCCTTTCCTTTTCTTCTCTATGGGCCACTTTCGCTCTGTACACTTCGTTGCTTGTCAGCAGTCGACGATTGCACGCTGTCCCTGGGGTCTTTTTGCTGGCTTCGCTCTTCGAAGGGTGTTCCAGGCCAAAGATGTTGTCCACTTCGTGTTAAACGGAAGGCTTTGGACTGCAGTGAACGAAGGGGAGCTCACCAATGCTATCGAGGTCAAGGCAGATGGGGGTCACCGCCTTCCACCTCGATCAGCAGTCCCTGTAGTCCTGCTACCTCCTCTGCCATGATTGGCAGTGCGACAGCTGAAGGGGGAGCTTCAGCCACAGTGTCCAGGCTGATGGAGGCTTCTGTGTTCATGCAGATGTGCTGCACGATGTCAGCCTGCTCCTCGGCCAGAACGGACATCGTTGTCGTGACTGCTGCAGTGCTGGGTGCGGGCCTTGTTTCAGGATCCATTGCAGGCATGTTCGCGTCAGTCCAAGGCAGCTGATGGGGGCAAAGGCCTCGGGGGGGGGAGGGGGGGGGGGGTGGTAATCTGGGTCCTGTCTACGGGGAATATGCCTGTGGCCTGGAATGCCTTCTGCGGTAGTTCAGGAGTCATCACCTCCTCCTACACCTGTCGCATTGTTCCAGGCCACGTTACCTTGTTGATCGTGCAGTCTTGGGTGCAATGACATGAATTCTGTACATTTGTTTGTGGGCCTTTTTAAAAGGACGGAAGACAACCCTGTCTAAGGGCTGCAAGTAATGGGTGGTGGGTGAGGGGGGCAGTGCCAGGATGTGGATGTCCTCCTGTCTTGCCAGCTCCAGGAACTTAATCACCTCATGGCTTCCGTGTGAATCCCTTATCAGGACTTGTGGACGGATTGGGCCGCAATGCTTCAAGAAGACAATCAGGAGCCATGCCAGTCCCAGGACGTTTTCCTTCCACCCGTTCGGTTAGTAAACTATCCACACAGGTCCTTTTGGGCCATCATGGGTGGCGAAGGATTGCACGGAACGCATGGTCTTCCCCTTCACCATGAACAGGGGCGGCATGGACCTGCCATCGGCACTAATGCACACAAGAGCAGTCAAACTTCCCCTCAAGTTGGCTGCTCTTGCATAAAGCTGCTTTCCCCCATGTTTAGCAACCACTTTGGCTGCTGACGGGGAAAACTGAAGCCCAGTTTCATCAACGTTCCAAAGAACATGGATCCTGGTGTTGAACTCATGCTCGGTCATGAAGTTTTGCAGATCATTGAAGTAACTATTTTTGAGCGTAGGGTTCATCCCTTGCATCCGGTTTGTACCGCACATCTCTAGGCTACGAATTATCAGCTCTGGCCGCCGCCTTTTCAGAGAACGCCAGTACTTCTGAGGGAAGATTGTTTTTAAACTGCGTTTTGAGACTCAGCTTTTGGGCTAGCAGGCCTACTTTTACGAGGAACTGTCCTTTCGTCAGCAGAAAGCCCGCACTGGCAGCATTAGTAACTTTTCTGACAATTCCTTCTTCGACTTCGTCAGGAATGCTATTGCTCCGTCCAGCTTTTTTGCCGAACCTTGATCTTCCCCTAGCGTAATCTTTTATCATACTTTTGAGCACACCAAACTCCAGCACCTTAACTCAGACTTTGGTTGATGATAGCATCCAGTGCTCATAGCGAATCCTGGGTACATTTACCATATGCACCTTTGTTTCTTTCAGGCATTTTGGGAACAGCTGTAACACACATAGCAAAAACAGTAGTACATATAAGCTAGATCGCGCATCACTTCTCACCCCCCCCCCCCCCACCCACCCCGCTCTTCTCTCTTACTCACTCTCTCCATTTAAAGGACAGTAAAACAAGCATGAAAAAGTACCAATCACTCACTAGGCTTCCATAGAAACAAAAACGAAAGAAATTAGGCTAGATCTGCATGGAATAGAAATTAAAAGTAGTCTCAGATCTTCCTTGCCTATGTCTTTTGACCATCTGGGCGAATTTGCATACTATGCTTACACATATACAATGCAATTTTGTCCAATTAAAAATGGTTAATAACTAATAATTTCACTATTAAACATCAAAAGTAAAGTAATATATGCAAACTACAATAATTGAAAAACAATTCCTGACAAAAATAGAAACACATATCGTAGAAAAAGACTTTACTCACAAGATTCAGCAGACGCACGTATTGATCAGCTCAATTCCTAAATCATGGTGCCAGAACCCACGCTGATGATGGCGTCCCATCTTTCGCGGGCTGTACGGATTTTTAGCAAGTGCTATAGTGTGTGCGATGAATCTATTGTTGGAAATTCCCAAAAGCTTTTCATTGGATGGGCGAATCTATTAATCAAAAAGAGAAGGAAGGATTGTGATTTTAACAGACTAACCAGGTAAATTTGCTTGGGGGACGAAATTGAAACTGGGGACCCTAATATCAAAGTTAGTCAACATCACTGTAATTTCTTTGTTCCTTCATTTGGGAACACATTAATTTTGTTTTTGCCCAAGTCCTTGATAAGTATCTTTCACATTTTCCATATCCGTCGTCTTCTCCTCCTCCTTACTATCATCATGGTTATTGCTTTGATTATCATGTCATTCCAACTATTCTCTTTCTCCTTCCTCCTCTTCTGTAATTATCGTTATTATTAATACCATTATCACTATCGTTAATATCAGTTAATTTATCCAATCATAATTTCACCCCATATCTCCCCTTCATCCTGTTTCATTCCATACTTTTAGTTCTTCACCCAATTCTTGCACCCTCATCGAAGACGTTTTCCCTCCGAGTTCATCGTTTTGAATGTTTTTGCCTTTAGTCACAAGACCTAACAGGTTGAAACATGTGTTTGTGTTCCTTGATTGATGGTGCAGTTAGTTCTGATCACGCACTTTTACAGGAGAGGCAGTACGAGAGTCTAGCGAAGTGCCTCGAATGTGTGTTCTTCGGCTCCCACCCACCCCCTTCCCTGAGACCTCCTGGAGTGGAGTACTGTCCCTGCCCCTCACTGTGGGACTTGGGTAGCCTGTGGACTATGGCCCTATTTCTTTTTCTGCAAACTTCCACCCATGTGCATGTTTGCAGTTTCACTAGCTCTACGTAAAGTCATGTGTGTGGACAAAGTGGAGACAAAAGCCCTGTTTTCGTGCAGCTACACTTATAAGAACTTTCTGACAAAATGAAAGGTGTAAAGACCTGTCCACTACCTTTGAAGGAATGACCATGATAAAATATCTGTTAACACAACAGTTTTACTCCAAGATACACAAGTTTGCAAAACTACATCGCACATTTTCACATCATCATGGTGTTTGAAGCATGTACGCAAGTATTTTCTGTTCAATGAAAATATTGTATGAAGGAGTATGATTGCGAGAAGTGGGAGAAAGGTAAGGGATGAAAGAGGGGGAGGGAGGGAAAGGCTATACTAATCACTTTCATCTCGTCTCTGATGAACCCTGTGACAATAAGTTTGCAAATTTTACAATCGTAAGCTTTGGAAGAGTGACAAATATGGGCTGACGATGGAAGAGTGATGAAATATGGATTGGTGAAGGAAGAGTGATGAAATATGGATTGAAGATTTGTTTTCGAAGCACATATCGAAGAGTATGCTATATGTTCATATGGAATACAAAAACTCTAGTGATATAAATATATATATTTCCTGTTTTCTGCCCCTCCTGTTTAAAAGGAACAGCAAAGTACACAGAACATAGCTCCTTCAGTTCATGCCAGATATTACCTCCCTGGGATTTTTGTTTTCACTCACTGGTATATTTTGTTTGGTCTTGGTAGAGGTTTGCAGTCTTCTGAGTGTCCTAGGTTATTTTGTTTTTTCAGTTTTCTTGTAATTCCACCGTGGTAATTCATAGTCAAGGCGTCAGGAGGTGGAGTGAATCAAAGTGAATCGCATCATGTAAATATTGTACCCTTCTATACTTAGGGACGATTTATTTCTCATGTAATGCATACAAGATACACTGTATATTTGAAGCCTCACGGGATTTTTTCTTCTTCTGCTTTTACAATACTTGAGTGGTCCAGAATTTGAGCATGAAATATGCAAGTTTTACTTTCACTGCCACTGACAGGATGTTTGAGAAAGGAGCAATAAAAGGAACATTTTGCCATATTTGCTATGACATTATGTGTGTGTGTGGGTTTTTTTTCAGTTTGTTTTGGCATGTTGCACACTCTTGTTCTCTCCCCCAGAAGAAAGAGCGAGTTTGTGTGTGGAGTGGTGGGGTAAGGGGGCAGTGTGTAGGCAGTACGTAGCAAACATTAACAGGCAACATGGTGTTACAAGGAATGCCATGACCGACTTTTAAATCAAATCTTGCATGCTAGCCTCGAAATTGACCCAACGGCAAAAAGTTAATGACACAAAGAGAGCTGGTACAGTATACATGCTGACTTGCGTGCCCATGTCATTGCATTATCTTTTGGCTAGCATCATCACTGAAGGAATTCCTGTTTCTTAGCCAGCAGCAAAATCACAGACACTAGCATGAGCTGCATATTACCAGTATATCACCATGCTTTGAACTTCTGGAGGAAACGGTTCTGACAAGAAAAGGGATAATTTGCATCCACAAAGATACCAGAACTGTTTTACAGGTGTTAGGAACATAGCACGTCATTTTGCTCTAAGTACAATTTATACCATTCCAACGTTGTTTTACTTTCACTTTTAGTTCTATAGTTTCTAGGTTCACTCTAACTTTCAATACAGGGTGAGGGAGAGAGGCTTTACACTCGTTTGATTTTATCAGTTTCTTTAAATTATATTGGTATGATATATTGCCGTACAGTACCAATGAAGTTTGAAATACAAAACTGTATCTTCAAACCCGGTGTATGATCAAATTCAGTCAACTTGATTTACAAGCAAAACTACCAAAGACATAGAGTTTGTTTGACAATAATGATAGTCTTACAGCTGGAAAATTAGCTGAAGCTGAAAAACGAAACTCACATTTACATGCTTGTTAGACTCATCTCGGTGTTTGCAGAGTAACTTTTTTTGTCCTACACACAGTTTGGGTTTACAACTGCTTGATCACGTACGACACAAACTTCAAGCTCTACTATGCTTGATAACTTCATAAGCATCTGACAATGTCTCTTTCAAAAAATCAGTTTGATAGAAATAGTGATGAAATGGTATGTGATTTTGACAACATGCAATTCTGTATTTGTGACAGTTTTTGCACATATCACTTTTCATGTCTTTTATCAGTGTATAAAGCAGCAATCAGAAATGGTCACATAACTGTTAAGAAAATGATAATTTTATACTACTGTTTCTTATTGCTGGAAATGTTAATCACAGATTTACTAGAAATACGATTCAGTGGCATCTTTATGAATGGGATGGCTGGAAAGCTCTTTGCAATATCTATCATTCTGCACAGTTTAATATTATTATGCTTTATACTTGCATTTGCTGAAAAAATGCCAATGTTAAAGTCTAACAAACACACACAGAGTAAACTGAAATTCCATGATTACATAAACTTGACTGTTACACATACAAGTCACAAATATATTATTCATATAGAAATAAAATCAAAAATAGAAAAGGAATAGGTCTGATATACTTACACATGGCAATCTCAATGATTGTTACACAGTTTAAAGAAGTCATTTTGCCTGCACAAACTATCCTCCCTCCTCCTCTGCATCCAGTCCACACACACAACATACTCACATATATACACACACATCTTCTCTATCATCCTAGGTAGGCTCCTAGATCAGTCACAGTGGCCCCCCTTGTACCCTCTTTATCTCTCTATTTCTTTTACGACTTACGTGTGAAAAGAAGTGAGTCTATGAAATCATACTATTTCAGTTGTCTGTATGTGCATTAGTATGCATGTTGTCTGTGCTAAACTAAAATCTGCACTTTCTCAATGATCACCAGGGTTAGCCACACCAGTCTTTGCATAACAGTAAATAGCATTTAAGACCCCTTTCCAACCATCCACTGCATGACGACATTAGCAAACTGATAATGGATGTAAATCTGTGATTCACATTTTCAGTGATATTTTCAATATGAAAAATTGACCTTTTCTTTAAAATTCTGATCCTTGCAATTAACAGTTTGTGCGCTGATAACAGACACAACATAAAATATGCAAAATATTGTTAACAAATGTTAAGTTGGAGTCTATCATAATAAGGCATTTTAATGCAATTTATACCTAGTAGAAAAGCTGATACAAATATATATCTATCAAAATATAGAGCTAAGACAAGCCACATACAGATTTTTCTTGTAAGATGTTACCAAGTAAAACTATTCGAGTTAATAGTGATTCATTGTGAATAAGCAAAAGAAACTGTGAAAGCAGAAACTGATCTCTCTAAACACTGTGACAATGCATTGTAGAGTTTTTACTGTTGACCAAATCACAAAAAGGTCTTAATCATGGGAAAATTTCATACGGCCCATCAACTGAATAAGACATCATAAAAAGACATATCTGGAAACTGGATGGCAGAGCAGCACCGATCTCAGGGGTAGAATTGTGATCACCACAGATGAAGACTTCTGGTGAAGATGCTGGTGTTGGGCGAACAGATGGGTGCCTCAGGAAAGATGGTTGCATTGGTAGACTGCACCATCTTCAGTAGTAAAGCTGAAGGAGCAGGGCATGTTGCTTAGGGTCATGATTTGCACTGGTTTCCAGGCTCCCTTGGCACACTGGACGTATGTTTGATCTCCAGTCTTCATAGGTGACAAGTTTCATGATGTCCAGTCATTGCAGGCCTTCTGTGCTGTCCGGAGATGAGTTTGCCAAGACATGAAGCTGTGACAAAGCAAACACAGCACACATTACAATTGTGACACTGTAGAGAATCCATAGCATGTCCTGTGTGATCTGAATGTTTCACTCCACACTCGAGGCCACATTTCCTCTGGAGTAGAGGAATGGTCTAGAGACGCCTAGTGATCACAAGAAAAATTTGACACAGCATGACAGTTCCTGAAATATTTCCTCTGGCATGGTTTGTGCCTTGTTCCAGTGAGAACTGACACAGAATACCAAAGCAGCCAAGAAGTCCAGTGGCATCGTCTCCTATGTTTCACAGCCAACATGTGAAGTTACAGCTCGCTCCGACAAGCATAAACAAGCAACAACTCGCCATGCCAATGCTAGCCCATGACAGATGTCATTAAAAAAAAAAAAAAAAAACATCCATCCACACTTCTTTCAGTGTTTACAATACAAAGACCAATTCCACATCCACACAAATGTTCAACAACACACCACCCTGCACACCTTCAGCCTTGACAGAAACTACACACTGAACAGGAACGAGGCATGAACCCACTACCAACCAAGTCCCACCCAACCCACTTCAGACATGTCCTTCCTGTACGATCCTTCACCCAGGATCACACCGACATGCTGGAACCTCTAAGCAATATTCCACAGAGGCAAAACCAGACAATAATGTACACCATGATCTCTGTCTACAGGAGATCGCCACCATTCCAGGACAGAATAAAACAAAAGAATCCAGAAAAACCAGCAAAAGAGGCCAACAACTGGCTGAAAATCAGACTCTTTCACATGTCAAAAGGACACAGCCAAAGAACACAGCTCATCATTACCCTCATCTGGGGTTTTCTTTTCCAGTATGCTGGTCAGTTTCAGGTTTTGCCACAATTCTTTTTTTTCCTTTTTCTAATGATTTGCTTTGTAGTGAATAATTGTGTGTTTCGTATCACTGGCATCAGAAATAGATTTTCTGTGAAGTAATGCTCATGATTCAACTATTCATTCAAAATAAAAAGAACGACAATGCCTGAAAGTGAAATTTGCTGGCAACAGTTCGTATCTTCTATGTTAAGTAGTGATTTGTAATGCGCAACATGTGCAGATACATCATTTTTCATTCATAAGCAAAACAAACATTTTTCATCTGAACTCAAGTATAAAAGTAGTTAGATTTTAAGAAGCGACTTGATCACAAAAAATGCCATGCTTGTTAAAGTAAGAATCACAGTCTGCACGTCATGTCAGCTTCACTGACTACATGACTGAAGTAAATTACCAAAGTAAAGCAAAAAATAAATATTGAAAAAAAAATCAATATACATATTACATTATTAAAACAAATAAATTGATCAGCGCCAACATTGCTGTTACGCTTAAAAGGGTCTGTCAGTGATGTGACCACTTCACTGTTTGCACTGTTGGCATTTCTTTAATTAAACACACACTGCAATTGATCAAATCAAATCTCCTGAGCCAAAGATTGTATCTAACATGTTTTTGAAGTCCGCTTGCCTCATTATTTCAAACCGTCACAGTTTGTTTTTTTATACCAAAACAATGGTTAGATTAATTCAATCTTCATAAGGCTTAACTTTCCTGCAAGTATCAGGTGTCCCTGTGGCTCAGTGGTTAGAGTGCGAGTCATTAAGTGGAAAATGAGCATGTCCAGAGGGTCATGGGTTCGAATCCCAGTCATGGCACGTCCCAAGATGGGAAACAAAAAGGGGCAGCAGAGGGACATCCGGAGTCATGAACCGGGTGTGGCCCAACCCCCCTAGAGTGTCAGGAGATAAGGGCCGAAACGCTTGCTTGGAGGGGGCTTCTCTTCTGAGGACTCTCTGCTGCCACGCTCTCCACGAGTTTCTTTCTACAATCTACCTCTAGATTCAGCACTAGGTTTCAAACCCAACCTTGTCATTACTATTTATTGCCCAAAATAATTGCAGACGCTTATTAAATTTCAATAATAAATGTCCATTTTCAGACAACAATCTCACCTTTCACAATGTTTTCAAATAACTTTTTGTTGCACTGCAATTTTACAGTTGAACTGATGACGGCCTCTGATCACAAACTGTTTTCAAAACGGCGACCAATTTTCAATCCAACCATCTTGGCCTGTTGATGTCCACCTGCAACATATATACAATAAACAAATCTATTTCTTTACAAAAGTCATCATGAAACATCCCTATAACTTTGTCGTTCGCCATATTTTCTGAATATATCTGCTCACTCTGTTAAATTAATACCAGCATTGCTGATATTCCTGCTTAACAGAGCTTTGGTGTCCTCCATTTGCAATCACCAACCTTTGAAAAATCCAATTGAAGTATATTTTGTTTGAAATCTGGGAAAATTTCTTGTCAAAATGTTTCTGAATCATCACTGGTTCACGTGATTTAGTCCACAAAAATGACAGAGTGCACAACTCACGCTTCTCATTTGACTAATATCACCAATGTTTGACATGTATTTTTGTGATTGCCATTTACATGCTGGCATGTTTCCCGATTCCTTAGGTAGGCTACACATCGGTGCCTTTCCAGAATGATGAGGGTTAAAATCTAGAGCTTTCCTAAATAGAAGGCTGAAATTGAAAAAGAAAAAAGGAAGGAAGGAAGGAAGTGAATACTTTTACAATCCTACACTCAACTAGCAAAGGAGGTGAATGAACCAATACCCAAACTTCACACCGCCAAAAGAGTACAGAAAGTCATGTCAAAGCCACCCACACATGGATAATGCAACTGAAGTGACACACACAAGCGTGTGAAACCAACAGAACTACTTTCACCCTGACTGACCAGGCTCTTACAGATCTGATGTCCCTCACTGTGTACCACGTAAACAGCCTCCTACTGACACATTTACTAAAAAGACCATCCGAGGAACAAAATCATCAATACTACTGTCAACAGTATCCTACACACCTGTAAATCTACCAAATCTAATTTTTTTTAAAATCAAAACGAACACTAAAGAAGTACTTCCAAGTTAACAGCTCTGATACAAGTGAACAACAAACTCTTATCATGGACTTAGACAATCAAAGAGACTTGGGCACAGCATGATATCTGCCACATTGGTACATGCGAGATGAAAGAGAGAAATGGTCCTTTTTGCGAACAGGTGGAGGCTAATGGCGTTGTACCGACATGGGTCTGGAGAAATAAAAGAGGAGGGGAAAGAGGGAGAGGGGTGGCAATGAGAGAGTATGGTGAAGTGACAGGTACTGAGAAGACAAGGCAAAAGTATTTTTATAATTCATATACAAATTTACATTCCTCTATCTTTTTTTTCTTTCTCTGTGAGTTGGCATGAGGGTAGGGAGATAGCAGGAAATAAATATTTCTATCCTCAGTTATAAATTTCACCAACTATGAAAAGGACAAAATCACACCAGGCAGGGATTCCTTTTTTCTTCTTTTTATAAATGTACGCTGACCTCCCTCTACCAATTATGAGTTACTCTACCACTGGACATTCTACAGGGTCTGTGTATAGCATCATTACAGAAACATAGGGAATGGGAGCAGTGCACATTACACTTGTGTAAAAACTTCAGTGTACTATATGTCAACATGATAAAACTGATTGTATTGGGGTTAGGGGTAGGGATGGATTAGATCATTTTTCAAAAGAGTAACCTCATAGTCAGGCAATGCTTGGAACAAGAAAAGATGCATGGAGAGTCATGAAGATAAGGGCTGCCCACTTTCTTTAACTGAACAGCACAGATCTACCTCCAGCTATACATTTCCATTGATTGGTGTGCTTCTGGACATTTTACCGGTTGAGCATAGGATCACTTATAACATTTTTTTAACAGAATGTGCACGTGTGACACCAAACTCTACTCTTGATGGAAATCGATGTATGTCCATTACATGCAAACAATGTTAATGTCTGAATGGAGTAACTGAACAAGAGCTGGTCCTCCAAAAGCTATCCAGTTCAAAAATAAATTTGAGGGAACTGCGAGTCTAGAATCAACCAGCTAACTGCTGAGAATTTATGTCCCCTTAAGTTTTTTTTTTTTTTTTTTTTTTTGCTGGTGAGTGGGCTGAATATTCTTTTCCACTCTTCTGCTGTGGAAGAGCTCGAAGGCAGGCAAAAAAGCCAATTCACATGGGTTTTTTTTAGACATAGCCCAGATGAAAACACACACATATTTCGATTATTCTGTCCTCTACCTAGCTATTGAGGGAATAACATTGCTTATGCCACACTTACCCTCCCTCATGGGTTGTCACACTTCAGGCTCTCTCCTCACATGCCTGTTAAAGATAAATGCACACTGAATAAACACACCCTGAATAAGCCAGTCAACTGTCAACAGACAGTAACTTTGCTGCAAAAAGTAATTTTGCTGCAAAAACAATTAGAAATGCTCACTTTGCATGTACCAGATTCACGAAACCTGTGATCACTAAGCCACTGGATACAGCCAAAGTTGTGCCTGTGGATGACAACGGAGATGGTATCCCGACACACTGCAGTGGGGTCACTGGTCATGTGTAACTGTTGGACATGAATCTGCTAGCCAACTGACATGTATTAGAACATTCAGTTGTTGTTGTTTTAATTCTCGTCATGAAATTGGTTACGTATAAGGTTACCAAAAGTGATATCTATCAGGCATGCATGTGGGCAAGCATGGGTTTAAAATATCCTCGGAATTTTCATGACAAGTGCACACAAGACATTTTTTAAAAAATAACTTACTCATCACAATTTAGCAAGCAGAAAAAGTAGGAACAAGAGACAAGAGTTCACTGCCGCTCATTAGACTTTTCTTACTGGTTGAGTTTATATCAGCATTTCATTTTTCCCCATAAGTCTGGAATCATCTGAAAAAAAGGGCTGAACACCATTTAGGGTGAAAAGAATGTTCAAATACCTTTAGCTCAGTTTGGTCAGCCAAATTCCCCTGTGCAAAGTCACTGGTGACATGGATCTTCCTTCTATGTTGTCCTTGGTGCCATGAGTCTTGTACCTGGTCTCATGGGTGTTCTCGATACATCATCCTTGGTGCAATGGGTCTCCATTGAACTGACGAGTTTGCCACCCTGAAGTCAAATGTAAAAGCATTAAAGATGATGTTTTCAAGGTCAG
>CM031616.1:24128443-24153443 GCA_018398815.1 Conus ventricosus | reverse complement strand
CTTGCCAAAACCATTCTACAAAGAACTGTGCGAGGAGGCAGAAGGAGAGGAAGACAGAGACAGAGATGGGAGGACATCAGTGTGTGTGTGCATGTGTGGGTGTGTGCGTGTGTGTGTGTGTGCGTGTGTGGGGTGGGGGTGGGGAGGGTGTGTGAGTGTTCATGTATATACAAATATATATAAATAACACAGGCTTTTATGTAACGATTTATGTCTTTTTTGTAATGTCTTATGTACTTGTGAAATGATGCGGAGCAGGAAAAAAATTTTCGATGGACAATAAAGTTGATTGAATTGATTGAATTAGATTGAATTGAATTGAATTGAATGGACTGGCCTCATGCTCAGCAACTGCTTAAGAGCGTCTGAGAACCGGAGGAGTGGAGGAAGCTGGTTGCGAAGTCTTCTGTGGCGCCCCAACGGTCTTCAAGATTTCGGGAAAGGTGATAGGTGACACAAATACTTCGACACCTTTTTCTCTTTACAATCCCGTGTGTGTATATGTTGGGGGGGGGGGGGGGGGGGGGGGGGGGGGGGAGGGGCGCGGAGTGGGCAGGTATTTAAGGTTGACCGTGTGAACACACGAAAGGCTGGAACGACTCCATGATAGTGTTTGACACCTTTTGCAGACAGATAAGAAAGCATTGCGTTGCAGAAGCGTAAGCTTACTTCAACTCCTGGATACAGTGTCATGCTCCTGACCAGAATGTTGCCAGTAGTAATCACTCTCGCGGCTTAAAATATCAATCGTATGATATTACATGATAGGAAATCATTCTTTTAAAAAAAAAAAATCTTCTTTTCCGTCGTAATCCGACAAAGTTTTTTTGCATTCTATCCGTCGGGAATTTTCCTTCCGATGATGTCAATCTAAAGCTAATCCCATGGCGAAGTGCAGGCCAGTCGGGAAGAGTACTGCACCAATCGTTTAACGAGTTGTATGAGTTTTATAGGGCTATAATTCCACAAGAATGGGATGGGTGACAGGAAACGGTTCCTTAACATTATGCGAATCTACGCACACTGATCTCGTAAACAAGTGTAATGAAATCCATCAAAAGATATAAGAGTTCATGGTACGGACATCATAATACTGACAAACATATGGATGAACCAAAATCAACATCCGCGTTTGCAGGAAAACAGAAATGTTGGGAAGTTCCTGTTCTGTATGTTGACTATTTCATCCAGTCGTTCAGCAAGCTTGGTGTGTTCTTGTTCGCTGCCTGCCAGGCCGTTGATGATATCTGCAAATGAAGGCTTGTGATGGTTCTTTCTCCAGTTTTGACTGTGCTGACATGACAAGTGCATCAGTCATGATGTCTTAAAAAAATATGTCGAAAAGTAAGAGAGATAGAAGGTATCTCTGACGAACTCCAACTGAAATATGGAACCACTCTCCAGCAGTACCTGAATGAGCACTGCACCAGTGATTTGGAGTACAGTTGCTAGATGGTATTAATAAGCTTCTATTTGCTGTTAAATCTCTTCATTGTGGCCCATGGTGCCTCCTGCAGACACTGTCGAATGCTTTCTTGGAGTCTATGAAGATGTGGCAGAACTCCCTTTGGTGCTGGAGATGTGTTTTTTTTCACAATGGGTACGTAGGTTAAGTATCTATTCGACGGCACTTCTGCCTTTTCGGAACTCAGCCTATACTTCAGCAGTGATGGTTATCTGCTTGCAGCTGCAATCCGTTCAAAATGATTTTCAGCATCACTTTGCTGGCACGGCTTACAGTCGGTAGTTCTGGCAGCGTAGTCAGTGCTTTCTTGTGAAGGGTGACGATTAGTGACTGAGTCCATGGCGTGGGCCGCTGAGTCCCCAGTGTGCCATATTAGGATACCCGTTACTGCATCTCAGCCATACGCCGAGAAGACCAAGTTGATGGTCAGCCACCTCATCATCATCATCATCGATGCTGATATAACTGTCCTGGCACGGTCAGACGCTAGAATATGGTCAATAGTTCACTCACCTGGGATCAGTCAATAGTGATGAGGGATCGAAACCAGAAATCTTCTCCAGGGCAGCGAAGACATCCCCGAAACACCTGTATGGATGGACGAGAACATTTCCATGAAACACAAGATCAGGATCCTGTGGGCACTGGTGGGGCCGCTATATTCCGTCTTTCTGCGCGCATGCAAGACAAAGACCTTCACAGCGGATCTGGAACGAAGAATCCAAGCCATGGAAATGAGGTGTTACCACAAGACACTAAACATCAGATACACTAATCATACCACCAGTCAACATGTGTGTTAAACCACCAGGCAGCACACAGGACCATATGAAGACCTGCTGACTCGTTTAGAAAAAAAAAAATCAACGGCATAGTCGTGTAACAAGATGCGATGACCTGGCTAAAACAATCCATCAGGAAACTACTGAGGAAGGAGATGGGGGAGAATAAAGAAAAAAAAGCGATGTACTGACAAGATTCATCGTAGAGCGGATGAGGAAAACGTTTGCAGAGACCCCGGCCAGGCGCACAACCGACAGAACTGGAGGAACCTAATGAACTGTTCACTGTGGTCCCCCAGTGACTCCTTACTTACACTTACTTAGATGCTCCCGCGTCTTGCGACGCATGTCAGGTCGCTCCACTGTGCACGGTCCTCAGCCAGTCTGCTGGTGTCACGCCATCCTCTGTCAACGAGTCTGAGGGTTTCTCTCCACTGTCTGTCGCAAGCTCATCCTGGGTCCTGCGTCGTCCTCTTTTTCTCTGGCCTGCTGGGTCCATTTAATGCCTGGTTTGTAGGCTTGGCGAGGGTAGTCTCAAGACATGACCCAGCCAGCGGAAGCGCCGTCTGCAGATGATGGTTGATACGGGGAGCTGTTTGGGCCTCTCCCTGACCTCTCCATTTGGTATAAAGTCTGACCATTTGATGCCCAAGATCTACGTAGGCACTTAGTATCAAAAGCGTCGAGTTCTTCTCTGGTGGTCTTGAGTTGCTGGGTTTCACAGCCATATAGCAGAGCTGAAATCACACTAAAGTTATAAAACTTTAATTTGATTCAAAGGGAATTTTTTTGCTGTTCCATATTTTGTTCAGCTGATTGAATGCTGATGTTGTCTTCCCAATACGACATTAGTTCATGTCGAGGTCATTGGCGTTGTTGATGGAGCTGCCTAGGTCACTCCGTACGGAAAAAAGATTATCCGGGGTGTGTTTTTTTTTTCATAAATTCTATGTTGACATTTTGTTGACGTCAAATGCCAGACAAACCACACTTGGCAGGGTGTCGTGACCTTTTCTGCCGCCCTTTTTAGTGCACCAGAGAGTCTCTCCTCTGGGTCTGTTTAGCCCCCGAATGATGTTCCTGAATTTGATTGACAACGATTTCCATCAATGACCATTTCACCGAAGACGGCAGAACGGGAAAGGAAGACCTAATCAAGGGAGACAAGGCCGATGCAGCAGCACCAGAATTACTTCCTTTACTACCTCGTCAGCAGGCGGTCCCTGTCTCCCTCCCCCTCCCAACCCCCCCCCCCCCCCCCCCCCCCCCTCCCCGCACGCTCCCTTCACGCCACCTTCACCTCCCAACTCGCTCTCAGTCACACACACACACACCACGCACGCACGCAACGCAACACACAAACACACTGTGTGCTACACTGTATGTGTGTGTGCGTGTCCCTCTCTCTCTCTCTCCTTTTCTCTCTCTCTCTCTCTCTCCTCTTCTCTCTTCTCTCTCTCTCTCTCTCCCCTCTCTCTCTCTCGTTACTATGCATCTCTTGCACCGATTCGGTCTCTGTCATTAATGTCCTGTCTCCATCTCGTTCACTTGTGCCCATCTCTTCGTCTCACTCACTCGCAGTGTCTGTCTGTGAGTCTGGCTGCGATCTCTCTTCTCTCTGACAGTCTGAGAACAGAATGCTTAGTCGGCCAGAATCGTCTCGGGACACGGGCAATAGATCCTAACATCAGGATTGAGAGAGAGAAAGAGAGAGAGAGAGAGAGAGAGAGAGAGAGAGAGAGAGAAGAGAGAGAGAGAGAGAGAGAGAGAGCACACTCACGCGCATGTTCTATGCGATGTCGTCAGTGTGCGCTAGAACGCGAATCGGATCCATGCTGTTATGGGGAGTGGAACTTAGGGGACGGGGTGGGGGGTGGGGGTGGGGGTGGGGCGGATGTGTGCATGTGTCACGGTGAAAAAACGTTTGTGTGTGTTCATGCAACGTGTTCATGAGTTAAATGTGCGTGCTGTCCGCTTCCAGCCCTCAACCGATTTTTCCATCAGTGGTTGGCTGCTTGCCGAAAACAAGCCCACCCCCTCCCACACCTCTACGTCGTTAAAACCACCCTCTCCACCCCCCACCCCCCTGTACCCTCACTACCTCCACTTACCCCCCCCCCCCCCCCCCCCCCCTCCACCTCCCTCATTTACGTTGTCTGGCACTGGCTGAAAACGAAGCTCAGTTAGCAGCAATTAGAACGACTTCACAGCTGTACACTGCGGCACGGTGCGCCATGGCTCTGTTCACGTTAAACGACTGCCAAATCCAGCCGAACTTTCAGCAGCCTTGTTCCTTGCCGAATTGACGTTGCAAAACGAGATTCACGCATAGTAATAACGTTTAGTTTGCCCTGTGGTTGGCATAGAATAGACCCACTGCCCTGCCATGCATGTCGTAAGAGGCGACTAAGGCAGGACCACCTCGCCCCGAGGATAAAGGGGTTTTTGCGTGGGGCTAACAACCCTGCCTGTGAAAAAAGACGAGTTACAGAAGCATCGACGACAATGAACCAAAGCATTCACCTGGCAATGAAGGGTCTCCATCCCGGAGACTTATGACGCAGTGCAATGAAAGCCGAAAGGAACTGCAAGGCCGACTCCCCTTCTAACACCCAGGACAACAACGAAAGTAGCCACATGGAACATCAGACGATGTTTGAAACAGGAAAAACCATCCAAGTTGCGAGAGAGATGAAAAACTACAAGATCGGAGTGCTGGGACTGAGTGAGACAAGGTGGCTACAATCAGGACAGCTGAGACTTTCATCTGAGAACAGCTGCTGTACTCAGGACACACAGAGGAGGGAGCCCCCCATACTGAGGGTGGGGCCCTGATGCTGGCACCGGAGGCACAAGGGGCACTCATCGGATGGGAACCTGTCAACTCCCGCATCATCACAGCCAAGTTTACCACGAAGAAGAATGACATCAGGCTGAACATCATCCAGTGCTATGCTCCCACCAATGATGCGGAAGAAGAGAAGAAAGATGACTTCTATCAGCAACTACAGACAGTGATAGACAAAAGAGGAGCAAAGGACATAACCATACTGATGGGAGATTTTAACGCCAAGATCGGAAGGGACAACACAGGCTACGAGGACATCATGGGGACACATGGACTGGGACAGATGAACGAGAATGGTGAGCGTTTTGCAGACCTGTGCGCCCTGAACCAGCTGGTGATAGGAGGGAAACATCTTCCCACACAAGCGCATCCACAAGGCCACATGGAGATCCCCGAACCATGTCACGGAGAACCAGATTGACCACATCTGCATTAGCCGCAAATTCAGGAGATCATGGCGGGATGTACGAGTGATGAAAAGGTGCTGACGTGTCATCAGACCACCACCTTCTTTTAACAACAGTGAGACTTCGCCTCAAGAGATTCACCAACACCAACAACACACGTACAAGGTACAATGTCGGACTGCTCCGGAACAGGACACACAAGCAGCATTCCAAATCAGCCTTTCCAACAGGTTCCAGCCGCTACAAGAGCTGATAGAAGACAGTGAGACGGACATCGAGACACAGTGGGAACACTGCAAGAAGCTCTGGCATGACACATGTGAAGAGATCCTTGCAAGAAGAAGGCCCAGCACAAAGAATGGATCTCTGCTGACACCATCCACAAGTTGGAAACAAGGAGAGAGAAGAAAACTACGCTGAACACGAGCCGAACAAGAGCAGCTAAGGCAAAGGCACAGGAAGAGCACACAGCAGCGAATGGAGAAGTAAAGAAGAGCATCAAGAAGGACAAGAGGGACTACTTTGACGACCTGGCCACCAAGCAGAGGCAGCAGCCGACAGAGGAACCTGAAGACCTGTAAACCCGGTGACCAAGAAGCTGACGGTAAGTTCCAGCAGACAGACAAGCCAGTGAAGGACAAGAACGGAAACCCACTGACAACAACCGAGGAACAGCTGAAACGATGGGCAGAACACTTCAGGGAGCTGCTGAACCGCCCCGCCCCTGACGCACCACCAGACATCCCACCTGCAGAGACTGACCTGCCCATCAGCTGTGACAAACCCTCAAAGGGAGAGATCAAGAAGGCCATCATGACTCTGAAAAATGGGAAGGCTGCACGAGATACCAGCAGAAGCCATCAAAGCAGACATAGAGACAGCTGTCAACATGCTATACAGCCTCTTCAGCAAGATCTGGTAGAAGGAGGAGGTACCGGCTCAGTGGAAAGAAGGAATCGTCATCAAGCTGCCGAAGAAAGGAGACCTCAGGACTGCAGCAACTACCGAGGATCATGCCCTGTCAACGCCAGCAAGGTTCTCAACAGGGTTCTACTGGAGAGAATGAAAGAGGCTGTCGACCCCAAGCTCCGAGACCAGCAGGCAGGCTTCCGGCAGAACAAATCATGTGCTGACCAATCGCCAGCCTGCGCATCATCGTGGAGCAGTCGCTGGAGTGGAACTCCCCCCTTTACATCAACTTCAAGATTATGAGAAGGCCTTCGACAGTGTGGACAGAGAGATGCTGTGGAAGCTGCTGAGGCATTACGGAGTCCCAGAGAAGATCATCTCCCTCATCCGGTGCACCTACCAGGGCATGAACTGCAGGGTTGCCCACGCCGGCCACCTGTCCGAAAGTTTCGAGGTGAAGACCGGAGTTCGGCAGGGATGCCTGCTGTCGCCGTTCCTCTTCCTCCTGGTCATTGACTGATCATGAAGACCACTACAACAGGCAGAAACAACAGTATACAGTGACACTCTGGACGCAGCTCGACGACCTTGACTTCGCTGACGACCTGGCGCTCCTGTCACACAGCCACAGCCAGAGCAGGACAAGACCACTCGCTTGGAGACCACATCAGCCGGGACAGGGCTCAAGATAACAGGAAGAAGACCGAGCTGATGAAAATCAACACCACTGCCAACACACCAGTCACAGTCGATGGAGAGCCCATCAGGGAGGTGAGTCTTTCGTCTACCTGGGAAGCGTGTTTGACCAACAGGGAGGCACGGACAGAGACGTCACAGCCAGAATCGGCAAGGCAAAAGCAGCTTTCGTCATGCTCAAGAACATCTGGGCATCTGGAGGAATTAGCATAAGAACCAAACTCCGCATCTTCAAATCCAATGTGAAATCAATTCTGCTCTACGGATGCGAGACGTGGCGGACAACACAGACGATGCAACAAAAGATTCAGACATTCTCAACACCTGTCTGAGGCGCATCTACAAAATCCGATGGCAGGACAAGGTCCGAAACGAAGATCTGTGGGAGCGTGCGGGACAGGAACCAGTGGCCAAGCAGATACTGCGAAGGAAGTGGGGCTGGATCGGACACACCCTCAGGAAGCCAGCATCCAGCACCACACGCCAAGCCCTGACCTGGAACGCGCAGGAAAGAGAAAGAGAGGCCGCCTCGCAACAGCTGGAGACGAGACACTGAGGCGGAGTTGAAACAACAAGGGACAAACTGGACTGGAATGACCAAACAGCCCAGAACAGAGTGCGATGGCGAAGGGGCGTTGATGGCCTATGCTCCACCGGGAGCGACGGCATAAATGAATGATGAATGAATAACGTTTAGTGAAATGTGAACGCCCGTGAACACGTTTTCCGTTTCAGTTTCAGTCATATCAGAGCCCAGATGACCACACTGAGGCCTTTCAGGTCTAGCACAACGCGGAGAAAGAAAACGTTCTGTCCTGGGAGTAAGCAACGAATGCAGTCTTCTTCTTCTTCTTCTTCTTCTTCATCATCACCATCACCATCACCATCACCACCACCACCACCATCATCATCATCATCATCATCATCATCATCTTCTTCTTCTTCTTCTTCTTCTTCTTCTTCGCCCTTGACTCGGTGGGCATTCACTGGCGCACCACACCGAAGAACAGTTTACTTGGAGGTTGAATACCAGGGCCGGGTCTCTGAAAATGTCTTCCCTGTCCACTCTACAATGTTGTCAGTCCATTCTTTTTTGTTGTTGTTGTTGTTTTCCCCTTGTCTTCCCCTTCGTCACCCTCCTTCGACAGTTTCCTGGAAGACTGTTTTAGTAAGGCCACTAGATCTTGTTACACGACCATAGCAACGCAGTTTTCTTTCTGGACTGATGTCAGTAGATCTACATGTGGTCCTAAGCGTTGCCTGATGGTTTGACTTGCTTGTTGACCGGCGGTATGATCAATGTGTCTCATGTTTAGCATCTTGCGATAACATCTCATGTCCATGACTTTGATTCTTCTTTCTAGATCCACCACGAGCATGCATGTCTCGCAAGCGTACAAGACAATGGACTGTGCCAGTGCACACAGAAGCCTAATCTTCTGTGGAGGTGTTCTCGTCCTTCCTATACAGGTTTGAACCTGAACGGTGCTGTGGGTGTCTTTGGTACCCATGAGAGGATTTCTGGTGTGGATTTCCTCACTGCCAGTGACTTGATCCTTGGGAATGCAGGCCAGCTGTCAAGACAAGCTGTGCGCAACATGCAGCTCACAACATGGCAGCTGAACTGCTGACGTTCGGAAGTGGACAAAACTAGACGGTGATGCAGTGCGAGCCATATCGCCGGACTTTTCACCCCCAGCTTACCATTTAAAACAAAAAAAAAAAAAGAAGAAGAAAAATTGAAGAGAAAAAACAGTTGAATTTTACAGTTTCTGTCCATACTGAACAGAATTATTATTCTCCCTATCTTGACGCCACACTACATCAAAGCAGCCGGCGCTTTACGTATTGTAACAAAGGGGGGAAGTGTTGATAATTAAAAGGAGAAAAAAAAGAAAGAAAGAAAAAAAAGAAAAAAAGGCCCAATAAATAGGCATAAGGGACAGAATAAATGAACAACAACAACAACAAAATAGTGGTCTGCAGTAGAGCAAGACAGCTGGGGAAAAGGGGAAAAGAGGCAGACTCAAAGAGAGTGGCCGACAGAAAGCAGACCGAACTATGTCTACTTTTTGAGTTTGCAATGGGACCGACGATAACAATCAAATCTGACGGGTATCAGTCGCTCTGCTCTCCCAGGCAGAGCTGACTTCTGTAGCGAGGGAGGTTCATCACTACTGTTTGTTCCTGAAACTCGTTCGTTTTTGCCGTTTCCACGTAGGCGTAAATCAATTTTCCCAGCATTCTCTTTCGTTGAAGCAGAAAGGAAACCGTGTAGCGTCTCGTGCTTGATGTTCTCTGGGAACAGGTTAACAGGGCAGGTCAAAGGTGACTGCAGGCGGAAATTGAAACACATTCTAAGAATAATTCCTAGTGATTCCGCCAGAAACAAGGACAAACAAATTACAAGACGAAATACGACGCGTTTCGACCTCTTAGGTCTTCTCCAGGCAAGATAAACCACATTGAGGACAATGAACACGAAGAACGAGCAGTCACTTATCTTCTCGTATTCGGCGCAAGATGGGCGTTGATTCAATTCGAGAAGACAAGTCTCCGTTTTCATCATCCGGAAAGTTGTTTATCTTGCCTGAAGAAGACCTAAGAGGTCGGAAACACGTCGCGTTTTGTCTTGTAATTTGTTTGTCCTCATTTTTGGCGGAATCACTGAGAATTGTTCTTATATAACGGGACAGGGCAAAGAAAACACATCTGGCGCAGTTTAAGTCTGGAAATGGTGGTTTGTGTGAGTATGAGAATAATTCACTTATCGAGTTCGGTTAGAAGAAGAAGAGGAAGACGAAGAAAAAGGACCCCCCCCCCCCCCCAAAAAAAAAAAAAATCAACCCATGTTCTCATCACCAATATTACATCCACCAAGTGATGATGCTTTCACCCATGTCTGTTACTTCGTCTGTCTGGCTGCAAGGTCACACCAGAACTAACCACCCGATTTGAACAAAAGGGAAAGAAGAAATGTGACCCAAGTGGCGAACCCATTCCACTCTGGCGGTGCTCCTAATTAAGGGGAGCATCCAAGCACAGTCAAATATGTAAAGGGGGAAAAAGACCCCCCCCCCCAAAAAAAAAAAAAAAAAAGAAAGAAAAAAAGCCCTTACTTCACCGATTTTTAACCAGTCTTCTGTCGAAACGGTCGAACAATGCCCGGGAGATGAACCCAGTGAATGTTGGTAAAACGATTTGCAATGTGGGTCCGGATCAAGTGGGCGCACCCAGACCCTGTAGGGCTTTGGCTGAGATCAGTGGTCTCCCTTCTGCCTGTCTAGTTAGTAGTGCTATTGTCATTCACCAGCGCTGGAACATGCCAAAGTTGAGACAGGAGTGCTTGGGGAGAAGAGGGGGTGGAATTGGAGGTGGGTAGAGTGTGTGTGTGTGGGGGGGGGGGGGGGGGGGGGGGGGGGAGGGAGGAGGCTGGACAGCGGGATTGGCCTGGGATGACGACGGGAAAGGACGGAGGGCGGGAGAGATGGTGTACGGGGTGGGGGGCAGGAGGTGATGGGAGGTGGAGTACAAAATGTCAATCCGGTAAAAAGTAGTGTCAAATTTTGACATTTTTGTACCAACTTTCCGGCAAAAAGTGTCATCCTGGTGACATTTTGTATCAGGCAGGTCACATATTCATGACCACACTGGAACAACATTGTCACAAAGATTAGTTTAAAAAGAAGGTTTCGCTCGGCACTGACCGTTACTGTTTTGTGATCCAGGTGCGCAAGGCACGCCAGCATCTGCTAATCTCTGCGTTGCCGCTGATTCCTTCTGATGGTGGTGATGGTGTCAACTGTGATAGTATAAGACTGGCAAAAAGCCAGTCCCTATCATGCCTGACTGCACTTGTCGCTGAACACAGTTGAGAACACGGAAAACACAATGTACTGCACAACATCTCAACAGCTGTGCCGTGCAAAAAAGACTTCGCCGGCTATTCTTCATCCTCTGTTTTTATCTTTTACTGCTTCAGTCGATTACACAGCAACCGGTGAACAGAGCTCCCGACAATTGCCAACCTGTAGATCGCTTACAAAATTCGGCGAATTACGTGCCCCCCCCCCCCCCACACACACACACACACACACACACACGCACGCACACACGCACGCACGCAAGCACGCACGCACGCGCGCGCGCACAGAAAAAAAAGTGAAAGAGAGAAAACACAAGAAAGGAGAACAAGCCACATTCAGCACATTACTACAATAAACACGCAAAGCCCTATGTCATCAATGAATAAAAATTTAATGGTAATGATGAAGGGGAAAAACAAATATTGTTCAACAATTTAAAAAACAAACTGAGTGCTATGGAAGACTATATAGTTTGGCACAAACCAACCAAAGAAAATCATGATAACGTGATTCAACCGTAAGTGGGAAACGACCAAGTGTATTCAATAACGGTATCATTGTCTTCAAAATCCTCTTCAACCCGTCGCACAAAAACTTGGCACGCAGTCGCCTACATCCTAAAACACTTGGGGAGATTTCGTATAAAGCATTCTGTGAAGTGTATGAAGAGGCAGTCAAACCAAAATATGTACACAATTTCAACAAAGGAAGAAAAAAAATGAGTAGCCAACAAAGCCCCCAACACTTCTCCCTATAAGGGAGAACGATCACCGACTCGGACAAGGAATGATGCGGAACTCTGCTTTACTCCTATCTTTCAAATCTGGAACCAAACACCGTGAAGCACACGGCTCGATCACAGCTCGTTTTTTCTTAAATCAAAAATATCGGAAAACACGGACTCTAAGACCCCGAGCTGTCGACCATCACTCGCCTTCAAAAGTGTTTTCTCTCCCTGCCAAAGATCGAAGTGAATTTGATGAGAGCACACTCTAAACGTTCTACAAATACCAAACACACGCACGTTTGCATATATTTTTTGACTAATTTAGATGAAGTATTTGACGGAAAGAAGCTATGTTTTAAAAGGAACTGCTATTATCTAGTCGGACTTTGAACATGGGTCCCTGAAACTCCATTTATTGCCAGAAAATGATATCCCTCCTCTTCTAATTGATCAGGAATGGTAGTTGTTTCGCTGCGTTACTTCGGACAGTGAGTACAGAGAACAGAATCAGACCGCGAGAAGTGCCGATCAAAACACTTACAAACAGAACAATGATAGCAATTACACAAAGGAAAAAAACCATGACGCTTTTTTAGTTGGTCAGAAGCTTTTGACGGGCACAAGTTTCAAATCTCTGTGTGTGTGTGTGTGTGTGTGCGTGCGTGCGTGCGTGTGTGCGTGTGTGTGTGTGTGTGTGTGTGTGTGTGTGTGCGTGTGTGTGTGTGTGTACGCGCGCGCGTGTATGCGTGTATGCGTGTATGTGTGTGTGTGTGTATGCGCGCGAGCGCGTGTATGTGTGTATGTATGTATGTGTGTGTGCATATGTGTGTGTGTGTGTGTGTGCGTGTGTGTATGTGTGTGTGTGTGTGTGTGTGTGTGTGTGTGTGTGTGTGTGTGTGCGCGCGCGCGTGTATATGTGTGTATATATGTGTGTGTGCGTGTGTGCGTGTGTGTGTGTGTGTGTGGTATGTGTGTACGTGTGTGTGTATGTGTGTGTGTGTGTGTGTGTGTGTGTGTGTGTGTGTGTGTGTGTGTGTGTGACAGAGAGAGAGGATACATTGTCCAATGGCTTAGTTGCGTGATAAAGCAGAAAGAAATGTCATTTTGGTCTCCATGCACTCAGTAACCACAAACAAATGGAAATTATAGCGCAGAACTGCTTTCTTCACGTAGAAATATACTGCTCTCTATGAAAAACATCACTATTTGCTGCATAGAAATTTCCTCTTTCTCAGAAAAAAAAACAACTTTTGACCATACCGTCTCCTTCGCCCCCCCCCCCCCCCCCCTTTTTTTTTTTTCCACTATCCATTTTTTTTCTCTTCAGAAAATCGCTTCCACAAACAAAATGAACTAAGTTTCTGAATTTCAACAAAATTTCTTTTGTCTACAGAAAGAATAGTGCAATCCACCCCCTCCCTTTTTTTTTTTTTTCTTTTTAACCAACGAAGAACATTTTTTTTTGTTCCTTTTCCCCATAGGGGGCCAAAAAGACACCGGCGTCTTTTTGGGGCGGGCGTCTTTTTGGGGTGTAATACCCCATCGAGAAATGAAGTCTGCCTGACCATTGCGGTTTCCAAAATATAGAAAGCTCATCCGGATTTTGATTTTTTTTTTTTTTTTTGGGGGGGGGGGGGGGGGGGGAGTTGAAGGAGGGGAGGGGTGCACACAGGCACGTTTCCTTCAACATGAAAGCCGAAAAAAGTCGCAATGATCTCTTTGCTTTTGCTCCCGATACTGAAACAACTAAAGACGCCAAGGGAGCTTATCGTTTTCCTATATCTATACGCAAGATGTTCTTTCTTGGGGAAAAGAAATCATTTAACACGTCCTGAAACACGCTAAGCTAAGGTGAGCACACTTCACGATGGCGCTGTATTCTTCGTGTTCACCTTGTTAGTGCATGAGACAGTTCGCACGGTCTGACCATGTATTTGATGTGATGGCTGCATTAGTTTCGCTTGCATTGAACCTGTTGGAGAAAAAAAAAAAAGGGGGGGGGGGGGAGGGGGGGTCACCCCCAAACATACATGCTTTATAACTGATTTAATTATCTCGTGTGCTCCAGTGGCAGAGTAGAGTGACTACTTCTCGGATTTGACGCGTTCGCCTCACTCGACCCGTGGTTTTGAGTCTCGTACAAGGCGGGGTTCTCTCCCCTTTTCCATGAGACCTTAAGTGGTGGTTTTTCTTTGAAGAATCACAGTCAAAACTAATCCATTCACCTACGGAGTCCCTTCGACAGAGCTGAACGCCTCTGATCTTGGAAACTCCTGGTGTTTCCGCAAGACAGTCCTTTTCTTGCGGGTTACGCTCTTCATGATCTTTTTTTTTCTACGAGCTCCTTTGTTCTAGAGTTACTTCTTGCTGCTTACTTTACAAACGAACGATGCAGTGGTTCCCCATCTTCCTTGTCTCACTGTTCTGGCTACAGCTCAATCGTATCACAGAAACTGCTTCATTTCTGTCCAGCCAGTGACGTGCTCACAAGCCAGAAAACAAACAAAAACAAACAGTTAAATGAGTGCTTCAGGACAACAGAAATCCCGAATTTGCATCCAAATATATACACATGTCCAGACATGTCAAAAACGAATGTTGCACTGAAAATCTCACGTTTCATTTGAAACCCGCCCACCAAAATGCCATCAGCAAGGTTTATATATATATATATATATATATTATATATATATATATATTATATATATACGTGTTTGATTTCGTTATCAGTTTATAATACAGACCGCCATGAAATCAAACACGGTAAGGGTATTGGAGTAGTAAGTGTTAGTTATGATTAAAAAAAAAGAAAACGCACGAAAACAACCAAGAACACCACCATCATCATCATCATCATCATCATCATCATCACCACCATCATCCTTATCAACAACAACAACAACAAAATTGTTATCACCGTTTCTTTAAAACGGGGAAAGGTAGTGCACCAATGTTCTCAAAAGAGAGTGTACAATCGCGCGTGCATGTGTGTGTGTGTGTGTGTGTGTGTGTGTGTGTGTGTGTGTGTGTGTGTGTGTGTGTGTGTGTGTGAGTGCGTGCGTGCGTGCGTGCAAGCGTGCATATGTATGTATGAGAGAGAGAGAGAGAGAGAGAGAGAGAGAGAGAGAGAGAAAGAGAGAGGAGAGAGAGAGAGAGAAGAGAGAGAGAGAGGAGAGAGAGAGAGAGAGAGAGAGAGAGAGAGAGAGAGAGAGTGTGTGTGTGTGTGTGTGTGTGTGTGTGGTGATATTAATATTGGCTTGCACCAGAAAAAAGTTCAAAAGCAAACAAAACCTCCTCTAAAGCTATTGACACAACAACAGCGTCACTGAAGACACAAAGGAAACACTCAGCAATAGCGATAAATCACGTCACAGATTGCGATGAAGGAACCATGGAAAAGGGGAACATGCAAAACGTCTGCAGAACAATTTGTGGTTTAAAAACACGTTAGAAGAATCTGTGGTTTAAAAACACGTATGAATAAAGCTCACAATTCGTGGTTATTTATTGCAGTCTTTGAGCTGGGCTGATCCGGAATCGACTAGTGACATTACACTCACTTGAAGAAGAACGTCTTTCGAAAAAAATAACCCAAATCAATTAAATTTATAACCCCTTCCTCCGCCTCACCTCCACGCTCTCCTAATACCACCCTTCCCCCATCCTCCCCCTTCCCCCTCCCCACACACACAAACAGGGAATGAAAAAACACCTAACAATTGAAACAACAAACACGACAAATCCGCATAGTTTAGTCTTACTAATGATGCTTAGGTCTGTTTCCTTTGGCGCCAAAGAACACGAACACGAGTCCAACACCGGAAAGCAAGCTCGTCTCGTTTTAATTTAACTTCGTTTTACTTCTTGAGACTGAATTCAGACCCGATCTTTGTCGCACAGTGTCTTGTATGCAACTTTATATGTATATGCATGCTATCGTACGGTATGGCATGGCATGTTATGGTAATTTGTGATAGGGTATGGTACAGCATAATTTGTCGTTGTATGGTCTGGTAGTGGTACGTTATTCTATTGTATGGTATGGAAGGGTATGACGCAATATTGCATGGAGCAGTCTGAAACTGCATGATGTAATATGATACGACTGATACAAGGTATGGGGAAGTAGGGAAAGTATGGAATGGTAGGGTAGGGTAGGACACAGCATGATATGGAATGGTACAGTATGTTTGTGCAAGGCAGGGTAGTGCAGAGTGAGGTGCGGCTGGTATTGCATGGTGAGGAGGGCATGGAATGGTACAATATACTTTGGTAGGTGTGATACAGAGGGGGTATAGTATGGGATGGGATGGTGTGGTATGGGATGACGTGGTATGGTATGGTATGGTATGGTATGGTATGGTATGGTATGGTATGGTATGGAATAGTATGGTATGGCATAATATAGCACGGTGTGGTATGGTATGGTATGGTGTGGTATGGAATAGTATGGTATGGCATGGTATAGCACGGTGTGGTATGGTATGGTAGAGCATGGTGTGGTATGGTATGGTATGTAGTTTGGGATGGTGTGGTATGGTATGGTATGGTATGGTATGGTATGGTATGGGGTATGGGATGATATGGTATGGTATAGTATGGTATGGTATGGTACGGTATGGTATGCTATGGTACGGTATGGTATGGTATGGTACAGTATGGTATGGTATGGGGTATGGGATGGTGTGGTATGGGATGGTGTGGTATGGCATGGCATGGCATGGTACGGTACGGTATGGCATGGCATGGTATGGTATGGTATGGTATGGTATGGCATGGTATGGCATGGTATGGTATGGTATGGTATGGTATGGTGTGGCATGGTATGGTGTGGCATGGTATGGTATGGTATGGTATGGTATGGTATGGCATGGTATGGCATGGTATGGTATGGTATGGTATGGTATGGTATGGTATGGTATGGTATGGTGTGGCATGGTATGGTATGGCATGGTATGGTATGGTGGTGGCATGGTATGGTATGGTATGGTATGGTATGGTATGGTATGGTATGGTATGGTATGGTGTGGTATGGTACGTTGTTGCATGACATGGTGTGGCATGCAACGGTGTGGTATCGCCTCACATGGTAGTATGGTAGGATTTTGATCTGGTTTGGTATAGTCACTATAGTGGAATAGGACAGAAAAAGTAAGGTCCATTCCACCCTGTACTGTAGTACACTGAATTTCGTTGTTTTGTCATACACTGCATTGCCGTCTTCTCACTATACTGTACTATGTATTGTGTTCTTTCGTACTGTAAAGATCTGTGTTGTACAATACTGTCTTACTAATGTTGTTGTTGTCGTCGTACCCTGGCTAAAAGACTCCAGGGATCATCCGAACAGCCGAAGTATTTGAACACTATGGCACAAATGCATCAGCTGGGGATGAGAACATTACGTGTGTGACCGTTTTTGATTACCCCGCCACATGGGCAGCCACACTCCGACTTCGGGGGATTTGGGAGACTGATAATGTTATGCTAGGAGCTTGTCACGACTGAAGACAATCCCCACATAACTATGCAGAGCATAACAACATTTTGATGTAGCCTTGGTGTTCCTGTCTTACTAATGATTTATACTAAACGAACATTGAACTGTACTTATTGGATAGTACTGTGTTGCATTGCACGGTGCTGTGTCATGTTTCACTACACTGAATTGTACTACATTGTACTATATTGCAATTTTTTGCAATGCACTGCGTTGCATTTTGAATCCACGCGTTCTAAAAACGTCGCATTTCATTGTGTTGTAGAAACATTACGGCACGAAATGGTTTCACACGTCACCGTGCTGTCCTGAGACACTGGGTCCTGTTTCAACGGAAAGCCGCTTTTGTCCAATTTTGTCCAACTAATGTTGATCCTAATGTGCCATGCTGTAGCCAACTGACGAAGAAACACTTTGCATTGCACTTTGCACTGTTGTACTTGCGTTATATCAGAACGAATCCCTGTCACCTCTTCACCCCCCACTCCCTCCCCTCCCCCGCGCGCGCGCGCACACACACACACACACACACACACACACACACACACACACACACTCACACGCGCACACACACACACACACCACACCACACACACACACACACACACACACACACACACACATATCCCATTCCCCTCTCCCTCGCGTCAATCTGTGCAGCTCGTGCGTAAGAACGATGCACAACTCGTACAGGTATGTGTCACATGACTGTTTATCACCTCCACCAAGGACGCTATGGTTCCACCCGTGTCTGCAAGATTGTTGGTCTATCAGCAAGATCACGCAATAACTACCGAACCAATCTGAACGAAACTTGGTGGAAAAAATAAAAACATAATGAGACCAAAGAAGGAATCTGTTACATTTCGGTGCAGCACGACTCCGAAGCAAAGAGAGTACCTTGACTGGGGCGGGGGGGGGGGGGGGGGGGGTGGGGGTGGGGGGGGGGTGGGGGGGGGGGGGCAGGGGGGGAACTCACCACCACCACCACCACCACCAACAAACATAACAAACAAACGAACAACAAACACACGACCAAAGCTATTTCAACTTGGAGGACAGATGGCATGACGTTCTAAGACGGTCTCATCCAATTTCAGTACGGACCCGTCGTACGGATCTGGATCAAAAGGCGGATCCAGGATCCTTCCGATCTCGGTGGGAATCTGCGCACCATGGATTGTACTTCTCTAAATCAATACACTTTTGCCTCTTCGTACTGTGTCAAGTCGGTTGCTAACCCGTAATGTTTTTGAGTCAATGGTTTCGTATTGAACGGATTTGAATACGTTTTGGTCTAGGGTGAAGTTAAGCATCGCAAACAAAAAGGCACTACAATGCCATTTTAAAAACAACGCCACGCGGCCTTTCACGTGATTTGTAGGAGTATGTCATAGCGCGAAAAGCCTGTAACTGCTCTCCCTGTCTTGGGTACCTGACCGGCTCAGTGGGAAAGAGAGCACCGTGTTCGCAGTAACACGTTGCGAGTTCGAGTCTCACTAATGCCCAAACATGACAATTGCCAATTTCGCTATCCGTCTTAACATGTTGTCGTTCTGGTGGTAGTGTTTAGAGTTGGATAGGTTCTTCTCGCCACACACCTCTGAAACGAGGCACCTGCCATACCATATGGGGTGATGAGGATAAATGTGACGTTGAATATGAATGTAGCTACCCTGGGTTAGAAATTACGTCACCTGGCAGTGAAGCCACCGCCTTCTCTCTCTCTCTCTCTCTCTCTCTTTCTCTCTCTCTCTCTCTTTCGTTCTCGCTCTCTCTGTCTCTCTCTCTCTCTCTTCAATCTGCAGTATTATTTCCACCCTGTTGCTGAGCCTATGTTTTAAACAAAACGTTGACTGGCACGGCTGTTTCGTTGCGAGCATGAGTCATCTAACAGGTGATTAAGATATAGATGTTACACAAAGATTTGATCTCTCTCTCTCTCTCTCTCTCTCTCTCTCTCTCTCCTCTCTCTCTCTCTCTGACCAATAATCTCTGTCTCTCTCTGTCTCTCTCTCTCTTCTGGTGTGACTTTCAAAGTGGGTAGAGAAAGAGGAAAAAATAATAGAGGAGCAAGCAGGCTTCAGACCAGGTTATAGTACCGTAGATCATATTTGCACCCTATATGCGATAGTACAAAAGTTTCTTATAAAAAAAAGTCTAAACTGTATGCTGCCTTTGTGGACTTCAGAAAGGCGTTCGATTCTGTGAAAAGAAATGTTTTATGGGCAGTTTTGAGAAAATGGGGTGTGAAAGGAAAACTTTATCAAGCTATACGAAGTGTTTACGATTCTGTATTAGCATGTGTACGAGATAAATGTTGTTATTCTGATTACTTTAAATGCCCAAGGGGGGGGGGGGGGTGAAACAAGGATGTCTACTTTCCCCGCTCTTATTTTCCTTTTTCATAAACGAATTGGCTGTTGATTTGTCAAGCAATGGAAAACATGGTATTCAGCTTATTCCCGGTACAGTTGAAATATTCTTATTATTGTTTGCGGGTGATGTTATTTTGTTATCTGACTCTGTTATTGGGCTCCAGAATCAAATAAATAGTCTTAGAGAAGGGGCAGATCGATTAAAGTTAACAGTCAATCTTGACAAAACAAATGTAATGGTTTTCAGAAAAGGTGGCTACTTAAGTGACAGAGAAAGATGGTTTTATGGAAATGAAGAAGTAATGGTAACTAAATGAAGAAGTAATGGCAACTAACTCATACAAATACTTAGGGATGGCTTTTACTACAAAGTTGAGTGTTAGCAATGCTCTGTCTGATGTTTGTAGAAAGGCAAAAAAAGGAGTGATGGAAATTATGAAATCATTAAGAAGACTAAACACTATTGATATAAATTTATTTGGGAAGCTTTTCGATACACAAATTCAGCCTATCCTAACATACGCAGCTGAAGTCTGGGGATTAGAACAAGACAGTAAACAGATTGAAAATGTCCACATGTTTGCCATAAAAAGATATCTGAATGTACCCCTACATACATCAAATAAACTGATATATGGAGAAACTGGGAGGTATTCTCTACGCGTTACAACTACTGTAAAATGCATCAAATACTAGTTAAAACTAGTCAGACTCCCCATGTCGTGAATATGTAGGCAAGCCTACGAAATGCTTCTGTTACAGCACGAATCTGGTCACTTTAATTGGGTGTCAGAAGTACAAAAGACTCCGACTGAAATGGCTTTGGTATTGTTTAGCTGAACCAGGGAGTTTGTTCGAATATGGTTTTATAACAGAATTCAAAGACAGACTCATTTCCTGTTTCAAACAAAATTGGCATGCAGAAATACACAATAACGATAAATATAGATATTTCTGTTCCTTCAAAAATATTTTTCAGGCAGAAAAGTACGTAACGTTAAATCGGAAATGAAATGAGGTAGGGAACAGTAAACGATAAACAGTAAACAAGTGGGGTATGTTTTGCTCCCATAAGGAACCCTAACACAGAGTAACTTTTATTCAAGACTGGCACAGCCTTTTAAACTTGAATAAAGTCAGACAAATACATAGACGAACAATCTAATAGTGGGGGAAAAACAAGCGCAGGCCAACAACTGAACAGTCTGGCAAAGATTTGGACTTGAGGGGAGGGGAGAGGGGAGTTTGAAGATGGAGAAACTGGGAAAATGAAATTAAAAAAAAAAAATTAAAAAAAAATTAAATTAAAAAAAAAAAATGTTACAGATATGAAAACTCTTCTCTAGCTGCATAAGGGAACCATCGCAATCCCTTTTGAAGGCAGATATATTTGTATTGCCTGCTCCGAGGCCTTTCGCCCGCTGGATCGGGACTCGTCAGGGAGACACGGCTGGTTGTGTATGCGCTCCCGGCGTCAAATAGAGACGCACCACAGTCCATAATACTGTGGTGTTCTCACCACCATGGGTGCAAAAAAGAATCCAATAGCACCCCAGAGCAGCCAGCGAAGAGTAGTAAATGCAACCAAACAAAAGTGTGGGGATGAAAAAAAGTTGCTGTAAAACTAAAGACATTATGCAAATAATATAACATGTAGGGGACAGTCTTTGAGCCTACGCCTGAGGATCCACCCAAAGATGCAAGGGAGATCAAAAGACAAACACACAGACGGACACAAACAAATACAAATAACCTCAATTTAATCAAAGCAAAATCGGAAATGAAATGAGGTAGGGAACAGTAAACGATAAATAGTAAACAAGTGGGGTGTTTTGCTCCCATAAGGAAACCTAACACAGAGTAACTTTTATTCAAGACTGGCACAGCCTTTTAAACTTGAATAAAGTCAGACAAATACATAGACGAACAATCTAATAGTGGGGGAAAAACAAGCGCAGGCCAACAACTGAACTGTCTGGCAAAGATTTGGACTTGAGGGGGGGAGAGGGGAGTTTGAAGATGGAGAAACTGGGAAAATGAAATTTAAAAAAAAAAAAAAAATTAAAAAAAAAATTAAATTAAAAAAATTTTAAAAAATGTTACAGATATGAAAACTCTTCTCTAGCTGCATAAGGGAACCATCGCAATCCCTTTTGAAGGCAGATATATATTTGTATTGCCTGCTCCGAGGCCTTTCGCCCGCTGGATCGGGACTCATCAGGGAGACACGGCTGGTTGTGTCTGCGCTCCCGGCGTCAAATAGAGACACACCACAATCCATAATACTGTGGTGTTCTCACCACCATGGGTGCAAAAAAGAATCCAATAGCACCCCCAGAGCAGCCAGCGAAGAGTAGTAAATGCAACCAAGCGAAAGTGTGGGGATGAAAAAAAGTTGCTGTAAAACTAAAGACATTATTAGTTTTACAGCAACTTTTTTTCATCCCCACACTTTCGTTTGGTTGCATTTACTACTCTTCGCTGGCTGCTCTGGGGGTGCTATTGGATTCTTTTTTGCACCCATGGTGGTGAGAACACCACAGTATTATGGACTGTGGTGTGTCTCTATTTGACGCCGGGAGCGCAGACACAACCAGCCGTGTCTCCCTGATGAGTCCCGATCCAGCGGGCGAAAGGCCTCGGAGCAGGCAATACAAATATATCTGCCTTCAAAAGGGATTGCGATGGTTCCCTTATGCAGCTAGAGAAGAGTTTTCATATCTGTAACATTTTTTTAATTTTTTTTTTTTAATTTCATTTTCCCAGTTTCTCCATCTTCAAACTCCCCTCTCCCCTCCCCTCAAGTCCAAATCTTTGCCAGACAGTTCAGTTGTTGGCCTGCGCTTGTTTTTCCCCACTATTAGATTGTTCGTCTATGTATTTGTCTGACTTATTCAAGTTTAAAAGGCTGTGCCAGTCTTGAATAAAGTTACTCTGTGTTAGGTTTCCTTATGGGAGCAAAACATACCCCACTTGTTTACTGTTTATCGTTTACTGTTCCCTACCTCATTTCATTTCCGATTTTGCTTTGATTAAATTGAGGTTATTTGTATTTGTTTGTGGTCCGTCTGTGTGTTTGTCTTTTGATCTCCCTTGCATCTTTGGGTGGATCCTCAGCGTAGGCTCAAGACTGTCCCTACATTTATATTATTTGCATAAGTCTTAGTTTTACAGCAACTATTTTTCATCCCACACTTTGTTTGGTTGCATTTACTACTCTTCGCTGGCTGCTCTGGGGGTGCTATTGGATTCTTTTTTGCACCATGGTGGTGAGAACACCACAGTATTATGGACTGTGGTGGTCTCTATTTGACGCCGGGAGCGCAGACACAACCAGCCGTGTCTCCCTGATGAGTCCCGATCCAGCGGGCGAAAGGCCTCGGAGCAGGCAATACAAATATATCTGCCTTCAAAAGGGATTGCGATGGTTCCCTTATGCAGCTAGAGAAGAGTTTTCATATCTGTAACATTTTTTTTTTTTTAATTTCATTTTCCCAGTTTCTCCATCTTCAAACTCCCCTCTCCCCTCCCCTCAAGTCCAAATCTTTGCCAGACAGTTCAGTTGTTGGCCTGCGCTTGTTTTTCCCCCACTATTAGATTGTTCGTCTATGTATTTGTCTGACTTTATTCAAGTTTAAAAGGCTGTGCCAGTCTTGAATAAAAGTTACTCTGTGTTAGGTTTCCTTATGGGAGCAAAACATACCCCACTTGTTTACTGTTTATCGTTTACTGTTCCCTACCTCATTTCATTTCCGATTTTGCTTTGATTAAATTGAGGTTATTTGTTTGTGTCCGTCTGTGTGTTTGTCTTTTGATCTCCCTTGCATCTTTGGGTGGATCCTCAGGCGTAGGCTCAAAGACTGTCCCCTACATGTTATATTATTTGCATAATGTCTTTAGTTTTACAGCAACCTTTTTTCATCCCCACACTTTCGTTTGGTTGCATTTACTACTCTTCGCTGGCTGCTCTGGGGGTGCTATTGGATTCTTTTTTGCACCCATGGTGGTGAGAACACCACAGTATTATGGACTGTGGTGTGTCTATTTGACGCCGGGAGCGCAGACACAACCAGCCGTGTCTCCCTGATGAGTCACGATCCAGCGGGCGAAAGGCCTCGGAGCAGGCAATACAAATATATCTGCCTTCAAAAGGGATTGCGATGGTTCCCTTATGCAGCTAGAGAAGAGTTTTCATATCTGTAACATTTTTTTTTAATTTAATTTTTTTAATTTTTTTAAAATTTATTTTATTTCCCCAGTTTCTCCATCTTCAAACTCCCCTCTCCCCTCCCTCAAGTCCAAATCTTTGCCAGACAGTTCAGTTGTTGGCCTGCGCTTGTTTTTCTCCACTATTAGATTGTTCGTCTATGTATTTGTCTGACTTTATTCAAGTTTAAAAGGCTGTGCCAGTCTTGAATAAAAGTTACTCTGTGTTAGGTTTCCTTATGGGAGCAAAACATACCCCACTTGTTTACTGTTTACGTAACGTTAGTTACAAATAAATGGCACAGAATCAGTTTGGCCAGATTTAGGTTAAGGGTTAGTGGTCTGAAAAAGTGTAAGCAATGGTTCTTAAGTTCTGAATATTCGAATGACACTATTTGCCCATCTTGTGGAAATGAATTAGAAAATGAAGAACATTTTTTGTTTCATTGTACTACTTATGCTGACAAACGTAAAAGCTGCAGTGTGTTGAATACTCGTTCATTCCACCAAAATAATGCTAGCGTTGCTTCAGTGTTATCTAATAACAATGAACGTGTTGTTAAAGAAGTGGCTGAAGCCATGTATGTGAGAAAAAAGATAATTGAGCAAAATACCGGTTAACATAAGGATGATCCAATGTGCGGATGTTCTGGGGAGGGCGGGGGGCTGGGGAGGGTGTGTGGGCTGGCGGAATAGGGGGAGGGAGTGGGAAGGTTAGTGGTCAAGTGTGTTTGATTATGGCGGTATGGATGTTGGGGGCAATAGTAGAAAGGTAGCGGGGTGGGGCGGAGGGAAAGGTGAGGACGTGTGCGTGTGTGTGCGAGTACGTATACGCATGAAATTTCTGCTTTTTGTATCGGTGAATGCATTTGCCAACCCCCTTGTCTAAAAGGCTTAACTGCTAAACGGACAATAAAAATGTCAGTGTCAGTGTCAGTGTCTCTCTCTTCTGACCAATAATCTCTCTCTCCCTCCCTCCCTCTCTCTCTCTCTCTCTCTCTCTCTCTCTCTCTCTCTCTCTCTCTCTCCTCTCTCTCTCTCTCTCTCTCTTCCCGCCCAAGTCCCCTGCTCTCTCTCCTTTTTTTTTCTCACAAAGCGCCGACAGACATACAACTTTTCGAGCTCTTCTCTTTCCCTCTTAATCCCCTTTCTGTCCCTCTGAATAAACAGAAAAAAAGAACGCAATGTCTTTTCATTAAAAAAAAAATTCTACACT
>CM031616.1:24118443-24120943 GCA_018398815.1 Conus ventricosus | reverse complement strand
TTCCACCGCCGTCTTCTCACAGTTTTAAGGCTAAGTAAAAGAAAATCAAGAGAAAAGAACACGAAAAAACTGAGCACTTTCTATGTTGTTTAATGTTGTTCTAGTTTCGCTAATTTCGCATGCTGCTGCTTGCAGACTGCCATAATCACACTGATAAGAAAGTGAATGGGGCAGGGGGTGAAGTACTGGAAACACACACACACACACACACACACACACACACACACACACTATACACCCACAGGCAGACAGACATACAGACACACATACATACATACACACACACACCATACACTCACACACACACACACACACACACATGAAAAGAGAGAGAGAGAGAGAGAGAGAGAGAGAGAGAGAGAGAGAGAGAGAAAGGGAGGGAGGGAGGGAGGGAGGAAGGAAGGGTGGGAGCGTAAAACGTATTTGTAAAAATATATCAGGCGTAATGACGTGGAGAGAGAGAGAGAGAGAGAGAGAGAGAGAGAGAGAGAGAGAGAGAGAGAGAGAGAGAGAGAGAGAGAAAACGATCACGAATATGAATATGAATATTTACCGTGTCAGGCACTCCGCTATTCAAAACGGGATAGGGGAGAGGTGGGGAGTGTGATCGAAACTGGACAATCTTAACAATAGGATAAGAAATTATACAAAGCAATCGTCTTCAGAGTATGGAAAGCACGCTACCGGAAATATCCAAGGCAGCTGACATTAGCACTGACTGCCTGAAAACACTGCCACAGTCTGCGTCCACAAGATTCCCATCCACAGCACTTCGCTTATGAGCAGGGTCGGCCTTCCTTTGGCTTGAAACTTTGATGTAATCAGTTCATGTCTTCTAACTGATGTTTTACACATGCCGTGATTATATTGAAAATGTCAGTTGTCATACTGCTAATCTGTCTTGTGTCCCTGACTGAAGTAGAACTCATGACACTGTCAACACTTTGCACAACAGTCTTTGTTTTCTTCGCTCACATCAACTGACGTGCCATGCTCCACGGCTCTCACAGGCTGTGTGAACTTTTCACCACCAACACCCTTCAAGATAACGTCCATGTTCTTTCTCATCGTCAACGGCAGTGTGACGGTCCCCGTCCGGTCTCGCGGAGTCAGGTCAGTCTGTCTCACAGTCAGTCGCCCACGATGGATCACTGTCACTCACAGCGTTCAACAGCGGTTCGTCAGGCCGTGTCGCCCGTGCACTCTCTGCTCCATGCCACTGACTGTCACTGGGGATGTCTGTCACCTCGGAAAGTGTCGTGTGCAGCGGTATTATTTTTTATTTTACTATGAACTAAACTTGGACGAGCAGGCAGAAACAGGGCTGGGGAGATGAAAAGGAATTGTTCCTCTGCTATTGAACTAATGGAGCCGGAATAGCTCAGTTGGTAGAGCGCCGGACTCGTGATCCTGAGGTTGCGAGTTCCAATCTCCGCCAGGCCGTTTCAGTACAGGGGGATTTTTCCCTCGAGTAAACATTGGTTCTGACTCCATTTGCCAATACAGTCCTTCGAATGAGACTATAAACCGAGGTTCCGTGTGTGAACGCACGCATAACATCTTGCACACACGTAAAATCCCATCACCAACTTTCGGAAGAGTAGGCCAGTTTGGCCGTTGGTAAGGATGACACTAACACATAGCATACACCCTGCGTAAGAAATGGAAAGAATGAAGGAAGTAAGGAAATTGCATGAACGATGTTGAACGATACTGACTGGATGACAAGGGAAACGACTGAATGAATCGCCAGCTGGCAGCTATTCAGTCGGCACTACCCAAGTAGGCAGCCCGTTGTGGAAACCACGTGTAGATTGTAAAGCGCTTAGAGCTTGGTCTCTAGCCGAGAATAGGCCGCTATAGAAGTACTCATTATTATTATTATTAACGTTGTCTTGTGTTCTTCGGCCCTCCTTTCATCAGTGTGGCGCTCTGAGCTAGGTTGACAGGGAACTGACGGCTTGATGTCGGATGGAGCACTACAGCAGGTTGCTGTTCCTCACCACCCCCCGTGGGGATACCGGGGAGTCTTTCGTACAAATAGTTCCCCCTCCTTCTGAACATTCTGTGCTAGTAGCGGTCCCCTTTTCCTTCTGCTCTCAGTAACTCTTGTCTCCTTCCTTGGCTGTACTGTCGTCTACTGTCCTTTCTGTCTACTGTCCTTTCTGTCTACTGTCCTTTCTGTCTACTGTCCTTTCTGTCTGCCATATCTTTTATCTTTCTTTTTCCACAACCTCTTCCCACAAATTTCTGCACTCAACGAAGTCGGAGTGAAGTGACTGTACTCTCGAGCGTAGTGTGAGTATCCCAACAGGGTAAAACGAGTTCACACGCTGCCAGATACTGGAACGCTGAAGAAGAAGAAGAAGAAGAAGAAGAAGAAGAAGAAGAAGCTGAAGCTGTTTCTTACCCACCACATGGAATGTCGACAGACACAGGTCCAGGAGAAGACTGCTCCAAATGCCTTCAAAGCGAGATGGAAGCCCTGTCACTTGCATAA
>CM031616.1:24108443-24110943 GCA_018398815.1 Conus ventricosus | reverse complement strand
TGCCTAAGCACTGCGCCCCCTGGCAGCCGCCTGTGGGTTGTCCCTCTTTGCTCAAGGACCGTGCAATCTTGGGCAGGTCGGCCGCACACTTAAGCAAACTGTACACGGGGTCGATCTCTTTGGCTAGAAACAAAAAAAAAAAAGAAAAGAAAAGAAAAAAAGTCAGACAGAAAAAGACGAAAGGGAGACAGAAGGAGAGAGACAGAAAGAAAGCACATCGAAATAAGAGCGAAAACAATAGCATATTCTATCAAAAAGAAAAGAGAGCAAAGTGTGAAGGAAGAAAATCTAGAGAAAGAGATACAATACTTGGAAGCAAAGCAAAAGAAAAGTGACAGTGATAGAGTTTGTTTAGAGGAAAAAAAGAAAAAAATGGAAGATCTAAGAAAAGCTAAAATGGATGGAATTATTATCAGATCAAAAGCAAGGTGGGCATCGCAAGGAGAAAAGGTGACGAAATATTTCTGCTCTCTGGAAAAAAGACATTATGTCAGCAAACAAATGTCGAAATTAGTAACAAACAAAGGACGCGTTTTGTCAGAAACAAAAGAAATGTTAGATGAAACCACATCTTTTTATGAAAAACTTTACGAAGAAAGAAGAACTCAGGATGTTAATTTAAATGACTATGTCGCAGCTTTACCAAAATTATAAAAAGAAGAAGCTGACAAATTAGAAGGAATTATAACAAAGAAAGAAGCAGCACAGGCAATAGAAAATATGAAGAATGATAAAAGCCCAGGATCGGACGGCATGACGGTAAATTTTTTCAGGTTCTTTTGGCAACAGATAGGGGATTTTGTGGTTCGCTCCATCAATGAAGGTTTTTATAACGGGAAAATGTCTATAACACAGAGGGAAGGCATAATAATATGTTTACCGAAAGGTGATAAACCAAGGGAATATTTGAAGAATTGGCGACCAATTACATTACTAAATGTGACATACAAAATTGGATCAGCATGCATCGCTAACCGCATAAAAACTATACTACCGAAAATTATAAATGAAGATCAGACAGGCTTCGTACCAGGAAGATATATTGGAGACAGTTTAAGAACTTTATACGACATGATGCATTATTTAGAAATAAGGAACTTGCCCGGATTACTCTCTTGTATCAATTGATTTTGAAAAAGCTTTCGACTCAGTAGATTGGAATTTCATGAAAAAAGTATTAAACAAATTTGGGTTTGGAGATGACATATGTAAATGGGTATCTGCGTTTTATAACGATATCAGGTCTTATGTTATAGTAAATGGGAAAATGTCAAGACATCTTGAAATACAGAGAGGATGTCGTCAGGGTGATCCCATATCTCCGTATCTTTTTATACTGTGTGCCGAAATCCTGGCATGCAAAATTCGAAAAGATGAAAATATTAGGGGAATAAAAATTCAGACACCGAATTTAAAGTAAATCAGTTTGCTGATGACACCACTTTCACTTTAGAAGGAGACAGAGTATCTTACGAAAAACTGTTCGAAAGGTTAAATGAATTTGAAAGTATATCTGGCTTAAAATTAAATTTTGACAAAACTACAAATGTTTGGCTAGGAAACAGGAAAAATTCAGCAGAAAAATATTTATACCACAAACATATGCAATGGAATCCCCCAAAATTTAAAATTCTGGGAATCTGGTTTGCAAACGAGATAACAAATTTAACCGAGATTAATGTAAAAGATAAATTTGTTGAAGTTAAGACTTTGTTTAAAATTTGGGCAAAAAGAACATGTACTCCTTTGGGTAGGGTTGCGGTACTTAAGTCTTTGATTCTTTCAAAATTAATCTTCTTATGGATTCTGGTCCCTAACCCACCGGAAAATGAGTTGAAACAACTGCAAAAAATGTGCTTCGAATTTGTGTGGGATGGCAAAACAGACAAAATGAGGAGACAATATTCAGTACAAAATGTTGAGCAAGGAGGAATAGGAATACCTGACATACAAGCCTTTGTGCATGCACTGAAGTTGTCATGGTTGAGAAGGCTGCTTTCAGGAACTTCAAAATGGAGACACATACTCGAAACATTGTGCCCAGAAATAAACTATATACGCTGTTACGGGTCTAAAATGTTTATAAAGAGTAAATGCAACTACTTCTGGAAAGATGTATTTTTAGCCTACGAAAAACTCACCAGCCACATACATTTAGATAACGAAGAGGAAATTTTATCAGAACCTATTTTTCACAACATAAAATTTAAAATCAACAATAATGATTTCTGTTTCACAAAATGGACTGCCAAGAATGTGTTCTTAGTAAAAGATATTGTTGGTAATAATGGAAGCTTTTTGAATCATGATGAATTTTGCCAGAAATGGAATTTGAGAGTGAATTACTTACACTATCTAAGTTCCATTCAAGCGATAAAAGAATATATCAGAAAAAGAAATATAACTGTTCAAAACAATGATAGTAACCAGGATCCAAAAGCAATTAAAACGATAAGCAGCGTTACAAAAGGTTCAAAACCATATTATAACATACTGGTTG
>CM031616.1:24095943-24098443 GCA_018398815.1 Conus ventricosus | reverse complement strand
TGTGAGAGAGAGAGAGAGAGAGAGAGAGAGAGAGAGAGAGAGACAGACAGAGAGACAGACAGACAGACAGTTCCATCCTTCCTATCACATGTTGAAAAACACGCAGTAGATTACCCAGCATTTCGCGTCACGTCTGAGCGCCTGTGGTGTTTTCATACACCCGTATCTTCCAAGTCAACGGCCTGTTTATTAGCGTAATCATCTCTAAAAAAATATGAACGATGTTATCATTAGTTCATGATTATGTTCATGATTGCACGTGCTATCAGTAAATTTGAATCAACACCCCCTCCCAAGATCTTTGCTCCGCCACTATCTACCCCACGAGCACATCATAAACAAAATCACATTTTCGCTGCTCCTTTTAACCCTTCTCACCGCTGGAGGAGGGAAGCGACGATGCGCCAGTGCACGGAAGCAGTCGGTAAGCATGCATCGCTTATAAGCGCGCGCCCATAAGCGCGAGCTTTTCACGACACAAAGCGCGCATGTTCGAGTTCGGTAAGCGCGCATCTTGACTGTAAGTCAGCGCAAACTTTTTCGTCAAGATGCGCGCGTGTGTAAATTGATACATAACCAATACCCATAAGTGTAAGCCTTTCCACTCTCACACGGTGCAGAAATTCAAGTCAGTGCGGTTCAAATGCATTATGAGTTCAATTTCATCGACGTCCAGTTTGACTCTCTCTCTTATTAGAAAAGTAGTTAAGGGCTCAGAATCAAAAACTTACTGGAGAATATTTCGACAGGGTTGCCCTGTCTTCATCAGCTCACTGTTGCTGTTGTGGCAGCGAGGCCTGGTGGGGCGACTGTTGTGTGGGGTGAAACGGTTGTCATGATCTGATTATACATAGGGGAAGTTCAAAGCCTTGATCTCTGTTCAGGCTGGGGCGTCTGGTCTTGATTTCGATGGCTTCTTTAACTTTTCTTTTTGTGAGAAAGGGCTCTGTAGATAAGATCTTGGTTTCTTGGGGGCTGAAACTGTGACCTGTGGCTTGTAGGTGCTCGTGTATGGCAGAAGTAGATCGGTATTGGTGTTACTATAGGCGGTGGTGAGTGGTCTTGTTGTCTCGCCAATGTAAGTATGGGCACAGTCTTGACAACCTACCTGGTACACTACACCACAATGCTTGAGCGGGTCCGTTTTGTCTTTGACATGGGTCAGTTGCTGGCGTAGTGAGTTGGTGGGTTTGTGGAACACTTTGCATCCATGTTGTTGGAAGGTCCTGGCCAGACGCTTTGAGACTCCTTTAATGTACTCTCTCTCTCTTTCTCTCTTTCTTTTTTTTTTTTTTTTTTTTCGAGTTGATCGCACTTTGACAGTGGGGCAAAACCAGCAACTGTACCTGATGCTGGTGCAGGCATTAAGCAAATTACAACAAATACGGGAAAGCAAGATCTGGTTTTAAACTCCCAGCCGTGTCGATTAGACACGGAGAAGGTATTTCTCAGATCAGTTTTACTATGCACACCCAAATGCATTCGAGAGATTGCATAAATGGAAAGAACCCCAAACAAGTCCTTGCGTCAAAATCAACTCGATCAAGGCACAGACGAAACTGCCGTGGAGCAGCAGAGACTTAGACCACACGTTCTCTTTGATTTGCTATGGCTTGGCTTGCCCTGTACCGATCTTTTTCATTTGTAGCTTATTGTACTGGAGAAGGAATGTGCATATATTAAATTGTATGTTCTTGTGCAATTAATTTTGAAAAGAGTTGATAAAAACATTCATCCGTTACATTCACTGTAGTTTTTGTCAGATCGGACATTTTCTTCTTCTAAAAACATTCGCTGTCTTCTTTTACGATAAATGAATAGTAGAATGAACAATGCGAAATGAAGCATACACACACACACACACACACACACACACACACACACACACACACACACACAACACACACACACACACACACGCACACCGCAGAAAAAACAAGGTGCAAAGTAACACTTATTTGATACGCAATACAAAACAGACAAGTAAATTTTCGACAAATATGTCTTCTTCAGACGTACAGACATTAAAAAATGCACAAAACAGCACTTCCCTGGTCGCAGCCAGCATGAGAATGACAGGGAATGAATGGCATGGACAGGGAGTAAGGACAGGTATGGACAGAAAAGAAAAGTTGCAGTGATTGTGTGCAATAAAATTGATGAAAAAAAATGTAAACATGCAACTGATAGAACAAGAAGAATCTCCAACCACAGGTAAATGCAAAGCAAACTGTAGCTGTGAGCAAAGGAAAGAAGACTGATACATACAAAGAGGGAAATGAAGTGTAAGCGGAAAGGAAGGGGGATACACGGTCAGTCGCTTACAGCGGCCAACTCAGGTATGACACCAAGGTAAGCTGCTCTATCCGAGCATCGGAGGGTGAGGGGTCAAAGCAAGTGTCTGTCTGTCTTGCAGACCCGGCCCAGGATGAAGTATGAAAGGAAATCCACAGTATAGCCCTAGGCCATGTCATGAAGTCTCAGACCAGAATGTACTCCC
>CM031616.1:24075943-24078443 GCA_018398815.1 Conus ventricosus | reverse complement strand
GCACAGCCTTTTGGATCTTGGATCAGGCAAGTATACTACGAACAGTAACAAATACAGGTAAGCTTCATTTGATTGAAATGAAAGAAAATCATAAATGAGGCAGGGGAAAGTCTCACTGTTAGAGCGACCCACCAGTCGCCTGGCTGGTAAGGTACGGTAATGTTGCTTATGGCCCAGCCGATCGCAAAGGACCATGTCAGAGCTGTCACCACGTGGAAGTCAGCTCACAAGTCGCAAAAAAAATTCACAACATCTTTAATTTACGCCTTCTAAAAACGCTCCCGAAACTTCGTTAAAATCTTTATTTTTTAAAATATAAGATCAGATAAGATTTTTAAAAAATGTTTATCTCTTTCAGATATTCAAACAAGGTTTTCATGGACTCTGCTGTAAAGTGTTTTTGTCTCACATCATTTAAGTCCCAACACTCTAAAGGAATATGTTTCACCATCAGTGGTACATGACAAGGGATGCACCACGGAGCTTCTTCACCTTTTAAAAGATAAGAATGGATAGAAAACGAGTGGCCTGGCTGGGAGGTCCAATGGAAGAAGGGTCTTTCTGTCGGAAAGTATACCACTAATTCGTTCCCGAACAGTTGTAATTAAATTGCATCTTTTCTGAGTCTTACCACGCACAAAAGAGAAGACGAAAGGAAGAAAAAACAACACGAAAAAAAAGGAAAAAAAAGAAGGAAGAAAGAAAAGTCTTGTCTGTTTCGTAACAGTCTCCCTCGGAAATTCAGCTCACTATCCTTTTCACCCTTTCCTAAAACAAACAAGCAACAACAACAAAATCTCTGTCGTTGCCGTTCATCACATAATTTTTCCCTTATCCCTCATTTTCCTTCCCCACCGCCCACTCCCCCCCCCCCCCCCCCCCCCCCCCCCCCCCCGCCAACCCCTACTTCCACACTTCACAGCTGCAAATTCATATATTTCCTTTTTCATCCTTTCTTTTACACAATCAAACGAACAAAGCAAGCAAAAGTAAACCAGCGTGACTCTGTTCTTTGATGAACACATAAGTTTGTCTTCGTTTCCTCCAGCCTTACACCTTGTTCTATACTTTGGTGGTTATTGTTTCAAGCGCCTGTTTTTTTTTTTCGTGGCTGTTTTCCTCCGTGATGATGTATTTCAGCTCTGCAAACTTAATCTCGTGTATAGAGGAGATGGAGAAAACGTCCGCTTTTCTCTTTGATGTTTTCTCATCCCTTAACCTCCATCCCCACTCCCCTCTCTCTTTTTCTCTGCCAGACCCTGTGTGTTGTGTGTGTGTGTGTGTGTGTGTGTGTGTGTGTGTGTGTGTTGTGTGTGTGTGTGTGCATGTCTGTGTGCGTGTGTGTGTGTGTGTGTGTGTCTTTGTCTATCGGTCGTTCTGTTTATGCGTGTACATAAGAGAGAGAGAGAAGAGAGAGAGTGAGAGGGGAGAGAGAGAGAACCAGGCAGGTGGAAACAAAGAATGACAATGTACGTGTACGCACGTGCGTTCTAAGACGACGGACTGCGCACGTGCATTAATTTATATCAGCTCGTGTGAGCAAGAATGCGGGTAGAAGAGAGGAGAAATTTGGGGCGTAGGGCGAGAGATAGCCCTGTTTTATGTTAGCGTGTGAGCGAGCGTGCGTACGCGGTGGCGCGAGTATGTCAGAGAGCACCCGTTCGAACCCCCATCCCCACCCAACCCCGCCTTCAAAATGGCGCAGACTTGGGCGTGTTTTAATCGTTATCAACAATTCATTTTTTTTTTTTCTTTTTAGTATGTAATCTCCGGTAAATGGTGAGCCACGCCAGGCTAGAAATAATGGATTCCCTCCCGTGCCTCGTGTCTCCTCCCTCCTTTGACAGCGCTTTGAAGCCTTTCCAGTACCCGAGAGCCAGTCTCCTCTCCCATCCGTCATTTTTTGTCTTTTTTTCTTTTTCCTTTTTTGTGTGTGTGCCTTTTTCATTATTTACACATCTGTTGCCTTTTCTTTACCTCTTCTCTCTCTCTCTCTCTCTCTCTCTCTCTCTCTCTCTCTCTCTCTCTCTCTCTCTCTCTCTCTCTCGCTCGCTCTCTCTCCTCTGCCCCCGACCCCCTCTCTCTCTCGCTTCCTTCTTTCCTCATGTCTGAGTATATCCGTCCCCTGCCCCCATCCCTACCCTTGCGCCCACCCCTACCCCCACCCCACCCCTCATGTCACCATCTTCATTCCTTTCTAGTTTTCATCTCCTTAGCCTTTCTTTCCTTCGTATTAAGACTGTCTACTGTTTGCTCGCTTTGTTGCTTTGTTTTTGTTTTTGTTTCCTTTTTTTAATCACACCCTCCACTGCCCTACAGACCTCCTCCTCCTCAATTTCTGTTTATTTCTTCTGCGTTATTCTGAGCCATTCTCGATGCGAGTGATCACCCCAACTGTCTGGTGCAATGCCAGTTTTCTCCTTTGTGTTTTTCAGTCCTCTCTCTCTCTCTCCTCTCCTCTCCTCTCCTCTCCTCTCCTCAACTCTCCTCTCCTCTTCTC
>CM031616.1:24058443-24065943 GCA_018398815.1 Conus ventricosus | reverse complement strand
GTGTTAAACGTGGATAATGGGATCAGTCAAATTGAGGATTGTATTGTAAATAATATATGTTTCAGTGATAAGATGTTTATATTGATGTGTGGTGACTTTAACGGTCGAACAGCAGACATATCTCCAGAATGTGATGACAATATTAAAACGTTTTCATGGTTTGACAAATTTGATTCGTCGAAAGTTAAGCGACAGTCTCAAGACAAGGTGTTGAATGAATATGGTAAACGTCTGTTAAATATGTGTAATGCTTTGGGTCTGTACATTCTTAATGGTCTTTGTTTGAGTGACTTCAGTGGTCACTTTACATATGTGTGTGAATCATGTTGTAGTGTGAATGATTACTTTATAGCATCATGTGAACTTTTTGACTTTATAAACTCTTCTTGTAAATTGTGTGTGAAAGAACGATTGGAATCTGATCATATGCCTTTGGAACTTAGTGTAAATGTTCTAGGAACAAATGTGGGTGTGAATGAAAATGAAAAAAGGAGGGAGTATATTGAAAAGTTTGTGTGGGATAAGGATTATGCCTTGAATTTCATAGACACAATGAACTCACAGGAAATCAAATTCCAGTTATTTCGTGCTATCGATTTAGTAGATGTAAATATAAATGATGCACTTAACTTGTTTAACAGTTCTGTAAAAAGAGCTGCTGACGGTATGAAACGTAAAGTTTGTGTAAACAGAGTGAAACGACAAAATGATTGGTTTGATGCCGAATGTAAAATTGAAAGACAAAATTTACGAAAATTGTTAAGAACATTTTGCAACACATTAGATAAAGATGTCCGACATCTATACTGTGTAGCTCGACGTGAGTATAAAAATTTATTACAAAGAAAGAAGAAATAACACAACGATTTACTGTTTGAAAAAGTGATCACAAGTATTGATAGTCAGCAAGAGTTCTGGAGAAGTATACGTACAGTATTTAAAAGGCGTGTATATAATCAAAACATAATCACTATAGATGAATGGTATAATCATTTTAAGCATGTGCTGGATAAGGATTCTACGACAGAAACTGAAATTCTAGAAAGTGATATGATATGCGACAACGGATATATAGAATATTATGATCGTCCTATAAGCAAAATTGAAGTTGTTGCTACGATAAGAAAGCTAAAAAATGGAAAGGCAGCTGGTCCAGATGGCATGATTTGTGAGTTTTTATAAAAATGTTGGTAATGTTGGAACTGATTTTCTGGTTAAATTGTTCAATAATTTGTTTGACAATGGAATTTATCCTGAAGATTGGCACATATCATTTATTCTCCCTCTCTTTAAAAAAGGTTAATACGAATGACCCTAACAATTACAGAGGAATTTCCTTGTCTGATATTGCAAGTAAAGTATTTGGTTCTATAATTAACAAGAGATTGTCAGAATGGATTGAAGTAAACAATATAACAGGTGATCACCAGGCAGGGTTCAAGAAAAACTTTAGTACAATTGATCATATGTTCACTCTGTTAGCAGCTGTCCAGAAACAATTTTCTAATAACCGTCAGCTATATGTTGCCTTTATAGACTTTGAAAAGGCCTTTGACTCCATTTCAAGAAAACTTTTGTGGCCGATACTTACAAAAAATGGAATCAAAGGTAAATTATATAATTGTATAAAATGCATGTGCAAAGATGTTAAAGCTACGATAAGATGTGGGGCAAAATTTAGTGACTATATTAGATGTACTCAGGGTGTTAAACAGGGGGATGTCTGCAGCCCAGTATTATTTCATTGTATATTAATGAATTAGCACTAGAAATTATTGAGAAGGGAAGACACGGTGTCACTTTTGACTTGACTGAATTATTTATATTGTTATTTGCAGATGATATCGTCTTGCTCTCTGAAACTGTCGTAGGATTACAAAATCAATTGAATAATTTGCATTCTGCAGCATGTAGACTGGATTTGAAAGTAAACATGGGTAAATCAAACATTATAGTTTTTCGAAAGGGTGGTTTCTTAGCATCACGTGAAAGGTGGTCGTATGGAAGTTCGCAAATGTCGGTGGTAAATGCTTACAAGTACTTGGGCATAAATTTTTCAACAAAACTTAGCTTTACGTTTGCCTGTCATGATCTTGTTAACAGAGGAAAGCGTGCTGTTGTAGCTATTTTAAGCTTGCTTTATCAATTTGAAAGTGTTTCGGTTAAATTATTTTTTAAATTGTTCGATGCCCAAGTGCAGCCTATTGTACAGTATGGCGCTGAGATTTGGGGATTGGATAAAGGTCATGAAATTGAAAAATTACATTTATTTGCTATGAAACGCTTTTTGCATGTGGATAGAAGAACCCCTAATGATTTGGTTTATGGTGAGCTTGGCAAATATCCCATTTATGTATATTCATACGTGAAATGTATTAGTTATTGGCTTAAGCTCGTGCGTATGGGAGAACACAGATTACCTGCTAAAGCATACAAAGTATTGTTTGATTTAGATTCTAGAGGTAAATCAACTTGGGCAACTTCTGTTCGTAAATGTCTTTGTAGTCATGGGTTTTCGTTTGTTTGGTTAGAACAGAGTGTTGGGTGTGTTAAAACATTTTTGGCTTGTTTTAAGCAGAGAATAATTGATTGTAACTTGCAAGACTGGAATAGTCATATTAAGAACAGTGAGAGATTTTCTTTGTTTCGATTTCTAAAGTCAAATCAGGTAATGGAAGCGGAACCTTATCTGTCGATGAATATCAATAGTTTTGTCAGATCTGCATAAACTAAGTTTAGATTCGGTGTATCTGATATTGCTGTACACAGGCAACGTTACAATGTTCATACAGAATTAGATGTTTTATGTCCATTGTGCAAGTCTGCCCCAGAGAACGAACTTCATTTTCTATTTGTTTGTCCTTTGTTTACAGATTTAAGACAAAAATATATTCCTTTGAAATATTATCGACGTCCATCATTTTTTAGGCTTGTCTTGCTTTTGTCGTCAAGAAATGACAATGTTGTTGGTGATCTAGCTTCATATTTGTATAAATCCTTCAAGAGGAGGAGTTATCTGACTTGAATTTGTTTATATGTGCTTGTATATTAATGTGTTGTTACATCAGTTATATGTCAATACCCCTTCAAATGGGGCTGTGGCCTTTCTTGAATAAATGATCGTTATCGTTATCATTATCTATCACACACGCACGCACGCACGCACGCACGCACGCACGCACGCACGCACACACACACACACACACACACACACACACACACACACACACACACACACACACACACACACACACACACACAATTTGTTGGCCACAATGCGAATACGAATAATTAACTCAGATTAGGGCCTAACCCATGCTGAAGGGTTACATCCGTAATACACACAACAGGAACTATTCTTATAATAGGAAATAAAAAGAGAAAGCAATTCCATACACACCATGCCAAAACATTGCGAATATACTTTAGCTTTTTCTTGTGCTTACTATACGTACATAAGCCAGATATAAGAGGGGTATTTTCAATTCTTATTACTATCAGTAAACTGGCTCTATTACATGGGTTAATATGATACTGAAGCTTAATAAATTTTACACAAAGGTCATTGAAAGTAGGGCAGCCAAAACAAAAGAACATTTCATCTTCCTTAGCCATTTTACATATGTCAGGCATGTAAGGCACTGTACTTAAACCGATGACAAGTGATGTCAGTCACACCAAATGTAGACTTAAAGGTTTAACAATACAGCTTTTCATATCCATTTAAATGTATGGTTCTATTACATGTGTTTTAAATAGTCTATTCTGTGCAAATCTGTCAATACTTTAGAAATGATCATGCAAATCCTACCATCTACGGTCAACCACTCTTTGTTTAAAACACATGAAAATCCTGACATACTTTCAAGAACTTGGTTGGCTCAAAAGTAAGCAAAGTCATACAAATTTAAGCACTTACGAACGCTGATACTTTATGTCTTCTTACCACATGTATTACATCCAAATGTTGCAACATCTTGTCAACTTCAAAAGGTATCTTGATCTCATTTATTCTGGTTATTTATTTAAATAGGAATTAACGTAAAGCGGTATCTGCGTCGAAGTTCATTATAAACTACATCATCTGATGTTAGGCTAACCACATTTGAGAATCGTTTCACGGCATGCAAAGGAACACTCTCATTTACAACATAGCTCAAAAGCCAACATTCTAGTTCGTGTTGTAAGATTGGCTGCATCCGAGAGTCTTTTTTTTGGAGAAAAGGGGGAAAAAAACAGAAACCGCGCCATGATTCAATTTACATGAAATATGAAAAATTACTCTATTCACTCTTATTGCTATATTTTGACACCTTCAAATAAAACTTGATTTGGTTGTATAATGAAATCCATGGCACTTGTGTGCGTTGACTACTGTGATGTACTCACCCCATTGAGCCATCTATCACTGTGTCCCAAACACCATCCTTTACGAAAAGCAATAACATCGGTGTTATTTTTCTTTTCTTTTAATCCTAATCGAGTCGCAGTTGAAAACATGCTCCTCAGCTGTCTTTGGAGACCAGCTACGGTTATAGACAATAAAACACTGTAGTGAGTAAAAAGCAAATTAAACACTCCAAGTAAAACCATGCCATCTATTTGAAATAGTTTCCAAAGCTAATTCATTTATGAACAAAGAAAACAAAACTGGACGATAAACGTCACCTTGCCTAACCCCTCTCGTGCACATAACAAAAACTGGTAATTTTATCCTCGCTCTAATCCTTTTTTCTAAACTCATTATGCACATTTTTACACAGTGATATAACTTACCTTGAATTAGATTTTCCAATGATATAGGCCATAACAGATTCCACCTGAAACGAAAGCTTTCTCAAAATCCACAAACGCCGTAAACAACTTCTGATTTCCAACAAATTCTTTCCGACCTGCTGTTAACATGATCAATCGAAGATTTATCTTCTTTAATCCTGCTTGACGTTCTTCTGTAATGTTATTTTCAGACATTCATGTAAACCATTATAAATCACAGAGCTATACATTTTATTCTATGTATTGGATAGAGGAATACCTCAATAATTATTTACAACATTCAAATTCAGTCATTCTTTGATTTTTCAATACCTAGTAACACACACACACACACACACACACACACACACACACACACACACACACACACACAGAGAGAGAGAGAGAGAGAGAGAGAGAGAGAGAGAGAGAGAGAGAGTGACAGACAGACAGAGACAGAGACAGAGAGACAGGGACAGAGAAAGGGGGAGGGAGGGAGGAAGAGGGAGGAAGAGGGAGACAGAGAGAGAGAGAGAGAGAGACAGAGACAGAGACAGAGAATGAAATAGATATGGATATACAGAGAGACGGGCAGACGAGAGCATTCTGTTAAGCGAAATAAGTTTACCCCTGCGCTCATGCCGGTCTGACTATCAACAGATTAGACCCAGTAAATACAGTGAACACCGATGAGAATGATTTCCATGTCTACATAAATTCTCAGGAGAAACGTTCCTGTATGAAGAGATCCGCCTCTTTGGCATGAAACACTAAGCCTTCCCAAACTCCATGAGAGATACACTGATAGCACAGAAGTGTTTATGGCAGTTTCCTCTGGACAAAGATGCAGTCATAATCAGCAGGAGAAGACAGGCGGAGACAGGTGGTACCAATACCCTAGCGGTATCCCACCACGACTGGAATGTACACCTGGTGTGAAACCATCACAACACACGTACCACTGGTGGCTGTTATTCTGTCCTTTCCTCGCAACTCTGAACGAAAATACTGAATATGAATACCTATATTGTAACCTGACCGTACATGAGTTTTTCTATGCATACACCACCTGACTGACACAAAATTAGCAAACAGTATTTAACTGCTCAACCACCTGATATTGTAGCGTGATTATCGTTAGCTGGACGGGGGGGGGGGGGGGGGGGGGATGGGGGGGGGGGGGGGGGGGGGGGCTGCAGGTTTGAATCCTATACGACATATAATATTTGTGGTACTGTCCCGCCCCTGCCGACTCCCATGCCGAGTTGTTGGGTGTGCTGTTGGCTGAAATGTGAATCTAGTTGCAAAGCGAGACGACTGCAGGCGGAAATCTAAACAAATCTTAAATAAATGTTAGCGAACCGCCCAGAGAACGTGGACAAACGAGTCACAAGACAAAACACAACGCGTTTCGACCTCTTAGGTCTTCGTCAGGTGATATATAAACGAATAAAACAAGCGATCTGAAGCGATCAAAGCTAAGTGAATTTTCGTTGTTTTATATCGTTTATATATCACCTGACGAAGACCTAAGAGGTCGAAACGCGTTGTGTTTTGTCTTGTGACTCGTTTGTCCACGTTCTCTGGGCGGTTCGCTAACATTTATTTAAGATTTGAAATGTGAAGCCTGAAACTACGGTCGAGCTTTAGTCATTTAATGGATGCGTCTCCGGGAGATGCTCAAATTTCCTTACCAACACCCGACATCACTTAACGCCGCCGAAGTGACTCGACGTCAGAGTCAATTCTCATCCAGTTGGTTACCCCATATGATGACCAGACACCGATGACTCCCTGAAGACCCTAAGAACTGGGGAAAGTGAGAGTAAGTTTCAGGGTCTGAGAGTATGCGTGAATGTGGAGAGTTAAGAAGGGACAGAGGAACTAGGAGTCGGTGATGAAAATGACGGGGCGTGCAAGGAGGGTGGGTGGGTGGGTAGGTGACATGGGAAGATGTTAGTGAGAGTGTACAGAAGATGAGATAAAGGAAACTCTTCAGCCAACAGGCTAGGTGACACAGAAGACAGCTGTAGTGTCTCAACAGGTTGGATAGGCAGTAGGCATCACAATGTCGCTCCTTTGTCTTCACTGCCAGGGGCTCCAAGTCGATTCTCTGACTCCATTTAATATTCTGGACATCGCATCCGTCTTTATCCCTGGTGGATCCATTGAAGGGTTGATTTGCAAGCCAGGTCAGTAGGTTTTAAATACACGCTGCCTGTCTGACGTGAAATTAGTGAATAGCATTCAAACAATCAACCAGCTGATATTGTACGGTGTTTACCGTTACCGGTTATGAGCTGGGAGGCAGTGAGCCTGAATCCCATAAACGTACAATATTTGTGGCATTGTCCCGACAAAGCAGACTTCCATGCAGAGTTGTCGGGTAGGCTGTGTGCTCAGATGGGGAGCCTGGAACCATTGTCGAACTTCAGTCATATTGTGGATGAATTTCTGAGAGATGCTCAAGTCTCCTTACCAACAATGCAGATGTCTGCATTTCTCAGACCTGGATGACATCGGTATCATGAAAGGATGTGCACAGGATGGTCTTCTCATGTGCTCTCAGACCAGGAACGAACAATACAGAATTATGTCCATAATAATGCTCTGGTCTTGTGAACGATCTATGTTACAAAACAAAAAATCAAATTTTGCGACATTTCATGTTCTACTCTTGCGACCGATCCATAAAAAAATTGCGACTCTTCATGCTCTGTTCTTGAAACAGATCAATAAAAAATC
>CM031616.1:24048443-24050943 GCA_018398815.1 Conus ventricosus | reverse complement strand
AATGGTCCATAAAAAGTATCAAATTCTGCGACCTTTCATGTCCTGCTCTTGTGAATGGTCCATAAAAAGTATCAAATTCTGTGACCCTTCATGTCCTGCTCTTGTGAATGGTCCATAAAAAGTATCAAATTCTGTGACCCTTCATGTCCTGCTCTTTTAAATGATTTTTGTTTTGGCCTCTTTCTTCCCCCCCCTCCCCCTTCCCCCCTCTTCACCCCCCCCCCCCTCCCCCCAAGGAATTATGTCGTCAACAGAGGGCTTAGATATCATGTACATGCTCGGTCAGACCTGACGTCACTGAACACCACCCAAGTGACTCGACATCAGCGTTATTTTTCATCGGGGTGTTACCCTATATGATGACCAGATACCGATGACTCCCTGAAGACCCTTGGCGCTGTAAAAGCGAAAGAAATTTTCTGGATCTGAGAGTAAGCGTGCATGAACAGAGTGGAGGAGGGGGATATGAAGCAGGGTCGGCGGAGATGGTGAGAAGGGTGGGTGGGGTGGGTTGAGTGACATGGGAAAATGCTGTGAGAAGTTACAGAAGATAAGGCAACGGGAAAATCATTGGCCGACGTCCTGGGTGACACAGAAGGCACATACAGTGTTCTAACAGGTTGGCAGGCGGTAGGCATCACAAGGTCGCTCCTCTGTCTTCACTGTCTGGGAATCCAGGTCGATTCTCTCATTCCATTTCATTTTCTGAATATCTTATCCCCGTATTCACCCCTGGTGGATCCACTGAACGACTTGGTTTGCTGGTCAGGTCAGTAGTCATATGATATGGCCCTGTCAATTGAGACGGTACGTGCCTATTGTGCAGAAAATTGAAGGTCACTTCAGCTCCTAATGTCATCATTTGTTGTTTGTACAATTCTATTTCGTGCCAACGATTTTTTGGGCGGTAACTAAAACTGTGGCCAGGATTTTCTGACAAAAAAACGGCCTATAATGCTGTGACTTCTGTCTATAAATTGTGCGTAAGAGAGGAAGAAAATACTCTTCTTTGGACATAACAGCCTTGAAATTTTGCAACAGACGAGCGACCGTGTGATAGTCACTTGCAGTTCTGTCGTGAATGAGACGTAGTCATCATCGGCAGTCGATAGACAAAGACAGACAGGACCAATATATGAACATTATCCTTTGATGACTATCAGGTACACGCTCCGGATCAAACCCGTCACAGTATGTACTGCCGGTGGCCGATGTTTCGCCCTCTTTGCCCCAAAACCTCCGCTACCGTAAATCCTCGTCGTAAATTGACAGAATTGACCGCAATCCCCACGCAGACGTCACTTTTGTGATAAAGTGGTTACCGAAATAGCTTCCGGGCAATAACCAAAGCTTACATAAGTTATATCATTAGTCAAGAAAATATCTCCAGACATCTAGTTCGTTGGTGGTTTGTTTGATTCTCTCTCTCTCTCTCTCACACACACACACACACACACGTGCGTGCGAACACAAACACACAGAGAGAGAGAGAGAGAGAGAGTACACAAACGCGCAAGCGTGTGCATGTGTGTCTGTGATGTCTTCGTGTGTATGTATGTGCGTGCATGCATACATACATGCGAGCGCATGTGCACGCTCGCTTGTCTGGGTGTGTGTGCGTATGATGTCTTTGTGTGTGTGCGTGCATGCGTACGTGTGTGTGTGTGTGTGTGTGTGTGTGCGTGTGCTGAGTGTGTATGTGCTCTAAAAAAACCGAACGCTTAGTCTTCGTTTGAACAAATGTCTGTGAAGGAAACGTAGACTTTGTTTTAAAACAGCGTTCATGTTTCCAAAATCAAATGAAATAACCTGCAACAAAAACAACAAAAAACAGTCGGTAACTCTGTCACTGGCTCCAAATTGAGTCTACTCGCACGAAAGTGCTTGTGAACATAATAACCATAGAGCTAAAATCGAAGACAGAAGGCTGGTGTCAACTTAATGAAACTGTTGTATGATATATATATAATGCTGAACAATTAAATAGTGGGGAAAACAAGTGCTGACTAACAATTCTTCAGTCATCATAGTAATGACTTGGCAAAAATTTAAACTTTTCGAGAAAAAAAAAAAAGCTGAAGTAAATGGGGATGTATTATAAATATGAGTAACCCTTCACTGGCTGCCTGAGGGAACCATCGCAATCCCTCTCGAAGACACATCTATTTGTATTGCCTACTCCTAGGCCTTTCGTCCGGTCGGATCGGACTCATCAGGTAGACACGACTGGTTGTGTCTGTGCTCTTGGTGTCAAATAGAGACACACCACAGTCCATAATTTTGTGGTGTTATCACCACCAAGGGTTCAAAAAAGAATCCAACAGCACCCCCAAAGCAGCCAGCGAAGAGTAGTAAATGGAACAAAACGAAAGTGTGGAGAGGAAAAAAGTTGCTGAAAAACTAAAAGCATTACTCAAACAGTATAGAATATAGGGGACAATCTTTGAGCCTATGCTTGAGGATCCGGTCAAGGATGCAAGGGAGATCAAAAGATTAGGAA
>CM031616.1:24033443-24035943 GCA_018398815.1 Conus ventricosus | reverse complement strand
GGTGTGTGTGTGTGTGTGTGTACGTGAGCGTGTGCCTGTCTGTCTAGCTATCTGTCTGTCTGTGTCTGTGTGCATGCGTGTGTGCGGGAGCCTGCTTGTAAGTGTATCTACGCACACACAGCGTTTGGTATCTTGTCACCATTGTATAAAACAGGTCCACGGCCGGTTTTGGCAGGAAGCGGAAATTGTCTGCTCCATAGTTTGTCTTTTTACCAAAATATTTCCAGATTTGTATCATTCATGTCACAAACAGCCGATACCGGCTGAGTCTTGTATGCCCAACCGTCTCCTCCCTTCCCTTCCTACCCGTATCATTACCACAAAAAAAGAAAAAACTAACAAAAAATGAAAAAAAAAAAACCCATCCGACTGGCTTCGTCGATGGATTGTGCCAGACATAGTGTACAGCTATAATGAAGTGAATGTACTGTGTGTTTTCCCTCACTGCGATGGTTAGCCTGCCAGAACAGTGTAAGTGTTATCTCAAAAGATAAATACACAGACAGATTTATAGACAGACAGACAGGCAGGCAGACAGACAGACAAGGATGTATGTGCATGTCACAACAAAAATACGTCCCCAGGGGTTTCCCAAAATCTCTTTCTGCTTTAAGGAATTCCAAGTTTGCGCTGATTCGGTCATCAGTGTCATAATATCACTGTTTTCAAGGTATTTCATGAACAAGTTAAAAAGGGTTTCTCTCATTGAGCTCCTTTTCTTTTATAATGTACCTAAGCTTCAATGCAGACAAGAAAGATGTCCTTCTGGGCGTGTCTTCAGAAAGAAGATGTCTTCTGATTACGTATTGCCATTGTTTTTACCAAGCTCCAATAGTATTAACGTCTTCTGGTGAGTATCCATGATGACTTTTCAGAAATCTAGTGATTTCTTCAAACTGGTGACCGAATCAGGAATCAAACGAAATTCTTAAAAATTTAATGGTCGGAGATACCTTGAAATGCCTGATTATACTTTCACTGTAACACACACACACACACACACACAACACACACACACACACACACACACACACACACACACACACACACCACAGAGGGAGGGAGGGAGGGAGAGGTGGGAAGAGAAAGGCAGACAGAGAAGGCGCCAGTCATAACATATCATTATGGTCAGAATACCACACTGAGCAAAGTAATCAAAAGTTTATTCGCAGCTTTTCCATTAAATGCATGTTATATGATACTGTGAAAGATGAAAAGCTGTTTTCATTCTTCAGATAATCAAGAGTCATATTACTGAGTTTACCACACAATACGTCAAAGAAGACACAAAAAGATCAGATGTGGCGGTGGGACAGGCAATGAATATACCTTTATTATCCACAATATTCAATGGGCATTTGGAACTTAGACATGATGGCGCAAACTTCATAAACAGATAGATACTAAAACTCCAGTTATGCTCGCATACTTTTTGGATTAATAGAAGTGTTCTGTTAATAATGCGAATCACTATATGAACCTCTTTGCTATTGATACTGAAATGTGTTTATTGAGTTTTTCGGGTGATAACTCTTTTCCCGAAGGAGTAGGAGTTGTGTGTGTGTGTGTGTGTGTGTGTGTGTGTGTTGTGTGTGTGTGTGTGTGTGTGTGTGTGTGTGTGTGTGTGTGTGTGTGGTGTGCATGCGTGCGTGCGTGCGTGCGTGCGTACGTGCACGCGTGCGTGCGTGCGTGCGTGTGTGTGTTGTGTTGTTTTTATTGTTTGTTTGTTTGTTTTTCTTTTTGCTGTTGTTGTTGTTTTGCAAGACAATTCGTGACTAGCTTTCCATCCGGATTTACTGTCTTTTCGAAGAAATAAGTTCACTACATCATTTCTTTCAAGCGCATTCTTACACGACACGTAATCCATTCCGTTGTTTCTTCTACCCTCTGTTGTTGACTATAATCAATCATCACGAACTTTATTACTCTGAATCAGCTTCTATGGTTCTATGATGCTCTACGGCTGTCAGAGATGAGGAAAAAGGCACAGTATGAAAATGAAAGGTTCAAGTCTCATTGCCTAACAACTGTAGGAGCAGTGAATTGTCCTGGGTCCACCGAGTCTGGGGCACGGCGTAATGGAAGGCGGCGCCCATTCCTCTCCTTCCGCCTCCTTCAACTCATCCTGAGCTGAATCAGGCACCCGGGCATCCCTTTATTGCTGGTGGACAAAGGGGGGAAGCACAATACTGGCTGAAAAAGCTCTGGCAGGATCATTGTAATTGAAAACATCCGAAAAGTTACCCAGACACAAAGAAAACTCTATGTACTAGTATTAAGTGATTCATAACAACAAAACAGCACGTATTTACGTCCACATTTTTTTGGAATCTATGTACCCTTTCAGACCACATGAAAAATATAGGAGAAGTGATCACAAAGGCCCCATTCATGTACATACATTCCTATAGCATTAGGTAGGTGGTTCGATTTCATTATAGAGTCGAAAAGTGTTTCTAACTGTGACATTGTTCTAGCTGGAGTGTTCATTGTCTTATGC
>CM031616.1:24008443-24018443 GCA_018398815.1 Conus ventricosus | reverse complement strand
AGTTTCCCTGGAAAAAGTTTGAGAAAGTTTTTGTAAGTCCTAATCGCATTCTGAAAACCTAAGGGGGACACAGGGAAGACAAGGTTTTAACACTCGCAAGATATAACTAGTCCTCCCCAGTTTAAGCACGGTCAAATAAAACCAAAAAGCTACAGATATCATGGACCGGCAAAAAATATATATCCACCGGCCGTCAACCTCTTCCAGCAAAAACACAGTTCTAGAAACAAACGACAAAAAAGAGGGGACTAAAACACGCTATTAGCAATAAACCCCTTTTAACCCAAACAACTGTCTGAAAGCAAAGATGCTGGAAACAAAACAAAAAGAAAGGATAGGCGGGGGGGGGGGGGGAGGGGGGCGGGAGGGGGTGTTTGAACTTATTTCCTTCAGCAGTTAAGGTTTTGCATCCGAATATATTTCTGAAATCAGAAGAAGTTAAAAACAAAAGGCACAGACCGATGAGGGTTATAAACCTTTACAGCAGTTGCATCTTCCCTGTCACCACCCTCTTGCTCGCTTTACCAAATTGAAAAGCTGGCAGTCTTTTATATCTGCACCGTCGGGTTAGCTAATCTTCTTGTTAGGCCCTCGGATTCTCTCTCTCTCCTCTCTCTCTCTCTCTCTCTCTCTCTCTCACACACACACACACACACACACACCACACACACACGCACGCACGCACGCACGAAACGCACGCACAACGCACGCACGCACGCACGCACGCACGCATGCACACACACCACGCACGCACGCACTCACACGCACGCCGCACACACGCATGCATGCACACACACACACAACACCCACACACACACACACACACACACACACCACACCACACACACGCGCGCGCACGCACGCACGCACGCACGCATGCACAACACACACACACACACCACACACACACACACACACACACAACACACATTGGAAAATATATGAGCAGAAGTGTAAAATAGGGTCCACTGGTTTGACAAACCGCTTGGAAAGAATTGTTTGAATTTTGTTTTAAAAGATAAAACATCGGAGATTTGAATACCCTTCTACAGTGTATTCATGATTGAATTTCGGGGGGGTGTGGGGGGGGGGGGGGGAGGGAAGGGGGGGAAGGGGGGAGGGGGGAAAGAAGGGGGGAGGGGGGAAGGGGGGGGGGGGGGGGAAATCCCGTCGGCAACAGAACATACAGATTTAAATGGAAGGGAAAAATTTTTCAAACGCTCAGCGAATAATGAGGTGCAATTACGGCTTTAAATAACGTAAAACCCCAAAAGTCAGGAATTCTTGTATTGGTTTTTTGTTCAATACATTCCCAATGTAGTTCTTTAAGGAGATGTTGTAAAGAGCTGTACTGGCGGAATTAAGAGCTTTCTGGAAAAAAGTTTGAGAAGTTTTGTTGTAAGTCCTAATCGCATTCTGAAAACCTAAGAGAAAATGAAGACAAGGTTTTAACACTCGAAAAGAAAACAACGTCCTCTCAGTTAAAGCACGGTCTTAAAACCAAAAGCTACAGAAAATCATGGAAGGAAAAAACATATATCCACCGACCGTCAACCTTTCGCAAAAACAGTTCTAGAAAACAACGACACAGAAAAGCGGGACTAAAAAAACACCCCATAGCAATAAACACCTTTAACCCAAACCCCCCTTCTGAAAGCAAAGATGCTGGAAACAAAACAAAAAAGAAAGGATTAACTACTTTCCTCTCCAGTTAAAGCACGGCCCTAAAAACCAAAAAGCTACAGATATCATGGCGGCAAAATATATATCACCGGCCGTAAACCCTCTTCCAGCAAAAACCACAGTTCTAGAACACAAAACGACAAAAAAGCGGGGACTAAAACACGCTATTAGCAATAAAACACCTTTAACCCAAACAACTGTCTGAAAGCAAAGATGCTGGAAACAAAAAACAAAAAAAAGGATAGGCGGGGGGGGGGGGGGGGGGGGGGGGGAGGGGGAGCGGGAGGGGGTGTTTGAACTTACTCCATCAGCAGTTTAAGGTTTTGCATCCGAATATATTTCTGAAATCGGGAAGAAGTTAAAAACAAAAGGCACAGACACGTTTGAGGGTTTAAAACACTTTACCAGCAGTTGCATCTTCCCTGTCCCACCCTCTTGCTCGCTTTACCAAATTGAAAAGCTGGCAGTCTTTTATCTGCACCGTCGGGTTAGCTAATTTCTTGTTGGCCCTCGAGAATTCTCTCTCTCTCTCTCTCTTCTCTCTCTCTCTCTCTCTCTCTCCTCTCTCTCTCTCTTCTCTCACACAAACACACACACACACACACACACACACGCACGAAACGCACGCACGCACGCACCACGCACCCCACGCACGCACGCACGCATGCACAACACACACGCACGCACGCACTCACAGCCACGCACGCACACAGCATGCATGCACACACACACACACACACACAACACACACACACACACCACACACACACGCGCGCGCGCGCGCACGCCGCACGCACGCACGCATGCACACACACACACACACACACACACACCACACACCACACAACACACAATTTGGAAAATTATGAGCAAAAGGGTGAAAAATAGGGTCCACTGTTTGACAAACGCTTGGAAAAGAATTGTTTTGAATTTTTTTTTTAAAAGATGAACTCAGGAGATTTGAATCCCCTTCTACAGTGTATTCATGATTGAATTTCGGGGAGTGTGTGGGGGGGGGAGGGAAAGGGGGGGGAAGGGGGGAGGGGGGGTGGAAGGGGGGGGGGGGGGGGAAGGGGGGGGGGGAGAATCCGTCGGCAACAGAATACAGACTTAATGGAAGGGAAATGTTCAACGCTCAGCGACATAATGAGGTGCAATTACGGTTTTAAATAACGTAAAGCAAAGTCAGGAATTCTTGTATCTGATTTTTTGTTCAAACCATTGCCAATGTAGTTCTTTAAGGAGATGTGTAAAGAGCTGTACTGGCGGAATTAAGAGCTTTCTGGAAAAAGTTTGGTAAGTTTTGGGTTGTAAGTCTAATCGCATTCTGAAAACCTAAGAGACACTGAAGACAAGGTTTTTACACTCGACAAGATAACAACGTCCTCTCCATTTTTAAAGCACGGTCTAAAAACCAAAAGCTACAGATATCATGGAAGGAAAAAATATATCCACCGGCCGTCAACCTCTTCAGCAAAAACAGTTCTAGAAACAAACGACACAGAAAAGAGGGGACTAAAAAACACTCCACTAGCAATAAACACCTTTAACCCAAAACCCACCGTCTGAAAGCAAAGATGCTGGAAACAAAAACACAAAGAAAGGATATAGGCGGGGGGGGGGGGGGGGGGGGTTGAGGGGGGGGGGTTGAACTTACTCCATCAGCAATTAAAGGTTTTGCATCCGAATTTATTTCTGAAATCAGAAGAAGTTGAAAACAAAAGGCACAGACACGATGAGGGTAAAACCTTTACCAGCAGTTGCATCTTCCTGTAACCCCCCTCTTGCTCGCTTTCCCAAAATTGAAAGCTGGCAGTTTTTTTATCTGCACCGTCGGGTTAGTTAATCTTCTTGTTGGGCCCCTCGAGAATTTCTCTTTCTCTCTCTCTCTCTTTTCTCTCTCTCTCTCTCTCTCTCTCTCTCTCTCTCTCTCACACACCCCACACACACACACACACACACACACACCACACACACACACTTATTTTTCGTTTCCTGAATCAGCAAAATTGCAGTGTGTGCTTTTCCAAGTCGTTCTTCGTTTGTGACTGATCACTGGTCTGACTCCATCTCCCTTTGTGTAGACGCCATTTTGGTTTGAGAAGTGTGGGTGGAGTATGGTGGGGTGAAGCAAAGCTTTGTCTGTTTGGTTGACGCGATAAGCAAATGGTTCTGGAAATGAAAATAAGTTAACGTAAATTACCTTTATGATTTGAGGTCTGTTTTCTTTCTTTGTTTCAGTCTGCCTGAAAAAGATTTCTCTCTCTCTCTTCTCTTTTCTCTCTCTCTTTTTCTCTCCTCTCTCTCTCTCTCTCGCCACACACGCACACACACACGCACACACACACACCACAACACACACACACACAACTATATATATATATATTATATATATATATATATATATATATTATATATATATATATATGCAGAGAGAGACAGAGACAGACACAAGAGACAGACAGATAGGCGAAAAGGCAGAGACCTTTCTGTACCCATTGACATGGGCAGAGTGCCCAGTTAATTTATTCCAAATTACCTTACATTTACCTCCCGTCCCACCCTCATCACGACCTCTCTCTCTCTCTCTCTCTCTCTCTCTCTCTCTCCTCTCTCTCTTTTCTCTCTCTCTCCCCTCTCTCTCTCTCCCTCCCTCTCTCTCTTCTCTATCTCTCTCTCTCTCTGAAAGACTGTGCCTTGCGCACACGAATGCGCGGCGCGCGTACATACGCCAGGGAAAACGAACACAACCCCACATACACACAACACACACACACACCCACACCCCACACACACGCGCCGCGCGCACATACACACACACACACAACACCACACACCACCACACACACACAGAGAAACAGAGACACCACACACACATCACCACGCGCGCGCGAGCGCTCGCGGCGCGCCGCGCACCACGGACGCACGTACACACACACATAAAACACACACACACACACACACACACCACACACACACACACCACACACACAACACACACACACCCCACACCCACACACACACCACACACACACCACACACACACACGCCCACCACACCACACACACCACCACACACACACACACACACACAGGATCCAAAACGAGGTAAACCACTCCTCGACAAACAACCCCTGCTTCCTAAACACTACATTCTGAAATTAACAGACACTGACAAGAAGACGGGAAAAAAACATTCCACCACCAAGTAAGGTCCTCCGCCAAAGTCCTTGTTGGGGTATCAAAGACAAGAATATATGGAATACAAAATTTTTTCGCAGCAATCAATGTCTTCTTCACCGGTGACTGAAAAAAAAAGACACAGACAGGAAAGGGATACGTCGTCTTCCACTGAATCAAACTGCTGTCTAAACAAAAGGGTTTAGAAAGAAGGACAGTGGTGAAACACTCCTCTAGCAATGAAAGTCTTACACCTGAACCAAATTCTGAAAACAAAACACAGGAAGAAAGATGGATAAGAATTGTCCACCAACGCAAAAGCCCTTTGTCCCGGACCACTGTCAGAAACAACAGGCACCAAAAGAAACACGGAAGGTTAAATAATACACCAGTAGTTAAAGTCTTGACCTAAACCATTGTCTGAAAACCAAAGATACAGCAAGAAGAATGTGGATCAAAAGGCACCAACAGTGTCTGAATCATTGCCACGGAGTGAAAATATGACACAAATGATTTAGAGTAAATCGGCGGTTAGGGTCTTCCAGGGAAATCATTGTCTGAAAAAACCCAAAAGGGAAGAATGGGACTAAAACACCCCACCAGCAATTGACGTGTTTTTTTTTTTAAACCCAGTGTCTGAAAACAAAAGACTCTGAAAAAAAAAAAACGGAAGTAATTTTCTCCACCAGCAATGAAATCCAGAAATACAAGGCAGGGTTGAAGCATTCCACAAAAATAAACGTCTGTCTTTTTTTTTTTACATTGTTTTTGTATGAGTACAAGAGACACAAAAGAAGGGAGTAGAACACTCCATCAATAATTAATATCCTCCATCCAAACCACTGTGTGAAATAAGGACACCCCCGAGAAATATAAGAGCAAAACACTACCCCCTGAAAAGTTTATAGCTAAATTATTGTATGACAACAAAAAGACGGGAGTACAACACTCCCAACACCGTCTTCCACATTAATTACTGGGCAAAAAAGCGAAAACAGAAGACACAGAAATACAAGAGGAAAAAACATTCTACAAGCATTAAGTCTTCAAGCTAAACCACTGTTTTAAAAAAAAAAAAACGAAAAAGAAAAATAAACAGAAAGAAGGGGAAGGGGTGGAGCCCTTTGGGAAGAAGACACCAGCAGCTATGAACGTCTTCCACCAAAAATGTATTCTGAAAACGAAAGACACAGAAAAAAAGGATGGCAGTTAAAAACCCCCCCACGCAATTAGCGCTATCCAACTAGACTGTCTCGCTCGCTGCTCCTAAATGAACACTTGGCAGGCTCTCTCCTGTGCTATCGATTCGCCAATCTTCTCGTTAGGTTCTGAACGGCTGGTGGCTTGGTGGTTGGTTATTTTGAGGCAGCACAACAGCGAATTTGGGGCTCTTTCTTTGCGCGTGCAGCATCACTGGGGAGACTCCATCACCCCTCGCGCTTACGTTTCTCTGCGTGACAGTCCGCAGTTACACAGCAGGATGGAGATGTTTCTCATTTGCGACTGGCGCGAAAAAGCGGTGGATTGCAACTGATACGTGACTAATGTGATCTCTTGTCTGCTTAACTCTGGCTTCAAAATGAAGGTACTCTCTCCTTCTTTGATTCGTTCTGCCGCGTAGCAATGGTCAGAATGGCAAGTTGTGGGTTCTGGAGTAGGCTCGACGGAAGACTGGGGACAATACGGCTGAGTTTTGTCCACCGAGTTGTTGCTCCCTGACGTTATCCCCATTAGTCTTCCCGAAGCTGGAGTTTTGGCTGCCTTAATGGCGGGATTAAAAAACGGTCATACATACAAATCTCCACTCCCTTTGTTGGGTGGGTGGGATTAACCTTACCTGTCTATACAGGGAGTGTCGGCAGAAGTATCAGCCTGCGTACGCAGACAAATCAAAAAAATTAAAATGTTCTCGTTAGTCTTGTTTTTTAACCGTCTTTAAATTTCTCTATGGCCTTCATCTCCTGCTTTTGTGGCCACCTCAAGCTTCGATTTCTACCTCACGTCACGCTCATGGTCGGTTCATGTCAAAACCGTCAGTGTCACAGGGTTTCAGGACGCCTTTGGATGGACCAAGTGGTACCCTGAACAGGACACCTCGTTCATATTCAAAAGTTACCGTCAGAAGAGGAACAGTTACTGGTGTTCTGCGTCTGTTAGTCGAACAGGCACCACTGAACAATGCTTGAACGATTCGGACGCAGGAAAGGGTCTCATCCTGTGTGCTGTCCATGACGACTTGACATGGATAGTTCTCTGTGGCCTGGTGGTGCTGGTCGGACGGGGCGAACCTGTGTGTGGCTGTGAACCAGATAGTTTGAATGAGCGGTTTTGGACGTAGGGCTACTGGCAGGAACTGCAAACAGCAGAAACGAACAGCAATAATGATAACTGTGATGAACGTTAGACTAAAGGATGATGAAAAAACTCCCTGAAAAAGCAAAACATCAAAGTAAACAAAGCAGGGTATTTAAGTTACTGACCAATATCAATGAAAACAAAGTACTGATCCCCCATGGCGTTCCTGGCAAGCTCTTAAATTATGTGCCAATGAATTGGTGAGGTTTTTCCAATTACTTTACCAAGCTTCACTGGACAGGGAGTAATACCTGATGAGTGGCGAGATGCGAGCATTGTTCCCTTATTCAAAAGGGTTGACAAAAACAAAAGCAGAGAACTATAGACCTGTATCTCTTACATCCATATCAGCTAAATACCCTTTAACACATATATATAGTAGCATAAATGGACCATCTTGACAAATATGACTTCTTAAATAATTCCCAGCATGGTTTTAGACAGCGAAGGAGTTGTGAGACTCAACTTATAACAACTCTCAATGATTTTAGTAACTGTTTAAATAACAGACAGCAAATAGATGCAATTTTATTAGACTTTTCTAAAGCCTTTGATAAGGTTGACCATGAGGCCTGCTGCTTAAATTAGAACACATTGGCATTGACGGTTCTTTGCTAAAATGGGCTAGATCATTCCTCGTTGGGAGAACGCAGAAAGTTGTTGTGGAAGGGTCGTCATCCCATTGTAAACCAGTCTTGTCAGGTGTACCACAGGGAACTGTTCTGGGGCCCTTGTTTTCTTAATTTATATAAATGACATAAGTAGAAATCTCTCTCCTGGAACTACTATAAGGCTTTTTGCAGATGACAGTTTAGTATATAGAACAATCAGAAGCAAGAATGATACTCGCATTCTACAAGAAGATCTAAACGCTTTACAAGAGTGGGAAAGAACTTGGAAAATGGAATTTCATCCCCAAAAGTGCCAAGTGTTGCGTATATGTAACAAACGCTCACCAATTAGATCAGATTATTCTATCCATAATACTATTCTTAAAGAAACTAATGCTGCAAAATATTTAGGCGTGATTATAGATAGTCGTCTCAAATGGAAAGAACATTACAATTTAGTATGTAAGAAAGCAAATAACATCTTAGCTTTCTTATACAGGAACATCAATGACTGCCCCCAAAAGGTTAAAGACGACTGCTACAAAACACTGGTTAGACCAGTACTGGAATATGGTTGCTCAGTTTGGGATCCTTACCATCTAAAGGACATTGATAACCTCGAAAAGATTCAGAAGAGAGCAGCACGGTTCGTAACAGGGAACCACATCAGAGAAAAGGGGAATACTAGGAAGAACATGAGGAAATTAGAATGGAAACCCTTAGAAGAGAGAAGAGCTTTTATTAAACTTAACACCTTTTTCAAAGGCAGAGCTAAAGTAATTGATATTCCAGTGGAACAACTAGTATTGAATAAAAGTAGCACCAGGAGTGGCGGTCAATGTTATACCATACCTGCATCAAATATTGACAGTCACTTACATTCTTTTTATCCCAGTTCTGTACGGCTGTGGAACTCACTGCCGGGTGCCATCAAGATTGCCACAAGTGCAATCTCATTCAAGGGACAAATTGATTCGACAGTTTTGAGATCTGCATATTGATGATTTTCTATTTTTATTTCCCCAGATATTTTATTATCACCTGGGCCTGAATTTGGCCATTGCTTTTAAATCGAGTGCGACCCCTTGTTGCCAAATTTGCTCCAGGGGCCAACAGTCAGAGTCGCACTGTTTTATGTTATTTTATTTTATTTTTTAATATGCGCGCTGGTGACCTACTCGTTTTTGAGTGAACCAGTATTTTAGGAAGAAGAAGAAGAAGAAGAAAGTTGGCGTGGAACAGAGATCCTGCTCGCAACGCCAGGTGTGTCTGACCAAAGACAGCACGGCCTACGGAGGGCGTACTGTCTTTGGTCTGACCGAACAGGAAGGGTGGGAAGGAGATACTATGGAGAACTGGATGGAGATAAGGTGGTGTAAGGGTGGATGAGTAGGGAAAAGGGTGAAGATGGTGGAGCTCACTTAAGCCAGGAACAAAAGGTGGAGACCAGTGAGCTAATTATAATGTGTTTTATTCGCAATAATCAAGACAAGAAGCCCAATCAATTATTTACAGTGTGTTTTATTCAAAATAACCAGACAAGAAGTAGACAGCACAGCGTGACGACATTACATGCAATAAAGAGCAAGGGGACGTAGCACAGTACATTAGCACATCATGGCGCGTACTGACACTGACAGCTGTGAATTTGCCGATCAATGGTCAAGCAAGTAAGTGGTGAGTCTTACGTCCTGTCAGCCAAAGGCCCTTAAGAACGTGGTGTCCCAGGTAGGTCTAGTGCCAGGTCGTCTGGTCGCAGATAAACGTTTTGGGCTCGAATCAGTCGGGAGCTGTCCTATCTTGTTCTGGTTGTCATGCCAGACTGGAGTCAGACGCCTTCTTCTTTGTTCCCGCTGAGTTGATGTCCTGCACGTCGTTCCGGTGCCGTGTGAATTGGTGTCCACTCTGTGGTGTTGGTCCGCCGACTGTGGGCGTCAGTACTCTTTGCCTCGCCGCCACCCCCCCCCCCCCCCCCCCCCCCCCCTCCTCCCAAAGAAAAGGCTTGTCTTGGGGCTATCTGACGGCCTTTTTCATGTTGGGATCATGATGGTCCTGTGCTGCGTGAGGCCGCTTCAACAACGGATCAGGACGGATGTCGCTGGAGCATTGCTTGATTTCCTTCCATGGTCCTCACTGACTACGGTCTAGAGGGCAAATTTGCAGCCCAATCCC
>CM031616.1:23973443-24000943 GCA_018398815.1 Conus ventricosus | reverse complement strand
CTGAAGATAGCCGCCTGGTATTTCTTACCAAGCCACAAAAATTGTCACTTACTGTTATCATGTGCCATCGTGCACTGGTGGAAATGGAGGACACGTATAAACATCGCATGCATCCTATGTGAGAAACTGGAGGATAAATGAAAATGAGTGACTGATATTTGAATGGTACGGGAAACGACTGAATGAGCGCCAGTAGGCTGATCTTCGGCCGGCTCTACCTGGGTAGGCAGCCCATTGAGTGAGGTAGTGTGTTTATTGTAAAGCGCTTAGAGCTTGGTTTGTGACCGAGGATAGGCGCTATACAAATACCCAATATATATATATATATATATATATATATATATAATATATATATATATATATATATAGGACGTCGGTATATTTGGAGCATGGGAACAACTTTTTGTTCTCTTCATTGGTTGCCACTAGAGACACTTGGACCGAGACTTTCTTTCTGAGGTGGAGAAAATATCACAGGTTTATTGGTGATACTCTATGTAAGGCAATATAGGTGAACTTACGCTATTCGTTACCCTACTCTCGTTACCCTATTCTCGTTACCCTATTCTCCTAGGGAGATTAATCCCGTCTGCCATTGACTGCACGTGAGAGTGGACGTTAATCTTGAATTAACTAACGATGTCCTGAAGTTTTCTCTTGATGTTGCGCGTGACTGAGAGACTTCTTTCGGTGAATCATCTTCAGACCGTTCTATATCTACAGAGCTCTTTATAAGAAGAAACGTATCCATATTTCAAAATTTCAAAAAGAAACCTATGTTGTGCATTATCCATGCAGTACTGGTACTACAACTGCTATTGCTGCATCTTAAGAAGCTCGATTGTTATGAGGATCCCTAATTTTAATTTTGAGGTGTGTATCAAAAGTTGTATTGTATGCACGTGAGAATTATCGAGTGGACATGAGTACCTGTGCTTGTTTGTTTGTCGTCTTTATGTTGGTCGTTTAATTGTTCGTCGTCTTTATGTTGGTCGTTTAATTTTTTCGTCGTCTTATGTTGGTCGTTTAATTGTTCGTCGTCTTTATGTTGGTCGTTAATTGTTCGTCGTCTTTATGTTGGTCGTTAATTGTTCGTCGTCTTTATGTTGGTTGTTTAATTGTTCATCGTCTTTATGTTGGTCATTTAATTGTTCGTCATCTTTAGTTGGTTGTTTAATTGTTCGTCGTCTTTATGTTGGTTGTTTAATTGTTCGTCGTCTTTATGTTGGTCGTTTAATTGTTCGTCATCTTTATGTTGGTCGTTTAATTGTTCGTCGTCTTTATGTTGGTTGTTTAATTGTTCGTCGTCATTATGTTGGTCGTTTAATTGTTCGTCATCTTTATGTTGGTCGTTTAATTGTTCGTCGTCTTTATGTTGGTCGTTTAATTGTTTGTCGTCCATATGTTGGTCGTTTAATTGTTCGTCGTCTTTATGTTGGGTCGTTTAAATTGTTCGTCGTCTTATGTTGGTCTTTTAAAATTGTTCGTCGTCTTTATGTTGGTCGTTTAATTGTTCGTCGTCTTTATGTTGGTTGTTTAATTGTTCGTCGTCTTTATGTTGGTTGTTTAATTGTTCGTCGTCTTTATGTTGGTTGTTTAATTGTTCGTCGTCTTTATGTTGGTCGTTTAATTGTTCGTCGTCTTTATGTTTGGTCGTTTAAATTGTTCGTCATCTTTATGTTGGTCGTTTAATTGTTCGTCGTTTTTATGTTGGTCGTTTAATTGTTCGTCGTCTTTATTTGGTCGTTTAATTGTTCGTCATCTTTATGTTGGTCGTTTAATTGTTCGTCGTCCATATGTTGGTCGTTTAATTGTTTGTCGTCCATATGTTGGTCCTTTAATTGTTCGTCGTCTTTATGTTGGTCGTTTAATTGTTTGTCGTCTTTATGTTGGTCGTTTAATTGTTCGTCGTCTTCATGTTGGTCGTTTAATTGTTTCGTCGTCTTTATGTTGGTCGTTTAATTGTTTCGTCGTCTTTATGTTGGTCGTTTAATTGTTCGTCGTCTTTATGTTGGTTGTTTAATTGTTCGTCGTCTTTATTTTGGGTTGGGGTTTAATTGTTCGTCGTCTTTATGTTGGTTGTTTAATTGTTCGTCCGTCTTTAGTTGGTCGTTTAATTGTTCGTCGTCTTTATGTTGGTCGTTTAATTGTTCGTCGTCTTTATGTTGGTCGTTTAATTGTTCGTCATCTTTATGTTGGTCGTTTAATTGTTCGTCGTCCATATTTTGGGTCGTTTAATTGTTTGTCGTCCATATGTTGTCCTTTAATTGTTCGTCGTCTTTATGTTGGTCGTTTTAATTGTTCGTCGTCTTTATGTTGGTCGTTAATTGTTCGTCGTCTTCATGTTGGTCGTTAATTGTTCGTCGTCTTTATGTTGGTCATTTAATTGTTCGTCGTCTTTAGTTGTCATTTAATTGTTCGTCATCTTATGTTTGGTCGTTTAAAATTGTTCGTCGTCTTTATGTTGGTCGTTTAATATTGTGTCGTCGTCTTTATGTTGGTCGTTTAATTGTTCGTCGTCTTTATGTTGGTCGTTTAATTGTTCGTCGTCTTATGTTGGTTGTTTAATTTGTTCGTCGTCTTATGTGGTCGTTTAATTGTTCGTCGTCCATATGTTGGTCGTTTAATTGTTCGTCATCTTTATGTTGGTCGTTTAATTGTTCGTCGTCTTTATGTTGGTTGTTTAATTGTTCGTTGTCTTTATGTGGTCGTTTAATTGTTCGTCATCTTCATGTTGGTCGTTTAATTGTTCGTCGTCTTTATGTTGGTTGTTTAATTGTTCGTCGTCCATATGTTGGTTGTTTAATTGTTCGTCGTCCATATCTTGGTTGTTTAATTGTTCGTCGTCTTTATGTTGGTCGTTTAATTGTTCGTCGTCTTTATGTTGGTTATTTAATTGTTCGTCATCTTTATGTTGGTCGTTTAATTGTTCATCGTCTTTATGTTGGTTGTTTAATTGTTCGTCGTCTTTATGTTGGTCGTTTAATTGTTCGTCGTCTTTATGTTGGTTGTTTAATTGTTCGTCGTCTTTATGTTGGTCGTTTAATTGTTCGTCGTCTTTATGTTGGTCGTTTAATTGTTCGTCATCTTTATGTTGGTTTTTTAAAATTGTTCGTCGTCTTTATGTGGTTGTTTAATTGTTCGTCGTCTTTATTTGGTCGTTTAATTGTTCGTCGTCTTTAAGTTGGTCGTTTAATTGTTCGTCGTCTTTATGTTGGTCGTTTAATTGTTCGTCGTCTTTATGTTGGTTGTTTAATTGTTCGTCGTCTTTATGTTGGTCGTTTAATTGTTCGTCGTCTTTATGTTGGTTGTTTAATTGTTCGTCGTCTTTATGTTGGTTGTTTAATTGTTCGTCGTCTTATGTTGGTCGTTTAATTGTTTCGTCGTCTTTATGTTGGTCGTTTAATTGTTCGTCGTCTTTAGTTGGTTGTTTAATGTGTTCGTCGTCTTTATGTTGGTCGTTTAATTGTTCGTCGTCTTTATGTTGGTGTTTAATTGTTCGTCATCTTTATGTTGGTCGTTTAATTGTTCGTCGTCCATATGTTGGTCGTTTAATTGTTCGTCGTTTTTATGTTGGTTGTTTAATTGTTCGTGGGTCCATATGTTTGGTCGTTTAATTGTTCGTCGTCTTTATGTTGGTCGTTTAATTGTTCGTCGTCCTTTATGTTGGTTGTTTTAATTGTTCGTCGTCTTTATGTGGTCGTTTAATTGTTCGTCGTCTTTATGTTGGTTGTTTAATTGTTCGTCGTCTTTATTTTGGGTTGTTTAATTTTTTCGTCGTCTTTATGTTGGTCGTTTAATTGTTCGTCGTCCATATGTTGGTCGTTTAATTGTTCGTCGTCTTTATGTTGGTCGTTTAATTGTTCGTCGTCTTTATGTTGGTCGTTTAATTGTTCGTCGTCTTTATGTTGGTCGTTTAATTGTTCGTCATCTTTATGTTGGTTGTTTAATTGTTCGTCGTCTTTATGTTAGTCGTTTAATTGTTCGTCGTCTATATGTTGGTCGTTTAATTGTTCGTCGTCCATATGTTGGTCGTTTAATTGTTCGTCGTCCATATGTTGGTCGTTTAAATTGTTTTGTCGTCTCTATGTTGGTCGTTAAATTGTTCGTCGTCTTTATATTTGGTCGTTTAATACCATCTACGTGGATGAGAAATTTTTTTTTTTTTAATTTTAAAAACCGGACCCCAACAAAAGCTCAGCGTACCAATACACATTTGGGGTTTGGGACCAACTGATCCTGAAGCGTCCAAGAATAATGAAGCATTTCTTTTATCTTCAATTTAATACAGCCAGACCAGATTCTGCTCCAGAGACCAAACTCCACTCTTGACAGGGGTGAGAAATAGTTTACTGGACCGAGTTCAACTGCTCCCAAACGTTATCCAAGAAGCGACGTGTCTGATATGTACACTATTCCGGTCGCGTTTATCCTCCCTTTTCATCTCTATCCTTCTCCACTCTTTCCGTTTCTTTGAAAATCTATGCTTGGTCATTTACTTACCAAACCACGAATTTGTAAGCCTGTAATTGTTTCCCTACCATATAGTTTGTTCCATATGTTGAAATAATTCAATTACATCTTGAAGGCTGGTAAAAAGATAAGGGAGGAGCCAGTCATTGCCAAAATTCATCACGCCCCGATGATAAAAAAGCCGACAATTTAATTTATTAGCTCCAATGGTAATGACAAAAGCATGAAGATGCCACAAATATAGATTGTAAAGAGGCCAAATAGGCAGACAGACACGCAGAATAGGACAGCTAATGTTTTCTTTTCAATTTGGACTGGCGAACTACGCATTTACCAGTTTTCCAGTTCGGCAGATCGTGAAGCCACGCACAGAGACACACACACAGACACACACACACACACACACACACACACACACACACACACACACACACACACACACACACACACAGACACACACACACGCGCGCGCGCGCAACGGGTACACTCTCCCCCCTCTCTATGGGGTGTGTGTGTGTGTGTGTGTGTGTGTGTGTGTGTGGGGTGTGTGTGTGTGTGTGTGTGTGTGTGTATACACGTGTGTGGAGGGGGGGGGGTGACAGACAGACAGACAGATTTGACAGACAGAAAGAGAAGGATGAGGCAGATAGAGAGATAAAGAGGAGAAAAGAAAGAAGAAATTTAAAAGCCTAATCTCCTAGGTTAATCCGCCATTTTCTTCCTATTTAAAATTCACTTCATTTAAATGTCCTTAAATGTCTTTTTTTTTCTCATTCGTGCACCGTAAAAAAATAATAACGTCTGACTGGCGTATGAAATGTAAACAAATTTTTACTCCGGTCATCAGATTGGAAAAAAAGAGACGTTATATAAACTTAAGAGAAGATTTACTGTTTCGCGGAACGAAAGAGACAAACAAATCACAAGACAAAACACGACGCGTTTCGACACCTTTGGTCTTCTTCAGGCAAGACAAACAACATTCAAGACAATGAAAACGAAGAACGAACAATCACCTATCTCCTCAATTTGGCGCAGAATGATCTGGAAATGCTGTTGTAAAAAGTGTACAAGATAAGAGAGAGAGGAGAGAGAGAGAGAGAGAGAAGAGAGAGAGAGAGAGAGAGAGAGAGAGAGAGAGAACCTGCGGAAAAAAACGCAGGAGAATGGACCCACAAGCAGAAAAACAGTGCTGAAAGTGAAAAACGGGGAAAAGAAATGTTATTAAGACATTGAGGAAAAACAACAGAAAAGTAAATTACAGTCCAGAATTTCAAGGCGGGGACACAGTTTATACTGAAAGAATCCCTAGCATCCGGAAGGGACTTGGTGATAATCAAAAACCGGGAAAACATTAAAAGAAATAACTTGAAAGATTATGGGAATAGAGTTTGTTTAGAACTTACCGCCAATGACATAGACAAACAAAGCACATGACAAGACCCCGATGCATTTCAACCACTTGGGTCTTCTTCAGGCGAAAAAATAAATCACATTTGACATGTGGGACAGTACAAACAAAGAACGAAAAAAGGAGAAAGAAAAATGACTCATCCGTTTTCGTCCATGTGGTCGGTGGGCGGAAATGACATGGGGCCAGGGGATTATGGGAGAGGAAACGGAGGGGGTGGGGGTTGCGTCGGGGGAGGTGTGTGTGTGTGATATGATAGGGTTGTGTGTCTAGTTTTTTGGGGATGGTGTGGTATCTTTGTGATGGTTGTGGTAATGGTGGATTGATAATAATGGTAAGGGGAAAGAAGGGGGGGGGGGGGGAACTGAGGAAAAAAAAAAAAAAAAAAAAGGGGGGGGGAATTTAAGGGGAAGGATAAAACAAAATTAAGATTAAATAGATGGAGGGTTGCTGTAACTACTGTATGAAGTGAGTGAAGGGGATGTGGTGGAGTGTATGTATGTGTGTGTCATATGTATGTGTGTGTGTTGGTAGGGATATTGCCAACTGATGTGGAAGTGGTGGGTATGTGTGTTTGGTTATTGTTGGATATTGATGCCTTGGGGGTGTAGTGTGCCCAGTTTGGCAATGAGATGGGGTTCCTGAGTTGTGCGTTCAAAGCTGTCACTCTGTGACTGCCAGAGTGCCATAACTTTGACATGGTCGATGTGTGTTGGGTGTGGTTGAAGTGTAGGGCGACGGGTTTGGGGCGGGGTGGCGGATATCAGCCAGGTGTTCAGAGATGCGTGTTTCAAGTGTGCGTGACGTTTCCCCTATGTAGATCTTGCCACACAGCTGGCATGGATGGTATATATAATGTTGCGGCTCTGACATGAGAATGTGCGTTTGACTGTGAAGGAGTCTTTGGGCCCTGTAAGAAAGGTGTCTGGTTTGGTGAGGGGGCAGATTTTGCAGTTGGGTTTAGAGCAGGGGTGAGTACCTGGTGGTGTAGCTGTAGTTCTGTTCAAAACTGGACCGCACGAGGAGGTCTTTGAGGTTTTTTGTCACGTTTGAATGTGATCATGGTTTGGTATGGAAGGCGGTTTTTTGGTATGTACAATGTGCCAATTGGATTTGAGGATCCTACAGATGGGGAGGGTGTGCGGGTGGTAGAGGGGGAAGGCTGTGGTCTGTCTGTCTTGGTTGGATGCGGTTTCCAGAGCGGATGTTCTGGATACATCAATCAATGCAGCACTCCGCCGCACCATAGCTGTATCCAGAACATCCGCTCTGGAAACCCAGCATCCAACCAAGACAGACAGACCCACAGCCTACCTCCTCTACCACCCCGCACACCCTCCCCATCTGTAGGATCCTCAAATCCAATTGGCACATTGTACATAACCACAAACCCGCCTTCCATACCAACCCATGATCACATTCAAACGTGACAAAAACCTCAAAGACCTCCTCGTGCGTCCAGTTTGAACAGAACTACAGCTACACCACAGGTACTCACCCCTGCTCTAAACCCAACTGCAAAATCTGCCCCCTCACCAAACCAGACACCATCTTACAGGGCCCCAAAGACTCCTTCACAGTCAAACGCACATTCTCATGTCAGAGCCGCAACATTATATATGCCATCCACTGCCAGCTGTGTGGCAAGATCTACATCGGGGAAACGTCACGCACACTTGAAACACGCATCTCTGAACACCTGGCTGATATCCGCCACCACCGCCCCAAACCCGTCGCCCACACTTCAACCACACCCAACACAACATCGACCATGTCAAAGTTATGGCACTCTGGCAGTCACAGAGTGACAGCTTTGAACGCACAACTCGGGAAATCCCATCTCATTGCCAAACTGGGCACACTACACCCCCAAGGCATCAATATCCAACAATAACCAAACACACATACCCACCACTTCCACATCGTTGCAAATCCCCTACCAACACACACACAACACACACCAACCATACACCACCACCACACCCCTTCACTCACTTCATACAGTAGTTACAGCACCCTCCATCTATTTAATCTAATTTTGTTTTTATCCTTCCCTTAAATTCCCCCCCACCCTTTTTTTTTTTTCCTCAGTTCCCCCCCCCCCCCCCCCCCCCCCTTACCATTATTATCATCCACCATTACCACAACCATCACAAAGATACCACACCATCCCAATAACTAGACACACAACCCTATCATATCACACACACACACCTCCCCCGACGCAAACCCCCCCCCCCCCCCCCCCCCCCCCCCCCTCCGTTTCTCCTCTCCCATAATCCCCCTGGCCCCATGTCATTTCCGCCCACCGACCACATGGACGAAAACGGATGAGTCATTTTTCTTTCTCCTTTTTTCGTTCTTTGTTTGTACTGTCCCACATGTCAAATGTGATTTATTTTTTCGCCTGAAGAAGACCCAAGTGGTTGAAATGCATCGTGTCTTGTCATGTGCTTTGTTTGTCTATGTCATTGGCGGTAAGTTCTAAACAAACTCTATTCCTAATTTTGCTTCGTTCGCCGCCGTCAGTCACTCCATTTGAAATGAAAGATTATTGTTAACCTTACACGTAATCGATTAAACACCGGAAATATTGAAAGGGGGCAACTTGTCAGATGATCTCAAATCTCACAGTTGCCTACTAATCGGGAGACAGTTTACAATGATAGGCGAATCGCGCAACCCGAGACTTTATATATATGAAAGAAAAGAGACGGGTGACAACGGAAACTTTCTTCTTGTTCTTCTTCTGCGTTCCCTGGTCATGCTGGTCAGATAGAAAGTCCGGTAGCTTGGGCAAAATCAGCGTCCGTCGAGTGAGTCCGCCGTTCCCCACAACTTTTCTTGGGGTTTTCAATGCACCGGGCCAAAACTCACGCCGCAGGCTGTCGAAAGTGGGACAGGACTGAAGTACGTGGGCTGGGTTTTGTGGGCCAGTGCCACATGGACATTCATCTGTGTGCGATATATTCAGGCGATAGAGGTGGGAGAGCAACTGACAGTGTCCATTCTTAGTCTGAAGATGGCGACTTGTTGGGCACGCTCAAGTTGGTGAATGTCATCCTTCCCTACCCCCACCTGTAGTCTATTCTCTCCGTGCTGTCCTGAACTGGCTGCGGATGATGGTCTCGCTTCTCTGTAGGATACAGCATGGCTATTTGGTCTTGTTGGCTGCCCGCCTCGGAGAGTCTGTCTGCCTCTTCATTTTCCTGGAATACCACAGCGGGAGGGAATCCACTGCAGGACTGGTGTTGTCTTCCTGCTCACGGTGTGCAGTTCCTGTATGATTTCCTGAGGACACTTTCAACAAGCCAGGCTTGTGATTCAGCTTCTTTCCGGTGATAACCACTTCATCTGAATTGCAAACGGGGCTAGAGGCGAGAGGGGACATCTTTTGCAATAGTTTTAAAAAAAAAGTATGTGAAAAAGAGAGTGCAAATTAAAACAACTCGGTCGCTGATTCTACATTTTCACCTTCCTTTATAATTCACTTCGTTTTCAAATGCCAAAAAGTGCCATGTTGTCTGTAAGGGCTTAAGATTAGCAAAGATTTTTTTCTTTCTAAATGCGATTGTGTGTGTGTGTGCGTGCGTGCGTGCGTGCGTGCGTGCGTGCGTATGTGCGTGCGTGCGTGCGTGTGTGTGTGTTGCGTGCGTGCGTGCGTCTGTGTGTGTGTTAGTTAGTTTCAAATTTTACGTCTATCCACTCTAGGTGATATTAGACGGGGGAAAAAAACCACCCCCATCATCAAAACAATGAATAAATAAACAAAACAAACAAAACCCTCATGTAAAACCTAGAAAATTACAAATGGTTTTGATATGGAAGAGAACAGTGAGAGGTAGGGACGGATGAAGATGGTCCTTTCGTATATTTTATGTAGATTTAGTAATAGTAAACGATTAACTCACTTAAAATAACCTCATAAGAATGAGAAAATAAATGTAAGACAATATAGTACTTACTTATTGGACTCTTGATAAGAAAGAAAGATTCATAGATTAATACTGGTGATTCAAAAATATTTCTAATTGTATATGTAGAAAGCATGGGTATGATTTGTTTGATAGCGGCACATGAGATAATATGATCAACTGTGATGCTCTGTTCACAAACACATGAGGCATTTTTACTCAATTCTGTTGTAAAAGCATCGACTTTCCACCTATACATAAGGGTCGATAACTTTCTGCCGATGTGGTAATGTGTTTTAAAAGTTTGCAATATTAAAATCTGTGTAAATAAACTTTTATGAGACTTTTTAAAAGAATTCTGGAAATGGTTCCAAGCAAATGATTCCACTATACTATATTGTTCTTGAACTGAAAGTGAAAAATTCATCTTGAGAGACTCTGAACTACATTTTGCCTTATTTTGCAGCTTGTCTACTTTACGTTTGTGTGTGTGTGTGTGTGTGTGTGTGTGTGTGTGTGTGTGTGTGTGTGTGTGTGTGTGTGTGTGTGTGTGTATGTGCGTGCGGTGCGTGCGTGCGTGCGTGTGTGCGTGCGTGCGTGCGTGCGTGTGTGTGTGTGTGTGTGATCAAGTATGTCATAAACAACAACGCATACTGATTGGTAGATGCTGTACGCTGGATTTTCACTCACATGTGAGAATTGAGAAATGTCAACTGGTTGATATCAACAACAAAGAGTTCAAAAGATTCGTCTGTCAGTGGAGTTATCTTGGTTATCTGTGAGTTACCACGCGGTTATCAGCGGCGAACTCACTTGAGCGAATGTTGTGTGAATGAGAGACAGAATGAAAGAGAAGAGGAGAGAGAGAGAGGGGGGGGGGGGGGCGGGAGAGACAGTGAGAGAGAGAGAGGGGGGGAGGGTGATTCACGTGCTCCGCATGGATGCTTTACTGTCTGCGATGTTTATTTGTACCTCTGCTTTATGTGCCAGAAAACTTCACTTGTCAAACAGATTTAATAAATTCTGCAGATGTGTGTGTGTGTGGTGTGTGTGTGTGTGGTGTGTGTGTGTGTGGTGTGTGTGTACGTGCGTGCGTGCGTGCGTGCGTGCGTGCGTGCGTGCGTGCGTGCGTGCGTGTGTGTGGTGTGTGTGTGTGTGTGTGGTGCGTGTGTTTGTCTGCTGTTTGTTTGTTTTTGTCGAAACAGTGTGTGAGATGGGAAACATTTCAGCTGCAGAGCTTTACCGTTATTCATTTCCTCCTCCGACAAAATTTTGCGCTCGGGATGTCGACATCTTTGCAAGAATATAATTATTGTTTTCCTAAGTTGCTTTTTAATTGTACAAAACACACGAGCAAACGTCACACACCAATGACACACGGCGTACATAGGCTTGTGTTTTCTGAGCTTTTATATTGTAATTAAAACTCGTCTCCCTCTGTTTTTTGTTTGTTTGTTACTTCCGTCAAGGTTGTTTGTTTTCATTCACTTTCGTCGGTTAGTTTGTTTGTATGTCTGTCCGTCTGCATCAAGGTTAGATAGAAACTGTTGGAAACTCTTCAACCAAACTTGTGGCCCGAGTGAAAACACTTTGCAGTCTGGGGTGAATCTGTGTTTAGGATCCGGACCAAACCGTGCATGTGTCCACCGAACACAAAGACTGTGAGGTTACTGTTCACGAATTGATAACTATCCCTAAAGCAACATACTTTCACGTCTTCAAACTTCTTAATTCGCATAACGTTCACATTTCGTAATTTCTGCATTATACACCCCCCCCCCCCCCCCCTTCCCCCCTAAAAAAATGCTCTGGGAAAGTACTCTTTCAATCCATACCCATATTAGTTCTTCTAGTGGTAAAAAGGAATTGCCGTTTTAAGCTCTTAAGTGCCTCAAGGGACGGATCCATGAGTCGTTCGACCGTGACGGAGGTTCGAGCTCCCCTGAGTACTCTTCTAGTTTGGGTGTGTTTTTTTCTGTTATGTTTTGGTTGTTGTCGTTGTTGTTGTTGTTGTTTTGTTGAGTTTAGTTTAGTTGTGTTTTGTTTTATTTTCCTCTTTCTCAACACGTCACACGGTAGACAATTGCAAGCTGGCAGAACAAAATGAGTGGACTAAGACTTTTATGGACAACTTGGCTGTGGCACAAGCATGGTATGATGCGTTACGAGGCTTTAACACAGGGTTTAAGACAGCGGTGTACCGTGCACGTGTTGACTGTGAGTCATGCCATCTTCAGACAACTCTTCACACGAGGCACAGATCCTTAAAGATAGGTGACAGTTTAAAACGGATTACACGTACCGTTAAAAAAAACCGACACGTACCTTAAAACAGGTAACACAAATTTTAAAACTCGAGATACCTACCATGTAACAAGTACCTATAAAATAGATGACAGATACCATAAACGGGTGCAGGTACTATAATGCTGCTGACGTGTACCTTAATGAAACAGGCGACAAGTACTGACAAAAAGATGGCGAATGCTTAAGGAGATAACAGTTATATTAAAAACAGCCAGGTAGTGTCTTGATGAAAACAGTGGGTACCTTAAAACATGTGACATATTTTAAAAAAAACACATATGATTGGTAGCTTGAAAACAGGTTAGTGGTTCTTTAAAGCACGACACAGTATTTTCATCATGGGTAACAAATACCTTTAAACAGGTGACAGGTACCTTTAAACAGGTGACAGGTACCTTTAAACAGGTGATAGGTGCCTATTTTTCGGTCTGTCTGTCCGTCTCTGTTTCCTGTAAACGGTTGCCAAGACTGTTATTTATCCGAAATGTCTTACTACTCTGAAATGATTTTCATGCACGACATTTTATGAAAATATGACCCGGAAATTACGTCCACAAAAACGGAAGCGAACGTGCGACACAATCACAATAAACAAATAAAAAAAACAGGGTGCAAAAGTTAAGTAACGATATCTGACACACTATATAACCAAACAAACAAGTGGAATTTCGACAAAAAACGAGGCAAACGTTTCGAACAACGCAGACAACAATACACAAAACAATACTCCTCAGATAGCCCTCATCAGTAGAATGAAGCAAAAAATTACACTGAACGCTGCGCACAGTACATGCACGGAAGTGACGAATTTCCGATAGCGTTCTTCAACGTTTTCAGAGCCTAACATCAGCCAGGATCAACATGATCCGAGTGTTCTGCACGGAACATCTAGGCGAGGACTTGCCACAAGGACACGAAAGCGTACACGAAGGTAAGTATGCAGAGGAAGGCGAATCAATCCACGTCGGACTCACAAAATAACTTGGGCAAGCATGCGCAGGCATGCGTAAACGCACGCGCACGCGGGACTTGAAAAAAACAAGTGTGTGTGTGTGTGTGTGGTGTGTGTGTGTGTGTGTGTGTGTGTGTGTGTGTGTTGTGAGAGAGAGAGGAAGACAGAGACAGAGACACCAAGAGAGACAGAGACAGAAAAACAGAGATACAGCGCACGCACACACTATTTTCTCTTTTCCTTTTCCACCCCCTCCCCGCCCATCTCCTTCCCCTATCTGTGTGTGTGTGTTGTGTGTGTGTGTGTGTGTGTGTGTGTGTGTGTGTGTGTGTGTGTGTGTCTCCTCTCTCTCTCTCCTCTCTCTCTCTCTCTCCTCTCATCTCCTCTCTCTCTCTCTCTCTCTCTCTCTCCATTCTCAAGGTGTGAGAGCTACATGACAAACACAAGCCCTGCTTGTCTAGCACCTTCGAGGTATAAATAACAGGTAATTCATCTCCCCCTCTTCCCTCGCCTCATTCCTCCCACACACACGCACGCTCGATCCCCAAACCCTTCAAAGACAATTCCAACCTGCTCTCTCTCCTCTCTCTCTCTCTCTCTCTCTGAACGGACAAAAACCTCATGTACCATGTCTCCCGTGTCGTACCAGGCGTCATAAATCTAATCACTCGATCGTGAGCCCGTTTTAAAGCCAGACATACATTACAACCTAATCTGGATTCTGTGCTACCCTACCACCCCCAACGCGAATGGAAAAAGGGGACGGAGGTGGGCCGTAAACGGGCTGGAGGGAAGGCTGAGCATTTAATACCCTGAAACGGAAGCGATTAGCTGGTGGACTGGAGCATCCTTCACATCTACTCATATGTAATCTACGCACGAAACTCCTCTACTCGTCTTGCCGTTCATGGGATAAACACCAGCGAGGGACAGAAGGGGAAAGAACGGGAGAAGGTGGGTGAGCGGTGGCGGGGAGTAGACCACTAGTCGAGAGACAGAGAGACTCTGGGAGGCAGGGGGGGAACAGAAAAGGGGAATGTGTGGGGGGGGGGGGGGGGGGGTGGAGAGTAGGGGCACAACAACAGACTGACAGACACAGAAAGAGGAAAGAAGACAGGCAGGAAAAGACAACACTGATACACAAAGAGAAATGCAAAGAAAATAAGGAAGCGTGTACGTTTGAGAGGGGGGTGGGGAGGGTGGAGAGAGAGACAGAGAGAGAGAGAGAGAGAAAGAGAGAGAGATAGAGAGAGAGAATGAGAGACAAGACAGACAGACAGACAGACAGACAGGCACACGGACGCACAAATACAGAGAGACGAGAGAGAGAGAGAGGAAGGAAAGGAGTGAGGGACACACACACACACACACACACACACACACACACCACACACACACACACACACACTACACACACACACAACACACACACACACACACACACACACACACACACACACACACACACACACAACACAACACACACACACACACACACACACACACACACACACATGGACAGACAGAGAGAGAGAGAGAGAGAGAGAGAGAGAGAGAGAGAGAGAGAGAGAGAGAGAGAGAGAAAGCGAGCGAGCGAATGAGAGAGAGGGTGTGGGGGCGGAAATAGAGGGCAGAGAGAAGAAGACAGCCAGACAGAGAGACAAAATAAACAGACAGACAGATCAGTACGTACAGGAATAACACAGAGATACTGATAGGGCTAAGCAGGAGGCTACCATACAATCATGCATGCACGTGCGAATGCGCGCGTGCAGCTGCAGTCTCTGCGGACTATGAGAAGCGATTCTCTACCCAGTCTCCAAAGATGCGATTCAACAAAAATAAATTTAAAAAAAAAAAAAAAAAGGCCATGAAGAAGCTCAATCGATCTTCCACTGATATTAATATCTTTTATAACGGGGAAAAAAGAAACGAGATAACAACAACAACAAAAAAACAACCGGGAGTATAACCCTGTAAAATGAAACAGAAAAAGAGCAAAAACAAATTATGATAGCCCTCCAAAAGATAGCAGTTAAAAAATAATGGAGTAAAAAGAAAAGAGTGCGTCCTATATTTAAACTTTTTTTTTTTCGTGCCTGTCGTTCTCTCCCCCCCCCCCCCCCTCTCTCTCTCTCTCTCTCTCTCTCTCTCTCCCCTCTCCCCTCTCTCTCTCTCTCCTCTCTGCTTCAGAGAGTAAAACATTAATTGTTCGGCTTGCTCTATTCCTTGAGAAAGCTTTTAAATTACGGCATTTGTGTCTCAACTTATAAAGGAAGCTCTACTAGAAATTGATTGAAGTATATAGCTGTTCACTATCCAGACAAAAAATTAATTGATACTTGTCAAATGCCCTGTGTCATGTCCCCTATAATGGATGTTTAGTTTTGTAACCACCCACCATGACATTGGCCTAAGGCCTATTCATTAAACCATTTCAGAGTTCGTAGTCTCTCTCTTCCCTCTCTCTCTCTCTTTCTCTCTCTCTTCTCTCTCTCTCTCCCTCTCCCTGTTCTGTATTTTTGTTTTTCTCTCTCTCTTCGTCTTTTGAATGGCTGCTGTTCAACTTAACACAAGTAATGCTACGTTTTTAAAAAATTGCCTTTCCTGTTATCATGCAACATATAACTTCAACAGAAAAAAGAAACTTGCTGATCTAAATGTTCGTGCAAGAAGGGAAAACCCGACGGCTAATTCAAATCAAAACTGGAGCCTGATTTCTTCCCGCCACCCTTCCCTTAGTGACCAGCTTTTGTAGCATATTTCTGTACCGTCGTCATCATCATCATCATCATCAACAGCGCTAGGAAGCATGGGCAGAGATACCTGTGATATCCTTGATCGTTTTCCACTCCACAGCGATTCCGGTTCATTTACAGACAAGGCGTCTTCCTTTTCAGCTCGCAGCATACCTCCTTTTTAACCTACGCCCGCAAGGAAACACGAAGTGGGGTATTGTTTGCCAGCAAGGTAAATGGAAACTAGAAGAGAACTTAAGGGAGCTCAGATCTCCCGTCGCACAAAAATTACTTTACCCCAGGAGAAGTAATAGTTGGTATGAGTTGCTTCCCTTGTATGTATATTTTTTTTTTTCCTTTTTATTTTATTTTTTATATTTTTTTATTTTTATTTTTTTGGGGGATAGGATATGGAAAATACGAAAAAAAAATGTAACTGTTATACCACTACGGAGTTATGACGCGTAAACACTAAGTCCCCAATGTCTATGTTCAAAGCAACAATATATCTAATGTAATAGGCTTACTGAACGGCTCCTGGATTCGTCTTTCGCTCTGGATCGGCACGAAAATGCACCAACATTGTGCCTTGATCGCATTCCGTCTTTCCACTCACGTTTGTTAAACGCGTTTTCGTGGTTTTTGCATAATCTTGCAGACAAACAGGCGAGAACATAACAACTTCTTCAACGGAGATAACCATCGGGTTGATCGTGTGCGCGTGTGTGTGTGTGTGTCCGTTGTGGTGAGAAATTCAGGTCTTGAAATTCAAACGTGGTGCAATACCGATAATAAAAAATAAGTTCGCGCACAGCGTTACACGCACACACACACACACACACACACACACACACACACACACACACACACACACACACACACAGAGAGAGAGAGAGAGAGAGAGAGAGAGAGAGTTTACCAACAACGCTAAAAAAAAATACCAAGAGCAAATTCCACTTCAAGAAAAATATGAAAGCTCATCTAGCGAGCAAAACAGTGTGCAGTGTAACGCTTATCATTGATATTTCCTTCAAAGCATAACTTCCTTCTATTTCATTTATCTTTTATTATTTGTTCATCTATATTTTCATCCACGCATTTGCTTCGTTTAAACTCCTATCATCTTATGTTGCCTTCTGTCGGTTTACTTATTTTAAAACCATGCTGTGCTCTATTAATTTCGTATGTGTATATAAAATATAAAGAGAGGGGGAGAAAGAGAGGTGGGGTGTGTGTGTGGTGTGTGTGTGTGTGTGTGGTGTGTGTGTGTGTGTGTGTGTGTGCGGTGTGTAATACTTGCATATATGTGTTGGTATACAATGTACTCCCACAGAATGACTGATGGTACTGAATGTTTACAAATTCCTTGTCTTCGTCCGCAGTTTAGGCATTGCACCCTATTTCTTTATTCGGTTATGTTCACATATGATTTGTATTTTCACGCAGTTCGTTTCGTCTTGTTTTTTGGCTTGATGGGAAAAAAAGCAGATTATGCTTGTTCAATGTACCATCTCAAAATAAAATTTTGACTTGACTTTACACAGAGAGAGAGAGAGAAAGAGAGAAAGAGATAGAGAGAGAGAGAGAGAGAGAAGAGAGCGAGAGAGAGAGAGAGCGAGAGAGAGAGAGAGAGAGAGAGAGAGAACTCTGTGTTCTGTTTACTATACAGGCTAAACATACGTTTTTCTCCTCCTTCTGAGAACTATATAATCTTGTGTATTTCAGCAAATGCTTTCACATATAATGCATAAAACAGCTCTGGCACCACTTGCGGCATCCTTTGAGTGAGGCCAAGAAACAGAATAGCCAAACTTTCAAGAATCCGTGTGTATGACTGTCACGGACAAAAATAGAAAAACCGAATTCGGGGTCAGTCGCCAGCCAGTTCAATTGGACATAAGTCCAAACGCAAACATCCTGGTTTTCAGGCAGACGACTACATGTGTCACGTCAGCCAATTAGGCACAGCGAATAGGCTATTTTTAGTTCTTCACGGAGACAGCACCGTCCCGTAGACAGACTGAGTGGCTTGACCGACTTTCTCAATAGGTCTGGCCAGACGGATCTCGGCGTCTAGGTCAGACTGATCCGGCTAATTTGCAAGACCAGCGCCCACAGTTAAGCCAGACGTCACCGGTTGAAGTAGGAAGGGGGAAGGTATTGTGTGGTGGGGTGAAATCAAGCTAATTAATTAAATGACCCATTGACCACCACAGAGAGCAAGGCTGGTAGATGTGACTTTGACGAATTGCATGTCCAATGGAATTAGAGGGAGGTAACCTCGGTACGAGGCGGGAAAAATACTGACCAATGGTACTCACCCTTTGACACATAGGATGAGAATAAGAAAAAAAGAGGAGAAGGAGAACGAAAAAACGGAGAGAGAGGAAGAGGTTCTGGGTGTAGGCTCTGCACGAGAGAAAGCAGAGAGATGAGGGGAGGAGTGAAGAGAACCGAGTTGAAGCATTTAGCACCATGTAGAGTCTGCAGAGGAAGGACTAAGGAGAGATGTGGAGAGAGAGAGTTGCTAACTGATGAGAGAAAAAAAAGAAAAAGAAAAAGAAAAGAAAAGCAACCATGTCCATTTGATAGAGCAGACTAGAAGAGAGAGAGAGAGAGAGTGCAATGCTTAATGCAGGAAGAAAGAAAGGAGAACAGATCGATGTCTGGTAGTCACTGTTCAATCTGAACCGGGTTCGACCTCATACCTGGCATCGCCATTTTCATCAGCAGTCCAACCTGACCAGCACCAGGGGTCTAAACCTGACCAGTGCCACAGTCCAACCTGACCAGTGCCGGCGGCCCCAACCTGACCAGTGCCAGCAGTTGTGTCGTGACTGGTGTTTGTGAAAGTGACAGTAAAAAGCAAAAAAAAAGAAGAAAAGGAAAGACAGTGATTCGTAAATAGTCTAAGATCACCTGGCCAGTAAAGTAGAAATCAAATTTATACCCGGGTTACTTATGATGATTTAGATAAATGGTTTTGTGAAGTTCAAGGAAAGAGAGAATGTTTTATTTTGTTTGACTCTATTCGCTTTGATGTTTTCTTCCATGATTATGTGTAGTAAAGTTATAGACTTTACTAGTGGTTTGATGTGACGAATGCATGATATATGAATGAGATTGTAAGCAAGCTGTGAGTGTGTTTGGGCTGTGCGCTAGTCCTTCCTCCACTGACATACCCCGAGTTTGACAATTTAATTAGCGAGCCTGCCAGGATATTCTGGCCCATTTATTATAATTGTTCAACTTCTCAGAGAGGAAGCTGGGTGGGATTCAAGTATTGTAATCCTAAGACAAGGTAGTGTCTTACTGTATGTTTCCAAGATAGTTAAACACTAGGCTTGGCATTGCTTCCAAGATAGTTAACACTAGGCTTGGCATTTCACCCCAGAGTACTTATTTCGCACAGATTGCCTATAATTCGCTCTCATAGTTGGGTCAGGCGCTAGGCGTCTTATAAAAACTAATTACGTTGTCCCAAGCTAATATTATCATTCATAGGATTGTGCTATTACGTCACTCGTGTCGGTAACCACCAGTTTGGCTGTCGTAGTAATAAAATCTTGTTCAAAAAAAAAAAGAAAGATATAATGGCGGACGAAAAGAACACCCCTATTGAACAACTTGTGAGCGTCGCTCGTGATTTAGGCTACTCGGGAGAAGAGTTGTGAGCATTCGTTGAAACCCAACAAAAGATGGAAAGAGATGAGCGAGCGGAAAGACGCCGTGTTGCAGTAAAATAGCATTAGCAGAGCAGGAAAGGGTTAAAGCTAGCGAAACGCAGGAAACAGAAAGAATAAGGATTCAGGCTAATGCAACGCAGGAAACAGAAAGATTAACGCAGGAAACAGAAAGACTAAGGATTCAGGCTAACGAAACGCAGGAAACAGAAAGATTAAGGATTCAATTAGAGTTAGAGAGAGTGAGAATACAAAGGGAGACCACCGATGATGGTAGTTTTCAGTCTCCAGTGACCCTGTGCGCAGTTATGCCCCCCGACCAAAGTTGCCAAAATTCTCTGAAGGATCAGACCGATTGATGCGTACATCAGTCGTTTTGAAACGTTTGCTACTAGTCAGGGTTGGCCTTCAGAAGAGTGGGCAGTCATTTGTCAGCGCTATTGACGGTAAGGCATTACAGATTTTCACTGCGTTACAGCAGACCAACAATCTGATTTTGGTGCTGTGAAGGAGTCTTTGATGAAGGGATTTGACCTCACAGAGGAGGGGTTTAGAAAGAAATTTCGATCAGCTAGATTACAAGCAGGTGAAACGTACACTCAGTTTGGTGCACGTTTGGATCACTATTTTGAGAAGGGGTTAAGTTGAGTGGTACGGGAAAGGAGTTCGCTGAATTGAAAGAGCTGGTTATGAAAGAACAGATTTTGTCAGGTTGCAGTCCAGAGTTAATTATACATTTGAAAGAGAGACAGCCATAGACAGCAGGGGAGTTGCTGAAGTTAGCAGAGGTGTATAGGGAGGCACGTTTGGGCACTAAGGTGCAGGAAAAACAGGTGCCAGGCACAGGTGAGAAGAGGGGCAAGGAGACTAGGGGAGTTTTCTGCAAAGTCTGCAAACCCATGGTGGGGCAGAAAGGAGGACAAAGGGACAATAGGTGTTTCATTTGTCACAAGAAGGGACATGTGGTGAGGGACTGCCCGCATGAGGTTTCCAGAAGGCAGCAGCCTTGCAAGAGGTTGAAAAGGGGTCGCCAGGGGAAACGACCTGCAGTGGAACCAAAAGGGATCCAATCTGAAGAGGGTGGAGTGCGGCCTAAGGGCTAGCACTGGACAGCAAGTCCAGTGTCAGGGATGGAGGGCACTAGCTGAGTGGTTCATTACCAGTGGAAGAAGGGTGGATTGGCCAGCGGAGGGTGAAAGTGTTACGGGACACTGGTTGTTCATGTGGTGTAGTAAGAACAACGCTGGTCGAGGAAGGGGATTTGACAGGGCAAATCCAGAACCTGTACTCTAATCGATGGCACTGTGAGGGAGTTCCCAGTTGCTACAAATAGAAGTACGTACCCCTAACTTCTCAGGCGAGTTGTCTGCGCTGGTGATGGAGAAACCCCTTTATGATTTGATCATTGGAAATATTCCATGGCAAGGGATCCAGGGGATCCTGAGTTGTTGACTGCTACAGGGCAGCAGTTCAAACACGGAGCAAGAAGGAGGAAAAGGTTGATAAACCGTTAGTCGTTCCAGCAAGGAAGTCAGGCATAGATGTGTCGCCTGATGAGTTTAGGGCAGCGCAGGAACAAGACCCTTCGCTCGTGAAGTCTTGGGAGTTGGCAAGAGGTGGAGAGAAACAGGTGGTTAGAGAGGTGAGACAGAATTTCTTGTGAAAGGCGGGTTTTTTGTACCGAGTGTTCACCAAGGGAAGACAGGCAAGTGACAACTCAGTTAGAGGTACCAGCATGTTATCGCGACACTGTCATGTCAGTGTGTCACGAGTCGCTCATGGCGGTCATCTCGGCACCGGCAAAACAGCCGACCGAATCTTTGATGATTTTCACTGGCCAGGGCAATGGCAGACATAAAGGGGTTCTGCATGTCATGTGATGTGTGTCAAAGGTCAGCCACAAGAGGGATGAAGAGGAAGGCGCCTCTTAAAACAGCCCCCTTTAATTGACACACCATTCAGGAGGGTGGCTGTTGATCTGATTGGGCCCAATCTCGCCCTGTTCCAAAGGTGGGCACAGGTATGTGTTGACGCTCGTGGACTACGCGACCAGATATCCAGAAGCATCGCATTGAAAGGCGTAGATACGCAACAGGTCGCTGAGGGGCTGGTAGACATAATCTCTCGCGTGGGTGTGCCATCACAAATTCTCAGTGACAGGGGGTCACAGTTCACCTCAGGCGTGATGAGGGAGGTCAACAGGCTGCTAGGGATCACACAGCTTCTCACTACCCCCATACCACCCACAATGCAATGGCTTGGTGGAAAGATTCAATGTGTGCTGAAGGGCATCTTAAAGAAGCTCTGTGAGGAAAGACCGGCAGATGGGATCGTTACATTCCAGCGGCACTGTTCGCCTACAGGGAAGCCCCTCAGGAGAGCACAGGCTTTTCACCATTTGAGCTGCTGTAGGGCGGACAGTTCTGGGACCAGTGTGTATTCTCAAAGAGCTATGGCCGGAGAACAGGAGTCAGAAGAAGTCAAAACCACTTATCAGTATGTGGTGGACCTACGCAATAGGCTAGAGGAGACATGTAAGGTTGCAAGGGAAAGTTTGCAGGAGGCTAGGGTCGTTCAGAAGAAGCAATATGACAGGAAGGTGAGGAAGCAATTCCTCAAGGTGGGAGATCAAGTCCTGTTACTGCTTCCCACGGATCACAACAAGCTGGTGATGCATTGGAAAGGACCATTCACAATCATTGAAAAGGTAGATCAGGATTACCGAATTGATGTGAATGGGAAACCAAAACTTTTCCATGCGAATTTGCACCGCAAATATATTCAGCGTGAGACTCAGCACATAGGCGCAGCAGCAATCATTGATGGAGGTAAAGGGGACCCAGCAGAAGAAGGGGAGATTTTGTTGCCTGAGTTTCCAGGAGAAGAGTCATACAGGATGTGTCACTGTATGAAGGGCTAGACAGTAGGAGACAGGAGGAAGTTAGGGGCTCCTAGAACAGTATAGGGCGTCCCTGACTGATAAACCAGGCAGGACAACTCTAGAGACCTGTACGGTGGAGGTAACATCGCAAAAACCCGTACATGTGAAACCCTACCCGGTCCCGTATGCCACCAACCGAGTGATCGAGGAGGAGGTGGAAAAGATGTTGGACCTTGGGGTGATTGAAACCGTCCAAATCATCGTATAGTGCACCCGTCGTCTTAGTGAGGAAAAAGTCAGGTGAGCATCGATTCTGTGTTGACTATAGACGTCTGAACAGTGTCACCAAGGTCGAGCAGAGGTCATACCGAATGTGGAAGACCTGTTTGCTCAGGTCGCCACAAGCAAGAGCAAGTATTTCACCAGGATAGATCTGAGCAAGGGTTATTGGCAAATAGCCTTGAGTGAGGACTCAAAGGAAGTCACAGCATTCTCCACTCCTATGGGGCTATACCAGTGGCGAGTACTTCCTTTGGTATGGTCAATGCACCTGCAGTTTTCTCTCGGATGATGAGGAAGTTATTGACGGTTTGGAAGGCATAGTGAATTTCATGGATGACATTCTGATAGCATCTGAGACATGGGAGGAGCATATGAGGCAGCTAGTAGCAGTGTTAGAGAGGTTGAGACGAGCCAATCTCCCAGCCAGACCAACAAAGTGCCAGATTGGTTTTCCAAGCCTGGAGTTCCTAGGTTTTTTTGTTGGAGGCGACACAAAGCAGCCAGAAAAGGGAAAGGTGGAGAAGATGATGAATTCAAAGAGACCAAAGACCAAGAGAGAAGTCAGGAGTCTGCTAGGTTTTATTGGTTTCTACAGGGAGTTTGTACCAAATTTCGCAGCAATCACGAGTCCTCTCAGTGATTTGGGCAAGGCAGGGAAACCGGCAGTGGTCGAATGGTCAGACGCTGCAGAGCAAGCACTGCAGACAGTGCTAGAAAGACTAGGTTCCCGTCCCATCTTGAAGCTACCGGATATGTCTAAACCATTTTTGTTGCGTACAGATGCATCAGGGGGTGGAGTAGGTGCAGTATTGTTGCAGGAGCACGAAGGGGTCGAGTTTCCTGTGAAGTATGCTAGCAGGAAGCTGACGAAGTGTGAAGAAGGGTACGCACGGTAGAGAAGGAGTGTTTAGCTGTCGTGTGGGCCGTGCAGAAATTTCACAAATACTTGTATGGGAAAGAGTTCGTGGTAGAGACTGATCATCAACCACTCAAATTCCTGCAGGAGGCGCAGCTGAAAAACAGCAGGTGCTGCGCTGGGGAATGGGACTGCAGCCCTACAGGTATCGAGTTCAGTACATCCCAGGTCGACAGAATGTAGGAGCTGACTATTTAAGCTGTGTAGTCTAGCAAGCTGCAACTCAGAGGAAGTCAGTCATATCCGGGGTGCATAGCTACTTTGTTAATAATATGTGTTGATTACAGTGAGATTGAGTGGATATGGGGTTTATTCCCATTTGGCTATGGTTCATATTTTCTTTGTGAGACTTGTTCATGAATGTAAATGTAGTTATGTTTGGAGCATAACAGTCCTTGTGTAGTAACGCACTGTTTGCGATAAGTGAGGATGGAGATTCCTCAGTGAGGTGTCACGGATCGTGGTCATATTAGATTTTGCTTTTCATAGTATTGTGAAGAGAAGATGTGGCAAAACCGCAGGTAGGGGAATTGCATAGGTGCGCACAGAGGTTATCAGAAAATGAGCTGAAATAAGGCAAAAGCGCACGTCAATGATAAACCATTGGGGGGATATTTACTACCGATACATGCTGATAATTTGTAAAACCGTTTTTTTGTGAATAATTTTGCCAAAAACTTGCATGTGTAGCGTGGTGTCAGCAAATTCGGTTGTTGTTGCTTTTTTGTACCGTTGTTTTGAGACAATGCTGAGCATAGTCTTTTGCAAGGGGGAAATTGTCACGGACAAAAATAGAAAAACCGAATTCGTGTCAGTCGCCAGCCAGTTCAATTGGACATAAGTCCAAACGCAAACATCCTGGTTTCAGGCAGATGACTACATGTGTCGCGTCAGCCAATTAGGCACAGCGAATAGGCTATTTTTAGTTCTTCACGGAGACAGCACCGTCCCGAGACAGACTGAGTGGCTTGACCGACGTCTCAATAGGTCTGGCCAGACGGATCCCCGGCGTCTGGGTCAGACGATCCAGCTAATTTGCAAGACCAGCGCCCACAGTTAAGCCAGACGTCGCCGGTTGAAGTAGGAAGGGGGAAGGTATTGTGTGGTGGGGGTGAAATCAAGCTAATTAATTAAATGACCCATTGACCACCACAGAGAGCAAGGCCGGTAGATGTGACTTTGACGAATTGCATGTCCAATGGAATTAGAGGGGAGGTAACCTCGGTACGAGGCGGGAAAAATACTGACCAATGGTACTCACCCTTTGACACATAGGATGAGAATAAGAAAAGAGAGGAGAAGGAGAACGAAAAAACGGAGAGAGAGGAAGAGGGGTTCTGGGTGTAGGCTCTGCACGAGAGAAAGCAGAGAGATGAGGGGAGGAGTGAAGAGAACCGAGTTGAAGCATTAGCACCATGTAGAGTCTGCAGAGGAAGGACTAAGGAGAGATGTGGAGAGAAGAGTTGCTAACTGATGAAGAGAAAAAGAAAGAAAAAGAAAAAGAAAAGAAAAGCAACCATGTCCATTTGATAGAGCAGACTAGAAGAGAGAGAGAGAGAGTGCAATGCATTAATGCAGGAAGAAAGAAAGGGGAACAGATCGATGTCTGGTAGTCACTGTTCAATCTGAACCAGGTTCGACCTCATACCTGCAGCGCCACTTATCATCAGCAGTCCAACCTGACCAGCACCAGCGGTCTAACCTGACCAGTGCCAGCAGTCCAACCTGACCAGTGCCGGCGGACCAACCTGACCAGTGCCAGCAGTTGTGTCGTGACTGGTGTTTGTGAAAGTGACAGTGAAAAGCAAAAAAAAGAAGAAAAGGAGAGACAGTGATTCGTAAATAGTCTAAGATCACCTGGCCAGGTAAAGTAGAAATCTATTTATAAACCCGGGTTAGTTATGATGATTTAGATAAATGGTTTTTGTGAAGTTCAAGGGAAAGAGAGAATGTTTTATTTTTTTTTGACTCTATTCGCATTGATGTTTCTTTCATGATTATGTGTAGTAAAGTTATAGACTTTACTAGTGGTTTGATGTGACGAATGCATGATATATGAATGAGATTGTAAGCAAGCTGTGAGTGTGTTTGGGCTGTGCGCTAGTCCTTCCTCCACTGACATACCCGAGGTTGACAATGACCAAATCCTAGGCAAATCCAAAACTAGATAAAAACAAAGGTGTTCAGCAGATGTCTAGAGACAGGTGTTTAGAAAAGTGTTCAGCAGACGTCTAGAGACAGGTGTTTAGAAAAGTGTTCAGCAGACGTCTAGAGACAGGTGTTTAGGTATTCTCTTTGACTGTATGGAATCCACACGTAGAAGAAAAACTAAACAGAAATCTGCAGAATTCGCTCGTCCAAACTCCATGTGAGTGTAGCCGAAAATTGTCCACTGAACTACCAGAAACGCACACACAACCACACACACACACACACACACACACACACACATACACACACACACACACATACACGCATGCACGCACGCACGCACGCACACACACACACACACACACACACACACACACACACACACACACACACACACATACACGCGCGCACGCGCGCGTAATCGACAGTAATTGGGAGTTAACCTTCATTGAAATTGTTTTTCATCCACTTAACCCGTCTTTTTTTTAGAATTTATGGTACGCACCTTTTGTTAGATTAAAACGATTAACTTAGGCAGTAATTCACCAATTAAACGCCAGTCGAGTTTAGTGTCATGGCAAGGTCGCACTCTTATTTCATTTCTCTCTGTCCAGTGTGTGCCAGGGACCAGGTAGTACCGCAGAATGTGTCTAAACTGATATTCGGCTTTTGTAAAAGGTAGAAAATAATAAAATGAAAAACACCACACAGTAGCAAGAAGAAGAATTTCAACGTGGCCTAATTGCACATGGGGTTGCATTCTATGTCTCAGAAGCTCTTTTCCTTATCAACGCACACGTGTCTGCTGTGTCGCGAACTCATCTACGTTAAAAGGATGGTTTTCACGCTCAGGGGTGAAAGAAACGAATTCCACGTACTTCTTTTTCCAGAGAAGGTTTTTCTCATGACCTTAAAATCCGTCACTTGCGAATGGTGTGATACTGATTTCTTAAACACGGGAGCGACATATTTAAACGTGTCCGTCTCATTCCGTAACATAACAAACAAACTCTTAAACATTTGCTTATAGTAACCTTGTTCGCAATCTAAAAATCTATATGATCTATATAATCACTGGTCTCGGTTGATCCGTAATTAGTTTTTGTACATCAAATGGTTTCTTCAAATAGCGAATTCAGAATTAACCAATTTCCTGTAAAGTCAGTGAATGATATTGCGCATGGCAGAGGAATTTGGTCGTTATAAACCTGGACTGTTCTGGATATCACTCACCCATTACACAGACACAAAGAACCAAAAGTACGAACTGACCATTTACGATATACAAAATAATATGGCGATGACAATGATCGTGGTGAAGATGACTGCATCCTTATGGCCGTTTCAGTCATCATTACTTATACTATAGTCGTCGTCGACGTCGCCGTCCTCATGATCATCCTTTTTTTTTTTTGGGGGGGGGGGGGGGGGTTGTAATTTTAGGTTCCATGCTTTAAAGAGAGTGAATGTTTACTGTAGCTGCGTACGCACATGTGTGTGTGTGTGTGTGTGTGTGTGTGTGTGTGTGTGTGTGTGTTGTGTGTGTGTGTGTGTGTGTGTGTGTGTGTGTGTGTGAGTGTGTGTGTGCGTGCGTGCGTGCGTGCGTGCGTGCGTGTGTGTGGTGTGTGTGTGTGTGTGTGTGTGTGTGTGTGTGTGGTGTGTGTGTGCATGTGTGGGTGAAAGGGTGTGTGTGGGAAGAGTGTGTGTGCTTGCATGTTGATATTTTACTGATGGGATTGATTTACAGTTGATTCTTACATAGAAAGTTTACGCCTTTTTTTCTGTCTGTGTT
>CM031616.1:23933443-23955943 GCA_018398815.1 Conus ventricosus | reverse complement strand
TAGTCACTGTTCCATCTTAACCGGGGTTCGACCTCATACCTACATGGCACGTCAGTTTCCGTCAGCAGAACCCACAGACCAACCCCAGTGCCAGCATCTAACCCTGACAGTGCCGGCAGTCCAAACGCCACGCCATTACAGTCTAACCTTACCAATGCCAACAGTTGTGTCGTGCTTGTGAAAGTGACCAGTGGAAAAGAAAAAAAAAAGAAAAGAAAAGACAGAGCTTCGTGAATAGTTAAATCACCTGGCCAGAGTAAAGTAGAAATCTAGTTAAAACCCGGGTTAGTTAAAGATGTTTTAGAGTAATTGATTTTGTATGATGATCAAGGAAAAGAGCGAGAATGGTTTATTTGTATGATCCATATGCATGATGTTTCTTTCCTATGATCATGTGTAGTAAAGTTATAGACACTACTAGTGGTATTGATGTGACGAAAGCATGCTAAATGAATGAAGATCATAAGCAACTGTGAGTGTGTTTGGGGGGGCTGTGCTCTATCCTTCCTCCATCGGACATCACCCGAGTTGACAATTATTGGCGAGCCTGCCAGGATATTCTGGCCCATTTATATAATTGTTCAACTTCTCAAAGGAGGAAAAAAAAGCTGGGAGGAATCAAGTGTTGTAATCCCGAAGACAGTGTTGAGTCTAACTGTATGTTTCCCAAAGAAGAGTTAAATACTAGGCTGGCATTGCTTCCAAAGATAGTTAATGCTTAGGCTTGGGCATTTTTTCAGCTCCCCAGAGTACATATTTCGCACAGATTGCCTAAAATTCGCTCTCATGAGTTGGGTCAGGCGCAGAGCGTCTTACAAAAACTAATACGTTGTCCCAAGCTAATATATCATTCCTAGGATTGTGCTATTTACTCTCACATCGTTCGGTAACCACCAGTTTGGCTGTCGTAGGAATAAAATCATTGTTCAAAAAAAAAAAAGAGATATAATGCGGAAGAAAAGAACACCCCTATTGAACAACTTGTTAGCGTCGCTCGTGATTTAGGTTACTCAGAGATGAGTTGCGAGCATTCGTTGAAACCACAAAAGATGGAAAGGGATGAGTGGAGCGAGCGAAAGACTACGTGTCCGCGGTAGAAAAAGAAGAAACAGAAAGATTAAGGGATTCAGGCTAATCAGAACGCAGGAAACAGTAAAGATTAAGCAAGGAAACAGAAAGAAAAAGGGAAGCGGCAGGAAACTGAAAAGAATGAAGCCAGGAGACAGAAAGATTAAGGATTCAGACTAATGATAATCAGCTAGGGAAGGCAGGAACAGAAAATGAGGATCCATAAGAGTTAGAAAAGGTGAAAAACAGTGAGAGACCACCGAGGTTGGGAGTTCAGTTTCCAGTGACTCTGGTGCGCAGTTAACGCTCCCCGACCCAAGTTAGCCAAAATTCTCAGAAGAACCATTCGATTGATGCATACATCGGTCGTTTCGAACGATTGGCGACGCAGTCCGGGTTGGCCTCCAGAAAGTGGGCATCATTTTGTCAGCGCTATTGACGTAAGGCATTGCCAGATTTCACTGCGTTACGCAGCAGACACCCAATCTGATTTTGGTGCTGTGAATGAATCGTTGATGAAGGGATTTGAACTCACAGAGGAAGGTTCAGAAGAGAAATTTTCGATCAGCTAGATTGCAAGCAGGTGAAACGTACACCAGTTTGTGGCACGTTTGGATCACTATTTTTGAGAAATGGTTAGAGTTGAGTGGTACGAAAAAGGAGTTCGCTGATTGAAAAGCTAGTTTATGAAAGAACAGATTTTGTCAGGTTGCAGCCCTGAAGTTACTATACATTTGAAAGATAGACAGCCAGAGACAGCAGGGGAGATTTTGCGAAGTTCGCAGAGGTGTCAAGAGAGGCACGTATGGGCAATAATTGCAGGCAAACAGTTGCTAGGCACAGGTGAGAAGAGTGCAAGGAGACCAGGAGGATTTTCCTGCAAAGTCCTGCAAACCCAGTGGTGGGCAGAAGGAAGGCAAAAGACATTAGTGTTTCATTTGTCACAGAAGGGTACATGCCTCCCACCCGGTGCTGCTACATCTCCATCTTTCACACTCAAGTGCGGAGACGCATTGAATAGTGGTTCACTCCACGCTCCGCCTACCACCAAACAGAGACTGTGGAAAGGGTCGTCATGGGAAAAGACCATGCAGTGGACCAAAGGATCCAATCTGAAGAGGGTGGAGTGCAGCATATGGCTAGCACTGATACTCTCTATTCTAGCTTCAGTGTCAGGACTAATTGCGATGGAGGGACTCTCTTACTTGAGTTTAACGTGACCGATGGAAAAGGGGCGAGATCCACAGAGGTGAAAATAATATAATGTGTTTTAGAGTCTATGGTTGTTAATCTATGTAGAGTTCCACAAAGGGTGTCTTATTAAGGGTATATTAGGGTTCTGCAAAATTGTGGTATATATGAATTAATGGTATAGCGTAGTTTTGAGTTGATAGTATACCAAAGAGCACCAAAACATTAAACTGAACTCATGTTGGGGAAATGGAGTGAGTTGGTTTAAAACCGTGTAGATTATTTATTATCCAACCATTACGATATTTTACGAAATACCAGTACACTAGTAATAAAAATTATATCACGAATATGGATTCGGAGACATTAGAGGTTTAATTATAAAACTTTAAAATAGGTGGAGATTATTGTGAATTATTTAATGGTGAAGTTGGGTATAGTAATAATGATATATATGATTTTTTTTTGGATTTAAGTTGGATGAAATTTTGAAATTTATGGTAAAGATGTTTTATGAAGCGCAATCAAGACCCTTCGATCGTGAATCTTGGATTGCTAGAGTGGAAGTAACTGTGTTAAAGTGAGACAGAATTTCTGTGAAAGCGGCTGTTGTACCAAGTGTTCACCAAGGGGAAGACAGTGAAGTACCACTCCAGTTAGAGGTACTCAGCAGGTTATCGTGACACTGTCTTGTCCTGGGTCACGATCCTCATCGGTCATCTCGGCACCAGCAAAACAGCTGAACCGAATCTTCGATGTTTCCATTGGCCAGGGGCAATGGCAGACATCAAGCTTTCGCAGTCATTGACGTTGTCAAAGTCAGCCACAAGAGGGTGAAGATGAAGGGCGCCTCTTAAAGAGCCCCCTTTAATTGACACACCATTCAGGAGGGTGGCTGTTGATTCTGATGGCCCAATCGCGCCCTGTCCAAAAGGTGGGCACAGGTATGTTTGACGCTCGTGGACTACGCGAACCAGATACCCAGAAGCAGTTGCATTGAAAGGCGTAGATACGCAACAGGTCGCGAAGGGCTGGTAGACATCTTACCTCGGTGGGGTGCCAGCACAAATACTCTAGTGACAGGGTCACAGTTCACCCTCAGGCGTGATGACGGAGGTCAACATGCTGCTAGGGATCACACAGCTTCTCACTACCATACCACCCACAATGCCAATGCTTGTGGAGAGATTCAACGGTGTGCTGAAGGGCATCTTAAAGAAGCTCTGTGAGGAAAGGCCACAGATTGGGAACCGCTACATTCCAGTGGGCGGCACTGTTTCGCCTACAGGAAGCCCTCAGGAAGCAACAGGCTTATCGCCATTTGAAAGCTGCTGTATGGGCGGACAGTTCGGGACCATGTGTATTCTCAAAAGAGCTGTGGTACACGGAGAACAGGAGTCAGAAAGGTCAAAACCACTTATCTGTATGTGGTTGGACCACGCAATAGGCTAGAGGAGACATGTAAGGTCGCAAGGGAGAGTTTGCAGGAGGCGTAGGGTCGTTCATAAGAAGCAATATCGACAGGAAGGTGAGGAAGCAATTTCCTTCAAGGAGGTAGATCAAGTCCTGTTACTGCTTCCCACGATCACAACCAAGCTGCTGATCTTGGAAGTGAACCATTCACATCCATTAAAAGGTAATCAGGACTACCGAATCGATGTGAATGAAATCAAAACTTTTCCATGCAAATTTTTTGCTCCGCAAATATATTCAGCGTGAAGACTCACACATATGGGCGCAGCAGCCAATCAATGATGGCGGTGAAGGAGACCCAGCAAAGAAGGGAGATTTTGTTGCCTGATTTTTTCCGGAGAAAGTCCATACAGGGATTGTCATTGAAAGAAGGCCTAGACAGTAGAGACAGAGGAAGTTATAGGGGGCTCCTATAACAGTAAAGGGCTCAACCCTGACGATATACCCAGGCAGGACAACTCTAGAACATGTACGGTGGAGTTAACATCGGGGGCAAAAACCAACATGTGTAAGCCTCCCCGATCCCAATGCCACCAAGCAAGTGACGAGGAGGAGGTAGAAAAGATTTGGAATCTTGGGGAGATTGAACCGTCCAAATCATCGTAAAAGCACCCACGTCATAGTGAGGAAAAAGACAGGTGAGCATCGATCGTGTTGACCTATAGACGTCTGAACAGTTTCACCAAGTCGAAGCAGAGGTCATACCGAACATGGAATACCTGTTCGCTCAGATCCGCCACAAGCACGAAGCCATATTTCACCAGGCTAGATCTGAGCATTAGGGTTACTGGCAAAAAGTCCCCTTGATGAGCACAAAGGAAGTCACAGCTTCCTCCACTCTATGGTGCTATACCAGTGGCCGAGTACTATCCTTTTGATGTGTCAACGCTCCTGCATTCTTCTCTCGGATGTATGGAGAAGTATTGACAGGATTGGAATGCGTTGTGAATTTCATGTATGACATTCTGAAAGCAACCGAGACATGGAGGAGCATTTGAGGCAGCTCAGAGCAGTTTTAGATAGGTTGAGACATGCCAATCCCTCACAGCCAGACCAACAAAGTGCCAGTTGGTTTTCCAAGCCTGGAGTTCTAGGTTTTTTATGTCGGATGGGCGACACAAAGCACCGGAAAGAGGAAAGGTGGAGAAGATGATGAATTCAGAGAGACAACAAAGACCAAAACAGAAGTCAGGGGAGTCTGCTAGGGTATATATTGGTTTCTATAGGGAGTATTGTCCAAAATTCGCAGCAAACACGAGTCCTCGTCAGTGATTTTGGTCAAGCAGGGAAACCGGCAGTGTCGAGTGGTCAGAGACCGCATCAGACAAGCACTGCAGACGTGGTTTGAAAGACTAGGTTCCCCGTCCCAACTTGAAGCTACGCAGAATGTCCAAAGCAATTTTTTGTTGCGGACAGATGCATCAGGTGTTGGAAAGGATGCAGTATTGTGCAGGAGCATGAAGGGGTCGATTTCTGTGAGTATGCTATGCAGGAAGTTGACACAGTGTGAAGAAGGGTACGCCAACATAGAGAAGGAGTGTATAGCTGTCGTGTGGGGCCGTGCAGAAAATCCACAAAATCTTGTATGGAAAAGTTCGTGATAGTGACTGAGATGCATCAACCACACAATCCTGCAGAGGCGCAGTTGAAAACAGCAGAGTGGCTGCGTTGGGCAATGGCATTGCAGCCTACAGGTAACCGAGTGCATAGATTCCAGGTTGACAGAATGTCGAGCTGACTATTTAAGTCGTGTAGTCCTAGCAAGCTGCAACTCAGAGGAAGTCAGCATATCCGGGTTTCTTAGTTGATAATATGTGTTTTGATTACAGTTAGTTGATTGGATATGGTTCATTCCCATTGGCTTAGGTTCCTATTTTATGTGTGAGATTTGTTCATTATATGTAGTATATATTGGAGCATACAGTCGTTTGTGTAGTGACGCATTAATTGCGATAATTGAGGATGGAGAAACCTCAGTGAAGTGTCATGGATCATGATTCATATTATATTGTGCTTTTCATAGAAATTGTGACGAGAAGATGTGGCAAATTCCGCAGGTAGGGTAAATCGCATAACAGTGCACACAGAGGTTTTACAAAAATGAGTTGAAATAACGCAAGAGCGCAACGCATGATAAACTCATTGGAGTGGGTATTCCACTAATGATATATTTATATTTATAAACCGTTGGTTGTAAAGTATTTTTCAAACTTTGCACGTGTAGCGCGTATCAGCAAATTCGTTGTTATGTCCTTTTTGTACCGTTGTTTTTGAGACAAAGCCGGTGCCATAGTCTTTTTGCAAGGGGTGAAAATGTCACAGACAAAAAAATAAAACAAACCAAAGTCCGATGGTCCAGTTTGTTGTGGACATAAGCTCAAACTCAATATTCGAGCGCCAGCCAGACGACGAAGTAGCTGACGAGACGCTCGAGATTGTCGTGGGTCAAACGAGTCCGACAAGCCTGGGGTCCCAGACTCATCCAACCAATTTGGGCACAGCCGAGGAGAACTAATCCAAATCCTCCTAACGGAGACGTCCTGTCCCAGCCAGAACAGACTAAGTAGCTGACCGACGCCTCGATGTCTGGTCCGACAGACCGCGCCTGGGACCAGAATGATCTAGCCAATTTACGACGACGTCGCCGGGGGAAAGGAAGAGAGGGAAGGTATGTGCGGTGGGGGGAAATCAAGCTAAACAATTAAATGACCAATTGACCACCCCAGAGAGGTAAGGGCGTGGTAGGCGTGACTGTCATGATTTGAATATCCAATGGAATTAAGAGGGAGATAACTTCAACTTCGGTACAGGTCGGTAAAAATACTGACCAAAGGTACTCACCCTGGGACACGTAGGTAGGGAATAAAGTAAGTGTGAGTGTGAGAGAGATGAGACGACAGACCAGAAGAGAGATAGAGGAAGAGGTTCTGGTGTAGGCTGCTCGAGAAAGAAGGCAAGAGTGAGGGGAGGAGTGAAGAGAACCAAGTTGTAGATTAGCACGAGATAGTCTGCAGAGGAAGGACTGAGGAGAGTGTGAGAGAGAGAGTTGCTAACTAATGAAAGAAAAAGAAATAAAAGAAAAGGAACGAAAAGCAACCATGTCCAATTTTGATAGAGCAGACGAGAAAGAGAGAGAGAGATGCAATGCGTTAATGCAGGAAGGAAGAAAGGAGAACAGATCGATGTTGATAGTCACTGTTCCATCTTAACCGGGGTTTCGACACTCTATACCTGGCAGCGTCCACTTCATCAAGGCAGAACCAACAGACCAACGCCAGTGCCAGCAGTCTAACCTGACCCAGTGCCGGCAGTCCAACGCCAACTCCATCCAGTCTACCGCCTGACCAATGCAAACAGTTTGTCGGTGCTGTGAAAGTGACAGTGAAAAAGAAAAAAAAGAAAAGAAAAGACAGTATTCGTTCATATTTAAGATCACCTGGCCAGGTAAGTAGAAATCTATTTATACCTACCGAGGTTAGTAAAATTGATTTTTTATATAACTGATTTTTGTGAATTCAGGAAAGAGAGAATGTTTTATTTGATTTGCTACCCATATGCAGTGGATGTTTCGTTCTATGATCATGTTTATTAAAGTATAGACTATTACTAGTGGTTTTGATGTTATGCGAATCATGAATAATGAATGAGATCGTAAAAGCAAGCTGTGAGTGGTTTGGGCTGTGCCTAGTCCTTCCTCCATCGACATCACCCGAGGTTGACAATTTATTGGCGAGCCTGCAGGATATTCTGGCCCATTTTATTAAAATTTTTCAAGCTTGCTCATATAGGACTGGGTGGATTCAAGTGTTGTAATCCTAAGACAAGGTTTGTCTTACTGTATTTTCCCAAGATAGTATAAATACTAGGCATGGTCATAGCTTCCAAATAGTTATACAAGGCTTGGCATTCAGCCCCAGAGACTTATTTCGCGCACAGATTGCCTATAATTCGCTCGCATAGTTGGGTACAGGCGCTGGGCGTTCTTACAAAAACTCAATATACGTTGTCCCCAAGCTAATATTATCATTCATAGGAATTGTTCTATTACTACACTCGTGTCGGTAACCACCAGTTTGGCTGTCCGTAGTAAATAAATCTTGGTTCAAAAAAAAAAAAGAGATATAATGGCGGAAGAAAAGAACACTCCCTATTGAACAACATTGGTGAGCGTCGCTCGTGATTTTTTAGTTACTCAGGAGAATGAGTTGCGAGCATACGTTTAAAACAACAAAAGATGAAAGGGTGAGCGAGCGAAAGACGACGTGTCGCGGTAGAAAAAGAAGAACAGAAAAGATTAAGATACAGGCTAATCAGAAAACGCAGGAAACAGAAAAGAATGAAGCAGGAAACCAGAAAGAATAAGGGAACGCAGAAACAGAAAGAATGAAGCAGAGACAGAAAGATAAGGATTCAGACTAATGATAATCATGGTCTAGGGAAAGGCAGGAAACAGAAAGATGGAGGAGCCAATTATGAGTTAGAAAAGGTGAAATACAGAGGGAGATCCACCGGAGGATGTGAGTTCAGTTTCCAGTGACTCTGTGCGCAGTTACGCACCCCGACCCAAGTTCCAAAATTCTCTGAAGGAACCGATTCGATTGATGCATACATCCAGTCGTTTTCGAACGTTTTGCGACCATCAGGGTTGGGCCCTCCCAGAAAGTGGGCAGTCAGTTTGTTCAGCGCTATTGACGGGTAGGCATTGCAATTTTCACTCGTTACCAGCAGACACCCAATACTGATTTTGGTGCTGTGAAGGAATCTTTGATGAAGGGATTTGACCTCACAGAGAAGGGTTCAGAAAGAAATTTCGATCAGCTAGATTGCAAGCAGTGAACGTACACTCATTTGGGGGGCACGTTTGGATCACTATTTGAAAAAGGTTAGAGTTGAGTGGTAACGAAAAAGGAGTTTCGCTGATTGAAAGAGCTATTTAGAAAGAACATATTTTCTCAGAGTTGCTGCCCTGAGTTTAACTATACATTTGAAAGAGAGACAGCCAGAACAGCAGGGGAAGTTGTTTGAAGTTCGCAGAGGTGTATAGAGAGGCACGTTTGGGCACTAAGGAGCAGGAGAAACAGGTGCCTGAGGCACAGTGAGAAGAGTGCAAAGAGACGAGGAGGTTTTCTGCAAAGTCTGCAAACCCTGTGGTGGGGCAAAGGGAAGGGCAAAGGGACCTATTCGTGTTTCATTTGTCACAGGAGGAATGGCCATGTGGCAGGGATTTGTCGCATGAGGTTCCAGAAGCAGCAGCCTTGCAAGAGTGGATAAGGGTAGTCAAGGGGAAAACGACCTGCAGTGAACCAAAAGGGATCCAATCTGAAAGAGGGTGAGTGCAGCCTATTCTAAACTGGACAGCAGTCAAGTCAGGGATGAGGGCACTAGGCTGAGTGGTTCGTTATTTTTACCAGTGGAAGAGACGGGTTGAATTGGCCAGCAGAGGGTGAAAGTGTTACGAGATCACTGGTTGTTCATGCGGTGTAGTATGAACACCGCTGGTCGAGAAAGGGAATTGACAGGCAAAGTCCAGACCTGTACTCTAATCGATGGCACTCTGAGGGATTTCCAGTTGCAAAGATAGAAGTACGTAACCCCTTTACTTTCAGGCGAGTTGACAGCTTGGTGATGAGAAACCCGTCATGATTTGATCATCGGAATATTCCAGGTGCAATGGGAATCCAGGGTATCCTGATTGTTGACTGCTACAGGGGCAGCAGGTTCAAACACGGAGCAAGAAGGAGGAAAAGGTTGACAGAACCCGTTAGTCGTTCCATCAAGAAGTCAGGCATAGATTGTCGCCTGATGAGTTAAGGGCAGCGCAGGAACAAGACCCTTCGCTTGTGAAGTCTTGGAGTTGTGCAAGAGGTGAGAGATACAGTGGTTTAGAAGGAGTGAGACAGAAATTCTTGTGAAAGGCGGGCTGTTGTACCGAGTGTTTCACCAAGGGGAAGACAGGTAATGTGGACACTCAGTTAGAGAACTCCGCAGGTATCGTGACACTGTCATGTCATTAGGTGTCACGAGTCTCTCATGCGGGTCATCACGGCACCAGCAAAACAGCTGACGCGAATCTTATCGATGAATCTCATGGCAGGGGCAATGGCAAGACATCAAAGCGTTTCTTCATGTCATGTAGGACGTGTGTCCAAAGGTCAGCCCACAAGAGGGGTGAAGAGGAAGGCGCCTCTTAAAGAGCCCCCTTTAATTGACACAGGGGCGCTTTACAGGAGGGTCGGCTGTTGATCTGATTGTGGCCCAATGCTGCCCTGTTCAAAGGTGGGTCACAAGTATGTGTTGGACGCTCGAGGACTACGCGAACCAGATCCCCAAAGCAGTTGCATTGAAAGGGCGTTAGATACGCAACAGGTCGCTGAAGGGGCTGGTAGACATCTTTTCCCCCTCGCGTGGGGTCCAGCACAAATTCTCAGTGACAGGGGTCACAGTTCAACTCCAGGCGTGATGAAGGAGGTCAACAGGCTGGCAAGGGATCACACAGCTATCTCTCACTACCCCATACCACTCCCAATTGCAATGGCTTGGTGGAGAGAATCAACGGTGTGCTGAAGGCATCCTTAAAAGAAGCTCTGTGAGGAAAAGACGGGGCCAGCAAGATTGGAACCGCTACATTCCAGCGCACTGTTTCGCCTACAGGGAAGCCCCTCAGGAAAGCACAGGCTTTTCCGCCATTTTGAACTGCGTATGGGTGGGAACAGGTTTCGGGGACGCAGTGTTATTTCTCAAGTAGTCTGTGGTCCGGGAGAACAGGAGTCTCAAAGAGGTAAAACCACTTATCAGTATGTGGTGGACCTTCGCAATAGGCTATAGGAGACATGTAAGGTCCGCAAGGAGAGTTTTGCAGAGGCTAAGAGGGTCGTTCAGAAGGAAGCAATATGACAGAAGGTGAGAGAAGCAATTCCTCCAAGAGGGAGATCAAGTCCTGTTACTGCTTCCCACGATCACAAAAGCTGCTGATGCAATGGAAGGGACCAGTATTCACCAACAATGAAAAGGTAGATCAGGACTACCTAATCGATTGTGAATGGGAAATCAAAACTTTTCCATGCAACATTTGCTCCGCCAATATATTCTGCGTGAGACCACTGCACATATGCGCAGCAGCAATCTTGGGGATGGAGGTGAAGGAACCCCAGCAGAAGAAGGGGGAGATTTTGTTGTCCTGAGTTCCAGGAGAAGAGTCATACAGGATGTGTCATTGTATGAATGGGCTAGACAGTAGGAGACAGGAGAATTAGGGGGCTCCTAAACAGTAAAGGGCGTCCCTGACTGCTTAAACCAGGCAGGACAACTCTAGAGACATGTATCGGTGGAGTTAACAAACATCGCAAAAACCCTTAACATGAGAAAGCCTACCCGAATCCCAAATGCCACCAAGCAATGATCGAGGAAGGAGGTAGAAAAGATGTTGGACCTTGGGGTGATTGAACGTCCAAATCATCGTAATAGTGCACCCGTCGTACTTAGTGAGGAAAAGACAGTTGAGCAACGATTCTGTTGTTGACTAAAACGTCTGAACAGTGTCACCAAGGTCGATGCCAGGAGTCAATACCGAACATGGAAGACCCGTTCGCTCAGATCGCCACAAGCAAGGAGCCAGTAATTTCACTCAGATAGATCTGAGCAAGGTTACTGCAAAAGCCTGAGTGAGGACTCAAAGGAAGTCCACAGCATTCTCCACTCCTATGGGGCTATACAGTGGCGAGTACTTCCTTTTTGGGATGGTCAACGCACCTGCAGACTTCTCTCGGATGAGAGGAAGTATTGACAGATTGGAAGGCGTTGTGAATTTCATGGATGACATTCGAAAGCATCCGAGTACATGGGAGGAGCATATGAGGCAGCTAAGAGCAGTTTTAGAAGGTAGAGACAAGCCAATCTCACAGCCAGACCAACAAGTGCCAGGTTGTTTTTTCCCAAGCCTGGAGTTCCTAGTTTTATTGCCCCCCCCCCCCCCCCCCGGAGGCGACACCAAGCAGCCGGAAAGAGGAAAGGTGAGAAGATGATGAATTCAGAGAGAACCAAAGACCAAAACAGAAGTCAGGAGTCTGCGTAGGGGGGTTTATTGGTTTCTATAGGGAGTTTGTTCAAATTTCGCAGCAATCACGAGTCCTCTCAGTGATTTGGTCAAGGCAGGAAATCCCGGCAGTGGTTCGAGTGTCAACCGCTGCAGAGCAAGCACTGCTGAGTGTTGGAAAGACTGAGGTTCCCGTCCCAATCATGAAGCTACCAGATATGTCCAAACCGATTTTGTTGGCCGGACAGATGCATCAGGTGTGGATAAGGTGCAGTATGTTTGCAGAGCATGAAGGTCGAGTTTCTGTGAAGGTTATGGCTAGCAGGATAGTTGACAAAGTGGGAAGAAGGTACGCAACGTAGAGAAGGAGTGTTTAGCTTCCGTGTGGCCGTGCAGAATTCCACAAATACATGTATGGGAAAAGAGTTCCGTGTTAGAGACTGATCATCAACCACCAAAAATTCCTGGCAGGAGGCGCAGTTGAAAAACACAGAGTGCTGCGTTCTTAAGGCAATGGCATTGCAGCCCAACAGGTACCGAGTGCAATAGATTACAGGTTGACAGAATTGTCGAGCCTGACTATTTTAGTCGTGTAGTCTAGCAAGCCTGCAACTCCCAGAGGAAGTCATCATATTCCGGGGTGCTTTTGGTTGATAATATGTGTGAATTACAGTTATGTAATTGGATATGGGTTCATTCCCAGTTGGCTATGGTTCATATTTTTTGTGTGAATTTGTTCATGTAAATGTATATATGCTTGAGCATACAGTCGCTTGTGTAAGTACGCATTATTTGCGATAATGAGGATGGAGATTCCCTCATGAAGTGTCATTATCGTGATCAATATTATATTGTTCTTTCATAGAATTGTGAAGAAGAAGAGTGCAACTCCCAGGTATGGGAATGCATAAGTGCGGCACAGAGGTTGTTATAAAATGATTGGAAATAACGCAAGAGCGCACGTCAATGATAACTCATTGGAGTGGGTATTCACTAATGATAAATTTTTACATAATTATAAACCAGTTGGTTGTAAAGTAATTTCAAACTGTTGCACGTTAGCTTTGTATCCCAAATTCGTTTGTTTCCTTTTGAAACCGTTGTTTTTGGACAATGCGTGGCAGAGACTTTTGTAAGCAAGGGGAAAATTGTCACAGACAAACAAAATAAACAACCAAAGTCGATGGTCCAGTGTGTGGACATAACTCAAACTCAAAATTCTGAGCGCCAGCCCAAGACGGACTAAGTAGTCTGACCGACGCCTCGAAGTCGGTCGAAACGATCTCGACGCCCGGAATCAGACTCATCCAACCATTTGGGCACAACGAGGAGACTAATCCTAAAATCCTCTACTAGACGGTCTGTCCGCCCAGCCAGACAGACAAAGTAGCTGACCGACGCCTCGATGTCTGGTCAGACGAGTCTCGGCGCCGGACCAGACTGATCTAGCAAGTTTACGACGTCGCAGGAAAGGGAAGAGAGGGGAGAGGTAGTGTGCGGTGGGGGTGAAATCAGCTAATCAATTAAATGACCATTGAACCACCACAGAGAGTAAGGCTGTAGGCGTGACTGTCATGATTTAATATCCAATGGAATTAGAGGAGATATACTATCGGTACGAGGCGGTAAAAATACTGACCAATGGTACTTCACCCTTGGACACGTATAGGGAATAAAGAAATGTTGAGTGAGAGAGAGAGGGAGAACGAACCAGACAGAGAGAGAGAGAGCAATAGGTTCTGGTGTAGGTCTGCTCTAGAAGAAGCAGAGAGAATGAGGGGAGTGAGAGAAGAGAACCAAAGTTGGAGAGATAAGCACGAGATAGTCTGCAGAGGAAGGACTGAGGAGAGATGTGGAGAGAGCGAGTTGCTAACTAATGAAGAGGAAAAGAAAGAAAAGAAAGAAAAGAAAAGCAACCATTGCCATATTGATAGAGCATACTAGAAGAAGAGAGAGAGAGCAATGCGTTAATCAGAAGGAAAAAGGAGAACAATCGATCTTGATAGTCACTTTTCCAATCTAACCGGGTTTTCGACCTCATACCTGGCAGCGTGTCACTTCGTCAAGCAAACCCACAGACCATGCCAGTGCCAGCAGTCTAACCCTGACCAGTGCCGGCAGTCCCCAACGCCAGCGCCGCAGTCCTAACCTGACCACTGCCAACAGTTGTTCGTGGCTTTGACAGTGACAGTGAAAAAGAAAAAAAAAGAAAAGAAAAGACATTGATTCGTAATAGTTTAAGATCACCTGGCCAGGTAAAGTAGAAATCTAATTATAACCCGTGTTAGTTAATATTTTTAAATAAATGATTTTGTGAAGTTTTCAGGAAAGAAAATGTTTTATTTTGTTTGATCCCCATATGCATTGATGTTTCGTTCTATGATTCATGTGTAGTAAAGTTATAGACTTTACCGATGGTTTGATGGACTAATGCATGATAATATGAATGAGATCGTAATCAAGCTGTGATTGATTTTGGCTGTGCGCTATCCATCCACCATCGACATCACCCGAGGTTGACAGTGTGTGTGAGTGTTTGTGTGTGTGTGTGTGTGTTGTGAGTGTGTGTGAGTGTGTGTGATGTTGTGGTGTGTGTGTGTGTGTGTTGGCGTGGTGTGCGGCGCACATGAGTTTTATATGTTGGTGTGTGTGAGTGTGTGTGTGTGTGTGTGGGGGCTGGGGGGGGGGTGTTGTGTGTGTGTGTATGTAAGTGTGCATGTGTGTGTGTGTGTATGTGTGTGTGTGTGTGTGGTGTGTGTGTGTGTGTGTGTTGGCGTGTTGAGTGCACACAGTAAGGTCAGAGAACAGGATAAGAATAACCGCATATCATCCAGGCTCCAGTCAAAGGTCAGTTAGGAAAAGCAAAACGGCAAATCCTTCGAGCTACTTCATAGTGTCTCTCTATATTTGGGGTGGTGCTGTCGCTCACCACGTACTCTCACTCTCTCTCACGCTCTCCTCTCTCGTCTCACGGTCTCTCCTCTCCTCTCTCTTTCTCTCTCGCTCTCCCCTCCTCTCTCTCCACTCTCTCTACATTTCGTCCCTCCCTCCCCCCAGCCAGTCTCTCTCTCTCTCTCTCGAAATCTCTCTCTCTCTCCTCTCTCTCCTCTCTCCCTCTCTCTCTTCTCTCTCTCTCCTCTCTCTCTTGGGTAGCTGGTTGGTGGTGGAAGTTGGAGAAATGGGACCCCAAGGGAGAATGGGGAGGAGGGAGGAGTGGGGGGTGAAGGTTGGAAGAAGAGAAGATGCATCTGACATTAACACATCAACATCTTCAGAACATTCTTTAACGTGCAAGCAAACAACGCCCATTTCTTCGTGCCGTGGGCGTACTCGGATCCGTCCACGCGGGTAACGTTTGACTACGAACTCAGCGAGGCTCTAAGAGGCAGAATACCGAATATTCTACCCGCCAGTCAGAGGACAAAAATATATCTGAACATAATTGGAAAAGACGTCCTTCCTGATCTCTAACCCTTTGAGACATCGTTAATCTTCTTTGTGTGGAAAATGGAGTGGATTTCAAATGGAGAAAAGCTGAATCAGAGATCAGGTTGTTAACACTTCGTTTTTCACTTCTCTCTCTTTCAGTTATAAACGTTAATTTGTATGTGGGACTAGGTGATTTGGTCGAATTTTGTAAACTGCCTTGCGAGCACGAGGTAAATCCTGCAGCGTAAACCTGTTGTTCTATCACCAAAACTAATCAGGCACCAACAGGTGAACTGAGATTTTGTCAGGTACAAATCATAAGGTTGTTTGTAAAGTTCGCTGAATCATGTGTACCAACACATTTTAATGATTTTTTTTAAGACAGAGCTTATAAATACAAAGAGGAAGTAAAGCAACCTAGTCTAATTCAGCTTCTTTCCGTTTGAAATCCACATAATATTCATTTACAAAACAAGTTCTGCGTTACTCGCAAGAGCTAAATCAGAAAGGAAATCTCCTCTAATTGTGTACTGGCATTCCTGTTCTCCACGCACCATACACAGTAACATCTTCTGATTGGTGTATGAAATAATCGGCATTCTTACTCTCCTGCTCTTCTTGAAAGCCGAGCTTTGATGTGAATAGTCTCCCTTTCCCATTCTTACTCTTCCACTCTTATTCAAGACCGAGATTTGACATGAATGGTGTTCCATTCTCTCTTCTCTCCTAACACTTTAGGCATCTATTTTCCGTGTTCGGAATGATGTGCGCGCTGGTAAGTTTTTTTTTAAAAAAACAGACTAAAATAACGCAGGTGTCGGATCCTTAAATTACGCACTGTTATCTCTTGTACTCGAGTGATTACAAAGTACTCGTTGGTCCACACAATTCATCGTATCATGTCATCACTCCTATAATCGATCGATCGCAGCGGTTGTTGCTGCAGACACAGTGTCTATCACGACTTTCTGTGGTCAAAAGGGCAACGCTTAGCATTCCCATCATATCTAAAAGCATACCAACTCAAAGGACCTGTTCCAGGGAAAATAAATCATGGGAAGATAGGGATATGTCTTTCCATTGCAAATAGAGTTACCTTTCTCAGTTTAAGGGTCAAGATCATAACACAATTTCCGTATGCGTCAGTTGGTAAACAAACATCACATCAAAGCCATGACATGTAGATTTGAAACAATCGATGATGATGATGATGATGATGATGATGATGATGATGATGATGATGATGAGTGAAGTCGAACTGTTTGTAACACAGTGTGTGTGTTAAAGGCGCACCGATCCACTAGCATGTTCAGCCACGTTCTCTCCCTGACAGAACTGTTAAGCTGACTGACAGTGCAAAACACATCTGTTCCAAAACAAAAAGAGATCAGAGGAAGATATCGCATGACTTTCCGCAACAAATACAGTTATCCTTTTCTCAGCTTATGGGCCAGGCAAATCAATCTACAGAGTCAAATGACGATCGGTATGTCGACGGACCACATTACACGCGCACCGTTTCACATCCGTATTTTGGCATGTTCTCTCTCTGATTGACCTGTTAAGCTGATTGCAGGGCAACACTGCTTTGGGCGTGCCCACCAACGGCATCTGTCCCATGAAAACGGCGGAGTTATTCTCTCCGAACTCGAGCTCTGAGACCGATTACCTTCCCTTGCAGATTTCCAAACATAGTCTGTTATTCCCAATCCTCAACCAACCAGACACTGCACAAGAATTCTAACTCCGAACCCTTTAGATGGAAATGCTTCTTTGAGCTGTGCAAACTACTCCTCGAGAACAAGACGGGGGGGGGGGGGGGGGGGGGGGGGGGGGGGGGGGGGGGGGGGGGGGGGGGGGGGGGGGGGAGGGAGAGACAAGGAAAACACTTGCAGCGATCCTTTTAAACATGATGCAGGCTTACTTTCGAAGTCTGACGTTCCTATTGACTATTGGTGAGAAGGAAGACAAAGTGGGCAAGAGAAGAAGAAGGAAAGAGAGGAAAAAAAGAAAGTCAAAGCGATGGCGACAGACAGGAGTGGAATGACACAATGATAAAGTAGCACACATACACACACGCAGAGGTAATGAGAGGGGAAAGGGAAGGAGATACAAAGAAAACTGTTTAACTGGTTTCCCGGCAAGGAAAACTACCTATGTGAAATGTTTATATATCACACACACACACACACACACACACACACACACACACACACACACACACACACACACATGGAGAGAGAGCGAGCGAGCGAGTGAGAGAGAAGAGAGAGAGAGAGAGAGAGAGAGAGGAGAGAGAGAGAGAGAGAGAGAGAGAGAGAGAGAAACAGACAAAACTAACTCACAGACAGAGGAAACAGAGGAAGAAAGAAAACAAACAGATCGGGTGCACGCAGACGGAGACGGGCAGGCGGAGAAAAAGAGAGTGAGAGAAAGAGAGACACGAAGAAACAGAACGCAGGTGAAACTGACACGTCTGCCAATAATCAAAAGCACGCACACACGCATGGATGCGCACGCGCTCGCGCGCGCGCGCACACACACACACACACCACACACCACACACACACACACACTTGTTTGGATTCTTGTGATGGATTTTTTAAAATTCGTTTTAAAGATTTTGCTTTGGTGTTTTTCAAACGGAGAGAAAAGCTTGCACGAGCGGCAAGAAAATCCTGGCAATTTTGCCAGGGCTGTTGTGCTGCGGTGTCGTTTTAATGCACATTTTTTTCCTTCAAAACAGCTCTCCATTGAAGTGTGCTGCTGCGCCATGTTTATACGAAACTACAACAGAATTTCAAACCGGAAGAAGCCATGTCCTGACGCTTTTAAGAAGTGAGACAACAGAGAGAGAGAGGGGGGGGGAGATAGAGAGAGACAGACAGAGAGAGAGAGAAAGAGAGAGAGAGAGAGACAGAAAGAAAGAGAGGGAGGATGTCTCTAGTTGAACTGTGGCGCTTGCTGCTGCTCATGGAACCAATTAGGTAAAATAAAGCTACATGAGAAAATTATATGTTTCTGTTAGATATTTATATACGGATTTCAGTTCAGATGTAGTCGTCATAAATAAACAAAACCAAAAAATCGAAATCGGAAATGAAATGAGGTAGGGAACAGTAAACGATAAACAGAAACAAGTGGGGTATGTTTTGCTCCCATAAGGAAACCTAACACAGAGTAACTTTTATTCAAGACTGGCACAGCCTTTTAGACTTGAATAAAGTCAGACAAATACATAGACGAACAATCTAATAGTGGGGAAAAAACAAGCGCAGGCCTACAACTGAACTGTCTGGCAAAGATTTGGACTTGAGGGGAGGGGAGGGGAGAGGGGAGTTTGAAGATGGAGAAACTGGGAAAATGAAATTTAAAAAAAAAAAGTATGTTACAGATATGAAAACTCTTCTCTAGCTGCATAAGGGAACCATCGCAATCCCTTTTGAAGGCAGATATATTTGTATTGCCTGCTCCGAGGCCTTTCGCCCGCTGGATCGGGACTCATCAGGGAGACACGGCTGGTTGTGTCTGCGCTCCCGGCGTCAAATAGAGACACACCACAGTCCATAATACTGTGGTGTTCTCACCACCATGGGTGCAAAAAAGAATCCAATAGCACCCCAGAGCAGCCAGCGAAGAGTAGTAAATGCAACCAAACGAAAGTGTGGGGAGGAAAAAAAGTTGCTGTAAAACTAAAGACATTATGCAAATAATATAAAATGTAGGGGACAGTCTTTGAGCCTACGCCTGATGATCCACCCAAAGATGCAAGGGAGATCAAAAGACAAACACACAGACGGACAGAAACAAATACAAATAACCTCAATTTAATCAAAGCAAAATCGGAAATGAAATGAGGTAGGGAAAAGTAAACGATAAACAGTAAACAAGTGGGGTATGTTTTGCTCCCATAAGGAAACCTAATACAGAGTAACTTTTATTCAAGACTGGCACAGCCTTTTAGACTTGAATAAAGTCAGACAAAAACATAGACGAACAATCTAATAGTGGGGGAAAAACAAGTGCAGGCCTACAACTGAACTGTCTGGCAAAGTTTTGGACTTGAGGGGGGGGGAGGGGAGAGGGGAGTTTGAAGTGGAGAAAGGGGAAAAAATGAAATTAAAAAAAAAAAAAAGTATTTTACAGTTTAAAAAAACTCTTCTCTAGCGCAAAAGGGAACCATGCAATCCCTTTTAAAGGCGATATTTTGTATTGCCTGCTCCGAGGCCTTTCCCCCGTTGGATCGGGGATCATCAGAGCACGGCTGGTTGTGTCTGCGTCCGGCGTAAAAATAGAGACACACCACAGTCCATAATACTGTGTTTTCTCACCCCCATGGTGAAAAAAAGAATCCAATGCACCCCAGAGCAGCCAGGGAAAACGATATAAAGAAACCCAAAACGAAATTTTGTGGGGAGGAAAAAAAGTTGCTGTTAAAACTAAAGACATTTGCAATAATTAAAATGTAGGGGACATTCTTTGACCCTACCCCTGATGATCACCAAAGATGCAAGGAGATCAAAGAAAAACCCCAACAGACGGACAGAAACAAATAAAATAACCCAATTTAATAAAAGCAAAATCGGAAATGAAAGAGGTGGAAAAGAAACGATAAACAGTAAAAAAGTGGGTATGTTTTGCCCCCAAAAGGGAAAACCTTACCAGAGTAACTTTCATTCAAGACTGGCCCCCACCCTTTTAAAGATTGAATAAATTCGGGACAAAACATGGGCGAACAATCTAATATGGGGGAAAAACGCGCAGCGGCTAAAAATAAAACTGTTGGCAAAGATTTGGACTTGAGGGCGGGAGGGGGAGAGGGGAGTTTGAGATGGGAAACTGGGAAAATGAAATTAAAAAAAAGTATGTTAAGATATGAAACTCTTCTTAGCGGGCATAAGGGAACCATCGCAAATCCCTTTAAAGGCAGATATTTTTGTATTGCTGCCCCGGGGCTTTCGCCGCTGGATCGGGACCATCAGGGAGAAAAGGCGGTTGTGTCTGCGTCCGGCGTAAAATAGAAAAACACCACGCTTAATACTGTGGTGTTCTCACACCATGGGTGCAAAAAGATCAATAGCACCCCAGAAGACAGCGGAAGGTATAATGCACCAAAGAAAGTGTGGGGAGGAAAAAAGTTGCTGTAAACTAAAGACATTATGCAAATATAAAAAAATGTAGGGACAGTCTTTGGCCTACGCCTGAGGGTCCACCAAAGTTGCAAGGGAGATCAAAGACAAACACAAAAGGGGACAGAAAAAATACAAAAACTCAATTTAACAAAGAAAAAATCGGAAATGAAATGAGGTAGGAAAAAGGGTAAACGATAAACAGTAAACAAGTGGGGTATGTTTTGCTCAAGGAAACCTACAGAGTAACTTTTATTCAAGAGGGCCCCACGCCTTTTAGACTTGAATAAAGTCAGACAAAAAACATGCGAACAATCTATAGTGGGGGAAAAACAAGCGCAGGCCAAAAACTGAACTGTCTGGAAAGATTTGGACTTGAGGGGAGGGGAGGGGAGAGGGGAGTTTGAAGATGGAAAAAATGGGAAAAGAAATTTAAAAAAAAAAGTATGCTACAGATATGAAAATCTTCTCTAGCTGCAAAAGGGGAAACCATCGCAATCCCTTTTGAAGGCAGATATATTTGTATTGCCTGCTCCGAGGCCTTTCGCCCGCTGGATCGGGACTCATCAGGGAGACACGGCTGGTTGTGTCTGCGCCCCCGGCGTCAAATAGAGACACACCACGTCCATAATACTGTGGTGTTCTCAACCACATGGGTGCAAAAAAGAATCCAATAGCACCCCCAGAGCAGCCAGCGAAGAGTAGTAAATGCAACCAAACGAAAGTGTGGGGAGGAAAAAAAGTTGCTGTAAAACTAAAGCATTATGCAAATAATTATAAAATGTAGGGGACAGTCTTTGAGCCTACGCCTGATGATCCACCCAAAGATGCAAGGGAGATCAAAAGACAAACACACAGACGGACAGAAACAAATACAAATAACCTCAATTTAATCAAAGCAAAATCGGAAATGAAATGAGGTAGGGAAAAGTAAACGATAAACAGTAAACAAGTGGGGTATGTTTTGCTCCCATAAGGAAACCTAAACAGAGTAACTTTTATTCAAGACTGGCACAGCCTTTTAGACTTGAATAAGTCAGAAAAAAAACATAGACGAACAATCTAATAGTGGGGGAAAAACAAGCGCAGGCCAACAACTGAACTGTCTGGCAAAGATTTGGACTTGAGGGGAGGGGAGGGGAGAGGGGAGTTTGAAGAGGGAAAAGGGGAAAATGAAATTAAAAAAAAAAAAAGTATGTTTACAGATATGAAAATCTTCTCTAGCTGCATAAGGGAACCATCGCAATCCCTTTTGAAGGCAGATATATTTTGTATTGCCTGCTCGAGGCCTTTCGCCCGCTGGATCGGGACTCATCAGGGAGACACGGCTGGTTGTGTCTGCGCTCCCGGCGAACATGGGAGCAAAACATACCCCACTTGTTTACTGTTTATCGTTTACTGTTCCCTACCTCATTTCATTTCCGATTTTGCTTTGATTAAATTGAGGGTTATTTGCATTTGTTTCTGTCGTCTGTGTGTTTGTCTTTTGATCTCCTTGCATCTTTGGGTGGATCCTCGGGCGTAGGCTCAAAGACTGTCCCCTACATTTTATATTATTTGCATAATGTCTTTAGTTTTACAGCAACTTTTTTTCCTCCCCACACTTTCGTTTGGTTGCATTTACTACTCTTCGCTGGCTGCTCTGGGGGTGCTATTGGATTTTTTTTGCACCCATGGTGGTGAGACACCACAGTATTATGGACTGTGGTGTGTCTCTATTTGACGCCGGGAGCGCAGACACAAACCAGCCGTGTCTACCTGATGATTCCCGATCCAGCGGGCGAAAGGCCTCGGAGCAGGCAATACAATTATATCTGCCTTCAAAAGGGATTGCGTTGGTTCCCTTATATCTGTAACATACTTTTTTTTTTTTAAATTTTATTTTCCCAGTTTCTCCATCTTCAAACTCCCCTCTCCTTTCCCTCCCTCAAGTCCAAATCTTTGTCAGACAGTTCAGTTGTAGGCCTGCGCTTGTTTTTCCCCCACTATTAGATTGTTCGTCTATGTATTTGTCTGACTTTATTCAAGTCTAAAAGGCTGTGCCAGTCTTGAATAAAAGTTACTCTGTGTTTAGGTTTCCTTATGGGAGCAAAACATACCCCACTTGTTTACTGTTTATCAAAAACCCAAGACTGAAGGTATCATAATGTTCAAGAAGATTTACACGTGGCTTGTAAG
>CM031616.1:23925943-23928443 GCA_018398815.1 Conus ventricosus | reverse complement strand
GAACCTTTCATACCGTCTGCCCAGAGGCCAGAGACGCCTTTCGTTCGCTTATTCCGACTCATCAGCGAGACTCGGCTGATTCTGTAACACACATACGGTTTCCTTTAGAGCACCTGTGCCTCATTCAGTCCATTCAAAAGGTTTGCAGTTTGGGCAACCGTGATCAATCTTGTATTCGAGAAGAAAGAATTTGTTCTTGTCACTGTTCAAATTATCATCGCCTGTGGGTTTGAGCGTGCCAAAACAAGACTTGGAATGATAATTGTCTTTGACAGTTATATGGCAATTGTCTTCCAAAACTTTTTTTTTTTCTTCACAATGTCTGAAAAAGTAAACACCATCACTGCAATAAAAATAAAAGTGATCTTGCACAGCGTCTTTGAGTCTATATCTATTTTTCTATCAGTCTACCTGCCTATCAGTATCAATTCTGATACGGCCTTTGAAATCAACTGGACCATAAACAGGATAACTCGACTCCCCCATCCCCCCCCCCCCCCCTCACCCCCCACCCTCCACTGTTCTCTCTCATGTTTTCCATGTGTTCCTCTACCCACAATCTGTGACTACAGACGAACCAAGTTTAACTAATCCTGCCTCCAGACGGGGAGGTGGAGGGGGAGGCGCGGGGAGAAGGAGGGGGGGGGGGGAGGTATGTCGATTTCTGTACCCTATCAACGGTCTGATTACTCCGCCTCCCTGTCGTCGTAATTATATTCCTCCAGTCGCTTCGCTCCATGGGGGACCCAGCAGGTGGTAAGAGAGCGGTGAGGTAAAATAATGTTGCTTACAGCTCAACCGACCGCCGTGGGCCATATCGGTGATAGCCCTGATGTGGCCCTTGGCGGTCGGCCGGGCTGTAAGCAACATTACCTGACCTTACCTGCTATCCTACCACCTGCTGGGTCCCCTATCCCGGCGTTTCTCCACCACACACTTGTCTTTACTGAGACACAGCCAGATTATGCTCCTTATCTCCCCCCCCCCCCCCCCCCCCCCCCCCCCACGTCAGTTGGGCTGGAGATTACATAAAATGAAAGCTTCATGGATATATCACTCAGGCTGATGGTAGGTACTGGGAGACTGTGATTAAAGAGCTTACGGTTGAGAGCTTGTACAGAAAAAAAAAATCTGTGGTATGTTTTGGATATTACCAGTCTGGCTGGGTATGTTTGTTGTTGGATTTTTTTTTAATCCCATTAAACGTTTATTCAGTAATCATCATATCGGACGAGAGGGCACGCACGAGTCTTTACATACACGCGCGCGCACACACACACACACGCACGCGTGTGCGCACGCACGCACGCACGAATGCATGCACGCACGCACGCACGCATGCACGCACGCACGCACGCACGCACACACACACACACACATACACACACACACAAGCACGCACACATTGAGAGAGAGAGAGAGAGAGAGAGAGAGAGGAGAGAGAGGAGAGAGGAGAGAGAGAGAGAGAGAGACTTACGTAATCACTAAACACTTACAACCAGAGCTGGAAACCTGCGACAAAGAAGACTGTTCGACCCTGACAGAGGTCCACGCTCTCCCTGCGCCTTTCTAGGTTTCCAAGCCTTTAACCTTTCAGTTTGATCACTCCGGGCAGCAGACAGATAAGATGAAGGGTACACCGAGTAGCAAGCATCGGGAACATAAAGATCCTGCGGTTACGACTGGAGGCGAACTATTCTTCCAACATTTTATGTAGCCATAAAACAAAAAAGACTACAGCAAGGGTCAACATCGATGGTCGGTCTCTGTTCCACATCGACCCGATGCTTCTGCAAGACCAGCAGGTCTGCCAAGACGCTGGGAAAACAGAAAAGCCATCATGGGTTTTTTGTTGTTGTTGTTGTCGTACCCTGACTAAAAGACTCCAGGGATCATCCAAACAGCCGAAGTATTTAAACACTATGGTACAAATGCATCAGCTAGGGATGAGAACATTACGTGTGTAACCGTTTTTGATTACCCGCCACGTGGGATTCTACACTTAGACTTTGAGGGATTTGTTATGCTAGGAGCTCGTCACATGGGTTTGAAGTGAAAACCTTTTCCTCTAGTTGGCTTCAAGTGGTGTGAAGATGGTTTAATAGGTTGGCGTTACAGGCTTTTGAGGAGCGTGACGGTAAACACAGGTGAAGCTAAGCAATGCTGTCTCTCAATGCATTGTGTGTGTGTGTGTGTGTGTGTGTGTGTGTGTGTGTGTGTGTGTGTGTGTGTGTGTGTGTTCGTGCGTGCGTGTGTGCGTACATGCGTGCGTGCGTGTGTGTGTGTGTATGCGTGCGTTTATGTATGTGTGAGCAAGCAAGCAAGCGCAAGCGTCTGTGTATGTGTGTGTGTTTGTGCGCGGTCGTGCGAGCAGGCGAACGAGCGTGCGCATATGTGTGTGTGTGTGTGTGTGTGTGTGTGTGTGTGTGTGTGTGTGAGTGTGTGTGCGCGCGCGCGGTTTTATAGACTGCAATGATAAATGATACGAAGACGTCATTCA
>CM031616.1:23913443-23920943 GCA_018398815.1 Conus ventricosus | reverse complement strand
TGGATTTCCCCCTATCACTCTATCAGTGAGTGTCGCTTGGATTTCCCCCTATCACTCTATCAGTGAGTGTCGCTTGGATTTCCTCCTATCACTGTACTCTATCAGTGAGTGTCGCTTGGATTTCCCCCTATCACTCTACTCTATCAGTGAGTATCGCTTGGATTTCCCCCTATCACTCTACTCTATCAGTGAGTGTCGCTTGGATTTCCACCTATCACTCTACTCTATCAGTGAGTGTCGCTTGGATTTCCCCCTATCACTGTACTCTAGCAGCGAGTGTTGCTCTCCAGGCAGGTGTCAGGTGTGGGCGAGCGGAATGAGACAGGCAGAGGAATGCGTTGACTCGGCACAGTGCAGCTGGGGACACATGCCGTTCTGTTCACGTCACCGGGTGTCACGACCGACCCCTGGAGGTCTGCCCTGACAGGATCGGTCTAGGTGGGAGTGAAGGGAGTGACTGACCTCACACGCCCCGCAAGAGACCACACAATAAAGATTACGATACAACACCCCATTTATTCACACCAACATACACAGTCATACATAAGCATTCCAACACACACAACATGCACAATCACAATCAAGCATTTCAACACACGACATACACACAATTAAGCATTCCAACACACACAGCATGCACAATTATAAATAAAATTTCACCATACGACGTACACAATCACAATCACAACATTTCAACACATATGACATATACACAATCATAAATAAACATTTCCAGCATCCACCCTTTCCACACCATGGAGTGCCTCCACACCCTGCCTCTCCCAAGTCTACTGGGAGCACCCTGTCGCACTAGGTGCCCGAACCGGGTCGGTTCTTGAAGAGAGTCGTTCAAGGCCGACACCCTCGACACACACAAGCAGGCAGTGAAGAGCGCGTCCTGGGGGGGGGAAACGTGGCGTTGTTACTGGAGGTCCTGGACGGGGATCAGGGCCGGCCAGTCAAAACCACGGGCTTTTCTACCAGAACGTGGTCCCGACCAGTGCATGATCCCAACCAGCGCGCGGTACCAACCAGAGCGTGGCCCCAACCAGCGCGTGGCACCCAACAGTCCGCGGTCCCGACCAGAGCGTGGCCCCAGCCAGGCGCGTGGCACCAACCAGTCTGCGGTCACAACCAGAGCGTGGCCCAACCAGCGCGTGGCACCAACCAGTCCAGGCTCCGGGTGAAGCCCCCGGGAGGGGGGGGGAGAAGGTAGCTGGGAGGAGAGAAGAAAGGGAGGGAAGGAAGAAGGGTACAGCTACCCGTGGGTGACCCCGAAGAGGCGGGTCAAAACGACTCTCTCTGCCCTCTGTCCAGTCGAGAGGACAGAAGCGCAGATGCGGAAAAAGAAGAAGTGATGTCCCTCTCCTACAGGCCGACTGTAGGAATTGAAGATACCGACTGTACCTTCGACGATACGGTGAAGAACCAAGACCGGAGCAGGCGCTCCAGAGACATCTTCCGCTCGAGTGATGAGCTAACCTCCCTCAGCGATGGCGGCCACATGCCACGCTACGTCACAGAGTGAGCATACTTCAAGCCTAGAGGAACCTTGCACGTGCGGCAGGTGAAAAGACAGGTGAGAGGCCGATAGAGACAGCCAGTACAAGAAAAGATACCCACCACCCGTGAACCTGCAGGATGAATGCACGGGCAGTGGAATTAGAGAGAGAGAGATAGAAAGTAAACCTAACCTGAACTAAACCACACCAAAGGTGCAACCACACCACAAGCCACATTAAGGGACAGATATACGACAACAACGACGACAATAAACAAATGAATAATTCCGCCACCCCAGTTGGGTCGAACGTCGTAGGCCTCGTGACAAACTCGTGACAAACCCCCCTTCTAAAAGCATCTGTTTCTCTGAGATTACAGTGCTCCTTTGAACCTTGACGCATGTGCAAATTCACAACAATGGGACCGATCCCAACCCTCTGTGATCGACAGAGTACGATAAATCCAATACAAACATTTCTACGATAGAATCACACCGAGAAATTCATAATACTACATTTATCAAACAACTAGCGAACCTTCCAACATGAAAGTAACAATCCGATCCATTGGTGATTCACTACCGTTATCATCACTGAAGTGAAAACTGTCATCTACACCTGATACAGAGACCAAAGGGGATATGACCTGGTTGAGGGGAAGTGTCCCTCTGACTGATTTTCCAATGTGCTGACTACGGTAGCTCGGCTAAGATAGTCAGCATCCGTATTACAGGAACCCTTGATATGACGGAAAGTGAACGCATGACTCTGCAGTTCCACTGCCTACTCATGAGTCGACGACTGACTGGCCGGATCCGGTCCAAGCACTGGAGAGGATGATGATCGCTCTCCAGTACAAACTTCGGCCGTACTTCTTCTTGGGCACGCCAGTGCGTGTCCAAATCTGCCGAGCGAGCTTCAGCAATAGTAGGGGTATCGATAGTCCTAAGCGGGGCAGCCTCTGGGCATCGAGTCGCATAGTCTACCGCTACCGAAATGTAGCGGTGACCGCGATTGGATGGTGGATTGATGGGTCCACAAGGTCGACCCCAACTTTGCTGAATGGCTCCCCAACCAGTGGCACTGATCCCAGGGGAAACGCCTCAAGCGCCCCTTAGGCGTTGTCCGTTGGCAGACATCGCAACTGCGGCAGTACTGCCTACCTGTGAGTTCATCCCTGGCCAGAAGAAGTCCTGTCTTACTCGCTCGAGGTCCGCTTGGAGCCCATATGACCTGCCATGGGGGAATCGTGGGCCTGCCGGAGAACAGATTCTCTCAAGCTTTGGGGAACAACAAGCTGCTTGGCCACACGATCTGCCTGAGTGAAAACCCTAAAGGGATCCCCTTGTGGAGCTTGAAGCTCACCTTGGCGTGTCGGGCAGACTGAGCGGGACGATCTACCAGTTGTCGCAGGCGTTGGACATCCAAGTCCCTGGCCTGAAGACGGACCATGGTAGCAGGATCGACCCTGGCCAGAACCTCGTCAGAGATCGGCTGTAGAACGGGACGCAATTCCTGTTCCTGCTTCTTAGCTCTGGCGCGTGTGGTAACTCCCACACACGCCTGTACGAGCAGATCCGTAGACACGGACTGACTGCGTCCGTCTGCGAAGGTGATAGTATTCCCTATGATAAGGGATACAGAGGTCGCTCCACCGCGATGGCCCATACTTCGCCACAGAAGTAGGGGGTGGAGATAGAAACGAGTACTGAAGGACGGGTGGAGGTAAAACCAGCCTCCAACCCGCACACATCGTAACTGGCGCCCCGCCGGGCCTCAGGGGAAACCAAATCCTTATCAACAAAGAGCGTTGATGCTCCGAATCCCTGATTGGTGTCGACCAAGGAGGAACCAACAACAGAGAGAAACACTGGGCACTCTGAATCACCAGAAGCTGGGATGGAACCCACGTTAGCCGAGGCACGAGGATGCTGGAAAGGACTGCCCCATGACTACCGGCGGCTTTAGGGCAATCTTTCCTAATGTGGCCGGGGCGACCACAAAGAAAACAAAACCGGGGTGCTGAGGTCCCCGATGAACTGTCTGCCTTGTTCGACCCGCTAGCAGTCGTCGGCGCCTTGTTGCCACCAAATCCTGTGGGGGGCTTCCTTCCGTATCTGGGCGATGCCCATAAGCCCTGCGAGCTTCAGCAAACACCTCAGCGGTATGAATTGCAGCCGCGAAATCCTGAGGTGCTGTCTCGCCTATCCGGATCCTCAACTCTGGGGACACAGTGTTGGTGAGCTGTTCAATGAGGATCAGATCTCCTAGCTCCAACTTAGCCAACTGACGCCAGTACCTAGCGTTTTGCGCAGCCTATCACCAAACTGCACGAAGGTCTCGTCGTTATCTTCTTCATGGACCTGAACTTCCTCTGTACGTCTCTGGGGTAAGGTGGAAACGCTTACGCAGAGCCAAACTGCATGTCTGCATAAGACGCCTTCATTTAGAGTGAGCACACACTCCCTTGCAGCACCAGATAATCCAGAAAAAAGGTGCATAGCCTTTTGTTCCTCAGACAACTGGTATGAACTAGCAACCTTGTCAAAATGCTCTAGGAACATATCAATGTCCTCACTAGGTCTGAACTCTGGAGCTTTAACTTTGGGCCTCTAACTCTATCACCTGCCTGGTGATTAACCCCTGATTTACAGATGCGGGAGACCGCGAAGAAGTTGTTCCATCTCCTCCCTACGCAGAGCCTCCATCCTGTCTAGTTTTTCCCTACGGAGGGCTTCCTGCCTGGCAGCCTCTTCCCTACGCCGATCCTCCTGTCTGGCAGCCTCCTCTCTACGCTGAGCAGCCTCTTCCCTACGCTGAGCAGCCTCCTCTCTGCGCAGATCTTCCTGTCGGGCAGCCTCTTCCCTACGCCGAGTTTCCTCCTCCCGACGCAGAATATGCCTCCTCCCTATGCATAATCTCCTGTCTGTCAGTCTCCTCTCTGCGCAGAGCCTCCATCTATCTAGCTCTTCCCTACGGAGCCTTGCCTCTTCCTACGCAGAGCTTCCTGCCTAGCAGCCTCTTCCTACGAAGAGCTTCCTGCCTAGCAGCCTCTTCACTATGCTGCCGCTCCAGAAACATAAGGACAGAGGTGATGGTCCTGGGAAGAATTCACCACTCCGACACGGGAGGATGACCCGATTGACCCGTCCCTTGGGTCTCGACTTTCCCATGAGGAATGTCTCCGGGGCATGCTCCCTATGAGGGGAAGCATGGAGAAAAGAGGGTTTTGATTTCTGTGACTCAACAGAAGCCCACAGCTGCTTCGCTATACTCTGACGCCTCCGAGCGGAAGTGCCAGTCGGGGTCTCAGCAGGAAGATCCCTAGCGAAGAAGTAGTGAAAATACTCACTGGACTATCGGCTACAGCACGGGAATAAGTGGAAGTCACCGTAGTCGAGTACTGGTACTAATAGTAGGGACTACATTTTGAATACCTTTCTTCTTCGACGCACGCGTCGCCATACCACCAGCGCCGGGCGTCGCCATGACAATATCCTACGGTTCTCAAATACAGGGGAAAGACAATTCCACTTGAAAAAACAGATATTTTAGGGGTGTGTCTATAGGTGTGTATGTGTGTGTGTGCGTGTGTGCGGACAAGTTCCGGCTGCTCCCACTCTGGCAACCACCGCGCTCCACAGCACGAGCAACAGTGCGGTGGGGCTCACCGAAAAAAAAAAAAAAAAAAAAACTATGTCCGGCTGCCCCCACTCTGGCAACACCGCGCTCCACAGCACGAGCAACAGTGCGGTGGGGCTGGCCGGAAAAAAAAAAAACAAACAAACTGGCAGACGGAATCCGGAGAGAGGAAAAAAGAGACACTAACGTCCGTTACAACCCCTGTACTCAATAACCACCCGGGAAAAAAAACAAAAAAAAAAATGGCTAACTACAAAACAGGAATGGCAGACTGAGCGGCGACAGAAAGGCAAGACTTACGGTCGTACCTGCGTGAGGCACCCGGCGGAAGGAGGTCTGGACGCGGTCGACTCCCCTGGTCTCACTCGACTCCCAGTCACACCGGATGTTTCCTTCAGGCACCAAGAGACTCCCTTCACATAGAGTCACCAGCCAACCACCCACGAACAAACACGACAAATGACTAAACATATACAAAACAGAAAAAAACTAAACAGGTACTCCGCGAAACGAGAGAGACAGTCAGAGCCCTTCACATCCCGGACGAGCCCCACCAATTGTCACGACCGACCCTGGAGGTCTGCCCTGACAGGATCGGTCTAGGTGGGAGTGAGGGAGTGACTGACCTCACACGCCCGCAAGAGACCACACAATAAAGATTACGATACAACACCCCATTTATTCACACCAACATACACAGTCATACATAAGCATTCCAACACACACAACATGCACAATCACAATCAAGATTTCAACACACGACATACAAACAATTAAGCCATTCAACACACACAGCAGGCACAATTATAAATAAACATCATCACCATACGACGTACTCAATCAAATTATCCACAACATTTCAACCTTTGAATTACACAATCATAAATAAACATTTCCAGCATCCAACCCTTTCAACAAACCATGGGTGCCTCCCACACACCATGCCTTCCAAGTCTATGGGAGCACCCTCGTCGGCACTAGGTGCCTTCCGAACCGGGTCGGTTCTTGAAGAGAGTCGTTCAAGGCCCGACTCCCTCGACACCACAAGCAGGCAGTGAAGAGCGCGTCCTGGGGGGTGGGGAAACGTGGAGTTGTTACTGGAGGTCCTGGACGGGGATCAGGGCGGCTGTCAAAACCACGGGCTTTTCTACCAGAACTTGGTCCCGACCAGTGTAGTGATCCCACCAGCGCGCGGGTACCTAACCTGAGAGATGTGGCCCCAAACCAGCGCTGTTTGGCACCAAACCAGTCCGAGGTCCCGACCAGAGGCGTGGCCCAGCCTGCGACGTGTGCACCAAACCAGTCTGCGGTCACAACCAGAGCGTGGGCCCCAACCCGCGCGTGGCAACCAACCAGTCCAGGCTCCGCCCCCCCCTCCCCCCGGGTGAAGCCCCCGGGAGGGGGGGGGGAAGGTAGCTGGGAGGAGAGAAGAAAGGGAGGGAAGGAAGAAGGGTACAGCTAACCTGTGGGTGACCCCGAAGAGGGCGGGTCAAACGACTCTCTCTGCCCTCTGTCCAGTCGAGAGGACAGAAGCGCAGATGCGGAAAAAAAGAAGATGATGTCCCTCCTACAGGCCGACTGTAGGAATTGAAGATACCGACTGTACCTTCGACGATACGGTGAAGAACCAAGACCGGAGCAGGCGCTCCAGAGACATCTTCCGCTCGAGTGAAGAGCTAACCTCCCTCAGCGATGGCGGCCAACATGCCACGCTACGTCACAGAGTGAGCATACTTCAAGCCTAAGAGGAACCTTGCACGTGCGGCAGGTGAAAAGACAGGTGAGAGGCCGATAGAGACAGCCAGTACAAGAAAAAGATACCCACCACCCGTGAACCTGCAGGATGAATGCACGGCAGTGGAATTAGAGAGAGAGAGATAGAAAGTAAACCTAACCTGAACTAAACCACACCAAAGGTGCAACCACACCACAAGCCACATTAAGAGACAGATATACGACAACAACGACGACAATAAACAAATGAATAATTCCGCCACCCAGTTGGGTCGAACGTCGTAGGCCTCGTGACAAACTCGTGACACCGGGATCATCGGGAGTGTTCCGGATGACCTTTCAGGGTGATCTGGTGCGCTCTCTCTCTTCTCTCTCTCTCTCTCTCTCTCTCTCCCCCTTTCTCTCTCTCTCTTTCTGTATGTATGTATGTATGTGTCTATTATACATATTCATATATTCATATATACAGCATAACACACACACACACACACACACACACACACACACACACACACACACATATATATTTATATATATATATATATATATATATATATATATATATATATATATATATAATTCAACGGGTCTGTGAATAAAAGAGAGAGAGAGGGCAGTAACT
>CM031616.1:23895943-23908443 GCA_018398815.1 Conus ventricosus | reverse complement strand
GAGAGACAGAGACAGAGAGAGACACAGGAGACAGAGAGAGAGAGAGAGACAGAGACAGAGACAGAGAAGAGAGACAGAGAGAGAGAGAATGCTCTCCAGTTTCATCCATACAAATTCAACTGAAGACAATGGCAAACAAAAACGCCTCTCCTATCTTTACACAACAGAAAGAAAACGAGCGGACAGTCCACAACGTTCGACCACTGAAGCCTTCCGAAGCCCGAAACAGTGCCTTCCTCAGCGTTCAGTCAACAAGGTGCGCTAAGTTCAAGCAGTTTTTTAAAACAAAACTGCTATACATCGGGTGACTGAACGGTGCTTCCCATCCCACTCCCTAATCCCAGTTCATCGCACTGCCTCTGCAGGTTCACCCGCCCTGCAGCAAAAATGGGGATGCAGACAATCACTGCGTTTAATTAAAGGCGGCCCACTGCTCTTAACTGATAGGGTGTGGACGTAACGAGAGGAAGAGCGGGTAAGTTCAGGGCACCATCACTGTCTGTTTCACCTTTCGGCTGCCACGTTAGACACGGGCTGCTTGGGGAATACTTAGACTACAAGAAAATGGTGCAGAAGAATTTGTAAGCAAGTGCGCGCGCGCAAACACAGGCGCGCGTGCGCAAACACAGGCGCGCGTGCGCATGGGCGCGCACACGCACACACGTGCGTGCGAGCGCGCACGCACACATACACACACACGCGCGCGCACGCACCCACACACACACACACACACACACACACACACACACACACACACACACCAAACAAACGCGCGCGCACACACACACACACACACACACACACACACACACACACACACACACACACACACACACACGCACACACACACGCATCTTTCCCTTCTTTTCTACAGTCTGGTGTGCTTTAAAGTGAAGGTATGTTACATTGAATCACGCGCGCACACACACACACACACACACACACACACACACACACACACACACACACACCGCGCGCGCGTTTGTTTGCTTGTTTGTCGGTCAGTAAAATGACAACACAAAATCACAGAATCGATGCTAAAAGAATTCTGACCGAAGAATGGAATGCGGCCAAGACGACCCCATGAAATGTTGGTGTGGATGCGGATGTAAATTTGGGACAGACTCGGAGCTAGGGCGTACTGGAAGTGAAGAAGGCTATTGGACCATGGCAGGTTCTGCGCTTTCCTGATTACCTTTCTAGTTTTGCAACGTTTTCTTTCCAGTGGCGTAAATGGAACGCCATAGCCAACAGGGCTGGATCGGAGATGTGAGGGAACACCATAAAAAGCATATTGGTTGTCTTTTTTCACAGGCACCTCGCCCCAAATATTTTGTTTTTGATTTTCCTTCCCTAGATTCCTTTTTCTATTGCTGTTTTCATTTGTTCATTTATATAACATATTTTGTCTCGAGTTGACCAATTCATTGTATGTTTTATGTTCTTTTAATGCGCATATATGCATTTCGGGCTGTTGTTGTTGCTGTAGTGTTATTAAGTTTAAAAGTTGCAAGTCTAATGTGGGACATCATGTTTTGCTGCTCAAGTGTCCGGGGGCTTGTTGCTCGTGAATGCTTACATTCATTTTGTTTTTTCCAGTTGAATGTTCCAGCCTCTGATGTCAGAGCTCATCACGTAGATCCCAAGGTGCTAAACACGTGTTAAGGCTAGTGATTACAACCATATAAACATCATCCCAGGAATCTGAAAGAAGGAACTGGCCATAGAACTGTGAAGAGTAACTCGATCAAACATTTTAGAAATCGTTTAGAATACAGCAGCTGCATACTACTGATGAGAACTCTCCCCTCGAAGAAAAGAAACATGTCATCCTGCTAATTAATGTAACAACGGTGTGCCTGGCAATCGATGCTTGCAGAGTCTTGGAATCTGTTGTTCTTGATAAAACTTTGATTCAATATCAAGAATTGTTGTTGGGCTTACAGCATAGGCTTAGTCATGAACAACCTGTCTGTCAACTTAAAGCCTGTAGATGATGCTGAAGACGTGGATACCAAATGTATGGAAATGAACTGACAAGGGCAAAACATTTGATCGGGTGCTGCACACACGGCTGCCCATGAAGACAGGGGAAGGCTGGGATGCTGGCGTCGAAGCAGGTGTTGATTCGACTTAACAAGGAAACTAGCTGATGCTGAAATGCGTCTTCCACAAGAGAGGCCACTGTAGTTTTATTTCAATGTCAGTGTGAGACCGGACATTGACCTGATCTTCGGCCATCCGCACATGGTCGCCCTGTCTTCGTCTTTTGCATTCAAATTGACTTTCCCTCTGGTTATGTTGTCATTTGCAACGTGTTAAATGTATGTTGATGACACTACAGATCGACATAGATGTACGTTGATGACACTAAGAAGCTAACACAAGACTGACCTGCCAGTTAATTTGAAGGTTGTTTCAAAGCAGGCGAATATCCTGCTCTCCATATTAATAAACATTGGTCACCGACTACAAGAAGGAAATGGAAAATTTTATCAATGACAAGACACAGCTCAATCAAACTGAAAAAAGATTCTTGAAGTAAATGTAAACTGGAAACTTTTTTATTCTTTACATTTAATGAATTCCCGTGAAGAGAAGTTCACAACAATAACTACTTTAAAATCTTTCCAAGCTCTTATTGTCCTTCTACGTAAAGGCGATGTTCTTATTTATATATTTGTTCTCATTCGGATTACGACAGTGCAGTTTGGTTTCAACATCTGGCGGGGATAAGAAACCGCTAGAATATATATATCTCAGAGAATGATAAATGTGATTCCTATTGCCAAGAACCTCACCTTTAAACAGCGACATTAAAAAAGTAGATTCCCAGCTTGACACATTGGCGTGTTATATGAAATATGTCACAGAGACTGACTGATACTGTCGCCATCTTTCCGCAAGTAATATTCACTCTGGTTGACAGCTAGAAGCACTAGGGACATGAGGACACATTGATCTAGTATTGTACTGAAACAGATTTTTTTTTACAGTGTGAGTGAGAATTCTAGCCACCATGGTGCCACGTGCGTGATGACAGCAGTGGTGCTTTAGGTGTGATACCGTTTTCTGTAGTGTGTGTGTGTGTGTGTGTGTGTGTGTGTGTGTGTGTGTGTGTGTGTGTGTGTGTGTGTGTGTATGTGTGTGTGTGTGTGCGTGCGTGCGTGCGTGCGTGCGTGCGTGCGTGCGTGTGTGTGTGTGTGTGTGTGTGTGTGTGTACGCGCGCGCGCGCGCGCGTGTGCGTGTGTGTGGTGTTAGATATCAGTAAAGTTTCCTGGTCTCCCTCCCCCTTCGAATATTTTCCGGTCCTGCTGTAAAACACAGTTGGTGGTGGTGGTGGTGGTGGTGTGTGATAGTGGTGGTGATAGTGGTGGTCGTCGTGTCACTGGTGGTGTTACAAAACATCACTGATGTTGCGGAATTGCACCATGACGTATTCCTATTATCGCCACTCGTCTCGTTCCTGTGATATACTACTGGCTCGGTTTCAAAAACATTCTTCAGACGAAGCCTCGATGACAAAACAATAGAAAAATTATGCAATCTCCGGAGACATGTCTCGCCGTCGTGTTGCAGTCGTTGGGGCTCTTAATGTTGTTGCATGATTCTCGTCTGATCTTGACAGCCTTGATCCCACCTCCTCGGCTGACCGGACGATGACCAACCACCTGAGAGATTGATCGGACCGCCGCTCGGCGGGATTATGCGCCGTCAATCTCGGTGCTATTCCAGGCTGGATAATGTTGCAGTTCTCCTGTATGATTATGTATATCTCCCTCATCTCTTCCGCTCCCATTCCTCTTTTTCTCCCCCCTTCCCTCTTTGTCTCCTCTTCCCTTTCCCTTTCGCTGCCTCTGTCTCTGTCTGTGTCTCTGTGTCTCTGTCTCCCTCTCTCTCTCTCTCTTCGCTCTCTCTCTCTCTCTCTCTCTTTTCTCTCTCTCCCCTCTCTCTCTCTCTTCTCTTTTCTCTCTCTCTCTGTCGCTCTGTAATATCATTTTCTCTGTTTTATTCCGTCTTTTGAAGATATTTCCAAGCTCTGCGGTTGTATCTGTGAGTTATCGTGTTCTGCAATTTTCTCTCTCTCTCTCTCTCTCTCTCTTCTCTCTCTCTCTCTCTCTCTCTCTCCCCTCTCTCTCATATTCTCTCTCCCCCCTCTCTTTTTCTCTCTCTCTCTCTCTCTCTCTCTCTCTCTCTCTCTCTTCTCTTCTCTCTCTCTCTCTCTCTCTCTCTTTCTCTCGTGACCCAAATCCAGGTCGGTGTCACTATATCAATATTGACACCCTGTGAGGAAAAGATGTCAAAAAAATTTTTTTTTAAGCTGTGAAGCTTTTTCTTTGACCCTCAATAAAGATAGTTTTGATTTAAACATTCATTTCGCAATTAGTATGAAATTTCCTCTCTTCTTCTCTCTCTCTCCCCTTTTCTCTCTCTCTCTCTCTTTTCTCTCTCTCTCTCTCACTTACTTTCTCTCTCTCTCCTCATTATCTCTCTCTCTCTTCTCTCTCTCTCTCTCTCTCTCTCTCCCTTCCCTCCCTCCCTTCACCTCTCTCTCTCTCTCTCTCTCTCTCTTCTCTCTCTTCTTCTCTCTCTCTTTCTCTCTCTTTCTTGTTTTCACGGCTTGGGTAAGTAGTGTGTAACAAGCAGCATTGGTTTAAGACGAAACATACGAACTGTGCCCGGCAAAGTTTTGCTCTCTTCATTTGAACCTATTTTTCAACTTCTCATCCCTCGGAAATATGCTCACAGTGCACGCCCGTAGCAGTCGACGACAAATACCCCTGTGTTGAGAAACGAAAGCCTTTTTCCCAAATGAAGTATTGGGCGAAGGAGCAGACCTCAGTTTTTCATGCCTTCCCAAAAATTTGGCAACGGACACTGTAGACATTACACAACCCTCAGAAGCTGCGCCAGCAGAATAGATTTCCCCGATCCTGTGAAATCAGTGGAGAGGAAAAACCTGCGTTCTTTCCGTTGGAGGGTCGGGGTTTTCCCCCCAAAGAAAGTCAACTTCGATCGAGTGGAAGTTTTTGTGCGTGGGCTTAAATCGCACAAGAGGTAGGCGTGGTTTGAAGAGGTATCCAGGTTTGTTCCGTTTTTTTAAATCTGAGGGTTTATTTCCCTTGAGAAGACGCAGGGGGGGGGGGGGGGGGGGGAGCAGTGTCAACCTCGGTGTAATGTCAGTGGGGAAGGACTAGGCGCACAGCCCAAACACACTCACAGCTTGCTTACAATCTCATTCATATATCATGCATTCGTCACATCAAACCACTAGTAAAGTCTATAACTTTACTATACATGATCATAGAAAGAACCCATAAATTGCATATAGAATCAAACAAAATAAAACATTCTCCCCTTTCCTTGAACTTAAACAAATCATTTATCTAAAACATCATTAACTAACCGGGTTAAAAAACAGATTTCTACTTTACCTGGCCAGGTGATCTTTAACTATTCACGAATCACTGTCTTTTCTTTTCTTTCTTTTTCTTTTTACTGTCACTTTCACAACACGACACAATGCCGGCACTGGTGTTGGTCTGATGGCGCCTGGTCAGGTGAGACTGTTGGCGTTGGTCTGTGGTTTGCTTGGCGAAGTGACGCTGCCCGGGGATGAGGTCGAACCCCGGTTAGGGTAGAAGTGGACTTCAACATCGATCTGTTCTCCTTTCTTTCTTCCTGCATAAACGCTTTTACTCTCTCTCTTCTCTCTCTCTCTCTCTTCTAGTCTGCTCTTATCAAATGGACATGGTTGCTTTTCTTTTCTTTTTTCTTTTCTTTCTTTTCTTCTTCATAAATTAGCAACTCTTTCTCTCTCTCCACATCTCTCCTCAGTCCCTTTTCTGCAGATATCTCATGGGTAATCTCTCAACTTGGTTTCTTCTCTCCTCATCTCTCTCTCTCTCTGCCCTTCTCTCCTGCAGAGCTCCACTCCGAACCTCTCTCTCCCTCTCTCTCTGTTCGTTCTTCCCCTCCCTTTTCCCCTTTTTCTCACTCTCACCCCCCTCTTTATTCGTTCCCATCTGTCCAAAAAGGGCGAGTACCATTGGTCAGTATTTTTACCCCCTGACACCCGAAGTTCGCTCCTCTAATTCCGTTTGGATGTTCAAATCATGACAGTCCCGTCTTTCACGCCTTACTCTCTGTGGTGGTCAATTGGTCATTTAATTGATTAGCTAGATTTCACCCCACACACACTACCTTCTCCCTCTCCTTTCCTGCTTTAACCTGCGACGTCCGACTAACAATGACGTTGGTTCCCCAAATTGGCCGGAAAAAGGCTGGCCCAGGCACTGAGGTACGTCTGGGCAGACATCGAGGCGTTTGGGTCAAGCCGCTTAGTCAGTCTGGGTGGGTCGGACGTCTCGGTGAAACCTCTCCCCTAAGCTTAATTTGGCCCCGGGCCCGACCTATGGGCCCGTCCTTCTGACGGGCCCAGAATGTTTGAGTTTGGATTAGGTCGAACAAATTGGCTGGGGACCCCAAGTTAGGTTGTTTCCCCCCAAATTAGGTTGTTTCTTTTTTTTTTTCCGTGACAATTTCCCCCCTTTCAAAAGACATGCTCCGCATTGTCTCAAAACAACGGTACAAAAAGGACAACAACCCAATTTGCTGACACACAGCTACACGCGCAAAGTTTGGAAAATACTTTACAACCAACGGTTTATAAGTTATAAAAATATACAATTAGTGAATACCACTCCAATGAGTTTCATTGACGTGCGCTCTTGCGTTATTTCAACTCATTCTATAACGACTCTTGGCGCACTTATGCAATTCCCTACCTGCGGATTTGCCATCTCTCCTTTTCACAATTTTATGAAAAAGCACAATATAATATGATGCATCCTGACATTCACTGAGGAATCTCCCTCCTCACTTATTTCAAATAATGCATCACTACACAAGCGACTGTATGCTCCAAGCATAAACTACATCCACATGAACAAGTCTCACACAAAAAAATATGAACCATAGCCAACTGGGAATGAACCCATATCCAATCAACATAACTGGAATCAACACATATTATCAACAAAGCCCCTGGATATGACTGACTCCTTGGTTGCAGCTTGCTAGACTACACGACTTAAATAGTCAGCTCCGACATTCTGTCGACCGGGAATGTACTGCACTCGATACCTGTAGGGCTGCAGTGCCATTGCCAACGCAGAACCTGCTGTTTTTCAAAATGCGCCTCTGCAGGAATTTGAGTGGTTGATGATCCCTTCTCGATCACGAACTCTTTCCCATTCAAGTATTTGTGGAATTTCTGCACGGCCCACACGACCGCTAAAACACTCCTTCTCCACCGTTGCGTACCCCTTTTTCACACTTTGTCCCCTTCCTGCTAGCGTATCTCACAGGAAACTCGGGCCCCTTCATGCTCCTGTAACAATTTCTGCACCTAACCCACCGCCTGATGCATCTGTCCGCAACAAAATGGTTTGGACATATCTGGTAGCTTCAAGAGGGGCGGGAACCTAGTCTTTCCAACACCGTCTGCGTGCTTGCTCTGCAGGTCTGACCATCGACACTGCCCGGGTTTCCCTGCCTTGACCAAAAACTGAGAGGACTCGTGATTGCTGCGAATTGGGAACAAACTCCCTATAGAACCCAATAAAACCTAGCGCTCCTGACTTTGTTTTGGTCTTTTTGGTTTTCCCCTGAATTCATCATCTTCTCCACTTTCCCCTTTCTGGTGCTTTGTGTCGCCTCTGACAACAAAACCTAGGAACTCCCACTGTCTAGCCCTTCATCAGTGACCCCATCCCTGTATGACTTTTTCTGGAAACTTAGGCAAAAAAAATCTCCCCTTCTTCAGCTGGGTCTCCTTCACCTCATCACTGATTGCTGCTGCGCTATAGTGCTTGAGTCTCATGCTGAATATATTGCGGAGGAAAGTTGCATGGAAAAGTCTTTTTGGTTCCCATTTCACATCAATTTCGGTAATCCCGGACCCGCCCGTCAGTGATGGTGAAATGGTCCCTTTCCCAAGGAATCAGGCTGTTGGGACCCCGTGGGAAGCAGTAGTAACAGGACTTGATCTCCCACCTTGGGGGGATTGCTTTAATCACCTTCCTGTCATAGTGCTTCTTCTGAACGACCTAGGCTCCTGCAAACCTTCCCTTGCAAAAACTTACATTGTCTCATTACCTGTGCCCAACCTTTGGAACAGGGCGTGATTGGGCCAATCAAATCAACAGCCACTCTCCTTGAACGGCTGTGTCCAATTAAAGGGGGATGTTTAAGAGGCGCCTTATCTTCACCCTCTTGTGGCTGACCTTTGACACACGTTCACATGGACATGCAGAATTTTTATGTCTGCCATTGCTCCTGGCCAAAGTAAATCCATCAAAGGACTCGGGATCAGCCTTTTTACCGGTGCCGAGATGACGCGCATGAGAGACTCGTGACCACGACATGGGGGGGGGGGGGGACCCCCCAGTTTGTCACGATAACATGCTGGTACCTCTAACTGTGTGGTCACCTTACTGTCTTTCCTTGGTGAACATACCCGGTACAACAGCCGCATTCACAAGAAATTCTGACTCACATCCTCTAACTCCTGTTTCTCTCACTCTTGCAACCTCCCCAAGGACTTCCGAGCGAAGGGTTTGTTCCGTGCTGCCTAAAACTCCTCAGGCGACCACGTCTATGCCCGACTTCCTTCCTTGGAACAACTAAACAGTGTTTAACAACCTTTTCCTCCTTTCATGCTCCGTGTGTTGAACAGCTGCACCTGTAGCAGTAAACGATAGGACTCCCCTGGATCCCTTGCACTGGAATATTCCAATGATCAAATCGTGAAGGGTTTCTCTTCACCCCGCAGACACTCGCCCTGCAGAAGTAAGGGGTACGTACTTCTATCTTAGCAACTGGAAACTCCCCTCACAGTGCATCGATAGAGTACAGGTCTGGATTTGCCCTGTCAAATCCTTGTATCGACAGTCGTTGTTTGTACTACCCGCAGTGAAAACAGTGTCTCGTAAACATTTCACCCCTCTCTGGCCAATACACCCTTCTTCACTGGTAACGAACCACTCATCCTCAGTGCCCTCCATCCCTGACACTGATGCCTGTCCTGTGCTAGCCTTAAAGCTGCACTCCACCCTCTTCCCCCCGACTGTATCCCTTTTGGGTCCACTGCAGGTCGTTTCCCCTTGACGACCCTTAAAATGCCCCCCAAAACCCCTCTTTGCAAGGCTGCTGCCTTCTGAACCTCATGCGACAATCCCTCGCCACATGTCCTTCTTGTGAACAATGAAAACCTAATTGTCCCTTTGCCTTCCTTCTGCCCCACCACTGGGGATTTGCAGACTTCTGCAGAAAACTCTCCTAGGTCTCCTTGCACTCTTTCTTCACCTTTGGCCTCGCACTGTTTCTCCTGCACCTTAGTTGTCCCAAAACGTGCTCTCCTATACACCTCTGCGAACTTCAACAACTCCCCTGCTGTCTCTGGCTGACACTCTTTCAACTGTATGCGTTAAACTCAGGGCCGGGCCCAACCTGACCAAATCTGTTCCTTCCTAACTAGCTCTTTCAATTCAGCGAACTCATTCTTTCGTACCCTCAACTCTAACCATTTCATCAAAATAGTGATTAGGACGTTGCACCAAACTGAGTGTACGTTTACCCTGCTTGTAATTTAGCTGAAACCGACCTTTCTTCCTGCACCCCTCCTCTGTGAGGTCAAAATCCCTTCTTCAAGATACTTACAGCGCCGAAATCAGACTGGTGTTCTGCTGGCAACGCCATTGAAAAGTTGTAATGCCTTACCCGCAGTAACGCCTGACAATAACTGGAATGCCCACTCTTCTGAAAGGCCAACCTGACTGGTTCGCATAAAACGTTTCGAACAGACTGATGTATGCATCAATCGAATCGGTTCCTTCAGAGAATTTTGGCAACATGGGTCCGGGGGGGCATAGCTGCGCACAGTGGTCACTGGGAAAGTTGAGCCTACCATCTCGGTGGTCTCCCGGAGTATTCTCACTATCTCCAACTCTAAATGAACCTTTAGTTATTTCTGTGTCCTGCTTCATCTTTCTGTCTCCTGCGCTTCCCTTAGTCTTTCTGTTTCCTGCGTTTCCCTAGCAAGATTATCATTAGGCCTGAATCCTTAATTTTCTGTTTCCCGCTCTGCTATTTCTCCCGCGACACGTCGTTCTTTCCGCGCGTTATACCATTCCTCTTTTGCTGGTTCTCAACAAATGCTCCGCAACTCCATTCTGTGTAACCTATATCACGAGCGACGTCACAAGTTGTCAATAGGGGTGTTCTTTTCTTCCGCCATTTTATCTCTTTCCTTTTTTCTTTTTTTTTTTTTTTTGAACAAGATGTTATTACTACGATCAGCCAAATGGTGGGTTACCAGAGACACGAGTGACGTAATAGCACAATCCTATGAATGACAATATTAGCTTGGGAAAAACGTAGTTAGTTTTATAAGACGCCCAGCCCCCTGACCCAACTATGAGAGCGAATTATAGGAGATCTGTCCCGAAATGAGTACTCTGGGGCTGAAATGCCAAGCCTAGTATTAACTATCTTGGAAGCAATGCCAAGCCTAGTATTTAACTATCTTGGGAACATACAGTAAGACAACCCCTTGTCTTAGGATTACAATACTTGAATCCCACCCAGCTTCCTCTCTGAGAAGTTGAAAAATTTATAATAAATGGGCCAGAATACCCTGGCAAGCTCGCCAATAAATGTAAACCTCGGTGTAATGTCAGTGGGGGAAGGACTAGCGCACAGCCCAAACACACTCACAGCTTGCTTCAATCTCATTCATATATCATGCATTCGTCACATCAAACCACTAGTAAAGTCTATAACTTTACTATACATGATCATAGAAAGAACATCAATGCATATAGAATCAAACAAAATAAAACATTCTCTCTTTCTTGAACTTCACAAAATCATTTATCTAAAACATCATTAACTAACCGGTTATAAACAGATTTCTACTTTACCTGGCCAGGTGATCTTAACTATTCACGAATCACTGTCTTTTCTTTTCTTTTTTTTTCTTTTCACTGCCCACTTTCAAAACACGACACAACTCCCGGCACTGGTGTTGGTCTGATGGCGCCTGGTCAGGTGAGTGTTGGCTTTGGGTCTGTGGTTCTGCTTGGCGAAGTGACGCTGCCAGGTATGAGGTCGAACCCCCGGTTGGGGTTTAGAACAGTGACTATCAACATCGATCTGTTCTCCTTTCTTTCTTCCTGCATTAACGCATTGCACTCCCCTTCCCCCTCCTCTCTCTTCTAGTCTGCTCTAATCAAATGGACATGGTTGCTTTTCTTTTCTTTTTTCCCTTTTCTTTCTTTTCTTCTTCTATAAATTAGCAACTCTTTCCCCTCTCTCCACATCTCTCCTCAGTCCTTCCTCTGCAGACTATCTCCCTGCTAATCTCTCAACTTGGTTCTCTTCTCTCCTCATCTCTCTCTCTCTCTGCCCTTCTCTCCTGCAGAGCTCCACTCCGAACCCCTCTCTCCCTCTCTCTCCCGTTCGTTCTTCCCCTCCTTCTCCCCGTCTCTCACTCTCACACCCTCTTTATTCGTTCCGATCTGTCAAAAAAGGGCGAGTACCATTGGTCAGTATTTTTACCGCCCTGACACCCGAAGTTCGCTCCCCTAATTCCGTTGGATGTTCAAATCATGACAGTCCCGTCTACACGCCTTACTCTCTGTGGTGGTCAATGGTCATTTAATTTGATTGCTAGATTTCACCCCCCACCACACACTACCTTTTCTCCTCTCCCTTTCCCGCTTTAACCTGCGACGTCCGACTAACAATGACGTTGGTTCCACAAATTGGCCGGATAAGGCTGGCCCAGGCACTGAGGTACGTCTGGGCAGACATCGAGGCGTCGGTCAAAGCCGCTTAGTCAGTCTGGGTGGGTCGGACCGTTCGGTGAAACCCCTCCACTAAGCTTAATTGGCCGGACCGACCTATGGGCCCCCTCCTTCTGACGCCTAGAATGTTTGAGTTTGGACTTAGGTCCGAACAAATTGGGTGGCGACTCCCCAAGTTAGGTTGGGTTTCCCCCCCAAATTAGGGTTTTTTCATTTTTTTGTCCGTGACAACAGGGTGTGAGCAGAAGTCCAAATTCCTATTGTTGTTTTTCTCTGTCCCTTCGTCCTCAGGGGAAAGGGTTTTCTACTTTTATCCTGGCCTTTGTCGTCCTTTGTAGCCCTTTAGTAAACATTTCCCCCCTTTTGTGCTCATGAACTTCCCTGGGAGATCAAGATCGGCATGATGGTATGTGCTCCTCCGTCTAATCTCCCCTTAGGATTTTTTCTCCTCTCTCTATCCTCAAAACAGAATCATCTTTTCGTTTGTTCACCTCCCACTCAGGTGAACGAACGAATTCAAAGCAAATGCCCTTGACAGAGATAGAGAAACGATGTAGGAAGAAGAGTGACGAAGGAGTCTGCGCGTGTGCAAGGGAAACAGACATTGGATATTTTGTTGAATATCGGGAA
>CM031616.1:23878443-23888443 GCA_018398815.1 Conus ventricosus | reverse complement strand
ACACCTCGCCCTTCCTCAGGGGACTTTAATTGTCCTATATTCACACAGGTATCACAAATTATTCTGACAACACACACACACACACACACACACACACACACACACACACACACACACACTCACGCACACACGCAAGCACGCACTCACGCCACACACACACACACACACACACACACACACACACACACACACACACACATATATATATATATAATATATATATATATATATATATATATATATATATACACACATGAACACTCGCACGCGTGCGCACGCACACACCACAACAGGTCCTAGCATTAGCAAACACTCTTCCAGATTTGTCCATCCCCTACCCCCACCTCTCTCTCTCTCCCTCTCTCTCTCTCTCTACTCTCTCTCTCTCTCTCTCTTTCTCTCTCCCTCTCTCTCTCCTCTCTCTCCCTCCTCTCCTCTCCTCTCTCTCTCTCTCTCTCTCTCTCTCTCTCTCTCTCTTACTGTTTTATAGTTCCCTTAAAGCCCTTGCAACTAGGCAGTGAGAAACAGAATATTGGAACTGGCACTGTGTGTGCATTCTGCGGAGTTATTTGCCAAACAGGCTTTTTTTTTTCAAAAGCATTTTTTTTAATCCACTGCCAAAAACTAAGCAGAACAACTGGCGCTCTCCACACGGATCAGATTTCAATGTCAAAATTAATGTTATAATTTCTTGTAAATGTGTGTGAGTGTGTGTGTGTGTGTGTGTGTGTGTGTGTGTGTGTGGTGTGTGCGTGCGTGCGTGCGTGCGTGCGTGCGTGCTGCGTGCGTGCGTGCGTGTGTTGTCTGTCTGTCTGTCTGTGTCTGTTTCTGTGTCTGTTTCTGTGTCTGTGTGTGCATGTGCGCGCGCGTGCTTGAAATCACTTATAATGACAATTTCGCTGATGGATAACTGTTTACTTCGGAAAAAAGTGATAGTGACATATCTCTCTACTATCACCCTTTTTTATGATAGAGAAATTAGCTGGTGTTCCTATTAGGACAATTACCTTACAATATGATGATTATCTTATCCTCGGAAAAACGGTAATAACAACTGGTGTTCCTGTTATCACTGATTTCTGACGTGATAATAGCTGTCTTACACAAGAAACATGGAAAACAGTTCTAATTAACTATGTGCCTATATTGGCTTCATAAACCTATGACAACTGTTGCCCTTCGGAAGGAAAACAGTTGACATTGCCTCTTTTTTGGAAAGGGGTGTGGGGGGGGGGGGGGGACGTCAATTATTTTCATAATTTGTAAAGATAAGATCCATGTTCCGCTGGGAAAACCGTTTCCATAATGACTGATTTCCCTATTTATCACTGTTTTTGTAACAATTGATCCCCATATAATAATTGTTTTCATTATAACTGATTCCCCTATTAAAATGTTTTCATAGAAACTGATTTTCCTATCTCATTTTTCCAAGTTGTTTTAGTTTTATCTTCAGCCGCGCCACTCTTCCACCATTCTTCATCTTCATCTTCATGGCTAGTCTATGGACTATCAAAATGATTTTCCTATGATTGCTGTTTTCGAAATAAACGATTTCCCAAGAGTCAATGCCTCCATGATGACTACTTTTGTTATTATCACTGTTTTCATATCAGTTGATTTCCCTGCTTTAATGTTTTTGTTGTAACAACTGATTTTTCTACGATACCCGTTGTCGTTAAAACTGATTTTTTTATTATCACTGTTTTCGGAATAATTGGTTTCCATATGAATATTGCTTTCATGGTAACTGATTTCCTATATCACTGTTTCTATAATAACTCATAACTTATTTGCCTATTACCACTGTATTCATAATAACTGATATTCCATTGACATCTGGTTTCGCAATTATTGATTTCCCTATTACCACTGTTTCATGATAACTCATATCCCCATTATCACTCTTTTCACAGTAATATATATTCAATTTGCCTATTATCATTGGTTTCCTTATAACTGATTTCCATCTATCACTGTTTAATTATGACTGATTTCTCTATTATTACTGTTTAATAACTAATTTCACTATTATCACCATTTCAGTAACATTGATAACCCGGTGATAACTGTGTTCATAATAAATGTTTTTGCAATTATCACTGTTTTCATAATAATTGATTGCTGCATAATAAATGTTTCCATCATAACTGATTTCCCGATTATCGCTGTTTCTACAATTACTGATTTCCCAATTATAACTTTGAATAACTGATCTCCCTATTTGTTCTGTTTTATGATGGCTGAAATGCTATGTAAAGGCAGTTTACCTAGCGTCGCTGTTTTCAAGGTAACTGATTTCCCTATGGTTACAGTTTTTACAACCAGTGACTAATTTCCATATTACAAATGTTTTCATAATCACTGTTTTCCCTACCATTACGTGGTTTTTTTTCATAATAAATGATTTCTTGGATATCACTGTTTTCATACTAATTTATGTCCGTTATGGATCTTTGATTTAACTGTTATCGCAGTTTTCGTAATAACTAATTTCCTTATTACCACTGGTCTTATAGTAAAATTTCTAAATTATCACTATTTCCAACGTTCTTTATTCCCCTACTATCACTGTTCTCGTAATCACTGATTTTCCTTGCATCCTTCTTTTTACAGGAAGGTGACATGTATTTGGTCTCATGGAGCTAGTTCGCCCCCTAACTTTAAGGGCTAGCACCAAATAGAAAAGAACAGTCCTATCAAGGGAAAACCAGGGCAAGTCACGTTGCTTTAGAGCCCAGCTATCCACACAGGCCACAGCCAGGCTGTGCAATCCGTTTCCACACGGAAAACGGGACCGTGTGTAAGTAAACATATCAAGGCTGAAGGACGAGCCTGCGTCAACCGTTAGATAAAGAAAAAAAAAAATTTTAAGGAGCTAAAAGCATTCACTCTTGACTACGTGCTGACGACATCGAATCAAAGCCGTTCATTTATTTTAAAATCTAAAAAAAAAATGACTTCTGGAAGAACTATCCTGAACAAGGCTTTCAAGGTGCTTGCCGTAAAGTGCTCTGTCTGAAGGCGTGCCAATCCCAACACTCTTCGTGGACATGCTGAGAAGCTCATTACACGGGGGGGGGGGGGGGGGGGGGGGGGATACAACATCTTCAACTTCAGAAAGACACCACTGAGTGTGAATGCTTGACACGTGTGTCACTTTAATCACATTGTATTCCCCTCGTGGGCTCCAAGAGCAGGTGGGGAAAGCTGTTCTAGGTTGGGGTGAATTTGGAAAAGTTTGCGATCCGCTTGGCTATTCCATTTTTTGTTTTTCAGAGGTTTGGTTGGTTTGTTGGTTGGTTGCTTAGTTGGTTGGTATGTTGGTTGGTTGGCTGGTTAGCTGGTTAATTGGTTGTTGGTTGGTTAGGTTGGTTAGTTGGTTGGGTAGTTGGTGGGTTAATTGGTTGGTTGGTTGGTTGGCTGGTTGACTGGCTGGTTGGTTGGTTGGTTAGTTGGTTGGCTGGTTGTTTCTTTTGCTTTGGGTTTCTTATCAGTGTACAGAATGGACGATTTTGACGCCATGTCAGCCATGGCATTCTCGGCGGCGAGGTCAACAATTCTACTGCCTCGGATAAAACAAGAATAAATGACAAACGAGAACATCTGAGTAATCTACGATTCATAGTAAAGTACCTAAACTCCTGACATATATGAGGCATATAAAACCAAGACTTGATGAGCACGTCAGTCATATATCGCGCCCATATGTCTAAACCGTAAAAAAAATGTCAATAAAACGCGTAGGGGATGTTCTCACAATTATGCAAAGCTGGGCCACATGGGGAAATGGGCGACTGCTGGATAGGTAGATGGTTCCATTCTGAACAGTGTGTGCAGTCTCACTTCCTACCCCACCAGAGCACTCAAGAAAGCTGGCATGTTATAAACTTGATTATGAAAAACACACTCTGCTACTGCTTTGAACAGAGACTCGTAAATGGGCCATAAAGAAAGTTAGTAGAACGATAGTTGGAAGTGGAGAAAAAAAAAACAGAAAATGAGTCAGTGAGAGTGACAGGAACGATGAAATTCCTAGCAAAAACAAAGATAAAAAAAGAAGATAATGGAGCAATTGGTACTGAAAGACGCCCTTGAATTCTCAAAGGGGGTACACACACATACATGCACATACACACACACACACACACACACACACACACACACACACACACACCACACAAACACACACACACACGCACGCACGCACGCGCGCGCGCACGCACACTCACACATGCACACACATACATACACATACGCACGCACGCACACACACGCATGTGTGCGCCCGCGCGCGCGCGCGCGCACACACACTCACACACACAACACACACACACACACACACACACACACACACACACACACACACACACATACACACACTGTTAAAAAAAACAGCTGTTTTCCAATATACCAAACCCGATTTTTTTGTGAACAGTGTCCACGTGAAATGCTCTGTAAAGGCAATCTACAAATTTCTGTCTCATAATATGTCCATGATCGCATAAATACGAAGAAAACAATGACCGATACTGTATGTGGGCTTACAATATCAATCATGGTCAAAGCATATAACATGACCTCTCTCTGAGTTACTATCACGTTGTGTCTATAGATCCGTCAGGGTTCGCGTGACAATTAAAATCTAAGTCTCAGTCAGTCTCTCTCTCTCTCTCTCTCTCTCTCTCTCTCTCTCTCTATCTCTCTCTCTCTCTCTCTCTCTCTCTCTCTCACACACACACACACACACACACACACACACACAACACACACCACACACACACACACTCTCTCTCTCTCTCTCTCTCTCTCTCTCTCACACACACACACACACACACACACACACACACACACACACACACACACACACACACACACACGCACGCATACACACACCATCACCACGGCCACCACCACCACCACCGTTTCCACCTGCATCACCACGGCCACCACCATCACCACAACCACGACCAAAACACACACACACACACACACACACACACACACACACACACACACACACACACACACACACAACACACACACACACACACACACACACACACACACACACACACACACACACACACACACACACACACACACACACACACACAACCACCACCACCACCACCACCACCACCACACCATCACCACCACCACCACCACCATCACCACCACCACCACCACCACTACCACCACTCTCTCTCTCTCTCTCTCTCTCTCTCTCTCTCTCTCTCTCTCTCTCTCTCTCTCTCTCTCTCTCTCTCTCTCTCGCAGCCACGTGCGCGAGGATGAATGTTATTGATACCGGACCCTGGTAATCGGAATGGACAAGTGAACTCTATTCTGTTTTTTGGTTCACGGCGTTTGTGTTTCGTCCCCGGATTGCTGATATTGCTATTTCTTGCTGAGTTTTGTCGCATATTGTTGTAGCTATAAAATTATCCTTACTGACTTCTTTAAGGCAGCTGATTTTTTTTTCTGCCTTTTTAAAAAAAAAATTATTTTGTTCTTTTTGTTTTGTTGTTGTTGTCGCTGCTAAAATTCATCTACAAACAGGTGTTCCTGCTGTTTGACTATTATTCTACTCGTTTATCTGTAGTGTTGTGTAATCCGTAGAGTGTATTTGTAAATCAATTTCATGTATAATGAATGAATGGTTGTCTAAATTCGGCTTGAAAATAGGCTATTTAAACGTGTGTCATCTTTTAAACAAATTTCTGATGTTCCCAACATGTTGTCCAATTCCGATAACTGTTTCCATTGTTTTTGTTTTTCAGAATCTCGACTTTCCAATATGTGCCTGATAATTTAGTTTCAATCCACGGTTATAATACTATAAGAAAAGATCCAAAGACAAAGCTCGAAACAGGTTTAGTGGCCTATATTCACAACTCGATTAATTATAAACAGATCAACAGTTTGGATAACTATAACATAGAATGCATATGGATAGAAATCTATGTGAAGGGTACTAAAACCGATTTTGTTAGGCTGCTTATATAGAAATCCTAACGAACGTATTGAATGGTTCGATCGTTTCGAACATATGATGGAAGATATCTCAATGCGTTCGTCTGAGTTCATAGTTTTAATAATAATAATAATAATGAATATTTCTATAGCGCAAATCCTAAATTAGCTCTAAGCGCTTTACAATACAAGGACTAACGAAAACACGCACGCACGCACGCGCACACGCGCGCACGCACAACACACACACACACACACACACACAACACGCACACACACACACACACACACACACACCCACACACACACACACACAAACCGCATACTCAGGCACGGGGAAGCAGATACGCACAGCACACACGGGAAAGCAGACACGCACAACCACTCACGCACACCTCGCACACACACACTCACACAAACTGACATCTGTGTATGACCGGGACTTTTGAATTATCAGCCGAATAGACTGTAAAAAGATGAGTTTTTAGTTTCGTTTTAAAGACTGGAAAAGAGTCACAGTGCCTGATGTCGTGTGGAAGAGAATTCCAAGTTTTAGGAGCCAGGAAGGAGAAGGAACGATCCCCCTTCTTTTGCATTTGAATCTGGAAGGAAACAGGAGCAACGAGTCAGAAGACGAGCGAAGGGTTCTAGCTGGGCAGTATAACTTTAGAAGGTCAGACAGATAGGCTGGAGTTCCATATTTAACAGCATTGAAACAGAGGCATGCGATTTTATATGTCACCCTGGCTTTGACCGGCAACCAGTGAAGTCTGCATAATAATAGTTGAGGGTGTTCTTTGAAGGGAGCTTTGAGGATTAGTCTAGCAGCACAGTTTTGAACGTGCTGAAGTTTTTTGGTGAGGTAGTCGGGAAGGCCTGCTAGTAGAGAATTACAGTAATCGAGACGCGAAAGCACGAGAGAAGTGGTGAGAGTTTTGGTTGCCTCAGTGGTAAGGAGATGTCGGATAGCACCTATACGTCTAATTTCCAGAAAGCATATTTTACAGACATGGTTCACCTGTGCCTTCATATCAAGATCGCTGTCGACAAAGACACCAAGGTTTTTAACCTTTTCTGAGAAGGGAATAACAGTACTGCAGATCAGAAGTGAAGAATTTACAGAAAGAGCGGGTGTTTTTGCTGCTGGTAAACTGAACAGCAAGGCTTCAGTTTTGTCGTGGTTTAGCTGAAGTTTGTTTTCAGCCATCCAGTCCCGAACGACGGACACACATTCAGACAATTCGCCCTTCATTTTGGTCAAGCTCAGAGGCATTCCCCGAGCGTCTTAGCTGGGTGTCGTCGGCAAACATCTGGTGAGGACAGGAGTGAGTTTCAAGGATCTGAGAAAGAGGATGCGTGTACATTACAAAGAGTACAGGTCCAAGGACGGAGCCCTGTGGAACCCCAGATTTCAGCTTGGCTAAACGAGATCTGACGTTGTTGACAACGACTGACTGGTGTCTATCTGACAGGTATGACTTGAACCATTGAAGGGCTGTTCCTGTAACCCCGAAATAGTGCTGCAGACGTTGCACAAGAATGGAGTGATCAATTGTGTCGAAAGCAGCGGATAGATCGAGTAGAGCAAGGATAGAGACCTTTTGTTCATCGGCAGCAACAAGGAGATCATTTACAACGCGAAGAAGAGCAGTTTCAGTACTGTGACCAGCACGATAGGCAGACTGAAAGGGATTTTGAAGACAGTTAATCTCGAGATGGGATAGGAGCTGTGAGAGAACAACTCTCTCTATGAGTTTGGAAACAAAGGGAAGATTTGAGACTGGACGGTAGTTTTTCAGCTGATTTGGGTCCATACCAGCCTTTTTCAGTAAAGGCCTAACAGAGCGAGCTTGTGTTCCTTTGGAAAGTCACCAGACTGAACAGACTCATTGACAAGGCGGGTAAGAACGGGAATGAAGAGATCCGAGTTCTCAAACAGAAGTGACGTGGGTATCGGATCCAGTTCACAAGTTTTGTGGGGCATGTCTTTCAGGATCTTACTCACTGTGTCTTCAGACACTGGTGAAAAGAAAGCAAGGGGTGTTTCAACATCAGGACAGGTTGTGGGAACATGAGAAGTCTGCATGCTGTCAATGTTCTGTCTGATTAATTGGATTTTGCTGTTGAAAAAGTCGCTGAAAGATTGGTCTGCATGCTGTCAATGTTCTGTCTGATTAATGGATTTTGCTGTTGAAAAAGTCGCTGAAAGATTGGGCAAGTTCGTATGAGGAATGTTGCTAGGGAAAGGGAACTGGTTGTTGATCTTTCCCACAGAGAGTTAGTAATCGCAAACGTTCTTTAACAAGTCTGGACTTGCATTGATTTTGGAATGAATGAAATCTTGTTTTGCTTCAAGAAGGTAAGACAGTTTACCTCATCCTTCTTATGTGTAAAATCTGCTGTGTTACTATGAGACCAGTCGGTTCCGCAGGCCGCTCCGCACATCGACGAGCACGCTTGGCTTCGTGCAGCACTGGGAGTGAACCACGGTTTAGCTTCTTGTTGGGGCACATGTTTAGGGGCTCTGGGGCATGTCATCAAACAATGCACTGAGACGTGTGTTAAATCACTGACTGTAATGTCACGGGTGTCGGACAGAGTATTCTCAAGATCAGACCTAAACGATGATCTTCAATGGCACGAATATTCCTGCGACTGAACTACAGTGGAGGGGAATACAGGCTTTTTAATATTAAGTTCACAAACAACTGACATGTGGATCAGAGGTGAGGTAGTGGGAGACACTAGTCGACTGAACAAGGGGGTCAGACTGACTGTCAACAACCCAGTCAAATGATATGACCTGACCTGTGTGTGGGTTCAGTCACAAGCTGTACCAGATCGAACTGTGTAAAAAATGTCTTCAAACCTGGCTACCTGTTTGCTCTAACGTCGTAATGAAAATTAAAAATCCCCTGGATGACGACTTTCCCCTGCTCACGTTTGCAATAGGCAGAAAGTTGGAAACTGTTGGTGAAAGAGGCATCAGTCATCCTATTGGTTTTGCTTGGAGGGGGGGGGACAACAAACAGAATTTTAGGATATTTTAACATTGATTACTTAAAACCGCATGATAAATGGAACGGGTTTATGTATACAGAATTTGACACAGCTTATTAACTCACCGACAAGAAAAAATCTATCCTCGAAACGCTAATTGATCACATTACGCAACAACCATTTAATATTATAGAACATCTGTGCCTGTATACGGTCTCGGTGATCACTTTCATTTGTCTAACTGGTCCAAAAAGTGGTTAAAAGTCCAAGAATGTTCACAAAGTATATCTTTTCGAAGCTATAGAAAATCGATCACAAAATCGATACTAACAATTTCTTGTCCGATTTGTGTAACACAAACTTTCTGAGGTTATCACACAATGATGGAGACTGGCTGTTGGTTGACATATTTATCTCTGTCTTTACAAACACGTGCCATCGGTAACGAAACGCGTCAAACCAAGGGGTAAGCACCGGGTATAATGAAAAAATCGATAAGGCCATTAATTTACGAGATATTCTATTGCAAACAAATGGTAAAGTGATAATTTTAAAAAGCAAAGAAATAAGGTAAACCGATATGAAAAGAGCCGCAAAAAGAAATATTTCAGTAACCTTATTCCCATAAAGAAGATTCAAAATCGATCTGGAAAGCTATTAATGAGCTCTCCGGTAAAACACTGTCATCTAGTGCTCCTTCTGAGAGAACATTGTCAGCTGAACTCTTAAATGATCACTTCACAAGTGTTGCAGAAAAGACGATCAAAGCTGACTGTTCAAAAAACAATGACCTACTTGAGCTAAAAGCGTACTGTGTATCAAAAAACATAAAATCTAATCTTCAAATCGAGTTTATTGGTGTACATGATGTTTATAAGGAATTGTGTTCATTAAATCAGTCCAGTTCTCGAGGTTTATATGATACAGATGGTAACATTTTGAAAATTGCTGCTCCGATCATATCAGAGCATCTTACATATATTTACAATCTTTCCATTGATAAAGGTTGTTATCCACAATCTTC
>CM031616.1:23850943-23870943 GCA_018398815.1 Conus ventricosus | reverse complement strand
TCCGAGAGTCCATTTTGCGTACGCGCAAAGTAGGCCTTCTCTGCCCACGCAGAAAGTACTCTCAATACGCACGTGGTAGGCTTCGAACGCGAAATGTACCCCGTTTGCTGGTACACAGTAAACCACTTTGTATTTGTCATACGTGATATTGTAAAACACACACACCGCGCGCGCGCGCACCCACGCACACACACGCACTCACGCCGCGCGCGCCATCACACACACTTTCACACAACGCACAGCAACACACACACAACAACACACACACCACACACAACACATACCTCATAGGCCTATACCATCTATAAACTATCGTCAAGTGAATCCCAAAAAAAAGTGTCTTCCAAAGAAACATCTGACATCATGTAAGAGAGAGAAAAGGGAAACAACTCTTGCTGACTCTAAGAACAATCCTAATAAACTTATTCAGTTTTGCACACTACTTCCTACTATCGGATTGTTTTTAGTTACTGTGTCGGACAACAGAAGCATTACAAAAAGAAAGCCTGTTTGCAATATCATTCAACTGATGTTTGTATACCCAAATCACAGACATACAATCACATGAAAATGTACACTGCAGCACGCGCACAATACTGAACATCTTCTGGAAACGCGACAGTGAACTCTACGACAATAACGTTTTCTTTTCTTTTTTTTTTTTTTCTTTTTTTTTTTTTTTGCATGGCCGTGATCGAGAGTTCGAATGACGTTCAATTCTGTCGTATGCAAAACATGCTCCAAGCGCACAAGTACAATCCACATACGCATGAAGCACTCGGGTATTTTTCGCGTGAGGCACAAAAATGCGCACTTCAAAGGGATTCATGCGAGTCTCTAGCTGACGTAAAGCATTACATTGCAACGCCCTCATGAGCAGACAGCAGTACCCCTACGAGCGAAACTCAATGTCTGCTCGTGCAAAATTTCGGGCTCTCTGTCTGCGGCTGGGTCAAGATAAATCCCGGGGCCATCAGCTCCCCGATGAAGACAAAAGCTCAGTAAGTCACGGGCGCTTCCCTCCTTCTCCGTGGAAGCAAGAACCTGACACTGACAGCGGATCCTGGGCGAACAGTCTAGTCCTTGGGAGAAGAAATGCCTCACACGGATTCCCCGCTGTTTATTATACAAGGAGCGTAAAAACTAATGACTGTGAAGCATCGGGACAGCGGTGCAAAGGATAGCCGACTACGGCAAACGCGTTTCCCGCGGGGCTTTGTAAACTAGCGGCCAAGGCGGTTTCGACGAGCGTCGGGAAACTTATTTTCTGGTATAAACACGTCGAATATTTGAAAATTTAAAAAGGATGTTAATCATAATGTTTTTTTTTTTCGTACATCATGAAAAATGCAAAACAAAATGACCGGTCACTAAACAGTTTCAATATTCTATTAAAAATGTGTGCTTGGTAGATATTTAAATCGATTTTTTCCCAGTACTTCACAGAAATGCACATTCGGTGGGAAGTTTGTAATAATGTTGTTGAAAATTTGTGAACCAATTCGGACTCATCTGCCCTGACAGGAGACCCCGGTCATGAAAACGTGCGGGTTTTGGGTTTGTTTGTTTGTATGCTATTTGGTTTGTTGTTTGTTTTATAATCCTGCCGGACAATCCACGATCGACATCGGGCCCCCTAACTTTATGGATCATCCTTGGACCACCTTAAATCTTTGGTCGAAGTTTGGTTTTAAAAACGGGCTCGAATAATCCTGTTAACAAACACACAAAACCACCAGACGTTCGAACAATAAACCTCCCTGGCGGGGGAAATCAAAACAGGTGTAAGCGTGTATCTGTTGCCGCTGAAAAATCATAAATACCGACACGATATTCTGCCCGAAAACCAACTGAAGTATTAACTGGTGAAAGACCTTTGAAACGAATCTGTAATGAATTTGCTACAGCGATACGGGGGAGTCATGATGTACATAAATCATCAAAAGGTATTATGATAATAAAAAACCATTGAAAGGCGTTATGTACATATACGCGCGCGCGCGCGCGCGCGGTGTGTGTGTTTTGTGGTGTGTGTGTGTGTGTGTGTGTGGGTTGTGTGTGTGTGGTGTAGGGAGAGAGAGAGAGAAGGGGAGAGAGAGAGAGAGGAGAGAGAGAGAGAGAGAGGGGAAGAGAGAGAGAGAGAGAGAGAGAGACCAGATATTGAAAAGCGGAAACAGCATGGGGAACAACACATGTGTTGCAAGTTGGTGAGCACAGGTTTTGTTTTATTGGAGGGGAGAAGAGAGAGAGAGAGAGAGAGAGAGAGAGAGAGAGAGAGAGAGAGAGTGTGTGTGTGTGTGTGTGTGTGTGGTGTGTGTGGTGTGTGTGTGTGTGTGTGTGTGTGTGTGTGTGGTGTGTGTTTACTCGGATACTGAAAAAGCAGCGGTGCGTTTTTCTGTCGTTTTTTCTCAATCAAATCCATGCCGTGAAATAGACAGACAAATAAACAGAGGCAGGCAGGCAAAGAGGCAGGCTACAATTGTTTACGCATGGGATGTGCTTTGTGCATTGGTAAGTGGAAAAGGGAGGGGGGGGGGGGGGCGAGAGGGAAAGAGTGAAGATGACAGAGAAAGAGAGAAACACAGCTAAAGATAAGAAATGATACAACTCGCAAAATCCACGCAGGAAGGAAAAGAAAAAGGAGGAACGGGCAGAGAAGAGAGAAGAGAGAGAGAGAGAGAGAGGTAAGAAGGGGAGAAGAGAGAGAGAGAGAGAGAAGCAAGAGAGAGAGAGGGGAAAAGAGAGAGAAAGACAGCGGAGAGGAGAGAAAAAAGACACAGAGACAGAGACAGAACGACAGAAACAGAAACAGAGAGAGAGAGAGAATGTGTGTGTTGTGTTGGGGTGTGTGTGTGGTGTGTGTGTGTGTGTGTGTGTGTGTGGTGTGTGTGGGGCGTGCGTGCGTGCGTGCGGGGCGCGTGTGTGTAGTGTGTGTGTGTGTGTATGTGTGGTGTGTGTGTGTGTGTGTGTGTGTGGTGTGTGTGCATACAGTGTATGTGCACATGAGTATTTGTAGTGTGCGTGTGCCCGCATGCATCTAGCTTCGCGCGCGCGCGCGTGTGTGTGTGTGTGTGTGTGTGTGTGTGTGTGTGGTGTGTGTGTGTGTGTGTTGTTGTGTGTGTGTGTGGTGTGTGTACGCCGCGCGCGCAAAGCATGTGTATGCTTGTGTGCATGCGTATGTGCATGTGTGTGTGCATATGTTTGTATGTCTGTGTTGTTTCGTGTACGTACTTTGCGCGCGTGCGCAAAGCATGTGTTGTTTGTGTAGTTTGAGTGGTGTGGTGTAGTATGGCATGTGCGGTGCGCGCGTGTGCTCGCGTGTGTAAAGTGTGGGGGTCGGGAGGGGAAAGTCAGACAGACAGACAGACAGAACATACGTATATAAACACACTCATAAACACATGCATGTCCATACAGCACATTGTCAAAGCGTGCAATCTCACGGATCTCGTGCACAGTCCAATCCTCCATCGAAAATTGTCCCATATCACTTTAGTAGAAAACACAAAATAATAACAGTAACCACACATACATACATAAACAGACTTACATACAACATAACATACATAAAAACATACCTACTTACATGCCTACAAAACATACACCATGAACCCACACACACACACCCCCCCTCCACACACGCACCACACCACACACACACACACACCACACACGCACCACACCCACACACACACCCCACACACACACACACTCTCTCCTCTCTCTCCCTCTTCTCTCCCTCTCTCTCTCCACACACACACACACACACACACACACAAAACACACACACACACACACACACACACACCACACACACTCACTCACACACACACACCCACACCACACACACATTCCCACACACACCACACACACACCCACCACACACCACTCCCACACACACACGCGCGCGCACCGTACTACATATATAACATGCATACATACATTCATCGAGCCCCACACACTGAAATTTCTTCATAAATAATTTGAGCCGTAAAATATATTTCCGTGCATATTGTGAGTTTTGACCTGACTGGGGCAGTCGCGAGGTGAATCAAACATGGATGTCTTGACCCCAATAGTGCCTACTGACAATTTTGAGAATATTTAAACACTTTCTAGCTTTTTTAAAGTATTTTCTATATGAATTTTCCACGAAAGTTTTTGCAGTGAAAAATACACCTAGGAATTTAACTGTATCTTTAAAACTGAATTTCCGTTTCCATCAATATGAAAGTTGGGCAATTTTCTGGAGAATTCCAGCACTGAAAAACATCATGTGGGTTTATCAACAGAGAAACTTAGACCATTCTGGGTCAAAAATGACTTATTTGTCTAATTCGCATTGATACAGGGTTTGAATGTGCTTCAGTTTTCTAACAGGAGTACGTTCTTATATTAGCATCCGCCCACATAAAATATGTCCATCTGCATACTGTACTACAACTGTATGTTTTGACAGTACTTGAGGCAGGTCATGTATCAGTAAATTGAAAAGAAATGGAGGCAATAAGTGAGCCCTGAGGAATTCCCATATGTAGTTTTTCTTGAAGTGGAATACGAGTGATCCACTTTGTTTGTATTGACCTATTACATAGAAAATCTTAAAAACTGATACAAAACGCCCCGAAATTCCCATTGGTTTTAAGTTTCAGCAGTAGTTGTGAATGCCATACTGATCGTACGCTCGTTTTATATCAAAAAAAGTAGCAAGAACATTTTGTCGGCGAGCGAATTGACGTTTGATATCTGTTGAAAGTTTTAGTAAGTGATCAATTGAGACCTACCAGAGCGAAACCCTGCCTGATTGTTTGGAAATTTAAATATTATTTTTTTTCACAGTAATGAACTAATCTTATTTTTATGATTTTTTTCCATCAGTTTACCAGTATGAGAAGTGAAGCAATTGGCCTATGCGGATCTGTTCTTGGTTTTCCGCTTTTATGTACTGAACAACATTGACTGTTTCCAAAAAATCTGGCTAACCCATCACCCCAGAAATTTCGAAAAAAATTTTAAAAATAATACTGAATCCATCTCTCCGGAAAGGGTGTTTAAAACATTTCATTTGAAACTTCATCGAGGCCGACAGACTTCTTTTAGTACTCAATGACAAATATTTTCCTGAACTTCAGCGAGGTAAGGGGGCATTGATGTAGAGACTATTATCAGATCTGGATCTCTATACTCGTATTTTGTTTCCTGTTCTTCCCTATACATTTTTGCATTTGGGGTGAAAAGACTTTCTACCCTGCGTTAAAAGAGAACAAATCTGCAAATTTCTCAGCTTTTTGACAGCATTTCGGGAGTCTGTTGTTATCAATTGATTAAGGGACATTTTGAGAATTTGTCACCATGTTTTCATACTACGTATTTTCTTCCATACCTTCTGGAGATCTTTTGATGAGTGATTTCTATTGAACTGTAATCTGACCAATATAATCGTTTAGCACGGGCTATTTTCTGTTAAAAGCTGACTTTGCTTCCTTTCATTTTCTCTGTGTTTTGAAGGAGATCTAGTTATCAGATATATTTTGTATTTCAGTTTCTTTTCTTCTTTCGCCTGTGCACTTTCATCAGTCCACCAGCTGTTTCCTGCATATTTATGCGAGATATGAGAGAACATTTGGGAAAATGGAATTGACAGCAGCAAATAATACTGATTTGACAAAGTGACATATGCACAATTGATATTTTCATTTGGAGGGATTATATTAGATGAATTAAGAATAGTTTCAAATTTATTCCAATCTGCTCGTTGTAGTTAATAGTTGCGGATTTTATCGTCCGAAGGAACAAAAGGGTCTAGCTTTTCATTTAATGTTTTTTGATTGGAAAAATGGTCACTACCTAAAGGATCCGAACACATTCCCAAACACAGTCTGGAGCTAGTTGAGGAGATTGAGAGATATGTCATTGCTGAGGGCTTGATCTTCTATGTCGGGTTCTGGTAAATACTACCCATCATTTAGCAGATACATATTCGAATCTACAAACATTTTCAACAAACGGTGACTTGTGATCTTAACCATCTTTCCCTCCCACAGTGGTGAATGAGCATTAAAATCCCCGCCTATGACCCATTTTTCATTGTTTGGAAGAGAACGCAACCATTTCCGTACTTTTTTCCCCTTTGGTCCCTTTGGGAGGTATACAGAAACCATATTAATGATAAGATCTCGATTAAATTTAAACAGTAGCGGCACAAGAATCCAAGAAATGGAATATTTTGGGGGGGGCCTGGCGTATAAATTACATTGGTATACCTGTGCATGCCCAAACCTAGCTACATATAATGAAGCAGGAGTTAAGCTCTAGATGTTTATCGCAGGCTAGCTACTGCAAATATGTTCTAAGAAGTAGATCGGGTTGATCATTTTAATGAAGTAAAAAAGAACATTAAGATCCGATATTCACTTTCCGAAAAGGGGCAAGAGAAATAAAATCACTGACAACAATTGCCACTTTCCACTTCAGACTTTCAAAGCAAATCAGGATTAAACGATAAAGATATATGTGGGTGCCCGCCATTCTCTCCCTTTCCCCTTTCATGGGAATTAATGAAAGCAAATTTTGATGTTGACTATGGAAATTTTTTGAAAAAAGAAAATAGCCCTCACTATGCAGCATTTTCTTTTCGATCGCATTTGAAGCTCTATATCCGAACCATTTGGAGGTATATACAGAGGGTTTCCGTTATAAATGATGGAAATGCTGGTGCTGGATTTGTTGTTCCTGGCTTAAAGAAAGAACAAGCTTATCATTTTTGGAAAAAGGGACCATTCCATTTTCTCTGCAGAGCTGGTAGCTTTTCCCTCATGGCCTTAAGGTAATTGCAAACCTTTCCCCATGATTAATTTTACGAATTCTTTGTGTGTTGATTCAAGATCTGTTTTAAACTGTCGCTAATTTCAACTAAGCTAAAGGAAAGAGCGACATTATATTGAAATAAGGCATCTTGTTAATTTTCTAATCAAAAAGGTTCTGATGTAACTTTTTGTTGGGTCCCTTCTCATTGTGGTGTCCAGGCAAATGATTGGGCAGATAGAATGGCAAGGAAAGGTGCAAGGAATGCAAATGGCGCAAAACTGTAAAGATTCCATTATCTGTAAAAGAGGGATATCATCTTCGGGAGGCAGTCTAAAAAAAAAGCCAGCCACAATGTCACAACTTTTGACAGTAAAGACTCCTTATTGCAAAAAGGTATTAATAATGAGTCACGAGAAGTTAGCTCTTTATGTTACAGACTAAAACCAATGCGTTAAAATGAAAACATATAAACACATTAGGTGTCCCTGTGGAGAGAGAATGTTAACGTTCCATATTTTTATTCTATTGTCCGTTCAAAAAAGCAATATTGCCCGATTATCCGGCAGTCAAAAAACAAACTAAAGATGACGATCTCAAAGCCATTATTGAAGATAAATCACTTCTTGTCCCCTGCAGCTAAATCTCTTTTTCGAGTCCTATAGGGACAGCTCTGTAGTTTGCTCGTTTTGAAATTTTTTAAAAAATTTTAAAATTTTAGGTATTGTTTATTGTTTTTTTTTTTTTCTGTCAAACATGGTAATACGTTGATGGGGGATATAAAGACGGGGTAAATTCCTATTTGTGATAAATAACTAATGTCATTCAGGATTATTTCAAGGTCCGTCTAAAAACCACTATTTTTGTGAAAAGACGCTAAATCAAACAAAACAAAACAAAACAAAACATACATTCAAAGCATGCAAACACGCATGCAAAAACAACATACATACATAACATACATACATACATACATCATACATACATACATGCATGCATGCATACGTACAAACCAAACATACATCACCTATCACCTATCCTGGAGTCTTGAAGACCGTTGGAGCGCCACAAAAAGACTTCGCACCAGCTTCCTCCACTTCTCCTCGTTTCCAGACGCCTTAGTCAGTTGCCGAGTGTCAGGCCAGTTCCATTCACATTTTGTCCTCCCATCTCTGTCTCTGCTTCCTCTCCTCCTGCCTCCTCGCACTGTTTCCTTGTAAAAATGGGTTTTGGGGAAATCCTGTGATCTTGATACATGATCATACCATCTCATTTTCCCTTTTTTTCACTGTGGACAACAGGTTTTTCGTATGGTCCGATGGCTTGGCTTATTCTGGTCTGGATCTCCAGGGTTTGGGAATTTGGTCTTTGTATGAGAAAGCCAGGGATCTTGCGGAAGCATCTCATTTCCAATGCCTTAAACCTTCTCTTGAGTTCGGCTGTCAGAGTCTACGTCTCACAGGCTATGACCAGGAGGCCCCAGTCTATCTTGGACCTAATACGATGTTTCTGTCATTCCAGATGGGTCTTAGTCTGGCTAGCGCGGCGGTCGTTTTTGCAACTCTGGAGAGCACCAAGGGTTTTTATCCCCCATCGGAACAACTGCCCCGAGGTACTTTAATTCTGAACTGTCTCTAAAAATTTTCTCCCTTTAAAAGCGATGGGTTTGCGCTGATGGCGTTGGTGTTGCTGGTCATAAGTTTTGTCTTTTCGGCGCTGATCTCCATGCTGAATGCAGCAGAACATTTGTCAAGGCGCTCTGCTAAGTTGGCTAGTTCCTGTTCTCCGATAGCCCGTTGATGTCCCTCACAAGCGTAGGTTTGTTACTATCCTGCCCCAATGCTTACTGAGCTTGATGCCCCTCCAGTGCGCCAGTAAATGTTGAAAAGAGTGGGTGAGAGTAAACAGCCTGCCTCACTCCGACAGTTGTCTTTTAAAAAACCCTCCTATGATGCCAGTGAGGAAGACTGCAATGGTGGCTCTATCGTAGAGGCATTCTATGGTCCTGGTCAGGTTGGCGTTCGTGCTGTACAGTCTCATAGTCGCCTACATGCCACACCGTGTCGAAGGCTTTTTAAACGATCCCAAAAATGTGGGCACAGGGCCAGCTAGAGCTGTGATATCTCCCACATTTGTTCATACAAACATACATACACACATGCAGACGACAGACAGACAGACAGAAAAAGATAGACACACACACACACACACACAACACACACACACACACACACACACACACACACACAGACAGACAGACAGACAGACAGACAGACAGACAGACACACACACACACACACACACACACACACACACACACACACACATACATACAAAACAAACATTTCATACAAACATACATACATACATACATACATACATTCGAAAGGGTGTTCCCACAGTCTAAGAAGCATGCGTACATTATTACGTACAAAAGGTTGTTCCCATAATCTCTGAGAAGCCGTTGGGAAGGGAGCTGTCGATCTTTATCAGGCCATCGTTATGGGGGGGATTCTACCCCCTCCGCCTCCCTGCTTGACACCCCCCGTCCCCCAAAGAGACGCAAGTACCCGCTGACCCGCAGGGTGGACTGAGATGGGGTGTTCAGGCAAGGCACGAATCTGACTGCCACGCTCGATGGTCCTTAATCTCGGCTTTTGGTACGAGTACTCTAAGCACCCACGTAAGCACGCGCACAGTGTGCGCGTGCAAAGCGGACCCCACTGACAGAGAGAGAGATGAGGAGAGAGACAGACAGACAGGCAGGGCAGAGACAAAGAGATTTGAGAAAGCGGTACACCTATGGACGGATGGATGACGAATGGATGGATTGGTGGGTAAAATAATGAACAGACAGCAGAACGGATGAAAGAGACGGGAGGAGAGAGATGGGGAAGAGAGAGGGGGGAAGAGAGAGGGGGGAGAGAGAAAGGGAGAGAAAGAGGAGGGAAAAGAGAGAGAGAGGGGGGGAGAGAGAGAGAAAGAGGGGGACAGTGGCAGACAGACAAGCAGACAGAGACAAAGCCAGACAAACTCACATCTTCAGGTAACGGACGTTGAATGAGTGGATGGCGGGTCGAAGGATGCATCACCAGACAGATGAATTAACGGGCCAAAATACACACACACCACACACACACACCACCCCACACCACAACACATACACACACACGCGCGCGCGCGCGCGCGCGCGCGCACAAACACGTACCTCCAAAACGGCCAGGGGAAACCCGCTTGTCGTCCTTGGCGCTGGGCCGGGGACTGTGACCGCTCGACGACTGCTCTCCCTTCTCCGCTTTCTTCTTCAGACTCCCGCTGCTCTTGGACTTGGTCATCATCTTGGGCCCCCTCACCGTCCTCTTGATCTTCATACTCCCCGACTTGCTCACCTTGGTACCACAACACCGGCCCCGGCCCCGGACTCAAGCTCTTGTCCGCGCCCGAACCCGTCGACGGGATGATAATGCGTCAAGTCGTCTTCCCTTGGCTCGACAAAAAGCGAACGACGGGTGAACCGACTTTGCGGGCTTCTAAACTGGGGGCATCAACTCACCTTGGCGCCGAAGACGGTGAAGATCTGAGTCCGAGCCCTTTAAGGGAAAAAAATATAACCTGATGCAAGTATATCCTGAATGTCAAGTATAATCCTGATGTCAAGTATATCCTGATGTCAAAGTTTCGAGTTCACTCCACTTCGGGGCTGTGGGATTCTGGCCAAGACTGGAGGGGTATAATGTCCAGTGTAAACGTCAGAAGAGTTCGATTCCCCCGGTCAAGTTTCAAGATGCGGTTACTTTTTCTCTCGATGGTAAGTGAGAAAAGTTGCTCTTGGCGAGATAGTTGCCACGTCAGTATTCACGTGGGAGAGTCCATTTTGTGGGGCTGTTTTTTTGGGCGGGTCGTTGTATACACACTTACGTTACTGCGAAGAAAACTGGATGTGGAATCTGGAGAGTTGTGTTGTTGTTGTTTTTTTTTCTTCTTCTTTATTTTGTGGTAAATCACTTCACCCACTTTTGCATTTTTGTATGGGATAAGAAAACGCATCAAAGGGAATTTTTGTTCTTTTGGCGAGTCGCTTTATTACATCAGCGTTAGTGGGAAGAAAAACCCCACCTAAATCAATTTTCGAAACTTTCCCTTTGACATTCACAGCGCAAGCATCTCTCGAAATAGCATTTCGATAATGATTCAAGGGCAGTTTCTGTATCAGTTTCCTCAAGGGTTTATTGAGTTTATGTTGTCTTCACGACTTGCCTCTTGCGTCAAGGAAGTAGCGTTTTGTCGAGAGTTTGTGGTGTGTGTGTGTGTGTGTGTGGTGTGTGTGTGTGTGTGTGTGTGTGTAGTGTGTGCGTGTGCAGTGATGAAAATATCCCCTTTATGTCGCCTTCGCTTTTCAGCTTTTATAGACCAACCTTTTCACGATCAAGGAGTTTCCACATCATTGATAAGATCGTCCACCTTTGTCAACTCCCCAGTAACATTCGTTCGTTTCAGTCGTAGATGTTCCAAAGAAAGTGTCACCGCGGAAAAGTTCACGAGAACTAGCCACATTTACTCAGCCACTGGTTTAATATCGAACACAATCGCGGAAATCAAACAGCGAGAACCACGGAATGAGCCTCAAAACTGTGCACGAAGATCCGTTGCTTTTTCATCCAAGTCTGAAACTACCCAAAATGTATTTCGAACACTTTGACTGTGCAGCATGAACGTGAAAAACGCCCAACAAGATTTCGTAACCGAAGTCTGCTGATCATTCCACCCCACACGTTTCACGGCTGACTCAACTAAAACACATCATCAAAATGTCGTGACACATCGACGACCCAGTCCGGCGAAGGCGTAGGCAACGTAGGCAGAAAGCGGCTGGGCGGCAGGTTAAAAATAAACAAATAAATGAAAAAAGACTTGCTATAAAAGACGACAGTGGGCTGGCGTCACGGTGCACGTGCAACGCGCTCTTCCGCTTGGGCTGTCAGAGGCGATGAAGAAGAAAATGTCAAAAAGATGCAGGATTGAATCATTTCTTTCTGGCGACGTTTCTGCCGACGGGCGCGGCCATCAGTCTCTGCAAGGCAAATTGATCTTCCCGTTATCCTGTTACCCACGCCTTTTTTTTTTTACAAGCTTCCCTTAACACTGGCTTGTGTTTGAAAAAAACATCTTAGGGCTGTTTTATAAAACTATAAACATCTATAGATCGTGGTCACCATATAAATTGTGACAGCGTTAGATGTATTTAAAGTTCTCCTTTCTTTAATTGCGTCGAATTAGTAGCAGCTAGTTAAAAGCTCATTTAGCCCTCGTATTGGTATGATGAAAATTGATCTATCACGCATTTTTTTCTTGTAATTTCTATTATGATACCGCCGTAACAAACAAAAACCACTCTTTAAACGCGAAAAAAAAATATATAGCTCAAGACTGATCTTTAATTTCTTTTCTGTAACAAGATCACAGCTATTTTTTTTTGTGTGTGTGTGTGTGGTGTGTGGTGTGTGTGTGTGTGGTGTGTGTGTGTGTGTGCGCGCGCGCGCGCGCTTGAGTGTATGTATGTGTGTGTCGTCTGTGTGTCTCTTTGTGTGTTGGTGTGTGTGTGTGTGTGTGTGTGTGTGTGTGTCTGTCTGTGTCAGTGTCTGTGTGTATGCGCGTGCGTGTGTGTTACCACTCTACGAACTTAGAATTGTGACTTTCCGTCCTTGCTTCTTTACCTGCCAAGGGGACAAAAAACATTGTGATGGGCACAGATCAACACAACAGAAAGTAAATGCTACGCTACAACGTAGTACTGGACATTAAAAATGTCTTCACGCTGTCGGAACATAAATCCCTCAGTCTTGTGAAGGGCACGTGGAACACGGAGGATTTTTTTTTCGATGTGACGTACAAAAAAAATTGAATTCCTTTCAATAAACTAGCATTTGGACTTAATAGAAAATGTTCAACAAATGGTTCGTTATCATCTGCACCGGTAGGATCTTGCATCGACATTTTGATTTTTCCAAGGACAAAATCTAAATTCCGACCTCTGATATTACAGTTTACAATCCTCGCAGCAAAACTTACATTTCTAGTGGCTGAATACAGAATCTTAGAACTTTGTATCTGCGTTCGAGCACGCACTGTGCAACAAACTGGTTGAGTAATGTACGTACATACGAACATGCGAGCGCCCGCACACACATGCATTCACATACTTACGCGGGTTCGTGCGCGCGCGCGCGCACACATACACACACACACTCTCTCTCTGTGTGTGTGTGTGTGTGTGTGTGTGTGTGTGTGTGTGTGTGTGTGTGTGTGTGTGTGTGTGCGCGCGCGCGCGCGCGCCCTCGCGCGTGCGCGCGCGCGTACATGTGACAGAGAGACAGAGAGACTGTGCGCGCGCGTGTGTGTGGCAGAGAGACAGAGAAAGTGACAGCGAGACACTCAAAACTATAATGTCATCGGCCATCCGGTCGTTACAGCATGCGTGAATGCTCACCTCACCCTGTAAATCACCATCATTCCTACCACTTCCCCGCTTAAACCCCGTCCCCTACCACCCCATATTCCATGTTAGAAAAAAAAGAAAAACAGGAAATGAGGAGTAACCCTTACACGTAACTGTGGGACTACAAAACATAAGTGCATAATTGTACGACTCTGCGGAACAGAATTTTGGAACTGTGCGAAATGAAATTGCTGAACTATGCAATACATAGCTGTGGGACTCTGCAAAATGTAAATGTCACTGTGTGAAACGTAACAGTGCAAATCGAAACTGTGGAACTGTCTGAAACGTAGCTGTGTGCAAAATTTGACTGATTACAACTGTAGAACTGCACTAACATATTTGTGAGACTGGGTGAAACATGAATATAGGCCTGTGATAAAACGTTACTGTTCAAGACTGTAAACTGTACAAAACGTTACTGTGGGAATGGCAAACTTGTCTGCAAAACGAAACTATGGGACCGCAAGAAACGTGGGAAAGAGAGAGAGAGAGAGAGAGAGAGAGAGAGAGAGAGAGAGAGAGAGAGAGAGAGAGAGAGAGAGAGACTATGGGACTACAAGGAGCGAGAGAGAGAGAGAGAGAAGAGAGAGAGAGAGAGCGAGAGAAGAGAGAGAAGGAGAGAGAGAGACAGAAACTAGAGACAGAGAGAGAGAAAGATAGTATGTTGCTTATAGCCCAGCCGACCGCAAAAGGCCACTTCAGGGGTGTCCGCGTATCTGAGTGACTGTGAAGGGTAAGTATAGGACTGCAATACGTAACTGTTCAAAACTGTAGAACTGTGCAAAAAAAAATCTGGATTATGCAACATAAATGTGGGACAGTGCAAAATGTGACAGTGGGATAGTGCAAAACGAAACTGTAAGACCGTGCCAGATATAGCTGTATAACTATGCAAAGGAAATTAGTACCGAGCAAAACGTAAGTATAGAACCTTGCGAAACTCAGCTGTCCAAAACTGTAGATTTGTGTAAAACGTGTATGGGGGTCTGTGCAAAACGTAAGCATGACGCCGCGCGAAACGTAACTGGAACTGTGTATAACGTAACTACAGGAATGTGAGAATCGTACTGCAGGATTGTGAAACTGTGTGAAATATGACGTGGAATTATGCAAAACGCAACTGTGGAAATGGAAGAGAGAGAGAGAGAGAGAGAGAGAGAGAGAGAGAGAGAGAGAGAGAGAGGTGGGGAGAGAGAGAGGGGAGAGAGGGGAGAGAGAGAGGGGGAAGAGAGAGAGAGAGAGGGGGGAGAGAGAGGAGAGAGAGAGAGAGAGAGAGAGAGAGAGAGAGAGAGAGAGAGAGAGAGAGAGAGAGAGAGAGAGAGGGGAAAAAACGTGCTTTAGGACATTGTGACTCGTAAATATGGAACTGTGAAAAATGCAACTGTGAAACTGTGCGTAACATGAGACTGCGCGAAACTGTAGGACCGTGCGAAACATAACGTGGGACTCGGGGCTTTCTCGCCTCTGCTACGCCGCCAATTCGTCCGTTTGCGCGACTGCCCTAGCCGCGCGTCTGTCTGTGCCAATAAAAGAAAAATGGCAACCTCTGATATTTTCCTGGCTTTACGCGGATCTCTGTCTGTCCCTCCGCCTTCCCGCCTTTGACTGTCTCCCCATAATCCGCGACCCCTGATATTTTCTGACATTACACAGACCTCTGTCGGATTCCAGACGCTGGACCGGGGCGACAGCACTTAAATCTGACAAAGCAATGTCTGCGTTCACCTGTCTCCTGTCAGCGTGCCCGGTGGAAAGAGACTGCCAGATGATGTTGATTGTACAATGCTGACAGAGTTGTACACTGTCATCAAACGTCATGTTCGTAAACTCGTACAGCCGGCGATTTTGTCGTTGTTGACCGTTGCGTTTCGTTGGCTCGTTGGTTTTTGAGGGGAGGGATGTCTGTTGTTGATATGGAACGTGTGCATCAGTATGAACAGCTTTTCGGATAAATGGATCTCTCTCTTTTTCTTTTTCTTTTTTTTTTTCTTTTCCTTTTTTCTGTCCCATCTTCTGTGTCCCCTCAAAGGTACTTCTCCGTAAAAAGTCACATCCTGAGTTATCTTCTCGCAGCCCGAGCGCAGCAGTCCGCATGGAGTAATCAACTTAACTGTCGTTGAGATGACTCCGCAGAGGAGGCAACGCACTGCCTTAAAGTCACTCCGGTGGTGTTCAGAGGCGCCTGTTCTGATCCAAGACACGCAGGGCATCACTGTTACACGAGCAACTGATTACAATACTCACCAATCCAATATGACAGAGCGTTCCTCCTCGGAAGACACCTCGCCCTCTCCTCTCCCTCAACAAATGATAGTTCATAATATTGCCCGTATCGGTAAAACTCACCACACGTCTGGATGTTGTGGAGAAGTCGGAAATGAGGTCGCCAAAACATTAAGGAAAGAGAAACCACAGTCTTTCAGATATTCTTTTCCGGTGACGATCGATTAGAATGAGGATCTTGATCATGACGCTGTGGTATTGCCTTCCGGTCTGAGACAGCTTGACAGGGCTGTACTCAGCTCTTCCTCTTACAACAGATCCCAACTTTGATATGACCTGAAAGATACAGTTACCTGCAGCATTAGTCAGGATATATGAGCGACCTTCTTAAAGCCGAAATCACAATGTGGATGAACTCGATTGTGTAGTTGGAATCTTCACATTTGAGACATACGCAGCTCAATACTGGGTAAGAGCTGTTTAGCAAAAAAAAATATTGCAATAAACGAATCTGGGGGAACCCTAATTCACGGAAGGGTTCACTAGTCCGAGGGTTCACTAGTCCGAAGGTTCACTAGTCCGAGGGTTTACTAGTCCGAGGGTAGGGTTCTAACCCTAACCCTAACCCTTACACTAACCCTAACCCTAACCCTCGGACTAGTGAACCCTCGGACTACCCTAATCCTAACCCTAACCCTCGGACTAGTGAACCCTCGGACTAGTGAACCCTCGGACTAGTGGGACGTTCCCCTAATTCACAACCCACAAGCCTACAAAGCCGTCTAGCAGAAATATTAGCGTTCGGCATGTGGCTAGGTATCTAATCTTAAAACCGTAATTTTATTCTGTTTTACCTTTGACGAGAAGTTACATCTTCAATATGTATAGAACTGGAACGATAAGGAAAGAAGCAAACAAAGCACTTTTATCATATTTAAGGATTAGGGAAGGCAGCTAACAAAAAAACAAATTTTTAAGGGAACACGGCTCACAATACCCGAAATAACCACAGAGCGATTTTCCACGCGATTGGAAGCAGTTAGCACAACGACAGCCTCCTTACGTGTATTGCCACCAATGAACGAAGTACCATCAACGGTCAATGAACCGTGTAAATCGTAACTGACAAACCGCCCCTAAATCCCCAGCCAATGCGGCGAAAGTGCGCCAAGGTCACGCGACCTCATCAGGGGGGACACTTATTGTCTGAAGGTAATTAAACCTGGCTCGCAGCGGCGGATGTCGGGAACACTAAACAGCCGTTGGTTATGACCGAACAGCCGGTTCGCCCGACCTTGCTTGTCTATCGACTGTCATTGCAACCACCGCGGGGTGATGTTTGTGTCGGGCGCTTTGATGGGAGGTTTGTGTTTGTTCAGTCGCCTAAGACCACACAGCTGTCGCTACTTTTTACCCTGCGTATTCACAGATAAACAGGGAGCGAGGATAAGTGTCTTCGCCTTTCGTCAACTAGAGTTTCATCACGAATTTTCAGGGTATCTACCACGTCCTGCTCATCTGATGGTTTTTTTCTGTCCACCGTCAGCTGCCTGTTCACCCACACATCGCTGCAGCGTCAAAGAGTCCAGTTTGAAACACGCAGATGGTGGTTTGCACGTTAGTAGATGCCACGTCGGTCCACGTAGCTGAACAGCGGACAACCTGCACACGATGTAATCTGAGAGGGCAGCCGGCGAACTGAGCAACTCCGTCGTGGCACGTGGCGACCGTGATGGCCCGGAAGTGGTTGGTGACCGATGCCATTGAGGTGGACTCCCACAAAGGCGAATAGTCGAAAAAAAGAGGCGACATACTTATCCTCAACACGGTGTACCTTTGGTATATAGCAATGCCAGCATTGCTCGTGCTATCTACGTATGTCATTTAGCCAGAGTAACGTTTTCTTGCTACACGCGTCGTTTAGTCAGCACTACTTATTTGTTATTACCTACTGTTTAGGTAGCGATCCTTTTTTTTTTTTTTTTTTTTACCTGATACCTTTGGGGCGTCAGAATGACTCAGTTGGTAGATCGTGATCCTGGCGATTAAAAAGTTACGGGTTCGAATCTCCGCCGGGCCGTTTCGAACTGAAATCGTCATTCTTCATCATTAAACTCTCTCTCTCTCTCTCTCCTCTCTCTCTCTCTCTCTCTCTCCTCCTCTCTCTCTCTCCTCTCTTCTCTCCTCTCTCTCTTCTCTCCTCTCTCTCTCTCTCTCTCTCTCTCTCTCTCTCCTCTCTCTGCCAAAAAGGGGTGGGGAAGCTCTCTCTCTCTCTCTCTCTCTCTCTCTCTCTCCTCTCTCTCTCTCTCTCTCTCTCCTCTCTCTCTGTGCCAAAAAGGGTGGGGAAGCTCTCTCTCTCTCTCTCTCTCTCTTCCCTCCTCTCTCTCTCTCTCTCTCTCCTCTCTCTGCCAAAAAGGGTGGGTAGGCTCTCTCTCTCTCTCTCTCTCTCTCATCTCTCCTCTCCTCTCTCCTCCTCCTCTCTGTTTTCTTTCTCATTTTCCTCATTTTAGTCATTCTTTTCTTTTTTTTCTCTCTTCCCCCCCCCCCCCCCCCCCCCCCCCCCCCCCCCCCCCCCCCCCCCCCCCGTCTGCATTTCACAGCTTTATGCCCTTCGAACACAGTTTTCTTTGCTGGTTTTCCTATTCATTCACACTTTCTTCGCAATAATTAGTGCACGATGAATGTTTACACTTGTGGCTTTGGGGGGGGGGTTGTTTTAGAATGTGTACTCTCTCTCTCTCTCTCTCTCTCTCTCTCTCTCTTCCTCATCTCTCTCCTCTCTCTCTCTCTCTCTCCTCCCACCCCCACCCCCACAGAATCTTCATCCCCATCCACTACATTCCTACCATTTCTTTTACCCTCACACACACACACACCACACACACACACACACACACACAACACACACACACACACAACACACACACACACACACACACACACACACACACACACACACACACGCACCGTATTTAGTATTATGAAGAAAAAATACACTCATGCACACACTCAACCAAGTATACACGCATGCACGCAAGAATACACACACACACACACACAACACGCACGCATGCACGCACACACGCACGACGCATGCACCATATTCATTCTCGTGAAGACAATACGAACATGCGATTCCCATATGCAAACTTCATACGAGTGCCTATGATCTGTATGCAGAAAGAGGTATACATACTAACTTATGTAAAACGCACGGTAAAAAGATAAGCATTACGTAAAAGGTGAAGTGTAACAGAAGATGAGTATTATTTTCTCCACACATGTGTTAGAATCCCCATTTCAGACAATGCTTGTTAACAGAAAAAAAAACATCAATGTACAAATCTTAATGATTCGGCTTGATTTTGCGCGCAGTAGACTGACAAAATTAGTATAAGATTGTTCTAAAATAAGTCCAATAAGTCCAATTTTACAACCCATATACACGTCATCATGTTCACTTGCTGTGAAAAAAGCGCATCATTTTGCTTGCTTTTCCATTTGTTGCGTTTTCATCACAAATCAAGCGTGATTCCGATATTGATTCTTGCACGCATGCACGCACGCACGCACGCACGCGCGCGCGCAAACACACACACACACACACACACACACACACACACACACACACACACACACACACACACGCCACACACACGCGCACGCACACACAACCCAAACCCGCACGCGCACGCGCACGCGCGAACACACACACACACACACACACACACGCAGTAATCATGAGTAGCCGAAGACCCCGGATAGTAAGCCGTCCTTCGCAAATAGTATTATTACCACGGCCTCCATGATTCGTCATCATCGTCGTCATCATCACCATCATCACCACCATCACCATCATCATCATCCTTATGACCAGCCGTTGTTAAGGATATAGGACACTCACAGGGAGTCAAGTAACCTGACACTAGTAATAGGTGTCGTGGTGAGAAAACCACGGACCAATTTTATCATCAAGATTTTCATGACTGACATTATTCTGTCAGCCACCCCCCCCCCCCCTCCCCTGCAAGCCACTACCAGGTTAGTCTTCAGGGAGTGCATTGCAGTGTGTGTGTGTGTGTGTGTGTGTGTGTGTGTGTGTGTGTGTGTGTGTGTGTGTGTGTGCTGTACATGTCTTAGTGTTGGTACATGTTTTTGTGTATCTATATGTTTGTATGGAGCGGGGGTGGGAAGGTGGATGTTTGCTTGTGGTAGTGTTCTGTTTGTGTGTTACTGTGTTTGTTAGTATGCTAGTGTGTCTGTTTTGTTTGAGTGCGTACGTGCGTGCGTGCGTGCGTGCCTGTGTATGGCAGACATGTGCAAGTGTGTATGTTTATGCCTGTAGAAACTTATTCGATGTTTTTTGTTCCAATGTTCTTTCATGAACCCGTTCTTATTTGATTCCCATCAAATGGAAGTTATTCTAAAAATACGGTTATGCTATTACTGCTAATCAGTTAATTCTTTTAACGTT
>CM031616.1:23750943-23833443 GCA_018398815.1 Conus ventricosus | reverse complement strand
GAGAGAGAGAGAGAAGAGAGAGAGAGAGAGAGAGAGAGAGATACACCATCAGTAACTCCAAGTTACCGAACTGTCTGTATCTGTACATGTATTGAAACATCTATCATACGAACGGGCAGCATCTGTTCTTATCAATTAACCCGTAGAACAAATAACAGAATAAGTGATTAAAAATAAACTCATAAGCAAACAGAATTCTCTCTTTTTTTTCTTTTTTTTTTTTTGTGGTCACCCACGCTTATCATAATGAGAGAGAGACAGAGAGAGAGGTCACCATACATTTCGTCGTTTTGCTGTCCCATTCCCAAATATTTGCAGAAGATCTCAACCGTCCGACGACACCGTCACCACCACCACCACTACCACCTTCAAACCACCACCTCCACCGCCTCCGCCACTCAAGTCACCGAACCGTACTGAGGAGTTCGTCGTCACACCGTTCGTCTACGTCACAGAGACAATGATGCTTCTGACGATGACCAAACGACTCTTTTCAAACTGTGACTGCAACCAGCTATAGACGCCTAAGTATAGTTGCTGTGCAACACTCTCACACACTCGACTCCCTCTTCAAAACACCAGTGGCTCGCTCGCTAGCAGCAAAGAGCAGGAGTGTACAGTGTATTGAGCCGGCGGCGAAAAACCGCAGGTGCCAGTGAGCGAAGCCTGTTGTCTGGTTGTAGCTTGACAGAGAGCTTCGGTGTCTGATTTTTGTGCAGATCCCCGCCGCTGGCTCTTTCAAGTGGTTGTCCCTGCCTGCAGTCTTCTCGTACGTAGTAGTCTGCAAGCCGTGTCAGAAGCTGCGAAGAAACTGAAGTCGAGGTTGGAGGCTCTGAACACGTCCCCCCCACCCCCACCCTTCCTTCCCTTCCTCAGCTCACCCTCACCTCACCAGCTCAACTCTGTGTGGTGTGTGTGTGTGTGTGTGTGTGTGTGTGTCTCGAGCGCGCGCGCGCGCGTGCGCAAAATGGAGATGAAGTGCCCTTTCTACCCTCTGGTCCCATGCTTTGGAGAATAATGCTTTCTACGTAAACCGTATATCAAAACACACAGCAACAGTAACAACAAAACAACAATAACAACAACAACAACAACACACACACACACTCTCTCTCTCTCTCTCTCTCTCTCTCTCTCTCTCTCTCTCTCATGTTTGTTTTCGAGCTGCTTTGCTTACGGCAAATAAAAATGCTAAGATAAGATAATGTTGCTTATAGCCCAGCCGACCGCAAAGGGCCACATCAGGGCTGTCACCACGTTAAAATTAAAATGCGCAAGAGCATTTCCCACTAACAGAACGAAACGAAAACTCCATATGCAAGATTGCAAGAAGCACATCACGAGTTCAGCAGAATGAACTCAGCCAGCCGTACCTAGTATTAACAAAAAAAGTGCGGTCTGTCTGTCGGTCTGTCTGTGTATCTATCTGTCTCTTGTCTTCATTGTTCCTTTTACAAACGACAGTCCTGTCTAATCGTCTCCGCCATTTCTATGTTGGATACTAAGTACACTGGGCACAACAAGAGCGAGTTACGTTTGTCACAGACAGTCACATTGGTCGCATTTTTAATGGGGTAACAACAACAACAAATGCGACTGCTTCTCAAAGCAAAGCGATGACAGGATTCAAAGCTGGTCCAGTGGGAAAAAAAAGGGAAGGGGGAAGGGAGAGGATAACAGGGAGGGAGTGATCGAAGGTCGGGGGGGGGGGGGGGGGGGGGACAGATGAAGGGGGAGATAGGATGGAGGAGGGGCACGTGGGGATATAGGACGCGGTGGATGGGTGGAATGGGGAACAAAGGGAGGGGAGACGGAGGGAAAACGGGGGCGGGGGAAGAGGTAGGGGGACGGGGGAAAGGAAAGGGGGGGTGGGGGAGGGGATGGGGACTAGGGGGAGAGGACGAAACAGGTGAGAACGAGGAAGGGGATACGGGGTAATGGAGAGGAATGGGACGGGGGAGGGGAGAACAAATCCACATTTTTTGTGTGACCGTATCCACATTGCTGCGTGGACATTCATTAGCGTACTGGGCTCATCAAAGCCAATCACCACATTAGCCTCATGTTCCTTGTGACAGAAATGCAACTTTAGGTCGAAGCAAAGCAATGTTGAGATTCAACGTGGGCCAAGGGGAAAGGAGGGACAAGGCTGGGGACGGGGGTGGAGGGGTGGAAACAGGAAACAGGGGGAAAGGGATGGGGGAAGATAGGCTGGAGGGAAAACATTTGGTAGAGGGGGAGGGAAGGAATCACGGGAAGTGGAGAAGAGAGGACAGGTAACAAGGTTGAGAGGGGGTGGGGGGGGGATGGAACAGGGTGGGGACCGGGAAGGGGACGGGGACAGGGGATGGGGAAGGAGGAGGGAGAGACAGGACAAGGGAAGGAGACAGAGATGGGGAGGTGGGGGAGGAGGGAAAGGAGGAGAGGAGGGGGGAAGGTAGGGGGACAGGGGATACAGGTAAGAGATGACGGTGTAGGGGTGGAGCGGAAGGAAAGGGGGGAGATAGTGTTTGCACATAATTAGTAATCTACTGGAGGGTGGGGGGGGGGGGGGGGGGGGGTTCTTTCAGCGCTCGTCATCAAACGTATGCAAATGTTGTCCTGTATGAATTATTATATCGCATCCTTTTCAGTCGGACAGGGCCATGGCAACACTGACTCATTCGTTTGTTCTCTCTCTTCCCTCTCTCTCTCTCTCTCTCTCTCTCTCTCTCTCTCTCTCTCTCTCTCTCCCTCCCTCCCTCCCTCTCTCTCTCTCTCTCTCTCGTTGACTTTGAGACTGAATCGACTGACCAACAGCCACATTGCCAACACTTCGCTGGTGAAGTATCGAATCTTTTGTTGTGGGTTGTTGCTGTCGCTGTTGCTGTTGTTGTTGCTGCTACTGCTGCTGTTTTTGTTGTCGTTATCGCTTTTGCTTTGTTTTTGTTTTTCTTGGGGGGGGGGTGGAGGGTCATTTTTTTTTGGTTTTTTTTTTGTTGTTGTTGTTGGGGTTTTTTGTTCTTTTTTTTTTTTTTTTTTTTTTTTTTTTGGGGGGGGGGGGTTGTTATTTAACTCTACATTGTCGGATAAATTGACGAACAACTGCTGCAGCAACGGCAAAAGCACGACGACAGCCATTACCTAAATCCTTTAGCAGTTGGCTGGCACGCGGTTGCTGCTGCTTATTGTTGCTGCTATTGTGGGCGATGCTGTTGTTGCGTAGACGACGGCGTTGAATGACTTTACATCGGCTTTCGAATATCTCTCCGTTCTGCCACTCTGCGCGCAACCCTCTTCATTACCTCCCTTCTCTCACTCTCTTCCAAACAATACTCATCAGTCCCGTCTGCCTACTACTACGGAGTTTACAGGTGTCAAAAAACTTTTTTTTTTTTCCTTTTCACGATCAGAGCAGTAATGATCAAGAAAACGGAGAAAACGCGAAAACTTGGTGTAGCCTACTCTGTATTACAGGATAACAGGTTATCAATTTCATTTGTCCAAAAGATGGAAAATTCATTATATTAGTAATCCTGGTGTGAAAACGGTGCTTCCACGTAACAAAAAAATCACTTTCACTGGCTTTTAAGCTGTTAAGATATTGGACATAAGACACGAGGAAAGGAAAAAAAACAACATGACCCAGTATGAGTTGTCAGCTGTAAAAAAAAAACAAAAAAAAAACCAACTAATTATGACTGTCATTAACGGCTTCCGCCATCTTCCCAAACAGTCGTGTACATGCCCATACAATCGCGTACTACAACTAACACCAGCATGTTAACACAGGAGTAACAATTACTTGTTTTCACAGTAAGTCATGATTGTCTGTTTTCGTGTGTCACAACGACTTTTTTCATGTACATTTGAGGTCACCTTCCCCCCCCCTTCCCCCCAACTTCCGCTCATCCACCCTTCCCTTCCCTCACCCCAGTTCCCCCCCCCCCCCCCCCCCCCGCTCCCCCCGAAAAAAAGAAAAGGGGAGGGGGGGGGTCAAAAGAAAAAAAAAAGAAAAGAAAGAAGAAATACGAAAGAAACCCTCTTTATTTCATTCTTTCCCAACGTACCATCGTTCTGATGGTACTCATGAACTGTGAGATGGCTTACAGTTTGACAGTTTTTATCACTATACCCCAGACGACCAAACTGGGCCACGTACGGGTGAAAAAAGAAAGTCACATCCTGAAATAGGTGACCATCTTGAAGAAGACACAGACGACAGACAGCGCACATGGCATAGTGGCTAAACTACTGCCGTTCATAAGGCGCATAACACAAGACCATCCTGACAGTGCCAGCCCTTCATTGATTTATCGAACTTTGATTGTAAAAAATCTAGTTTCAAAAATCGTTAAAATTATCATGAAAAACATTTAAATATACCCCCCCCCCCAAAAAAAAAAAAAAAAAAAAAAAGACTCTGCAGAAGTGACAGTTATGGGCACTGTGGGACAGTTTATGTAATTTCAACGACCTAAACGCCATCAAACTAACTGGCATGTTACTCATTGTGACGACGAAATTGTGTAAAAGAGTGTCCGGAACCAACACATGAGAACGAATCTCAAAGGCAGAAAACACGTTAGCTGTGTCTACTTTCCCCCCAGCGAAAAAAACAACAACAACAAAAAACATATTCAGCGAAACATGCACACGCATCACAATTAATTAACAGGGTTGACAGGATTAACCACTGACCCCGGGAAGAGTGGGGAGGCACAGTGATACCATCGATATGACCACCCGTTAATTTGGGAAGCAAAGATGGCCAAATCTTTATGTTAGCCGCTGACGGGATTTGAACCCACAACAACTGCATGACTGCCGACTTGGTGCTCTCTACCACTGAGCCATTGAGCCATCCCCGCTCCCCTTTGCCTCCCCCCCCCCCCCTCCCCCCTTTGGACCCCACCCCGACGTAGGGAAAAGGTTAAGCAGGAAAAAGGAGGAACTGAGGTAGGAAAGGGGAAGCCTACGGCACAGAAAAGTACCCGAGGCACAAAAAGGGGCCTAGGGTACAGAAAAGCCCCCATCCCCACCCCCCACCCCACCCCGACAAAAAGGGGATACCTAAGGTACAAAATGGATGACATAAAGCAAAGAGGAAGACCTAAGGCAGAAAAAGGGAAGCGTACGGCACGGAAAAGTACACATAAGGCACCTAAAGCACAACAAGGAGGACTAAGCAAGAAAAGGAGGATCTATGGCACAAAAAGGATCTATGGCACAGAAAAGGAGGACCTAAGGCACAAAATGGAGGATCTATGGCATAGAAAAGGATAACCTACGGCACAAAAAATAGCATCTCTGGCACAGAAAAGGGGGATCAATGGCACAAAAAGGAGGATCTGTGGCACAGAAAAGGAGGACCTAAGGCACAAAAAGAGGATCTATGGCACAGAAAAGCGCCTGAGGCACAAAAAGGGGGACCTGGGCCACAAAAACGAAGCACTTAAGACTCATAAAAGAGGCCCTAAGACACAAAAAGAGGACCTGCAGCAGGGAGGAAGAAAAACATAGATATTAAAAACGAGGAGTTCAAAGCAGAAAAAAGATAACTTCGGCCGTGAGAAACATGGACCTAACGCAGAAAAAAAATAGGAGCTAAGCACAAAATTGACAACCTATAGCTCGAAAAAGGGGGACCTATGGCATAAAAAAAGAGTCAAAAGGTAAGAGAGGGGATGACGTAAGGCACGACCAAAGAAGATTCAGAGCACAAGCAAAAGAGGATAGAGGACAAATAAATGTATGACCTAAAATAGGAAAAGGAGGACTTCCACACACACACACACACACACACACACACACACACACACACACACACATACACAGCGCGCGCGCGCGCGCGCACACACATATTAAAGCACGAAAAGGACTTCAAGGTCGAAAAAAAAGGATGGCTTAAAGCTTGGAAAAGGCCTTAACGGCACACACACACACACACTCACTCACTCACACACACACACACACCACCCCACACACACACACACACACACACACACACACACACACGCACACTTGCGAAGCTAAGGCAAGAACAAAGGGGACATAAGATACAAATATTGATGACTAAAAACACGTAAAATGAGGCTCTCGTGAACAAAAAATGAGAACCTGAGCACGAAAAGGACGAAGGACCTAAAACACGAACAATGAGAGGGCCTAAGACATAAAAAGGAGGGCGCACGGTACAAAGAAAGAACTTCTAAAGTACAAACGGGAGACCCAAAGCACAAGGAGAACACAAGGCACGAAAAGGAGGACTATGGCACGAAAAAAAAAAAAGGGGGGGGGGGGGGCTACGGCATGAAAAGGACCTATGGTACGAAAAGGAGGACCAAAGGCACGAAAAGGCCCTATGGCACAAAAATAGGAGAACCTAAGGCACGAAACGGAGGACTATGGCACGAAAAGAACTATAGCACGAAAAGGAGGACCTATGGCACAGAAAAGGAGGACCTAAGGCACGAAAAGGACCTATGGCACACAAAAATAGGAGAACCTAAGGCACGAAACGGAGGACTATGGCACGAAAAGAACTATAGCACGAAAAGGAGGACCTATGGCACAGAAAAGGAGGACCTAAGACACGAAAAGAAGGACAATGGCACGAAAAGGAAAACCTATGGCACGAAAAGGAAAACCTATGGCACGAAAAGGAGGACTATGGCACGAAAAGGAAAACCTATGGCACGAAAAGGAGGACCTAAGGCACGAAAAGGAGGACTATGGCACGAAAAGGAGGACTATGGCACGAAAAGGAGGACTATGGCACGAAAAGGAGGACCTATGGCACGAAAAGGAAGACCTATGGCACGAAAAGGAAGACCTATGGCACGAAAAGGAAGACCTATGGCACGAAAAGGAAGACCTATGGCACGAAAAGGAGGACTATGGCACGAAAAGGAGGACTATGGCACGAAACGGAAGACCTATGGCACGAAAAGGAGGGCTATGGCACGAAAAGGAAGACCTATGGCACGAAAAGGAAGACCTATGGCACGAAAAGGAAGGCTATGGCACGAAAAGGAAGGCCTATGGCACGAAAAGAAGGACAATGGCACGAAAAGGAAGACCTATGGCACGAAAAGGAGGACTATGGCACGAAAAGGAGGACTATGGCACGAAAAGGAAGACCTATGGCACGAAAGGGAGGACTATGGCACGAAAAGGAGGACCTAAGGCACGAAAAGGAAGACCTATGGCACGAAAAGGAGGACTATGGCACGAAAAGGAAGACCTATGGCACGAAAAGGAGGACTATGGCACGAAAGGAAGACCTATGGCACGAAAAGGGAGGACTAAGGCACGAAAAGGAGAACTATGGCACGAAAAGGAGGGCATGAGGCGTGATTTTAAAAAAATAAAAAGAGAGAACTTAAAGCACACAAGAATCAGGACATCAGGTCCGGAAAAAGGGGGGGGGGGGGGGGGGGGGGGGCTACAACCAAAAAAAAGAAAGGTCTAAGGCATGACAGAGGATGCCCCAATGGCTTGAAAAAGAGCTTAAATCAAGGGGGAGTGGGGGGGGGGGGGAGGAAGTGAGGGGAAGAACTTAAAGCACAAAAAGCGGGCATAAGACATGAAAAAGGACGTAAGGTGCAAAGAAAACGGATGGCCTTAATTCGAAATAGGAGAACTAAAATACAGAAAACGATGCCTTAAGACACTGAGGAAAGAAAGGACTTTAGGCACGAAAAAGAGAACCTATGGCACAGCAATAAGGGCAATAGGCACAAAAAAACCCTGAGGAGGACCTGAACCAAAAACTGAAAGAGGGCCCAAGGCACGAAAATACGGACATACGGCTCTAAAAAAGATGATCTGAGGCATAAAAAAGGGACGGATAAAGACTCGAAACGGACCGGACTACCGTTCACTCTCCGGGTAGGTCGGTGGTTGTTTTTCACTTCTTTTTTTTTCCTCCATGTTTCCTTAACCTCGCTGTTCAACTCGTAACGGGCGGTGGTTGTTTTCACTTTTTTTTTCCTCCATGTTTCCTTAACCTCGCTGTTCAACTCGTAACTTTTTTGCTTCAGCCAAAATCGGGGGTGTTTTTCTCCGGAGAGATGTTTCTGTAGTGTTCTAGTGCAACTGCAACAGCAATGTGTAGGACCTATTCGTTAAAACATCCTGCCGCCTCATTCGCCGTTTTGTCGCCGTGTGGTTTCGGCAGTGGTGGTTGTGTTGAACCGAGTCGGCACAATGGTGCTCACAGGTGAGTGTTGCGCCTGCTTTAAAACAAAAACGATTTCTTCATAACACGTTTACGGTCAGACATAGACTGTATAATGGCCATCACGACATGCACAGACGACAGCCTGCTATTCCAAAATACTCAGCTGCTTACAGAAGAAGCAAAAGTAAACCGAAAAGATCGTTCTTCAGAGATTGGATTAGTTAATAGTTCTTTTAAAAAATGTAAAAAAATAAATAAATAAATAAATAAAAAAGTTAAAACAACAACGAACGGTGGAACTGTGCTGCAGAAGAAGTCAGGGTGCAACAGGAGACTGTGTCCAAAATGAACGTTGGACGTGCCAGACAAAGACCCAGCATTAGCCGCGACCTATTGGCCTGGCACACTTCGAGCAAGGACGTTTCGCCCATACATTTTTCCAAAGACAAACGTTTTGTCCGATATCAAAGATTTAATCAATGAATAATCTTTCAAATCCATCTTTTGCAGCTGACTGAGGACATAAATAAACTCGGTTGGTCAATCCTCTTCAGTACTCTGACCATCTTTGTAATTGACCAGCTGAAGAGCTGTAAATGAGCACTGCTCAGTGCTGGAATTAATGAACGCTGAAATATCGGTTATCAGGGACACTTTTTGGCATGAAGATCATCAGCACTGAAACAAAGAGAGGCTGCAAGAAACGTTGTTTATACAGCTGCGCGTATGCTGTGAATGTTGAAGCCAATTCCAAGGACGAGATCACTTGGCTTTGTGTGAAACGTGACTGTACCGTTGTGAACTGCAGTGCTGAACAATCACAGTACGAGAATGCCCTTCTTGTGCAAACAGCGCAGCCACTGATTAGAAAGCTGGAAACAGTTACCAGTGTCGCCACCAGGCCATGAAACGTAAATCGACAAACCCAGTCAGATATTTACCTTTTCAGTTGCCACGGCTTCAGATTAAGTACAGGCCAGACTGCCAGTTGCTGATGTCGTCAAGAGTCATATGCCGTGTTCGCACCGCATACCGACCCAATTATCCACAGACCATACACGACTGATTACCGAGGATGTGAAAACCCAGCCAAGTTTCATTACAACAAAGCCCGGATGTTGACGAATGTGTCATGTATCGCAACTGGATTCCATCTACGACTTGCCTCTTACAATACCTGGTGCATGGACGAGACATTGTTGCACTTAACCATTCCATCTATTGTATATGTGACGCAGTGACAATTGATAGTGCATTTTGTAGTTCAGAGTAAAACATATAGGCCTACTACATATGAGATCATGTTTCGTGTGTGAGAGAGTAGGAAGTAATCCTACAGTGGTGATAGTTGACATTTGGAGAACTGTAAAGCATGCACATCATTCAGTGTTTGGTGAATCCATTCAGTGGTATCTGTCATCTTACTCTCACCTGATACCGCAAAGAGTTTGTCCTTGGGTCAACAACTAGGCGGAAATTACAGACGAGCATCGTCTGTTCTGTGACCAGCTCCACTTACTGTTACAAATTCGGGAGGGAAATGTGGTTCTTTCGCGGAAGGAGTGTTTTCTCATTTGAATTGTAGAGTACTTTTTTAATATCAAAATTCGCTTCCACCCTCTCTCTTACTAGTGGTGGAAGGAGCAGCTTTCCAGTACCAGTCATCGGAAGAAATCTTAATTTTTCTGGGGACTCTTAGAAGTATCCAAGAACGGCTCTGGAATAATTCACCCTTGGTATATGCACTTAACAGCGCTTGTGCTCCAACTGACAGATAGAAATAGATTCAAACATGTAATGACGTACGAACAACAAATAGACTGCTACAAGTTACGTGCAATTTCACACACAAATTTTACTTTGGTATGCATGATGAAAATATACGAATTATTCGTAACTTCAATGAAATCAGTGTCTTTGCTTGGGCTGGTCTTTCCCCCCACTTTATCCCATCTTGGAGAGATGGGGCGTTTTATTGATCTGAGCGGAGCTCAGTGGATACATGAGAACTTATCTTGTGTTGGGGTGACCCTTGGAGAGGGAAGGAGCATAGATCTGTCTCCTCATTGTTGACGTCAGCACTAAACGTAGATCTGCTGATTAGCTGGTTGGCCACGTGGCCACGTTGCCACATGGATTCTTGTACCTGGACTGGCGCAGTTGTTGTAGGACGAAACAGGGCCCAGGGTCAGTGAAGGTTACACAATCTGGTCTGTAAACGAGTGGCTAGGATTTCACCTTGACGAGCCCTCACACTTGCCCTCTGACCTTTCAGGAAAGTGTGAGTCTCAGCCAGCATAAACGAGACCAATATGAATGCATCACCTTTAATTTTTCATCTTCCTCACTCAAGTTTTAAAACGATTTTAGCAAATGGTGTGCGACGGCAAGAAACTGCTTAACAATTGAAGGGAAATAACTCTTCAAAGTAGTCCGGTGGTGTTTTAAATTGCGTCCGAGTACTTGTTGATTATTGTCACCCACTGCAAAGCATCTAAACAATCAACAGTATTCATAAATCATCAGAACAGATGTTTTTTATCAAGTGTTGGTTTAACCTGTTAGAATATAGGACATAAAAACAAGCAATGCATAGTCTCGAGACTTAGAAACTAGATTCGACTTGCATTTCCTCTGGGACAATCGGTGAAACTTAACACAGGACCTCAGAGTACGAGAGATGAATATTCCCCTCCCTTGCATACACCAGAGCTCAGTTTTACATACTGAAAATGACCGTTTTCAGTCTTACGGCCTGTGATGGGTTAATGAGATGTGAAATTGGGAGGGGGGGGGGGGGGGGGGGGGGGGGGGCTTGACCTCCGTTTTTAGCGGTATTAACAATATTTCTGATGTCTGTCCGATCGACAGGATGTTAGAGGAACATGACAGCCAATGGAATTTATTAAGGAAGGGGGATTTAGTCATTTGAAAGGAGGCAGAGACTTTTTAACGCGAAACACTCTGGATCAACTATGACAATCTTCCAGATCTTGGGAGGTTTTCAGCCTTGAATGTGATGGATGAAGCTTTGGGGTCCACCACACGCATACGGAATCGTGGAATGCGTTTGGGAGGGCCGCGACCACCAGCATCCTTTGTCATGGTTTGTGTTGCAAAGAAAATATTCTGGCCATTCACGAGCATCATGCCACTGTCGGATAAGGGAGCTTTGCGACAAAGTTATCCGTTACAATCCATGCTGCACTTGCGTCAAAGTTCTCTCCCCTGAACCTTAGGATATGACAAATTGCGCACCTGCAAGTCGGCCACGTAACCCTACCAACTATATAAATGAAAGGTTGAAATTTATTCATAAATCAAAGGCCTTTTGAGACATGACCATCCAACGGTCTGGAAGCTTGTCAACAGTTTGCAGGTTGAATAGATGGACGTGTATCCCCGGAGTTGTTCAGGTTGAACATGGCATCAGACCTCATCAAAAACAAGCACACCCCTATCCCAAAACGGTGTGTTGTCACATGAGCATGCTCCAACATTGGAATGGAAATAGATCGTCTGAAAAGCAGTCGGCTGCCAAATTCTTTTCGAGAATCAGTCCCATATGAGAGGAAGGAAAATATTTGAAACTGATAAATGTCCTATATATCATGTTCAGCTGTCTATGTTATCTTAACAGTTCATGTGTGTGAGAGAGAGTGTGTGTTTATGAGTGACAGAGATTCTGGAACACTTTTAAATTAAACATTCCCATTTCCAATTTTTCTAGGACATCTAGTGTAACAAATTTCAAGAGTAACGAAAGAAATTATCAAATCTTATGTAAGAGCACATTGTTTTGAACCCCTTGTCCAGTTGTAGATTAGAGCTCTTTTCGCCCAATCAGTTACCATGATGTGTCTGAATCATCCTTTGTAGGAAAACAGTATGGCCAATACCACCTAGGCCGAAACATCCTTGACGAAAACCTCCTACACTGAAACATGTGTTCAAAACAAACATTCCCCCACTCCAAATGTCTAAACTACCACGAAAGATGCAAAATGACTTACTGTATCTCTGACAGACCTATTAGAAAACGAAGAATAGTGTTTTTGAAGTGCAAAATGAAAAGATACACTCAAGCTGATGTGTGCACATGCAGAGGGGAGAATGCCAACTTGAATTTCCTGGTTGATGCCAGGGTATGTTCTGAAAGGAAGCAGACAGAGCACAGCCTTGTCATGTGGTCTCCGACCAGAATGCAACCCCCTCTCACCAATGTCATCATCAGCATTTTGAAGTGGTAGACGTCAGGGGTATGGTTTGGGGAATCTGAGATTTGGGGTATCCTTCATGCCTGCTGTCTTGTGTTGATCTCAATGTTTGTTTGTACCTCCCTGGCACATCCTTACCTTTGGTGAGGGCATGTCTATGTCTCTGGCGTGGTCATAATCATGAGGTGCTGCAGTTGGATGGACATGGTGACGATCATCGTGGGAAATTCACTTACTCCATTAACTGTGCACCATCAAGTTCCCAGCATATGCTGAATCAGAACAGACTTCACTGAAGACCACTGGTGTCTGGTTGCCTGGGACTGTCTAGAGTGACACTGCATGAACTGTTCAAAATGACTGGCAACGAAGTACATTGATACATGAATGTGCTTCAAATCACCTATCGAGGTACATGAAAATGGATCATAACACGATTAAACTGGGGAGAGGAAGAGATTTAAGGTTAGTCTGTCGTTTGTCAGCAAGATTATGTTAAAATGCTAAAACCAATTTTCAAAGTAGAATGCGGCCTGGGGACAAACCAATTAGAAAGACATTCCGGATCAGAGGGCAAATCAGGAATCTTTTTCACCTGTAATATTGCCACAAGGGTATTTTTCAATGCTTTCTTAAATTTCTCCAGAAATAATACTGGGATCTAACTGGGGGGGGGAAATCGGGCTTGATAAATGTGTTACCAGCCACAAACTTGTAAAATTCAGTGTATTTCAACCCAGACCCTGCGAGTAAAAGTCTGTTCAATGTTGACAGAGATCTGCACTCTCCCGAATGTCCTTATCTTAACTGTTGTTGAGCTGTGGGTCCTCGCTCAAATAGATACAAGACTCTTGAAGTTGATCACTTGCTATAATACCCTTTCTTTCCTCATAATGTTAGCAGCTGCTTTATTGCTCACGCAGACACAAACTGGAGAAAACATGCAAATCAATTCAACAATCAACATGGAATCAGTCTTTATTTCTATATTTTCATGACGGACACAAAATGGCACAGAGAATTAACACTGGAATGCTAAAGCAGGAGTTTTTGTTGTCAGACCTAATACCAGTCCACAGGCGATAGGAGAAAAAAAAGTTATTGACTGCGTAAAACAAATTCTGCATTCCATGCTAAGCTTTTTAAACCTTCACCATACCTTGCGAGTGTTAAATGACCCACAGTCACAATTTTCACTTGACAACTGTAAGTTTTTAAGTGATTTCAACAAAATTTTAGTCAATAACACATGGCCCCACACCTCTACTGAAAACTCTTTACATAGGGGTACACAAAAAACAAAAGCATGACAAGGCTTTGCTCCTTCAGTAAAAGTATGGATCCCTAGAGACTCACAACGAAAGGGAAGGCTCAAGTCCTTTAAAAAATGTACGGGACCCTGTAGACCTATAAACATCTGGCGCACAAAATTTCAGGCGACATGATATTCCAACATTTACCATTCCCACTCGCACACTTCTTTCACAACTGAGCAAGACGTCGAAAGCTTTTGAGGCACTCAACACATGCTTCAGGCCGACTTGTCTTTCAGCAAGAGGTCCATGTAAGCACAGGTGAGCAAATCTTCATCCTTGATACCCAGCTTCTGCATCAGATCTCTGGCAATGGCTTGACCTTCTTCGGCCGACTGACCGTCCTTCAAATTCACCTGAAAACCAACCACAAGAGGTGAAAGCATGTATACTGTTTAAGGACTTCATTATTCACTGCGAGAGGAAAGCAAGGTTTCATTTCAAAGATGTCATCTCAGCTGTTGTTGTGATTCACCTTCCTTTCCCACAGCCTTCATTAGATCTTGCTCACCACTCTCTTCCAACAGATTTTTCCCTCACTCAGTTTTTCATAAGGCAACTCATTCCCTGTTCCATTTGTAAGAACATCAGGCGCCATCAAAATTTGTGCCAAAGCCTACAGTGTCTGACTTCTGAATCAGTGCATTGCGATTAAGAATAAAAGAGTTAGATGCGGTTTTTGTGAAGTTGAGTTTTTTTTTTGTCTGTTTTGTTTTCTTTTTAATAAATCCCCCCCCTCCCCACTTTTTTTTTTTTCTCCCTTCTAATCTCAGACATACTGAGAGAGTTAAAGCGGAGTGGAAGAATTAGAAGGCACATCAAACACGCCCTTTGCAGATCAGCAATTTAAGAATCAATGTTCGTTGTGGTTTTTGTGAAGTTGGGGTTTTTTTTTGTCTGTTTTGTTTTCTTTTTTAATAAATCCCCCCCCCCCCCCTTTTTTTTTTTTTCTTCTAATCCTAGACATACTGGGTCATAGCAGAAAACTTATCAGGTCGCAAATGCGACTATGGTTGCACAACTTTCATTGCTGTCAACAGTTATATACATAGCTAACTCCAATACCCCTCTAACATGTCAGCTCCTTTGATCATTAGCTTTAAGAATAGAATCGAAAGCTTAAAAATGAAATGAAAACAGCATAACATGTATGCAATAATCCTACCTCTCTCCTTCCTCCACAAACCATTAGAACATCACCCCCCCCCCCCCCTTCCCAAATTACACACACACATCCCCATCCCATCCCACCCAATACAAGCAGACATACTCATGTATGTGCACACATACATACACAGAACAACACACGAACTGATTCATTATAGCTTACTCATTGAAACACATGCAATGGGTTATAAGGAGAGAAAGACATAGAACTTAACAATTTGCGACATGAACTGATCTCGAGATAAAAGTTATCTGTGCCCTTATTTAATCCTCACTGTCCTACAATAGCATCCTGATGGTAGAAGTTCAGTTCACAGAATATTGTTAAAACAGGGCTATCGACACTTTCAAATTTGTCTTGCTTTTCACACAAACTAGTTTTTCATAAAGCTCTTGCACACTAGCTTGCCTTGTACCCACAGTATTACTGCACACATTCACCATGTCGTCCAAAATTCAACTGCTTTGAACACCCAGACTTCCTAATCAGCATACAGACCTGTCAGGATTCAATGCAACATCAATAACAAGTTCATAAAAATCTTTGAATGGACACCACCATTTTCAGTTTCTGCAGACAAAAAAATCCTCGACTCTTATATGTATGATTTCAACACTCCTTTCAAACAATTTCTTGTCTACAACCAGGCCCAGATATTTATTCGTCCACCTTCTCAATAGCTTGACCACTAATGAGGTTTGGTAAGGGTAAATACTCTTTCTCAGAAATGAACTACTATTTCCATTGTTTTTAAAAGTGTAAAAACCCAGATAATTTTCTAAGCACCATGAACAGACCTTCATTTCATTAAAACAAAGTCAGAGTTGGAGAGATCTTCAATGGCACAATCATCTTGAGTATTTGATGATGGGAGATTTGTCTGAGCTTCTACAGTCATTTGTATACAAAGTTAAGAGAACGACTGACAGCACTGTATCCCATGGTACACCTATGGAGGTGGCGAGTCAAGAGGAGACAGCATACTGGAAATCGACAGACTGTTCTGTTGAATCAAATACATGCACAGACAAAAAACAAACATCAGCAGACAGACAAAATATTTTAAGATAAACTCGATCTGGCCTGATGTTAGAAGACAGTTCTCTTGACATATACGTTGGAAATAGTATCTGTGCTGCAAAATAATTCAACATGGTCGCAATGGCAAGAAGAGGAGAATCACAATAGCATTCATGGCACGACACTCTTTAATAAAGAGACGAGGCGTCATGGGCTAGTCATGAGTTCCTGGATGTGGGCTGGGAGGTTGTGACTTGAGTCACATCAGAAGCATATATATGTACAATTTTTCAGCCCCAGTCACCTCATGAATTCAAATGGGAAAACTGTAACTAGACACTTGAGTTCCTCCAATTAATGGACATGTTTTTGAAAGCGCTGCCCAAGTTTCCTCATCAGCATTCCAGATGCCCGACTCTCTCAGCCCTGGTAGACGCCAGTTCCACAGTCTCCTCTCCAAATCCATGCTCAAAGTGAATGCATGTCAAATTGTTCAGTGTCGACAAATTCATGGGAACAGTCCTTGGATGGACGTAGTAGCCCTCAAGATGGGGACCTTCACTCATGCTGGCTCTGTGACCGAACGATTACTCATATTCGTCAAGAACTTAGTCGACAGTGTCTCGTGTACGCTGGATCAGAACAGGCACTGGTGAACACACAGTGACTCAGCACCAGTCCAGCATCTACACTGGTGGCTGCTACATGACAACCCGATATCGCTCTATCTGGCACTGAACATGCGACGGAACAAGCCAAGATGCAGCCATGTATGAGGGCGCTATAATGGATGAGTAGAAAATAATGCTACTGTGTGAGCAAGGAATGTAAGATGGCCCAAAAAAAACACGAAACAAACCCAAAAAAACCCCACGAAACAAAACAAAAAAAAACACACGAAACAAACAACAACAAAAAACCAGCATCATTAGTCAATGTACAGAATACATTTCTCATTATCACTAGTGTTACTGTTGTCACTATAGTCGTCCAGCATACCTCCAACTCCATGAACTCCCAAGACCATCGACCTGGTCGACATGGACCCTGGTTTGACCGACCATGTAAAGATAGCGTTTCTTCTTCACCACGCCCTTCACGCCCATTGACAAGCTTAGCACCTTCTGAAACACAATATCAAAAGACAGCGTTTCTTCTTCAATCGACAAGCTCAGCACCTTCTGAAACACAATATCAAAAGATAGCGTTTCTTCTTCAATCGACAAGTTTAGCACCTTCTGAAACACAATATCAAAAGATAACGTTTCTTCTTCAATCGACGATCTTAGCACCTTCTGAAACACAATGTCACAATGACTGAATCTCATAAAAATATTCGTTTCTGATACGGAATTCATGTTTTCATTACTTGTTTTCATGTGTAAGCTGAAGCAGCAGTAATAACAGCAGTGGTGTGCCAGAAGTAGGAGGAGAAGCAATGGTAAGAGCAGCAATAATACCAGTAGCAGATCAAAAGAAAATAATAGTGCAAAAGGTAGCAGTAAATTCAGTAACTGTATTTGCAGAAGGAATACTAACAGCAGCAGTAAAACAATACAACCTTAATAGTTCCAGTTAAATTGATAATTAAAAAAACCTGTTATTTTCATTGATCTACATTTTTATTGTTGAAGTTGATCATCAATACTCCACCCACATATTTCTTCCCAACTAATCTACTTTCCGCACTGCATAAAACAAATTTCTCAAGGAGTGTGACCAGAATAGGGCGTTCAAATCCACTACACACACAATTATGGGCCTTCCAAACACTTCACACTTGCAATTAATAATAATAATAATAATGTATATACTTATACAGCGCATTTCTTGTTGTACAACTCAATGCGCTTACATCCACCATTTGCACTTATTCATACAATATTCATGCACACAGCAAAAGAAAATACACAATGGCAGACGCACCTACATGCATAAACTGCCTCACCGAACTAGTTGTGGGGGGATTTTGGAGAGATCTAGTCATCTACAGAAGAGAATAGGCCTTTTTGAAGAGGTAAGTTTTGAGCTGAGATTTAAAAGAAGAAAGAGTTGGCTGATTACGAAGGTCTTCAGGGAGGGAGTTCCAAATAGAAGGTGCTCTAAAACTGAAGGCTCTTTTGCCAACAGATTTCAGAGAACGCTTAGGGATTTTCAAAAGTTTTTGTGAAGAAGAGCGATTAACTCCCAAACATTATCAGTTACATACTGGTTTTTAAATCAAAGATGCAAGATTTTGCAAATCATACACACTTTTCATTGCAGTTTTTGGTGAATATAAAATTTCAGATCTCAATTCAGTTTTGTAAGTTGAATATGCCTCTCCATGGCCAAAACATTTCAATGATCCCTAATCACCTATTTTCCCATACAAGCTGTATTCCTACTGATCTCAATTTCCCTTTACAGTGATGCCTGTAACAGGCCAAATGTTCACACGAAGTTTTGAACGCTGACACATGTGCCAACATCAAGCATTTACATTTCATGGAAAATGTATTTCTCATTCCATGTGTTTTCTGTGGCTTGGACCATAATTCTACAACTTTCCACTTCCATTCAAGAAAATAACGTTCAGATTCCATGACTATTGTGATTTCCAAGACCTGTGTGGACCAAGCTTTTTAATAAAAAAAAACAATAATAAATGGACATATATATGTATCATTTTCCCATGACTCATCGCTCTCGACATAACAAAATTTTGATGTTGACATTTCACTCTAACCCATTAGATGCATCCAACTTTAATATATGTGTATGTGACAGTGACCACGCACTCACAACACTGCACCCTGCATTGCATGGTTACCTTGAGTTCCTCTGGATCGCTGACTTGCACTTTATGAAAGTCGCTGAGCTTTGGGCCTGACTGGTCAGGTCTGTTGTAGTAGATCAGTTCTGCTGGACTGTCCTGTGCACACACGCACACACACACAAGCATGTGTACACTTACACAAACACATATAACCTGCATCAGTGAACACATATTTGTGTGCATGTACATAAATGCACACGAGCATGCATACACTTACACACAAAAATGTATAAACTGTATTAGAAATATACATTTGTGTGCATGCAATTTGTTATGAACGTTTCTGAAAAATAAAAAAAGGGAATAAATTTGTTTGATACTGCAGCATGTTTTTCACAAACATCAGATTTCCAGGTGCCTGGACAGCTCAGTTGGTAAAATCGCCCATGCTCTCATTCATAAAGACCATGTTTGATTGCTGGGTACCAAGCATAACAAAACTAACATTTTCACCGTCATCTTTAATGTGTTGTCGTACCTGTGGTCTCTGAAGTGCTCGGTCATCAGTCCCTTACTTTCCTGTGATGGTTATATACCCATCTTAAGTCTCACCTTGGAGGATAAAGACATTATATTGAATATGATTTAAATTCACGAAGAAAAAAATGTTATCCAAACATTTCTACAAAAACACAAAAAATCAGAAGTATAGTACTGTCACAGCATTCTATTTTTTAACTGAAAGAAGGAGTAATCTAATTTCAAAAAAGAGAAAGATAAAAGAAAAAAATAACAAAGTAACCACGAAAAATGTTCAAGTGCAGACATGTGAATCTTTAGTAACTGATTAAAGAAAAACTGGAGTGTTGTAAAATGTGTTATTGTGCTTTGTATTGTTCAAACTACATGAAAAATGGAAAGGGGATGCAGTGTCAAGCCCACAAAACCAATATGTATGACATTGTTTTGCATAAACATGGAATTCATCGCTTTATTTTTGTGCATTCCTCTTTTGAATTTTAAAAGATTGTTTCAAGCAGTCTTTAAACTGATGTCTTCGATTCCATACTTCTGATCTTTTTTAAACTTCTGTCAACTCTCCTGTGAGTAAATGCTTATGTGAAATATCTATCAGTCTGTCTTATGCATGTTTGGGTGGAGTGAAATTCAGGGCGAGAGGTGCGAGTGTGGGGGATGGGCATGTGGGAGAGATATCAGGAAAGAGGGTTTGCATGCTGGTATATTCTGTGTCAAATAATAGCTGACCTTCTGATCCATTTGTTCTCACCAATGAATGTAGTTTTACAAACCACTTTCTTATTATCTTTTATCCATTTTGTCCTCTCTTGAAAATTGCATTTGCCATTTTTCTGGAAATGACACACACTTATTCCAGAATATGATTTTTTTCTGTCACTTGCATTGGAATTTTGACACCTTTTATTTCAGATAGTTATATTTTCGCAAGTGTATAATACAAAACCAATATGTATATGTATCACAGCACTGATATGAACAAATACATGCATGATGAAAGTTTCATTCTGACGAATGATAAATTATAGTATTATCATTGAACGATAAATTATAGTATTATCATTGAACGATAAATTTAGTATTATCATTGAACGATAAATTATAGTATTATCATTGAACGATAAATTATAGTATTATCATTGAACGATAAATTATAGTATTATCATTGAACGATAAATTATAGTATTATCATTGAACGATAAATTATAATATTATCATTTTTTCTTAATATGTACAGTAAATGAGAGAAAGCAACTTGCACATGCACACACATTCACAAGCGCACACATCAAGGTACATACCAGCAAGTTGACAAGCTGACAACTAATATGCCTTTATTACTTACCTTCAATATTCTCAGCTTCAGTCGACCTTTGGGCACAAAAAGAACGTGTCTTCCTGTTCCAAAATTTCTCCATCCGTGCCACTCAGCTTTTGAGCTTTTGTCATCAAGTCAGAATTAGTTATTAACTCTTGCCTTGTTTTTCCACATTGCTTGGCATGGTTAAGAATTCTGCAAATTGGAAATACCAGTCTTATAAATTATATCACACTGATGATTACTGGAATAAACACAATTTCATGTGCTAGAAAAATTGCACACTGAGAAGCAACACCATCTATCCTTTCCCTAATAAATGTCTGTGTTATAAACAGATCCATGTCTGTGCGTGTACAATATAATCATTAATGATTATGTATATTCTAGAGTATCATGTTGCATGTCAAAAAATAGGTTTAATGATTACACATATTCTAGACTATCATAATGCCATAATGCATATCAATGACACTCTGTGTGTGTATGTGTGTGTGTGTGTGTGTGTGTGTGTGTGTGTGTGTGTGTGTGTGTGTGTGTGTGTGTGGATGCATGCGTGTGTATGTGTGTGAGTGCGTGCGTGTGTATGTGTGTGTGTGTGTGTGCGTGTGTATGAGTGTGTGTGTGTGTGCGTACATGCATGCAAGAGAGCGAGAGAGAGAATAAGCTTGTTTGGATAACATCATGCAAGCGTGCCTGCATGCTGCCAAATGTGCAGGTTGTGAAACTGACTCTGTTCTTTATTTACTTTTAACTAGATCAAACATCAATACAATCAACCCTGCCAAACCCTTACCCCACCTCCACTCCCTGTCCCTAGGAATCTTGTCCCTAAGCCAGAAAGACGTTCAATTTCATCGTTAGGTGAAAATGTGAACAACAGAGTGTTTTTGTATGTCATGAAAGAGTGATGGCCGTGGTATATGCACACAAAAATTGGACATGTAAATTCCCAGTGTAAAAAAAACCCACATACAAATCACATTGCATTGCTACTATTGTTTTAAATGGTTTCTTACTGATGTTCAAACACAACATAGTCAAGACCCACCTTGTTCTAAAGCGCCTGACAAAATACAGAAGAAATGTGTAACTATAAGAACATTACATTAAATGGAAACATAAAAGTTGAAGAAAAAAGCGGTTCATGTTACAATAGTGGCATTCCCTAAAAAGCAATGATCTAGTTTACACCCCACCCCCACACCACACCTCCTTACCCCTTAGAATCAGTCTATCAATCTCATTAATTCATGCTCTCACAAAGAGAAGCCATTCTGTCCATGAGAGTGCCTGTCAATATCGTTAATGCCAAGGTGGACTCTAAACCTGGACTTTGTCGCCAAGTGTTCTACATTTCTTGTAACCCCTTTTCAGCCATACTGAAACTGCCTTTGTATTTAAAGATTATGTTAATATGTACCCACTGTGGCACTGTATACAATGACTGTGTAATGTAGCATTATATGTTGATATGTATTCACACTGGCACTTTATACATAGACTGTATAATGAGACATCATCACACACTTCAGCAATTACAAGAATAGAAAATATCAAATAATTGAGTCACAATGCAGAGGATGTGCAAGACCATGTGCACGCATGTGTGCATATGTGTACATGCATGCGCATGGTGATCGTGAACATGCACGAAGCATTGATATAATATACTTTCAGAAAATCTTATGTTTGAAATACTAGACACTGACCCACAAGCTCAAAGGGCTTAAAGGCTGATGCAGGACATGCAAAAATAGAAATGATGATGAGGCCAGGCTCCGAATGAATTTCCTTACAGGGAATGGAGCATACATATATATAGTATACATACACACACACACGTGTGTGTGTGTGTGTGTGTGTGTGTGTGTGTGTGTGTGTGTGTGTGTGTGTGTGTGTGTGTGTGCACATATGTGTGCATGAGAGGAGGAGAGGGAGGGGGGGGGGGGGGGAGATTATGGCATACATCTAAACATTTCCATTTCAGTTTCATTTTGGACACTCCATGGAAACACACTTCCACTGAAATAAATGAAATAACCATGTCTTTATCTTCATACCTATACAATGTGTGGCGGGCTGGGCGGGGGCTGTGGACAGGGATTCAGAATGAGCAGTGTGAGTGTGAGTGCGGTGCCACCAAGACGGCACAGAAGATGGGACAGCAAAAAACAAAAACAAAACAAAAAATGTAAAGCATCAAAAAGTACTCTTACACAGAAGGTATTCATGAGTTACAAGATTGGTCAAACACCTGGAATTTCTATCTTAATATGTCTAAATCAGTAAATGTAATGTTTTGCAAATTGGTAAGAACAATCAGGAATGTGAATATGTTATGACAATTCTCACCCCAAACAATACTTTTGTAAAGGAAAAGAATATGGGTGTGACTTTAGACAAGATATGGTCTTTTGATCATAACATCCAGAGAGTAGTGAACAAGGCAAACCAGATGTTGGGTATTATTAAGATAAATTTTTCACATTTAGACAAATAATTTTCTTAAGTAGCATAAATCTTTGTCAGACCCCACTCAAAAATATGCATACGTAACATGGTGTCTGCTTCAGAAATAGCAGCCTGCACAAATGAAAAGGGTGCAAAGACATGCTACTATGGTGTTAAAATAATGCAAACATTTGTTACATTCTGATCAATTAAAATATGTGCATCTCCATTTGCTAAAACAAAAAAGGATCAGAGACCTTATCCTGACGTACCAGATTTCTTCTTCTTCTTCTTCCTTTGAGTGTCCACAATCAACAATTTGATTTTTTTGACACTTTCAGGGTGGGGCTTGCCCGGCAAAGAGGAGGGGGGAAAAAAAAATAATAATAAAAAAAAAATTCAGAGCAGCAGTTGCACCCTTGACTGGAACTTGTGGAAGGTGTCAAGAGTGGGGGCAGTCACAGACTCTGCTGACAACTCATTCCAATCTCTAATTGTTCTAGGAAAGTATGAGTTCTGCCGATACTGTGTGCGGCACTGGATGACAGAGTACTGTTTGTCATGTACTCTTCTTTGGCGGACCGGAGCTGGATGTAATTTGTTGTGGCTTACTGCAACCATGTTATTTTGGATCTTATACAGCATCGTCAGGCGTGCCATCTGCCGGCGTCGCTGAAGGGAGGGCCATCCAGTCGAGAAATCATGCTATTTACACTTGAGGTGTTGTGGTTGCGGTTCAATACGAAGCGAGCCGCCCTTCTCTGTATTGCTTCTATTCTGTCCACATTCTCTGTGTATGGGGGTCCCACACAGAGCTGGCATAGTCCAAAAGGGGCCTGACAAATGTCAGGTAAGCCCTCTCTCTCAGCTCTGTGGGGGCAGCTTTCAAGTTCCTACGAAGGAATCCCAGCATCCTGCTTGCTCTCAAAGTGATGGCATCAATGTGAGTATCCCAGCTGATGTTCTTCTCAATGGTGACACCGAGATACTTGACTGATGACACAGTGTTGAGTGTGTGTCCATGCAGCTTGTACTGGTAGTGAAGGGGTCGCCGACTTCTGGTCACAGGAAGAACAGTACACTTCCCTGGATGAAAAACCATGTCCCAGCTCTTCTCCCATTCACCGAGGCGATGGAGGTCCTCTTGTAGCTGGTCTTGGTCTCGCTGGGATGTGACTACTCTATAAGCTGCAGTGTCGTCAGCGAACAGCCTGCAAGGTGAAGTCAGGCTCTCTGGGAGATCATTGATATATACAAGGAACAAGCAAGGTCCCAAAACTGATCCTTGTGGTACACCTGACCTCACCCTGAGATATTCTGACTGGGCTCCCTCCACTACAACTGCTTGACATCGGTTTGACAGAAATCCTTGATCCAGCGGTTGACCTCACTCCCGATGCCGTAGTGGTGAAGCTTGTGTAAGAGGAGACTGTGATTTACCTTGTCAAATGCCTTAGCAAAATCCATGACAAGGATGTCAGTCTGTCGTCCCTCTTCCATGCTGTCTACCAACTCATCAATGAACTCCAGGAGCTGGGTCTCGCAGGATCGCTGTCTCCTGAATCCGTGCTGCCGGGCATGGAGGATGTCGTTCCGCTCAAGATGCTCCATCACAGAGCTCACGATGGTGTGCTCCAGCAGTTTGCAAGAGATGCAGGTCAAGGAGACAGGCCTGTAATTTGCTGGGTCGTAATGCTCCCCTTTTTGTAGATTGGTACGACGAGCGCATCCCTCCAGTCAGATGGAACTTGACCAGTAGTGAGGGATGACTGAAAGATGGCAGTGAGTATGGGGGCTATTTCCTCCGCGAGTTCTCTTAAGACTCTTGAGCTGACTCCATCGGGACCACTGGCTTTATGAGGGTCTAGTTCTTTCAACAGTCGTTTGACTCCTTCCTCAGTGACCGTGATAGTGTTCAGCTGTGACTGTGTGAGTAAGCCTTGTCTGCCATACTACACTTCTCCAAAAACTCATCGTGGGAGTAATTTCTGCCATCACTGAACACTGATTGAAATTGTTGATTGAGGGCCTCTGCTTTTTCTTTTGGGTCAGATAACAGGGTTCCGTTCATCTTGAGAGAGGCAACTCCTGCATTGGTCGACCTCTGGTGCTTGATGTATGTCCAGAAGCGTTTGTACTTGCCAGCTTGCTCGGAGTCTTCTCCAATCAGGGTGCTGCTGAGGTATTCCCAGTATGCCCTACGTATTTTCCACTGAGCTTCTCTTCTGAGTTCCCGTGCCTTCACCCTCAATTCTTCGGTACCCTGTTTCTTCCTTTTTTTTGTTGTAAACTCCATTTCTCTTATTGATGAGGTGCTTTAACTCGGAGGATATCCGATTTTTAATGGCATTTGATGACATTTTTTTTGTTTCACACTTCAATACCACAATAAATTCAGAAACTAAAATTGACATAAAACAGTCTGTCTTGCAGAACGTTTTTTTTTTTCAAAGCTTTGCTTATTACTGGAACGAACTTGGTACTCATGTCATTTGCACAAGATGTTAACTGTATCAAGTATCTTCTGGATAAAACTTCAAAATTTTAAGAACTATTTCATAATTTTGATTAAAATGTTAGTGATTTATGTTGAAAATGTGACCAGAACCCTGTTTCATTTTAATGAGGGAACTTTTTTTTTTTATCGGCTGCGAAGCCTAAGGTAATGGAAGCCAGTCCCTCTTACTTGTCCTATTGCCATTACTATTTCTTATCCTATGTTCATGATGTCATCTGCGCTAAGCTTTCGAGCGGTCAGTCTGCCGGTCTGAGGGTGATTAACATCCGCCGGAGGCCCTACAGACAGGATCATGTACTCGCAGACTGCATAAATTTTCGAGGGGTAGGGCCTACATTTCGCCGCGTTTTTAAGTTTTTCGACCATGCTTTAGTAAACTCAATTTGAGTTGTCATAACAATACAAAATATAATTTTCTTCTTCTTCTTCTTTTTCCAGATGGGGATGTTTAACCTGCCCCGTGCCCACAGTCTTCACGTAGACTATTCTGGCACACAGGTTGCATGCATTGTGTATTTTCGTGTAGCCGGTACTCACCCGTCTTAGGACATGAGCATCGGGATCTTTAGAGTCCGTGTATGATCTTAGTGCATGTGACACAGACTAGACCTCGGTTTATAGTCCCATCCGAACGACTATATGGGGAATGGAGTCAGAACCAATGTTAACTCCGAGGGAAAAATCCCCCTATACCGAAATTCGACCGCAACCCAGGATCACGAGTCCGGCGCTCTACCAACTGAGCTATCCGGCCCCCTTTCTTTGTGAAACAGAAAGGGAAGAATAAATAAAAATTTTACGCATATAATTCAAAATCCATTTCATTTGGCCATCTCGTAACTGAACCATCACCTTTCGCTTTTGTTTTGAACTCCCGCCAGCAGTCACTCCACTCTAATCTTGCTGAATAAAGGGAGATAACTGTTAAGCTCGGTTCTCATTGGCCAGTAGACTAATGACATTACTCAACATTCTCTACACTCGGTTCCCTCAGAGAGTCTCTGGTTCCTTTTCTTTTCCGTTCAAACGACTGTCCACCTCACGTAGAATACACATATATTTGTAGAAGAGGGACCAACCCCACACCAGCGATAGATTTATGAAACTGGCGATAAACAGTCTAGTTGTAGTCTTGGAATGTGAAAGTAGTGCAGTCCCGAAGTTGCCAGCCGCTGATCCCATTCAAGACCAACTAGCTTTCCTTTCATAAGCGCCTTTAGCTGGAAAGAACAATACTTTATTGTAAGGAGTTTCGTATTTTCGCTATTCAGTCGTGCAGCAAATCAAAAGTAGACTAAAGAGCACGAGGCTACTGCAAATATAATTTCATTGATTACATGCTATCCACAAAGTGTAGTTTAGCGCACGTTTTACCCTGTCAGTAGACAAGAAGTATGACTGGACCAACGGTTACGAAAAAAAAAAGGATATATTCATACAGAAGGGGCGTAAAAAGCCTAAATGGGCTAAGTTGTATTTGATACAACGCCCCTGATCCTGATCTGATCCTGAAGAAGTGTGAGGCTAAAATGGGAGCATGTGCGCCATGGCGAAAAAAATTATAGACTAAACATTTTCTTCCCAGTCCCCTGTTTTTTCAAAACTTGGAAAGTCTCTGCCACCAGCCATTCTCCTGCAGCCTTGCATGGTCTTTCCACAACGCTGGTTCTGCAAACTGCAGTGCTCATTATGACAAAGGTACGGCAAGTGGTGATTATTTTACAACATTCGGCAATAAGGCAGTATATTCACAGTCAGCAAAAAGATATTCCATGCCACACTTCCGTCAACAAAAATAGAAAGAAGAAGCGGGGCCATTGCTTCTTCTTCCTTTGTACGACCAACATCATTTTGCTGATTTCTTTGCTTGGTCACCCTGCTTCATTAACCCTTTTAGCCCTGACCCAGCGACTTTCTGTGTAAGCTGCCAAGTCTGGCATATTTTGGCTGTTCATTTGGAAGGTCGGGCTGTTGAACTTGTCAACTGTCGTCACTCTGGAACGGCATACTCTTTGGGCATAGTGCACAGTAACAGTAACAGTTATGCTTTTACTTTGCCATACTAAATTTTCATCGTGTTTGAATTATCTAGAGACCTGTGAGTCCTTGTTACATGGGACCAAAACAGTTCTTATTTTATCGACTCTTGTAATTCCAACTGGTAGTATTTTCTCAAGTTTTTAGTATAAAACCTGGAAATCTACTCATCTTGGGTGATTTTAACTATCCAGAAATTGAGTGGAATTAAGAAACATGTAGATCAGGAGTAGGACACCCAGCCTCCCAGTTCTTGAAGACCTGCAAGGATTCATATCTGACTCAGCACCAGAGGAAACCTACCTGCATCAGAGAGGGACAAGTACCTAGCCTTGTGGACCTAGTACTGACAAACAGAGAGGACACAATCAGTGATATAAACACTCATGCTGGCTTAGAGAAAAGTGACCATGCGACTCTGCTTATACACCTGGCGTCTAGTGGCAAGGAAGACTCGAAAGAGGTTATGTACAACTATTTAAAAGCGGATTTCAGCGCAATTGGGAAACAGTTAGGTGATGTTGATTGGGGAAAAAGAGTGGAGTAGCCAGAATGTTAATGAGTTGTGGACCAGGATCAAAGATGAGATCAATTCAGCTGTAGCAGCACATGTTCCAAAGACAAAATTCTCTGGCAAACGATTTAAGAAATGGATGGACAAGGGAACCCTAACATCGGTGAGGAAAAAGCACAAGCTATTCCGCCGTTGGCAGGAGACTAGGGATGGAAAAGAATATCAACTGTATGCCAAAGCAAGAAACAAATTGAAGAAAGAATGTCAGAAGGCACAATGTCGAATGGAGCAAATAGTAGCTGCACAAGCAAAACAAAATCCAAAGGCTTTCTGGTCATATGTAAGCAGCAAAACCAAGACAAAGAGTGGTGTAGCAGACCTGAAGAAAGAGGAAGGCAGCAAATCAAAGTTGGACTAAGAGAAAGCTGAGATTTTGAATGCGTTCTTTCATAGCGTCTTCACCATAGAAGAGGATGGAAACCTGCCAAACCACAGGAATGCAGTTACGATGAAGAGCTAAGTGACTTTGTGATCGATACTGAGAAGGTCAGAAAACTGTTAGCAGATCTAAATAGTAGTAAGGCTCCAGGACCCAGTGGGCTAAACCCAATGCTTTTGTCCAAGACTGCAGATGTTCTTGCCACCCCAGTGGCCATGCTGTTCAGAAAATCCTTGAACGAATTTCAGAGAGAACATGTGGCCAAGGCTAAAGCAAATAGAGTAGTTGGTATTATCCATCGTTCCTTTGACTTCCTCACCGAAGACACTTTCCTACAACTGTACAAGTCTCTTGTACGACCAGTACTAGAGTACGGACATTCTGTCTGGCAACCTTACCACAAAACACTGTGCCAGGATGTAGAGGGTGTTCAGCACAGAGCAACTAAACTTTTAGCATCTCTTAAAGATGAACCATACCCTGAGCGTCTCTCTACTCTCAAACTTCGAAGCCTGGAGCACAGAAGAAAAAGGGGTGACATGATAGATTTGTACAAGTTTATACATGGCATCTACCGGTGTGATAAACCACGGTTTGAATTTTTTACCAACAGGGACAGCAGAGGACACTCCTTGAAACTATCCAAAGTTCATCACAGACTGAACATCAGGGAAATTACTTCTCTCTTCGAGTGATTGATGTTTGGAATGGTCTTCCTGACTCTGTAGTAACAGCCCCTACAGTCAACATCTTCAAATCACGGTTAGACACTCAGTGGCAGGAACTGCCTACAAAATACAATCCAGAATGTTTATCGACCTAGATAGTCTCGGTCTGTGACTCTCTTCCTTCCACACATGCAGAGGTTTTTTTATCTAGATATATGTATTAGAACGGTGAACAGGCCTCTTAAGGCCTCTAACACAGGTCTACAAGTTCAAGTTCAAGTTAGTATACTAGCCGTATAACCCACACGGATCAGTGAACAGGACTTCCTAAAGACCTCAACCATCATATAGTTCAAGTTCAAGTAATCAACTGCATAATTATAAAGCATGACTTTGACAGAGTCAAGTATACTTTCTGCAAAGTCCTATGTAAATTTGTCTGCCTTTTATTTTCACAGTTTTAGAGTTGTTTTGGGGTTTTTTGCTTAGAATAGCCACTAATATTTCATTTAATGATTGCCTTATTGTAATGTTATTTCCCTGATGTTGGTGAAAAAAAAAATGTAATTCACTGATTTACTCGAATTGTCACTCAAACTTAAGCAGCATGTGATACAAGAGGGAAATGTTATCAAATTACTCTCCTTGTGCTTTTTTTTATGCATTGGTTAACTGCTGGGCTGGCTTGATTTGAACTAAGAATAATATCTGACCTCTGGTTCGGCACTTGAGGACATGTGTTCTTATGCACATGACTGTGGGCCAGACGCCGAGCGTTCTATGTTGAATTTATATGGGAATTTCGTGAATATGATCATACACATCTTTAAATATGTCTGAAGCCAGTGTACTGTCCAATGTTTTTTTTTTGTTCAATATTGAAACCTTTGAGTATTCTTGTTTACAAATGTGCTTGATGTGGAAAGAAATGTCTCTTTCCTCTCTTTTTTTTTTAAGCATGTTATGTCACTGCCAGTAAATGTAAGTGTGCATGAAGATTGATTTCAGATAAATGGTATCAAAGTTGTTTTTGGGTTTTTTGCTTAGAATAGCCACTAATATTTCATTTAATGACTAAGACAGAATAACTGTGCCGCCAAATGAAAGAATAAACAAATTGCGAAACAAATACAAAGCATTTTGACCTCTTTGGTCTTCTTCAGGGAAGACAAATAGCATTCAAGATAATGAAAACAAAGGACAGACAGACAGTCACTTATCTCTTAGAAGTGGGTGCAAAAAGGATGGAGAATGGAACTAATCTTGAAGGAGAGACAATCCATGTTAAAATTGTAATAATAATGACAATTAAGAAAATAATTCTATAGCACTTTTGTACCCACTTCAAAGAGATAAGTGACTCTCTGTCCTTCGTTTTCATTGTCTTAAAACTTTTTTGTCTTGCCCGAAGAAGACAAAAAAGTCAAAATGCGTTGTTTTGTTTCGTAATTTGTTTATTCTTTCATTCGACGGCGCAATAATTCTCTTTGCTCATGCGATGAAATGTTTTACTTACTTTTGCAGGATGATCTGTGGAGTTCAAAATACTAAATGAAAACAGATTATTTGTGATTAAACAAATGTCAGTTCATTGAAGTCCATTTGACTCCAAACAATGCTGTTTGTGCTAAGCAATCACAGTACACATACCAGGCAAGAGGCACACAGAACAATTTATCATTATGGGAAACTCATATGATAAACCTCCCCCCCCCCCCCCCCCCCCCCCCCCTCCTTTCCCCAGGCACACACAGCAATTTATTGGAAACTTCTGCCAAAAAAGAAATTTCAGAGCAAACTCATATACCTCACTGGACACACAGACCAATTTATAGAGAACTTCTGCCTAAAAAGGAAATTCAGAGCACACTCATGTATGAAATACCCACACCAAAAATGTACAAATCGGCAGCAGCAGATGTACAAACAAAAAACATTTCTTCCTTAAGACTGACATAGTCTTTTGATCTTTAACATCTATAATTCAGAACTTATGTAAACAGATAACAAAACACACAGACCATAAACTCAGAGTGGGTGATATGAAATAAAGATCTACTGAGGTTGAGAAGAAAAAAAGGAAATAATGAATTAAGTCTGTAAATTTTACTCCTGTAGTGAAACAAGTCGAGGAACATAGCAGCAATGCTTTCAGTTTAAGATTCATTTTTCCATCCTTTCACTGTCACGTTTTCACATTTGCGGAGGCAGCAGAAGAGAAGATGATGAGCAAATACCAAAGGCAGCAGCGAGTGGTCTCTCTTCTTGCCAGGAGGGAGTACAATCACAGAGACAACCAGCTGAGGATAAACCAACGAATACTTTCAACTCTTGTTTGTGGGGTAAGGTTATCTCAGTTTTAAACGGGTTTTTTTTGTGTTTGTTTCTCTTTATTTCTGCTTCCCCCCCCCCCCTCTCTCTCTCTCTCTCTCTCACTCTCTCTCTCTCTCTGTAGAAAAAAAGGAAACTTGGGGATTAGAGTTGGGGGGGGGGGGGTGCCTTTAAACTTGCGCTTTGTTTCTCTGTACACACACACTAAGACAGAACGGTCAGCAGCTGTACACATCAGCCACATGTAGCATTCAGGTAAAATCAACTGATCGTTAAGCCATTTTAGCCAGTGAAATAATTCCAATTAGGTTCTCTAAAGTTTCAGATTAACTGTTTTGTGACAAGGTGTCACTTTGGGACAAGTGTTTTGATTCCTTCCAGGTCTGGATAGCTTGCCTGTAACTTTCTACATTGTTTAGTTTTGGAATGGGATTTTTTTCACAAATAAAATTACCTGAGTACACACACACGCACGCACGCACGCGCACACACACACACACACACACACACACACACACACACACACACACACACACACACAAACACACACACACACAACACACACACACACAAAACACACACACACTCACACATATGCATGTACGCATGCATGCACATACAACACGTGTTCTCTCTCTCTCTCTCGAGAGTCTCTCTCTCCTCTCTCTCTCCTCTCTCTCTCTCTCTCTCTCTCTCCTCTCTCCCCTCTGGGCTATAAGCAACATTATCTTCTTCTTCTCCCTGCACACACCATTGTTTATATACTAAATGTTCAACAATTTGCCCTAAAGATCTCCAAAATTTCCTGTTGATTTTTCAAAGCTGTCGCTTTCAAAAAAGCATTTTGATCTTTTTTAGTCCTGTATAATTTGGTAGCAAAAGTCCACATTGTTCTTTTTTTTTTTTCAACTGAGGGTACCTGAATTGTAAATTTAAAAAATTAAGCAAAAACATCATTTTCTCCCTAAGTATCCTGGCACTTGTAGATCTCCAAAATATCCAACTGATTTTCCTAGGCTTTTGAATTTTTGATGAAACACTGATTTTGTCTGCATGTTGTTTTTTTCATGTCCAGGACAGTTACGAGTTCAGGAAAGTGTGGGAAAAATGCTCCAAATCTGTGATCTGCTTTGAGGGGTGAGTCCATGTTTGTTTACATAAAATTTCTAGGCAGGTATAATATTTATCTGTGTTGATTTGAGAGTGTGTGTTATCAAAACACACCCAGACGCAGTTAACTATGTCGTTCATTTGTTTTGTAGATCAGCAGTTGGAAAGCCACATATTTCAGAGAGCTCCAATTTGGAAAATTGCTACTGTATTGCTCTTTATTTTATGTTGACTTGTAAGAATCTATCACTTTCTGGTCTGTTTTTCAGGCATGACGGTGTCTTGTTTATCTTGCTTTGCACCTCCCTTATTGCTACAGAAATGATATTAACCTTTTTCTTTAGTTTTAGCAGATAACATGGGTTTTTTTTCTTTTTTTTAATGAAAACACTGAATTGATTATTTGAATTGCTATACAGCTGATTTTATCAAATTAATGAAGAATGTGTAAAAGACCTGTTTAACTATGGCTTTGTCGTCTGTTTCCCTCAGCAATAAAATCTTCATGGACAACTATCAAACTGCTTATGACGGGTAAGTAAAACACAGTGTCACTAGTTTGCTGTGGAACTTTCCTGGCATACATTTTTAACGTGGTGACAGCCCTGATATGGCCCTTTGCGGTCGGCTGGGCTATAAGCAACATTATCTTATCTTATCTTCCTGGCATACATACTGTTTTCTCTCTTGCTGGACATTTATATGGAATTCTTATTGTCTGTTTTTTTTTTTTACTTGTGTGTGTGTGTGTGTGTGTGTGTGTGTGTGTGTGTGTGTGTGAGGGTGTGTGTGTGAGGTGGGTGTGTGTGTTTTGTTTGTTTATGCTTTTTCCTGGCATGGGCGCTGCTGTGTGATATTGGCCATTTTCATTGCTATTGTTCATGGTCTGAGTTATTTTTTCTTTGTTTTTTCTTTTTTGTTATAAGTTTTTCTTTATCTTATTTTTAACAACTTGAAGACAAATTTTAGTATATACTAATTCACTCCCAAGGATTTTATTTAAGACTTTTTTGATAGTTAAAACTCAGGTGTTTTCATGTTTTCCTTTGATTTTAGTCTGAAAGTGTTTTGTGTCATATGTAATTTTAGTAAAGAATTTAACACTCAGGTGGCAATAAATGTGCATATGGGCCAGCTATAAGCAACAAGAAAGTTAAGTCCTATGTCTGCTTTTTACAAATAATTTTTTTTTCAAATTGTTTTGCTGTAAACTGTATTTGAATATGCATGCTGACATTGAACACTTTCCTTGATTCGTTCTTTTATCAGCAGCGTTGAATCATTCTGATCAAGTATTGAATAATGATTGATGGATATGAATAAGCACTTGTGTACAGGTTAAATCAAAACAAACGACCTTTGATCCCAAGTATGACTTGCAGATATGCTCTCCACTATTCAGCTCCTCATCAACGATTCTCCATTCCTAAGAAGAAATTAGCTGGAAAAATTGTTGACAGTCTTTGTCACATTCTCCTTATGTGAGTATCATGAGAGAGAGACAGACAGAGAGAGAGTGTGTGTGTTTATGTAGGTCAAAGAGAGCAAAAACAGAAAGTTGTAGAAAAAATGGCCGTTAATATGACTGAAGTGTGTTGGGAAATATGGAGAGAAATGCTGATAAGTGGGTGGACCGTCCTTGGACCGAACAATTTTGAACAGAATGGATCATTATGGGTCAGTCTCTCCGGTTTTGTAGTATTCGACAAATTGCTGAAAGCTCTTGGAGTTTGGTTTTGGTTGTTTTAAACCTGAATGATAAATGTTGTAAACTTTTAGGAGTTTCATGTTTCGCTTTCAACCTTCGTCGAGCGCATTGACTGAACATGTTCATTATCAGCAGTGTGCACGCTGAGGCAGAAGATATTCAAATTTCAATTGTTAAGATCTACATGAACTGATGAAAATGTTTTACTGATAAAGTATATGAAATAAATAGGATGTTAATAAACTCATGGAAACGTCAAGGTGTACACAAAACTAAATTCTTGAAACCATGATAATGTGAACATATCATTGACAGAGCTTAAATTTAGCAGGTGTTCAGTTGATAACAGCAAGGAGATGATGATTTTGAAGTCCAGCAAGAAAGAAAAAAAGAAATCATAATTTTTTGGAAACTATGAGAATGTTATGAACAGAAGTGTGTGGACAAGAATTCTGTTACTTGTTTTGGTACAGTATATCTGAAATTATCATGTTTATATACTGCTAACATGTGAACATTGTTTTGGTACAGTATATCTGAAATTATCATGTTTATATACTGCTTACATGTGAACACAGAAAGTCTGTGTTCAATGTGTGGATTCATATGAGATGGCTTTTTAGATTTACCTGAACATATACTGGATATGCATGTTTTGCTTCCAAATAAGACATTGATATTTTGGCGGCAGACATGTCAGTTGGATGTTCTTTTTGTGACATAGATTTAAGAATGCAAAGAATCTGAGTGCTGTTTTGTCATCTTTTGGAGAAATAGCTAACTGAATTGCATGAAGCAAAGAACAAAACAACTGAAGTCTCTTTTCCAGACTACGTTCTGTTTATCTGATGTACCTGTAGTTGATATAGTATGACATGTATTTTGTTCTCTAGTGATGGGTTTTCATCTTAGATTCTGATGCCAATATTACCTCTCCCTGTCTGCTTGTCTGCCTATTAGTCAGTCTGTCATTCTGTCTGTCTGTCTCTCTCTCTCTCTCTGTCTCTCTCTCTGTCTCTCTCTCTCTCTCTCTCTCTCTCTCTCTCTCTCTCTCTCTCTCCCCTCACTCCTTCTCTGCCTGACTCTACCCCTCTCCCTCTCTCTCTCTCCCACCCCCTTCTCTCTCTCTCTCCCACCTTCTCTCTCTCTCTCTCTCTTCTTCCCCCACTCTCTCTCTCTCTCTTCTTCCCCCACTCTCTCTTTCATTCTCTCTCTCTCTCTCTCTCTCTCTCTCTCTCTCTCTCTCTCTCTCTCTCTCTCTCTCTCTCTCTCCTTCTGTGTGCTTCTCCTCATTCCATGACCAAGATGGGGCAGATATTGTCGGAGGTCTGTAGCTAGGAAATGGCCATGTTGCTATTTCCTCAGTCTTCTGCTGTTGGGAACAGAAACTGATTCTTCTGAGAAAACACCAGGGAAGGTCCTCCAGCTTTGTCTTTCTCTGGGTGTGGTGTCAAACTGCGGCACGTTTCTGCCTGAAGCATCGTCTTCGTTTCCCTTCTCTGGGTTAGTGGGTGTACAGAAGTCGGCTTCTCCATCCGTGAGATGGGCGGGGTCTTCGTGCCATCAGTGGTCAGCCATGGAGCCTAGTTCTGTGTTCTGTCCACAGTTTGCTGGGTTCATCTTGGCGGTCGTTAACCTTTGCTCTGGACCATGTTCCAAACATGGTCTGACTGCTTCCTCGCTGTCTTTGGCACCTGTGCGTTGGCTGTTCATTCTGTTCCAGACAAAAGGAAATGCTGATGTGTGCAAGTGTTCTTTTTGTTTTTGAAAAAATTGATGCCTTGTATTGCTTCTTTTACTATGCAGGAGACAGATTAATTCTGAGTTACACTGTACATGCATTTCAGTCAGAACTTCAAACGGGTTCACCGACAGGACGTCTAGGGACCAAGCTGTATGGAATCACTGATTCTTCATTGCTCGTCATCAATTTCAAATCAGGTGACATCATTTGTCAGGCTGATCTCCACATACCCAGTGTTTTAAAATTGAAGTAAGTGTAACTAAATTTCAATGCTTAAATCGGATTTGATAGTTCTTTTTTTCTTTTTTTTTGGATTGTCACTAGTCAGAGTAATTTTCCATGAAGGGCAAACAGGGTGAACTGAATTTACTCCACTGAAAGGAAGCAATTCTCACAAAACTCTGTCATGTTCCTGAAGTCTGAGAGCATAACTGCTTTGTCTTGAATTACTTTAATTGCATGACACTGTGTGTGTATCTGCATGTGGAAGTCATTCCTGTGTTTTATAATCAGATCCTACATAATTTGTGTGTGTGGTGTGTGTGTGTGTGGGTGTGTGTGTGTGTGTGTGTGTGTGTGTGTGAAGTTTGTTTTACTTTTTTGAAGTCTGAAATTCTTACTCATCATACACATATAGAGAAACACACATAAATGATATTTGCATACAGGTATATACACCAGATTTTGTTTCTTTTCTGATTTTAACGTGGTGACAGCCCTGATGTGGCCCTTTGCGGTCGGCTGGGCTATAAGCAACATTATCTTATCTTATCTTATCTTGTTTCTTTTCTTGTTGTTTGATGTTTTGTTGTTGTTGTTGTTGTTTTTTGTATTCCACCAGTTCACATTGGCCGATCACAAAGAAATGAAAGTGACCTACATTCGTGCAAGTTGTTGTTTTCAATGCATGTGTTCATTGGCAGAAAGTCAAAAGTACATGAATAATGGACTCAGAAAAAAAGAAAGTGTAAACTGATCTCAAGCAGGAATGAAACCCAGACCATTAGGTCATGAGAACAAAGCTTTGTCTACAAGCCTTCTCCCTGTCTCCTCCAGAGAAAAGAGAAAAAGATGTTGGAACGTGAGATAGATACAGGCATGTTTAGATCTTCTCTCTCAAAGCCCTCTCAACCGAGCGATTCTGGCTGACAAAAGGTGCAGTGTTGTAGATTAATAGGAGACATGTTTTCGTTCGCTTCAAATGATGCTGCTGCTTTCCTTTGCCATATGGTCGCATTGAAATGTCATAAATGTGACTTTCTACCACAGAAGTGATATTCTGCATGATGTGACTTTCTACCACAGAAGTGATACTCTGCATGATGTGACTTTCTACCACAGAAGTGATATTCTGCATGATGTGACTTTCTACCACAGAAGTGATATTCTGCATGATGTGCCCAGTATACTGGCGAGTCACCATTCCAAATTTGGATAAGATCAGGGGGCCGGAATAGCTCAGTTGGTAGAGCGCCGGACTCATGATCCTGGTGTTGCGGGTTCGAATTTCGGTACGGGGGGATTTTTCCCTCGGAGTTAACATTGGTTCTGACTCCATTCCCCATACAGTCCTTTGAATGAGACTATAAACCGAGGGTCCGTGTGTGAACACACGCACATCTTTCACACACGTAAAATCCCATCACCAACTTTCGGAAGAGAAGGCCAGTTTTAGGCCATTGGTATGGATGACACGTTACACATAGCATGCACCTTCCCTGAAGATGGAGTATGGCTGCCTTAATGGCGAGATAAAAAAACGGTCGTACACACAAAACTCCACTGCCTGTCTACACAGAAAGAAAGAAAAAAGAAGGATAAGATCAGAAGAAAACATTGAATTTGTACAGCGAACAACGAAGGCAGAGTGCATGGAACACAGGCACATACACAGACAGACAGAACGTGCTTCATACACGAGATGCCAATCAGCTCCCACTCCCACCCGTTCCCTCCTCACTTAGGTGGAAAGTACACAGTGGCATAATCTGCACCTTTTTTTTCCCAGAGAGATCAGCTGGACGGAGCCCGAGGATTCCTTTGTGCTATCCTCCACCCTGTATCCGTATCGCCCCAGAGGGGAGAGAGCTGGGAGTCATGGAACGTCCAATGTTGTGAAGCTGCTTGCCCTCTTCGCCATCCAGCCCCTCCGCTTTGTGTGCATGCTTGAGATCACCCGCGATGTAAGTTTTGTATTGACCTCTGAGTTGCAGTCCTGACCTCTGTGCCACAGCGGCTGGTCTTTTAATGAATGTTTGTCGTAAAGCATTTATGAATATTTATGAAGTTTTTTGTCATTCATTTATACTTTAGGAGGGAGCAGTCTAGAGAGAAACTCTGCTTAAACTCACTTGCTTTTTAGCATTTGTGTATTCAGTAACCAACTTCTGTTTATTGGTTCCTTACTTTACATATTTAATGAAATTGTATGCAAATTATCCTTTCATCAACAATGAAAATTGTCTGTGTCTGAATAAATGGAATTGTGTCTATTTGTGATTTCTGTTCAGTATTTTACCATGTGTTTCTGTCTTTTGTAAGCTAGAGACTAAAAGTGGTTCAAATGTCACATTTTTATCAAGAATTGAATAGACTTATTTTTAAATACTCAGGATGAGAACGCGTGTTAATCATGTACATATATGTATTGTTGTATCACATACAGATGTGTTTTTATGCATTTGCAGGTGAATGCATATATCATATCAATACTCATTTTCAGGTGTTTGGTAAGGATGCTATGGATGCCTCTTTAAATGAAGGATTCCTCATTGTCATGCATCGGAATGAGTATGTACGCTTCTATGACTTCCATGATCTTCTGGAAAAACATCAGGTATCAGTGTGTCTTGCATGTGTGTGCAGGTTTGTGTGTGTTGGCCATATTGGCCATATTCCTTCATCTGTTTTCCATTCAGTGCTAATTATTTCCTAAAAATTAGGGAATCAGACTTAGTGCAAAAAACTCATTTCCAAATTTTCTCGGGGGTGGGGATGTTTAAAAAATATTAGGGGGTCACACTTTATAACTGCTAGAAAATGAACTTGAAAACCACTCATGCACTCACACATACACACACATGAGCATGCTGTGTCTGGCTCACACACATAAATACACAGAGAAAGAGAATGAGACAAAAATAGTTAAGAGAATGGTGCTAGCGACAAAGTTAATGAAACACTCCAGATCATGTTACACACACACACACACACACACACACACACACACACACACACACACACACACACATGCTTGCTGTGTCTGGCTCACACACATAGGTACACAAAAAAAAAAGAGAAATAGAAATACATAAGAAAAGAAGTGCAAATAACGAAGTTGATATAACGCTCCAGATTATATTAAACAGCGATTATTCAGATTCGTGTTCCAGTGTTAATCAAGTGTTATCAACAAAAGTGAATAGATATGAGTGCCTGCGCTACCAGGATTTTAACAGTGAAACTTTATATGTGGGATGTCTTCTTAGATTATCACCACAGAATTTCCACTATGTGAACCATTTCCATCAGTGTTGCAACATTTAACTGCTTGACCATATTCCAGTCGCCATGCAATGATCATTGGAAGCCCGGTCACAAACAAGAGGTGAATGATGAATGTTTGTGGAATCTGTAGATTGGCCACTTTTACACTGTCCACTACACATTCGTACAACCATAACTGAGCCATTTTGATTGTCTGAACCAGACATGTTGCATAGATCGCTTGACTTTTGTTCTATTCACTGGATTGTCACTCACAAACTGCAGCTGAACTGTCGATTTTGATTCTGAAAAGCCGAATTTCATAGGGTTTGCCATGCTTTTCGCACTTCTCCGAATCATGTGATCTTTGTGGTCCTATCATAGACTGGGTGGTCTATATTGATGATGCCTTTCCTTTTTTTTTTATCACTAGAGTTCTCTAGCAGAAGTTGTTAATTGATTCAGAATGTTCTAAAACATTCAGAAAAGTTACGTTTGTGTCGACTTTGATAGTGGTAGATCAGACAAAAGTGCTTTTACATGACGTGCTGCTCAGAGCTGTAATGTGTATGAGAGAAAATCATTGTGTCATGGTGCATTTTGGTACATCTTAGTGACACACTGGCCTGAATTCCAGTGCATCAGATGGGAATTTTAAACTTAAGAGACGCACATTTGTGCATAAGAGTTATCACTACCATTTCATATTTGAAGTCTCTCTGGTTCCTTTCTCCCTCTCCACTCCATAAAACAGGGATGCCCGAGGAAAGAATGAATGTATTTGCAAACATTTGAAGGGGGAAGTGCTTGACATTTTTCCATAATTTGGATTAATTCACAAGAGGATAGATCTAAGGGATTGTTTAGTAAATTTTCCGTCTTTCTGTTTGCTCCTTCTTTTGCAAGACTGTCTGCTATTTCATTCCATTTTATACCACAGTGAGATGGGACCCAACAAAAATCAATTCTTATGCCTAGTGTAATGAAACAATGCAGGAGATGTTTTATTTCAAAAAGCAAATCTTTTCTAGCTTTGCAGTCCCAACGCTCTAGTGACTGTAAAACTGATTTGGAATCAACACAAAGTAAAATTTGATAGAAAGCAGATTCTAGTCAAAAAATGGCTACTTTACCGTCATGCCCAAGGCACATTGTTAGATTAATTCATAAATTGAGGTTGAATGCTTGGAACACTAAATATCCTCATGGTATTTCTTGTGTATGCAGAGAAAACATTTCTGTACATCATCTTTTGTTTGAATGCTCAGTGTTGACCCCACTCTATGAGGAGAAAGGTATTCAGATGAATAACATTGATAATGTCAATACTGTCTTATATGGTTCATATGTTGCTGAAATTGCCATGGTTATTTCGCAGTCACAGGTTGCAAAATTTTTATAAAGATCAACAACTTTGTGTACCGCTAGGGTATTACACTCATGTCCATATGCATATATTAGATGTGGGTTTGAAAGTACTAATGTGGATGATAAGTTAAGTGTGGAGGTTTGTTTGTTTTTTTGTTTTTTTTAAATTTATTTATTCATTTTTTTTTTTTAATGTCTAATATCATCTGGCGATGAAAAGACATTAAATAAACCACTGAACTGAACTGAGTGCTTGACATATAGTGATAGACTGAATGGGAAATAAAATCATATTCAGGGGTGAGGGGGTGGTGATTATTGACATTCTTATTCACTTTTTTCATAAACCGTACAATTCAGGTCAGACACAATCAAGTCATGCACCAATCTGTAGAGAGTAATCGAAGCTGAAACAAACAGGCCAGTTGATAAATAGTGAGCAATTAAAGGAAACAAAAAGTGCACACAAAATGAAATTCTATGTAGTTGCAAATATTTCCTAAAGTTCAAAAGACTTGTGAAAGCAAAAGGCTAATCATTTGGTTATACCTTCATTTTTGTGTGCTGGAGGTATGATTTTTCTCTACAGGCATGACAACCAGACATATTTAATGCAAGTTGATTTCTAAGCTGATTCAGCCGTAGCATTACTTGAAAGGGGACAGACATATGAAATTCCTTTCTGTGACTACAAGAGAGAGGGGACACATATGCATACACACATGCATATTGATATTGTTCAGTGAGTGGTCATTTGAGGCTCAATAATGTTGACATAATTATAGTGACAAAGGTAAGAGAGAGAATCAAAAAGTGGAAATTCAAAACATGATTCATGAGGGCCAGTGACTAGGGAATATATTGTATATATATATTATGAATACTTATATAGCACCTATCCTCGGCTAGAGACCAAGCTCTAAGTGCTTTACAATCCACACTCATTTACACAACGGGCTGCCTTCCTGGGTAGTGCTGACTGAAGAGCTGCCAGCTGGCGCTTCATTCAGTCGTTTCCCATGTCATCCAGTCAATATCGTTCACTCAGTTTCCTTACTTCCTTCATTCTTTCCATTTCAGACGCAGGGTGCATACTATGTGTAACGTGTCATCCATGCCAAGAGCCAAACTGGCCTCTACCAAAAGTTGGTGATGGGAATTTACGTGTGTGCAAGATGTTATGCGTATGTTCACACATGGAACCTCGGTTTATAGTCTCATTCGAGGGACTGGAATGAAAATCCATGAGAATGTAAAGACTATGTTGTACAAATTCCACTGTTAATCAGCTGGTTACCAAGAGCCAGTAATGATCCTGATCAGCACATCGCAGAATGAAACAGCTGTCTCTTCAGTTGGCAAAAAGCAGTTTCTCTAAGTGAAGAGTTCACCAGGCCTGTTTCTGGTGAACTCTTCACTTGGAGAAACTGCTTTTGCTCGCTTTTTTGTCTTTTGTTTCTGGCCCACACAGGCAATGCTTAAGTAACCGTACTGTACATCAGGTACAGACTGACTGTGTGGCAGTATGGTTGACGCTGATGAATCGGCGTTGGTGGACAGTAAACATTCAGTCATTGTTTTGTTGGTGACGTTAGTGGTGATTAAAGCACAAATCAGAGTGAAGTTATCATTGTATTTGAAACTGTCGATCTTCGTTTCACTGTTTTTCCTGATTTTTGTCCTGGTGTGAATTTGTTTCAGATTTTCAATGAGGTTTTTTTTTTATGAGAAAAGGGAGGCTGTGATTAATTCTACTGCATAAATTTTCTTTTTTTTCTCTTTTTAATCCCATGGTCATTTTAGAAATGTATATTAGGATTCTGTTACAGATTACACCTCAGCCCATTGAACATTCTGCACAGCTCAGAATCAACATGAAAATCACAGGTATAATTCAGTGTATTGGTCTGTTGGTGTGTTTGTGTGCATGTTTGTGTGTGTGTTTGTGCATGCATGCGTGTGTGTGTGCGTGTGTGTGTGTGGTGTGTGTTGTGTGTGTGTGTGTGTGTGTGTGTGTGTGTGTGTGCATGCTTGCAAATGTATGAATATGTGAAGTTACATCAAATGTACACAGTCAATTGTTGCCTTTAGTTTTACACTTGCAGTAAAGGCGTTTTGCGTTCTGTCAGCCGTTGTGTTTGTCTTCACAGTTGTATCCCTTGAGTGCAGCCACCTGTTGCCTGTGCAGCAATAGTAAAGGTGCCTCCTCCATTATGTGTGCAGAGCTTCCCTCTTGCCTGTTTGAAACCCGAAGCGAATATTGCGATGTGAAGATTGGAGCCAATCCCTGGCACTACATCGTCTCCTCTTACCGCACTCGGAATTATCTGAACGTGCACTCACTGGAGAGTGGCCTCCTTGTAAGTGTTTAATGATAGAATTGTTCCCCTTTCTCAGAGTCTGCGGCTGAGCTGTTTTGTTCCAGAGCTCTTCATTGTCAGCAAGTTCATAGGAACTGCCATTGGGTGGATACACATGTGGTTTTCGTCGTGAGGGAAGACACTAGCTAACACTGGCTCTGTGACCATGGTTCATAGGGACTGCCGTTGGATGGATACACATGTGGTTTTCTTCACGAGGGAAGGCACTAGCTAACACTGGCTCTGTGACCATGGTTCATAGGGACTGCCGTTGGATGAATACACATGTGGTTTTCTTCGCGAGGGAAGGCACTAGCTAACACTGGCTCTGTGACCATGCAGTCATTGTTGTCAGTATAGGGGCCAAGTGAGTGGTTTTCTGCGCATTCTGGATACGAACACTACCGAAGTGACGGCAGCAGCGTAGTTTCTCCTCTGGTCGGTTGCTTGCAAGCACCAACAATTCACATGAAGCAGTCAGAATTAGGTCATCATGAAGCAGGCCTCCAGAGCAGACGATTCTGATGTTATTCCAAAGAGCGAACTGTTCTGACGAGTTTGTTTAGAGCTTTGCAGAGTCACTGACCTGCTTTCATGTTATAAGCTTCTGAGCACAGGTTGGGGTTGCGAGCCACACTACTAGTCCCAGGTGAAGAAGCTGAGCCAGACCTAATCAAGTCAGTGATCTGTACTGCCATGTTTTACCGAAAAGTGCCCATGTTTGGGATCTTGCCCAGAGGTTTCATCAATAACAGACTTTGACTTTTTTTTTTTTTAGCAGATGAACATTGCATGCCGTGTAGGCGAACGTTGCCAGCGCAACAGGGTATGAGTATTCATAAAAAATTCAAAGTGTTCCCATGAAATTTCCAAATCATCTCGACGATAGTTCAGAGGAGCTGGCATCTCTCTGTTATGATCCAACACTTGAGTGGGAAATTGATTCTTTATGGTATGTATCAAGCCAACATCATTTTGCAGAAAGTGTATTGATTTTAGAAAGGATTACACTTTACCCACTGTCCTTCCGCAAAGTGTATCAGGGTACAGGAAGCTCACCTGTGTGGTTGTCCCTGCTGCTACAAACTAGACTCTAGTGGCAGAGATACAGATTCTTCGCAAGTAGCCCTACTACAAATGAAGAACTCCACAACAGATTCTGACAAACTTTTTTTTTTTTTCTGACAAACTTTATAATGACTGGCTCATGATGGTTAAGAGGGGAAAGATGAAATGGTATGATTAAGGGTCAAGATCAGTCCGCCTGTGGAAAACCATCCTGCAAGACAGAGTTTCAGGAAGATGAAGAAGAGGTAGACAGAAGAATGGGGGGGGGGGCGACATCATGATGTGGGCAGTTCTGTCTTCACCAGCTGTCAGAGGGCTTTAGAATGTGACAACAAATGGAGGGACATTGTCAGAAAGTCATCAGTGGTGTCTCGGCGACACTGCCCATGGCTAGGAGACAGGCAAAGAGTTATGTTGGGGGCTTCTGCAGTTTGGCACTTGAACTTTGAATCTGAGGTTCGAATCCTGGGGAGATAGTAATGGGACAGTGCCATTGCCTTCCTCTGCAAGTATTGCACCTGTATTCATGGGTTGGGCGTGATAGGAAAGTTGGTGAGTCTGCATGTACTCCTGTAAGGAGACAGGCAAAGAATGGCAAGATATTTTGTGTTGCACAGCAGAATGTTTACAACAGCCCATGTACTCCTGTATGGAGGAAGGCAAAGAATGGCAAGATATTTTGTGTTGCACAGCAGAATGTTTACAACAGCCTTTTCAGTGAGGTGGCAGATTATCCATTCTCTCTGATTAATACTTTGTCACTAAGGTGTGGACAGAAACCTTACAGCTGAGGTTTCACCCACTTGATGGGTATGTCTGAGGCTTTTGCTTTATTTTTTCTGACAATACAGCCGGTGTCTTTCTCACCTGATTGACATTGGTGTATGCTATGAAAGAAAGCATGGAGAACAGCCTTGTCATGGTATTCCAGACCAGAATGGATTTCGATTGTAGGATCTACTTTCAGACCATAATGGATGTCGATGCTACCATCTTCATCCTCATTGTTTATGCTAGCATGTTCAGAATATCAGATACAGTCAAAATTTTTATTACATCTACTACAAATGTAATGGAATATATGCACATCGTATGTTGAAACTAAACAAACACAATTTAGACGCGTGTGGCGAGAAGGAGCAGTGACTGTTACGTTATGGAGTCATGTATCAAAGATAAATGTGAAAAAGTCAAGTTTGTTAGATGTCTATTATCGCAGTTGGCTCCATTCTTCAAAAGCAGTTGTTAAGTTTTAAGCATTGATATTCACAATATTAGATCTTTCAAAAAACGTAAAACTACAGTTAGGTGAGAAGAAAGAGGTTTGTTTGGTAGAGACAGAAGTGGGGGCCGGAATAGCTCAGTTGGTAGAGCGCCAGACTTGTGATCCTGGGGTTGCAGGTTCGAATTTCGGTACAGGGGGATTTTTCCCTCGGAGTTAACATTGGTTCTGACTCCATTCCCCATACAGTCCTTCGAATGAGACCATAAATCGAGGTTCCGTGTGTGAACGCATGCTCAACATCTTGCACACACGTAAAATCCCATCGCCAACTTTCAGAAGAGAAGGCCAGTTTGGCCGTTGGTATGGATGACACATAGCATGCACTTTCCCCGAAGATGGAGTATGGCTGCCTTAATGGCAGGATAAAAAACGGTCATACACACAAAACTGCACTGCCTGTCTATACAGGCAGTGTCTGCAGGAGTATTGGCCTGCGTATGCAGAAAGAAAGAAAGAAAGTAGAGACAGAAGTCAAACAAAGAACCTGGAGACCTTAAGCTTGAGTCTGTTTTCATAGCCAGGAAGGAGTAGAAACTGATCTGTAACAGTTGTTTGGGGATAAGACATATCACTCGGAGGGAAGTGAATCAAAGGGAAGTGAATCAAACAGTAGTTTTCCAAATAGAGTGAGGTATCTCTCATTCAAATTTTTAAAAATATCTGGCATTCTTAGCGTGTGGGAGCAAGAAATTTTTTTGAAAATTTTCTAATTCTTTCTTAAGCTGCCATTCACTCTGTATGTCGTTAAAGCATAGCCAATTTCCAATTCAATTAATGTTATGTGACTGAAAAATAATGTTAAGAGATAGGATATATTCTTTCTTTCTTTCTGCGTACGCAGGCTGATACTCCTGCGGACACTCCCTGTATAGCCAGGCAGTGGAGTTTTGTGTGTATGACCTTTTTTATCCCGCCATTAAGGCTGCCATACTCCATCTTCGGGGAAGGTGCATGCTATGTGTCACGTGTCATCCATACCAACGGCCAAACTGGCCTTCTCTTCCGAAAGTTGGTGATGGGATTTTACGTGTGTGCAAGATGTTATGCGTGCGTTCACACACGGAACCTCGGTTTATAGTCTCATTCGAAGGACTATATGGGGAATGGAGTCAGAACCAATGTTAACTCCGAGGGAAAAATCCCCCTATACCGAAATTCGAACCCGCAACCCCAGGATCACGAGTCCGGCGCTCTACCAACTGAGCTATTCCGGCCCCGATAGGATATATTGACAGTCATGTCTGTTTTTAAATGGCAGTATTTGATATTTTTCATAAAGAGATTATTGCTATTGTTTCATGTATATTTGTTGCAGCATATTTTCTGTCACTTACGGTTTTTTTTTAATCAATGGAAAGAACCCTGAGATGTCCTCGTGTGTGGTTGTGTGTGTGTGTGTGTGTTTCTTCCAAGGCCCAAAATGGCATATTAGCTGGGTCACCAAATGGACTTTCCGTTGAGGTGGAAAGAGCTGTGTTCCACTCGGACAACTCGAATCGCATCATTTACGTTTGTGCTGATGAAGTCAGGTACAGTAGTTTAAAAATCTTTGACCTGTGATTTTAAATCGGAATCTGATCATTACATTCTGTTTTGCTTTTTCCATTCAGTCTTTTTCTTATGAAATGTTCTGTGTGACGTGTGTCCAACGTTCCCCTCACTATTAAAATATCATAAGCAGGGTGGTAAGGACAGAAGCATTCATATCTCCACAAGCTAATGGCATTCTTGCATAGCCACAGGCACTCACATTTGGTCCGCACAAAGGTGACAGGAAACCAGTAACATTTCATAAAAAAAAACCAAGTTTTAGATTCAAGATTCTTTTTTTACAAATTGGGGATTTTGAAAATGCTATTCATAAAAGCAAAATTCCTGAAAAGTTCAGGAGGGTTTACAGCGATACTAACAATAAGAGGACGAGAGATAGAACAGCAGAAGGCCAGATGTGGTTACCAGACATCAAGTTAGAGCGACATGGTATCAGAGAGTGAAGAGATGTGTGTGCAGGGAAGAAATAGAGGGATAGGACTCTTGACTCATCTCGTTATTTGTCTAATTGCTGTTGCTTTTTTTTTTTTTTCCTTCAGGATGTTGGGAATAAAGCAGGATCAAGGGCATAGTGTTGTGTCCTCCGACTTCACCATCCCTCTGCGTGAGCAGATCCATTCTGTATGTATTGCTTTGGTTTTGAGTGGGGTAATAGATCTCATGCATCCCCCTCCCATCTCCTCCGTTCTGATTCTCCAGTTTCTAGTTAACGTTGTGATTAAAGTAGGATCAGGAGCAATGTTTGATGTGTGGTGTTATGCGTGCTTTGCGGGGGGGGGGTGGGGGGGGGGGGGGGGGGGGACCTTGAATGTGTACTTATCAACAGACTCTGCTTTGGACTGCCCGGGTCAGACCATATGGGCTCTGCAGGCCACTGGTCTACAGAGAAACGAAACTGATCCCATACTTGTCCCCATCGCTATGCATTCTGCAGGACCCATACTTGTCCCCATCGCTATGCATTCTGCAGGACCCATACTTGTCCCCATCGCTATGCATTCTGCAGGACCCATACTTGTTCACAGCAACTAGGGTGATCAGTCTGATTTTGACCGTATGGGCTCTATCCTGCATCATCCATCATTAAAGTGAGGAAATTGTTTGCAGGGCTGAATTACCGTATATTGACACTAGTCTTTTTTTTTTAACTGGCTATGAACAACATGTGGCTCATGTAGGATTATTCAGGCTCTATCCTGCATCATCCATCATTAAAGTGAGGAAATTGTTTGCAGGGCTGAATTACCGTATATTGACACAAGTCTTTTTTTTTTTTAACTGGCTATAAACAACATGTGGCTTATGTAGGATTATTCAGACCTGCATAAGGTGAAGTGGCTGCAAATGATTGGTGGTCAATGTAGGATCATCCAACGCTGCAAAAGATTTTCGAAACTGTTAAAATGACTGATGATCAGTGTAAGATTATTTAGCATTGCAAAAGGTGAAGTGGTTACAAATGGTATATGAAAAATACAAGGTTATTTATCACGGCAAAAGATGAAACTGTTTAAATGACTGATGATCATTGTAAGATACAGTGTCGAACCTGTACCATCAGAATCAGACTGATTGTATCGATTGCTGTTTCAAAGGTAACAGGTATTACAGGATCCATATTGTCTGGACTGTACAATTAGAAAGTTGCCACTGTTTGTTTCATGAATATGACAATGTGTCGGTAGAGTATATGACCCATAGGCTGTGAGATGTTAGCCTTAACCTTTTTAGAATAACATTTATTGTTGGAGTAATCTTTTGCAATTTCCATGATAGGTCTGATTTTGTATTTCAGTTTTTCTTTACACATTTAACGCATTCTGTGGCATGAAAAGACATAGTCTTCAAGAACATGGTTCTGCATTCCAAGGATTTGGGAAGGCGGAAGGGGGAGGCGATCTTTCTTGATCTGAATTTGGAGTTTTCACCTTAGTAGGTGCACAGTGTGCACAGTGTTTGACAGATCAAAGTGATCTGAGTTCATGATAGAAAATTCCCTCAGTATCATGATACTACTAGTCATTAGTTTTCACTGTATCCTGTGTCTTTTCAGTCATCAGTGCTTAAGCCTCCTGAAGTAACATCATCTGGGCGCATAGTGAAGCGTCGTTTTTCTCAGGAGGTGCTGTTTGGGGATGATCTGGTGAGCTTTGCTTGTAAATATAGTAAAAGAAAAAAAAAAGAGGAAGAAAATTGTGTCACAATATGCAGAGTACAAAGTATGTCGTTTTTTAGTTAATTTGTTCATAATGTATTGGCAAGAAGTTTATCATGCTCTGTGTAATTTTAGATTCAGCACCAAAGATGATTTGCAAGGATTTAACCTTGACACAGTCACATAAGATTCACACAGATTCACACACAACATACACACACACTCACACACACACACACAACACACACACACACACACACACACACACACACACACACACCACACACACACACTCACACACACACACACACACACACACCAAGTTCAGCATATTAACTGTTAAATAGTTCATACTGCTGTACATTTCTGTCATGTATTTATTTAGCATAGACCTGTTTGTGTAATTCTGTCTTGATGTATGATTGTATCATTGAATATGATGCATGAAATGTACAGTGCGTTCTGCCTTTAAAAGTCAAATACTAGAACATCTAACTTCCAGCAACATAGATATGGTTGAACAACAAAAACAGTACACACAAAAAAGCCAAACTGTAAGACTTCACAATTTACAAATTGAATCCAGAACTAATTTTCAACAGTATGATGAGACATTTATCCGGTCATTTGCACTTGGACATGCATACAGAAACAAGAAGAATATAACACACACACACACACACACACACACACACACACACACACCACCAGTTAAGAATTGAATCTATGACTAATTGGAATAAAGCAGGCAAAGTAGATATGAAGCATACACACACACACGCACGCATGCACACACGCACACACACACACGTCAATTGGTTTTCTTCTCAAGCTATAATTGGTCAACACTGTGGATCACAAGTTGGTTATCTTTGCTGTCAGTTTCAGATTGAATCAGCTTTATCATAATACAAATGATTATTGTTCTGATTAATTAGAAAAATAAATTTACCTATTCTTTGGCCATTGCTTTGATTAATTTAAAAAAAACTTTACCTATTCTTTGGCCATTGCTTTGATTATTTTTTTTTTTAATTTACCTATTCTTTGGCCATTGGTTTGATTAATTAAAAAAAAAACTGTACCTATTCTTAGGCCAAACAGTTTTAGTTACTAAAAAAAAATTGAAATCTGTTCAGCTGTTTAGACCACAGTTCCCAACACATATAAACACACACACACACCCACGCACACACACACACACACACACTCGCCCTGCGCAGGCACACACACTTGCACTCACACACGCACGCGCGCACATACGCACGCACACACTCGCACACACTGTCTCACACACACACACACCACACACACACACTCTCTCTCTCTCTCTGTCTGATTTATTTATCTGAACATTTTCTTTTCTTACACCGAGAACTGATCAGTTTCCATATTATGCCTTTGAATGGATGACAGACCATTGAGGGAGTGAGCTATGAAGATGAGTTGGACCTGATGACGGTGTGCTCCCTTAGCATCAACACCGCCTGTGCTGTGAAAGGCAGGGTGGGTCTGTACCACAACACCACCGGAGATCTGCTCAAAACCATTGAGCTGGACGAGCCAAAACCAGATGTAAGTTCCATGCAGAGTGTTTGTGTGGAAAAAGGGTGTGGAAAGGATTAAGTTGGAAATCTTTATTGGCTTCTGTAAGGCTTTGCATTGTGTAAAATGATAAAGTTCTGCTAATCTTTGTTCGGACTGAAATTTTTGAATTGAAGCAAACACTTGCGTCACATCCACACACCACACAGATCAACCACATAAACGCATGCACACACACACACAAACACACACCGTGCTGCACACTCACACGCCAGATATGAACATGTTTCACTTTGATTAAAGCCCAACTGATGGGCCTTTAACCTTCACCCATTCACGAAAATTTGCAGCCATATCAGGGTCTCATGGACATGCTTTTTGTATAGAATGAGCTTGCCACACTCATGGGTCTTCATGGACCACGCCTTTTGTATAGAAATAGCTTGCACATTGTGGTCTGAAGGACCCATTCTGGCAGACTAGCCTGCCACACATCAGGGTCTGAAGGGACCCATACTCTCGAGGGACTAAGCCTTGCCAACATTGTGGTCTGAAGGGACAAGTGCTTCTCTGGCAGACTAAAGCTTGCCAACATTGTGGGTTCTGAAGGAACGTGCTTCTCTGGAGACTAAAGTCTGTTTACATTGTGGTCTGAAGGGACGACTTTTGATGGGACATAAACCTTGCCGCACACGGTCCTAAGACCCACTTCTTGCAGACCTAAACGCATGCCTTCCAACATTGTGTCTGAAGGACACGTCTCTCTGGCAGACTAACCTGCCACTTATTGTGGTCATGAAGGGACATGTGTTCTCTACGATAAAGCCTTCCACACATCGTGGGCCTGTTAGACCCATACTCTGTGCAGATAAAGCCTTGCCACACATTTGGGTCTTGACAGGGACCGTGCTTCTCTGATGACTAAGCCTTGCCACACATTTGGGTCTGAAGGACCCATCTTTTCTGACGACAAAGCCTTGCCACACATTGTGGGTCTGAAGGGACCAATGCTTTTTGACAGACTAAAGCCTTGCTACACATCATGGGTCTGAAGGGACCATGTTTTTCTGATGGACTAAAGCCTTGCCACACGTTATGGGTCTCAGGAACCATACTTTAAGCCCTGCAATGGTTCTATACATTCCTTTTTTGTCAGCAAAACTATCCTGGTTAAGAATGTGGGCCTGCTTTTATTGATAAAGTGTTATAAAGATTTTTGCTACGGCTTAAAAAGCTAAGTCAACTCAATTATCAAATGAACAGCATGACTTCAGATCATTTAATGCCCACGATGCACAGTGAAAGTTGAGGGCTATCATTTCATAGAGAAGTATTTCCCACCCTGAGAACAAAATTATAATAAACACAATACAACTGTCTACAAAATATGCACAACATATTTACATGGTAGCTAAGCTGTTGACATCCATAAGGGGACTTCACCTTCACCTTCAGCTGTCAGAGTCCACGTTTCACAGGCATAGAAAAATATGGCAATGATCAGGAAGTGAATCAGTCTGATCTTGGAAATGATTGTGATGTTAAGGTGAAATAAATAGTGTTAAAAACTGGTTTTGTTACTTCGCCATCAGTGTGTCATGACTGTCTGTATGTATGTGTAGTCTTCCGTATACTAGGGGTGAAAAATTTAAAAGGTGGGAAAGAAAAAGAAATGATAAAAAAGGTGATAGCTGAGACTGAATACTTAAGGCAAAGATAGGAACTGTTAGTTTTGGTTTCTGGGTAGGTACATGTCTATATAAGACATATTTACTCTGTTCTAGCCAATCAAAACATCCATTCTGCATGTTTGTTTCTATTTTAACGTATGTATTCCCTCGAAGTTGGAGTGTGGCTGCCCACATGGCAGGGTAATCAAAAACGGTCACACACGTAATGTTCTCATCCCTAGCTGATGCATTTGTACCATAGTGTTCAAGTACTTCGGCTGTTAGGAGTCTTTTAGCCAGGGTACAACAACAACAACAAACAACAACCTATGTATAACTTCACTTAATGAATGGTGTGTTGCAGTATGTGGAACACAAGACTGCATTGGACAGGGACACCCTAATACAAGTGACTAAATACTCCAACGGCGTCTTCTTGGTTCAGGTGTACAGACTGTTTGAGAAATGTGCCCCAGATGAATTTAGAAAGGACCACAAGCCTGTGATAAAGCACTCGCAAGGATGTTCTGGTGACATGAACGACATGGAAAGCCCAAGAACCATCACGCACAGAAGGCGTCGAGGTCGACGACGGTGATTATCTTGTCGTTTAAATGGGTTGGAGGATGCCCATTGATCAAGGAGCCTAGGTGCAGAACATACCATCTGGCTGGTTCTACAATTTCATCTCAGCAATCAAGACGTTTGCTGTGTGAATGTCAATATGTGCCATCATGTTACGCCTGCAAGTCATGCTTACTGAGACCCTGTGTAGTAAGGAATGCATTTTTGTGAATTAATCATGATTTTGTACAGTTTAAAGGCAGCCTGCTGTTTTATCAGGGAAAGACGCCCAGGAAACTCAGGTTGAGGAATTCTATTTTATCAGGGATCTCAACATTGCAGGTATATTTGTGTTTGATTAGGTGAACTGCTTTTTGTTCGTTGGGTTGATTTGTTTCGACCTGATTAGCTGAATTGTTGTTATGGTTATATTATATCATTTATTTACACTTTTTGCAGGGAAAGTCAAGTCCTTTTTACTTGACCTTCATTGCGCACACGCTTCACAACCTGGAGCCTTTTTGTAGCATAAAGAGCATTTTATGTCAGAATGTGAACAAATGTGTACCATTGGTGTCAGCAGTACTGTTATATGTGGCAGTGCTCTCCTAACTGTTAACAAAGCTCTCTGAAATCAGGTTGTCAGCATATCAGCTTTCACACTCCTTTAGCCCATATGCATAGGGATTCACTACGACCCCATTCCAGCTTTTTGTTCCTTTAGATACGTTCATGATAATGTTGATGTGTTGATAGGCCAGTGTAATGTGCCTTACAGGCAGCATGCTCCTGAACTAGGACAGGTTTTTATTTAAGTAATGAGGAACATGTTACGGCAATGGTGATGGTGTTTATTATGTATTGTATGTACCTTTGTGTCTTGTTTGTTTGTATATCTGTATTTGTTGCTGCTGTTTGATGTAACTTTTTTTTTCATTGATTTCCATTGACTGATTACTAAGATCTATTATTGTACTAATAGAAAAGAAACATTGCAGATGTATAGATGTTCACTGGTGTGTTAATTGTTGGCTCAGTGCAATAAGCTCATTACCATTCACATATCAATTTTTTTTGTTTCTTTTTTAACCTAGTGCATAAATTTGAGGATGCAATATGCTGTTTTTGTAACATAATGCGTACATTTAAGGATGCCATTTTGCTATGACAATCTAGCTATTAAGCGAGTCTTTTGTCTCTACAACACATTGTCAAACGCTACAAAAACAACAAAAAGAGCGCATGCAGAGCAAGGCTTACTTAAAACACAGCACAAAACAGACAAGTGACTGCTTTACAAATACTTTTTTTTTAAACATCACAAATAATAGACCTAGAAATGCCTGAAATAATAATTATGCCCTAGATGGAAGAGGAGGGGACGAAGTTTGAAGGGGATGGGATGGGTAGGAAAGGGAAGCATGCAACTGAAATTTATACAAAAAGGTGTTGGCATTGTTGTAAATATAATTCATAAGCACTTTGTCATGGTTTACTTGTGTTTTTAAAAGATCAGGCTCAATCCCTCCAACCCACCCCCCACCCCCTCTCTGTCTCGGTTTCTGACCTGTCTTCACCTCTTCACTTCTCTCTTTCACATTGCCGTTTTCCCCCCCAATTGCAATCATAAGGGGGGTAACTCTTTGTAAATGTTTTCCATCTGTTATTGGGGATGCCTGTAGGTAACATGTTTGTTGAAAATTCACATGTCTGTTTTGTATTCAACAACTATTGCTTTGCATTGTGTTTTTCTTTTGTAGTCTGGCTTGTTGTGAGCGGCATTCAGTTTGTTTCAATCTTCTTTCACTTCAGACAAGTTACTTCGGAAAGCGCAATGACCAACCAACCGGTAGAACACTTGTTTTAAAAAGGGTAAAAGACAGGAGGAAATCAAGTTGCAGATACCCAGTCACCGGCTGGATGATGGCAGGCTGGACTGAGTCAAAGAGTTCCATCCCTCCAAACTCCCATGTGATATGTTCCAACAAGACTGAACAAGACAGCTAAGACCACCATAGTTGCCAATCTCTGCGACATGGCTCTCTTGAATACACTCATGCATGTGCCTCTGTGTGTAGCGGTGTCATGAAAATTCCATGTGACCTGATTTCCATATGTCCCCCGAAGTCGGAGTGTGGCTGCCCATGTGGCGGGGTAATCAAAAACGGTCACACACGTAATGTTCTCATCCCCAGCTGATGCATTTGTGCCATAGTGTTCAAATACTTCGGCTGTTCGGATGATCCCTGGAGTCTTTTAGCCAGGGTACGACAACAACAACAACAACAACAACATTTCCATATAACTGGTGAAGACAAGTGTAGCGCCACTTTCTCTATTTACGCAACTATGTCACAATTTTCAGCGCCAAGATTTATGTTTCAGTATGACTATCTTGGTGTCTGATACTTGGGAATGGGGCATGCAGTGCTGTAAATTTCAGAGGTCTAGCACCTTCAAAAGCATAACCATTCAACTTGACAGAGAAAAAAGAAGATCTTTTGCCGTAACTGGTTTTGTTCCCAACATGCTGTGAGGCTCATAGACAGAAACAGCTAGCAAAATCTGAACTGTATGTGATCCAGTTAAATGAGTACACATCTTACAAGGCCTGCATTCACTGGAATTTCCCAGTATCGATGACCAGAAATCATTCACTTTTGTCTTTAATGGGCAGAGGTCTGAATTGAGAGGTAAATCTAAAGAAGGCAAAATTTAGAATGGTCTAGGGAAAATATCTTCAAAGGGACGGACTCTTAATTGAAAGGCTTTTTCTCATGAAGTTCAGACATGGCATTCCAGGTCTTAGGACCCTGTTGTTTCTTGTTTGGCAGTCACAGAAGCATGGACAGCAGGTACCACATATATGTGTTCCTTAAAATGATCTTTGGGCAACTATGACGTCTTTTCCCCAACCATGTAAGCAGTCATACCTTGTTTACCCAGACACTAAATGATTGCCCAGTTCTCATTTCATACAAGCACATAACTTGTTCTTCATGGATGCAGAACTGAATGAATGAATCCCAGTATTGCTTTACAAGGATTCTATTTCCGTCTCATAACTAGGGCAAAACATGTAAGCAGATAATGTATGCAGGTACATTTGTTTAGTTTTGTGAAATGATAAACGACTACAATTGCCCCTTTCGTCTCAAACTAGCTTTCTCTCTCAGACAGCACACGCACATACAAGCACATAACTTGCTCTGCAGTGATGCTAAGCTGAATGAATGAAGCCTAGTCTGTTTTGCAAGGGGTGTACCACTTCCATCACATAGCTTAGGCAAAAGATGTAGGCAGGTAATGTATACTGGTACATTTGTTTTGTTTTGTAAAGTGATATCTGACTGCAATTGCCAATACCTTGTACTCCCTGTGAACAACTACCAAGCATTTGTAAAGACAGTTCAGGTGGTTTTTGCTTCTACATCAGATTGTCTCCCCCCAGCCCCCTTCCCCCACTTTCACCTCAAACTATCTTTCTCTCGGAGACAGCACACACCCATTTACACTGTCTAAACTCTGTGTGAAATAAAGCTAGCATACCAGCTGGATATTTCCATGCATAGTGAATGACCCGGTCTTACCTCCAGTCCAACATTCTTCGCATTAGCACAGTGACTCACAAATGATGCTTTTTTTTTCAAATTAGGAGTGTGTTCATGTTAAGAAAATTTCATTTTGTCGTTAATTGGATACTGAAAATTAAATCATGTATGCTCAATTGCAGGCCAGTGTATGCAGCAGTTCCAACGTATTGGACACTGAAATATGTCCCTACATAAACACTGCAAATTTCGTACTCATGTACAGAATGCTGGCACAGCCCTCCAGAAGCAGAAGAGGACTATCATTAAGGGGCACTATGGTAGCATTTCCTCCTCTGGCATTGAAAGCTGCCATCTGCTTTACCAAGCTTCTTGTTCTGAAATGGAGGGGGATCATCCAAAAACACCCAAACGGACAACTGCAGCTTTGTTTCAAGGTCATGCTACTACACTCGCATTTTGTCTTCAGTTCTCACTGCTGAATAATTCAAGCATGGACTGACAACTTTTCTGCTCTTGCCCTCTTCCGCATTTCTTAGATGCTCAACGCTTGGCTTCTTGTTAGTGGAGCCAATCAGTGGACTTACATTGCGACATCTTACAGCGAGCAAAGCAAGATTTAAGTGAGGGATAGGTAGTGTATCTTTGGAAGTCCTTGCATACAAAAGTAACAAAAGGAAAGAACTCGACAAACCGGGAAACTCTCAAAGGGGGTTTATACCGGCAAGCACATATCGTACCGAATACTTCTGTTCAGAAATGTGCATGATAACCTTTTCTCCATCTTCAGTAGATATATTTTATCCAAATGTATTTAAGCTTTTTTGTGAAGCAGCAAATCTTGCCCATAGTGGGTTATAAGGAGTGGCATTTCAAGTACTATCACAAAAGTAACTGATTGTATTGGCCAAGTCTTCAAAAGCATTCAGAATTTGGTGGATTATCTGGATGTTGTCATGTTCCATTTGCACAGTTACTCATGATTCATCATCACATCACAGCTGTCATATTTCATATGCAAATATTGTTGGCTATTTAAATGCACAGAGTTACTAGATAACTTGAAATGAAATAATTAACTATATGATTATTAATATTGCTATTCATTGCCCTAGGGTAACTCTATGGTAAGCTTTGGTTGTGTTGTGGATAAATTGTTGCAGTCTCATCTGTCACTGTTGCAAGATTATTGTTATTCATCGCCCTATAGTAATTCTATGGTAAAGCTTTGGTTGTGTTGTGGATAAATTTGGCAATCTCATCTGTCACTGTAGTGTACACTGTGATGTGAACTAGTATTGTCAATAAGCTGTCTTATGTAATTATCAGCACTTTTTTTTTTTAAACAAAACTAGGAATTTAATTGCATCTAGATGCAGAAACCTGGTTTATAGGAAAACATCAATTAAATTAATTTCAGGCAAGTAGCGTTTCTTTGGACATCTCACTATTTATTATGTTCAAGCAAGTTACCTAGCTAAGCTGCAGTTAAAACACATGGTACTGCTGCATGCATAACAGTCTGATCAGGAAAGGTATTATCTTATTAAAATCACTTGAATCCTACTTAGCAACAGAAAAGATCATTTTATTTAGAACTCCAGTCGGACACATGTAGCTTTTCATCAATTGAAAGTGCACCTTTTTTATGTAAGCGGACAGCTATGTTATGCATTCTATTTCCATGGTAAACTTAAAAGATTTTATGACTTGGTGCACCTGTGCCTTTTCGCATGTTGAGAACTGTAAAATGGCATTTTTGTGTTAACTACAGTGTGCATTGTGTGTCGATTATCTGGGTTGATTGCTAAGTCAGTATAGTCACTGAATGATTACCATGGCTCAGTGTGTATATTGTTCTGAATACTAGAATAGCATCAAGATTCATTTTTAGTTGCTACACTCGTTTGTTTTTTTCTATCGATCTGATCAAAAATTTACATTTGCCTCAAGACATCCAGGATCACTTGAGTAAAATGATAAAATGTGTCGAGATGATCGCTACACACTTCTACCACAGAATCTGAATTGGTCATTGCATCACTGAAAAATCAGTACGATAAGAGAACTACAGCAATCACCCGACTCTCAATGGGAGACTTATTATAATGCTCATGATAAGAGAACTACAGCAATCACCCGACTCTCAATGGGAGACTTATTTATAATGCTCATCTAGTCATTTCCATCTTCCCCTCCTCCCTTCCCATTTAACATTGTTGATCATCTGGGCAGCTGCCCTCCTTTACACCATGCACGCACACACACATACGCACACACACAACTGACAGGCCAGTATAATATTGGACATATGAAAGACCAGTTGCTAACAACAGTTACCGTAAGTGATTAACAGCACAGACTTGCCAGCTGGGAGGTCATGGGTTTGAATCCCATGATGGCCATCAGAGGCATATTGCAGGCCTGTGCAAGTTCACCCCTTTTGAAGTAGTAATTCATCTGTTGTGGACAGTCATCAGCTGAAAATAATTGCCAAAAAGAAAACATTTGCATTTTTTGCAGAGGTTTTTTTTTTGTTTTGTTTAATGGTGTTGTTAGCTTTGGGAAATGTCAGTGTAAGGCTCAGATAATGCAAAATATCTTCGGCATCAGGATGGGAGGAGGGGGGATTGCCCCCCTGACTCCTGTAGGGGTGTTGTCCCTTGGTCCACCAATGGGTCCTGTGCTGCTTCTCTGGATCCCCTCTTCCCCCTCAGTATTAAACTCTTAAGCAGTTTTTGGCCGTTATCCTGCCATGTTGTTTCCGAATAGGAGAGATAATGTTGCTTATAGCCCAGCCGACTGCAAAGGGCCACATCAGGGCTGTATTTGTTTCCGACTAGAAAAGGACCTTACAGCATGATCTTCATTGATGGTCCTAGAAAAAAGCTTTCAAATTCTGTGGCACGTCATGCAGTGCTGTCATGGTTACCTCTATTTTAGTCTCTTCTTCACATCCATGTCAAGTTTGCCCGACAGGGTTAGTGGCATGCCTGCAGGGAGCTGCCGACTAACAAGGCTCCGCAAGCAAGCTATTGTCACTTGTAGAGGGCTTAGTAAGTGGTATCTTGCATATGTCCCCCAAAGTTGGAGTGTGGCTGCCATGGGCAGGGTAATCAAAAACAGTCACACACATAATTTTCTCATCCACAGCTGATGCATTTGTACCGTCCATAGTGTCCTCAAGTACTTCGGCTATTCAGATGATCCATGGAGTCTTTTAGCCACTGAAGGAGTGAAGGAGTCTCTTGCATGTGTAGAACTAATGAACATCACCGAAGTGACCCAACAGCAGTGCAGCGTCTCTTCTGGCGAGCTGTCTCATTACTGAGTACTCACTGTGGACTGTCTGTAGTGCCGAGGCTGGGTGTGGCCGTGTAACGGATATTTAAATTTGGAGACGAGGAAAATGCTGGTGGGATGTCATTAAAGATTAGATTGGAGGAGGGGGGGGGGGGGGGGGGAATGGAGAAATTACTGTCTTGCCTTCACAGAGGACAGTCATTTTCTCGGTGCAACAAAGATGCACCAAAAGCTGTGTTTAAATAGGTCAACTTGTGCTTTTTTTTTCTAAGCACTATTCATTCGATCTACTTCAAACATTATGTCCTACATATTACAGTGAATGAGGAGTATGCAGAGCGTCGTTTCCATTTTAGAGGACACCTTGCTGAACGGCCTCAGCCACACTGCTAACTCGGCCAATAGTGAATTCAGTGTGGTGTATCAAGTGTTACGTGATGTAGTGCCAGGCAAGAATGGATGCCTGGCTGTGGCAAAATTTTGCACTCTTAAGTAAGCACAAGTGTGTGTAACAGAACTGGAAGGGAATGTGTGGGTGTGGAAGGAGTGAAGATGTACAAAACTTGAGATCACCGTCTTATAATAAATGTATTTTAAGATTTCTCTTTTTTTTTTTTCGAGGGGAATGGTCAAGATATAGAGTTTACAATGTCTAAAGAATTGGGTTTAAGTATTATGGTCCACTTTGTCCACACAATACATTTTTGCTGCTTTTTGTACTCCCAGTTCTTATAGAACTGGGAGTGGAGTACTTAACAATGGCAACGAAGAAATGCCGTCTGTGCGTCTGTCCGTGGTAAAAATGTGTTCCACTCACTCCAGACAAAACGTCTGGACCAATCTTATCTGAAAATTTGTAGGTATGTTCATTATGGGTCACGGATGATGCCCGATGTTTTATTTTACCAGAATAGCCATTACTAACGGCTATAATGGCCCAATACGTTTTTTCTTCTTTATGGAATCTCACGGTGACGAAATACATTATGACACATGTTTGATTGCAATGTCAAATACATTATGACGAACGTTTGATTTTGACATTTTCCTGGAAGATAAACTGGGAGTATGTTTATATGGTTTGCATCATGTTATGTTTGGAGAGAGGAAGGGTAAGGAGAGATTAAAATGAATTTTCCATAGATCTGGAACCTTTGCAGATCCTACTGCCTTGTTCCAATGTTTGGGGGGTTCCCCCTCCCCCTCCCATCCCTTCTGTGACACCATGAACAAGCGTTTCACAGATTTCTCTTTTGTGAGGTGGATCATTTTGGTGTGCCTGAGTTTTGATCTCCAGACAAGTTATCAGAAGCCTAGGCAATGGCAGTAATTGTCTAACCTTCGCAACAGACATATCCCTCACATAGGTAGAAGTATTCACCATGGAATAAAAATCACCAGCTCAGTGTCTCATCTGAGATTTCAAAAGCTTAGGACAAGTTCCTAGTTCAAGGAAAATCAAGAAGACATTTTTGAAATGTTTAAGACAAAATTGCTTAATGTATATTTTCATTTGGAAAAAAAACGAGGGCTCCTGGCTTTTTTTTTTTTCCTCCTTACTTTCTCTACTGTAGTACAATGGCTTGTGACTCAGAACAGATCTAAAACTTAAAATAACCTTATTTCTTCAATTACAGGCTTGATCAGTCACTGCTGTGCACATTTGGGTGACTATTTTTTGCCCTGGTGTTAAACCACAGCAGTTTTGTTCAACTGGCTTTTACCAGACCACAGCTGTCAAAATCAGAGAAAACACTGCCCCATTAAAAACTTTAAGCTGCCGGTAAAAGCTTTACGGTGTTTTCTTCAGCAGCATGGTTTGGAACAGACCATTCCCTTGAGCAGGAAGTTGCTTTCACAATGCTGCCTTAATATTCCCAAAAGATTAGATGCATAAATGCTGGTATGAAATAACTTCATTGGTGGTGCAAGTCCATCATAGCAAATAACTGGACACAGTTTTACACCGGAACAGACCATTCCCTTGAATAGGGAGTAGCTTTCATGGTGCTGCACTAATGTCCAGAAAGAGATGGGGTTTAAGTTAAGAGAAGGGTTTAAGTCCTTCATTGAAAATAACTGGACAGTTTTACGCCAACAGCCATATCCAACTTGGTGAAAAATCGCCGTTTCAGTCACTTTTAAAAGCAATGGGTAGAGCTTCCAATAACCAATGCTCAGATGACTCCCAGTTACCAAGAGTTTCAGTATAGTTATGGTACTGGGCAATAAGATTACAAGATGAATTAAGTTGGCAATAAGAATACAAGATGAATTAAGTTACAATTTATCAGTATTGCAATTCTTTGCTCAATCATGCTTCGCTCTATCATTCCACAGTTGCATGGTGAAATCTATGACTGTATGTGTGTGCATGCATTTCAACGCCAGGAAAACAATTCATCTTGAAAAGGATTTAAATCTATTTACAACTCTGCTGAAAGTTGACAAAGACATGCTGAACCAACATCTCATAAGTGCGCAAATCAGAAAATGTTGCTGTCTTTGCGTCTTCCTCTCTCCCTTCCCTCCCCCCCGTCGTTTCCCCTTCTCCATTGTGTTTGCATTTTAAGTTGTGAAATCTGCAGTTTGTGTGTAAATAAAATCATGTTTTGTCTTTGCTGGATGTTCATTTCTTTTAAAATGCAAAACGGGAGATCAGTGGAGACCTTGGAGCCACTTCATCAACTTTAACCCAATGCCTACCAGATCGACCGCGAGATTTCATCTTTCTGAATACCGGATCAACCGCTGAATACTCGGTCAACGACTTTCGCTTTCACCATCGCATATCCCAGAATGCAATTGCGACAGAAGAGTCTTCCGGTACTTTCGTTTCTGGACGCCATTTTGGTTTTTGTTGCATGCGTTTTGGTGGAGTAGTTTCACTGCTGTGAATTTTCAAAGTTCGGCTTTTTTTTCGCGAAGATTTTCTGGGAAAATGGCGGATCAAGTAACTGCAACTCGCAGAATTCATTTTCTGAAGTGATATTGATGAAGAGAGCGTATTTGCGGGCTACACTCTTGAAGATTTGAAGCAAGACGATTCGGACGTCAATCTTGACCTAGTTATGAATAAAGATCAACTGCTGACTGATTTTGAGGCCGGAATCAATAATGATTCAGGCGATGATAATGACGACGTCGAATAACCCATTGCTGCTGGGCCCAGACCCCCAAAAAAAGAAAATTCGAAAAAAACAAAAACTTGCTAGAGATTCTTTAATTCTTGACTGGAGTGGTTGGCTACAAGAAGTGAAGCCCCCCAAAAGTTTCCCTTGTTTTGATAGCCAGGAAAACCGGGTCAGTCAGTGGGTGTGTCCCACGATTTGCCTGTAGGAGCATCACCTTAGCCTTTTGATTTCAGAAGAATTTTGGCAGACTTTTAACGAGAAACAAATTTATTGCTGCACAAAAGCAAGCAGAAAAGGATGAACATAACTCTGGCCTGAAATAAAAACTGCCTGTTTATCAAAAAGCAAAGAGGAGCCGGACAAGAGGTACATCATCACCGCAGTGTGTGTGTGTTGGGGGGAAGGGGGGGGGGGGGTGCTCAGTGCACATTTTTGTTGAATTCCATCACAATCTAAAGCCCAGTATTCAGTAATCTGTTCTTGTTATTTTTTCCCCTCAGTAGTTAGAAGACAAATCTTCTTGATGCCTTCAGTTTAACAAAATTGTTGAAGTTTGGGTTGTTTTTTGCTTCACAACAAAAGTTGATTATTTAATGTGCATACCATACAGAATGACTTTGTTTTGTTCCTGAAGGTTTCAGTACTTTGTTTAGACTTGGAAAATCACTCTGTGCTCCTAATCCATGATGTTCTGTGGGTACAGTGAATTTAGAAAAATTGTTTTAGCACTGAGAACACTGAAGTACAGTTAGTCTGTTCGTTTGGTTTTTTTTTCCTCGTGTACCAGTTCACTATATGTGGGGGGAAATGGCTCTTTTGGATGGAGTGATGTTTTGAATTTTTTTCATTACCTTTACAGAATAGATAAGTTAAAAACAAATTTTCTATTGAGGTTTCTTTATGGCAAGTGTGTATGTGTTGCGGAGTTACCTCTCTTGGCATGGTATTCTCATAGTCATATAGCACAAAGTCATGCAGTAGGCAGAGGGTTAATTTCGCTACTTCAAGGCACACCGGTTCATCTCCAAAATGGCAGATTTGAGAAATGCCCACTTGAAGTTTTTAAACAATGGCAGAAGTCACACGAGTACTTCTATAGTCACATAACTCACAATGGTTCAAGTTCAAGTTGTAATGTATAAGTGCTGTTAGCAGCATCAAATAGTATTCAACAGAAAACATAAAAACACACATTTACAAGAAATAGTCATTCCTTGCTTGAAAACTGCCCCCTAGGCTCTTCATAATTTGGAGCAAACCAGACTTCCCAGTAGTAAGCCTGGTGTAGGGCCCCTCTTTATCTGACCGTCCTAGCCTCTTCCCCTCCCACATGGCAGAGCAGGCCATAAATCAGTGTAATGAGGAAGGCAGACGTTTTCCCTCTCCTGCTGCCAGCATCTTTCACAGCAGGGAAGAGTATCGGCCAAGTGTACAGAGGTAGCCTTACCCCATTCCTTTCCTTAACATATCCTCTTTCTCAGCACAGTTGGTTAAAGCCGGATGTTCCGCTGTTGCTCCAAACACATAGGTAATCTTGCTCTGTGCCACAAGTGTTTTTTTCGCTTTATCTCTGCTATTATGCAACATCACATCACCAGGTTTGGAGCTCCTGATAAGACCATGAAAAGACACACAATGCACAAAAAACCCAAAACCCAAAATTTGGAGGTAATCTGGTGTGGCTCTAATGTAACGATTTGCGCTCTGCAGAAAAGCACTGTCAGGAACTTCTTAATTAAATGAAGGTTTTGAACAGGCATATACATATAGCCAACCCTCAAAGTGTGCTGTGGATTTTTTTTTTTTAAAAACACACACAGAGTGAATTTTTTAAAAAAACTCTCGGAGGTGGGGGTGTTAACAAAGGCAAGCTAATGTTGCACAATGGGCTTCAATTCACTACTTTGCATGGGCAGACATGTGCACGATGTTCCTTCACTATTTTTGAGAAAAAAAATATATTGTGTCCAAATGGCATGTATATTTCTTTTTGCTATACTTGTAAAAAAAACTGCCTTACCGTAAAGTTCGGCCTTACCGTAAAGTTCGGTCTATTGAGCGCACCTGTATATAAGCCGCACCCACTCAATTTTTTTAAAATCTGAACTTTTTTCACAAATAAGCCGCACCGGTTTATAAGCCGCAGATATACACAACACAGTCCGATGTGCAGGCGGTAGCTGGCAGAGCGTTGAGTTTACATAGTGTCGAAAATCATCACATATGTGTTCACTGCATTCATTGGCGTTTAAATAGGTCAGAATACAAGAGCATGTTTCCAGCTTTTCTTCAGTCTTTTTTTTTTTTTTTTTTTTTAAGTACGATGTGTTTTAAATCAATTACAATCGAAGTTTTTATGAGGCTTCTTACAAGTGTTGTCTTTCCAACATCATTGCTTTAAAAAAAAATACCGAAAAAAACAACGCATTAACGATGCGCTAGAAAGGCAGTTCACGCCTGCATTCATTGGTGTATCAAGCTAAGCAATTGGTTGAGTACTCGAAAGCGCAAGCCAATCAAAGTGAAGGTATCAAATGCAAACCTTCACTCCCTGTCCACGATTTCAACAATGGCGGATCGAAGCCAAGGTCTGACAATGACCGAGTTGAATGCGCTAATCGTTTTTGAATTGCAAGACGCACTTGGTAAGATAACGCATATAACAAACCAGAAGATTAATGAAACGATTCGATTGTTTTATTCGCTTAATACCGTGCCAGTGCTTAGTTATTTTGCTCGTAATTCAGCTAGTATTAGTCAAGATTAAACAGGTCGGAAACGGCCACACATTGCGCCGTTCGAAGCGATCGTATTTTTGTAGAAGACAAACTGATGAAAAAAGATATCAGTAATGGGCTTTACTTATGTCGATTCCCGTATTTCTGAACGGGTTACCGATTTCATTACACGATTACACAGAAAATCGTAGTTAAAAGCATAATAAAAATTCATGAACAGTAAAACGATATGGTGAGTTACAGAGAAGCTAAGAATAGACGAGGGTGTGATGCTTCTGAAATCGGAAAAATCCGCAAATAAGCCGCATCGTTGTTTAAGTCGCAGGGTTTAAAGCTGGGAAAAAAAGTCGCGGCTTATAGTCCGAACTTTACGGTAATTTTTTTAATAAGTTTTTTAAGCATGACATTCTATCTGTAAATCATAAAGTTCTTAAAAATGCGTTTCAGTTATCAATACACTCAGTTTTGGGACTGTACACATGTGTGTTTGTGTGCGTGCATGCATGTGAGCATGTATTCAATGGTAGATTGTATGTACATACACATTCAATGCTAGATTTTACACACACACGCACTCACAGAGTGTGCATGTGCAAACACACATACCATTCCTGCTGGAATGCTAGTGCAATAATGAAGATGATCTGCAAGCAGAAGGTATGATTGATTGGGTTTTTTTTTTCCACTACCAACTTCCACTTTCTTTGCAAAGCCACCTCCTGCAGTGCACTGACCTCGTGAAAGCCTGACAATGATCCATCTAATATGTTCATACTGAATAAATGCAAATGTAGATGCCAATGTGTTTACTCAAACAAAACATTTTACTGTTGAGAATCTAAACATCTTCTGCAAAGAACAGATAAATATTGTACCAATGTAGATGCCAATGTGTTTACTCAAACAAAACATTTTTACTGTTGAGAATCTAAACATCTTCTGCAAAGAACAGATAAATATTGTACCAAGTTATGCATGCCTGTCTGTTGTGATAAAACCATCAATTAATTTTCAAGTCACACACCCACACTTTTCAGTCTCACACCATCCAAAACAAATGCAAAACCTTTTTTTTTTTTTTTGACGCTTTACTGGGCACATTCAAACATTTACTCATCCTCCTCCGAACGAAGGCGAGCATTGGGGTTGGTCACTTTGATGGACAGCTGCTGCGCACGCTCCACAATGGCCTTGCGTTTACGGCTGGACACGCAGTGAGCGATCTCTGCAGAGAAACGACGGTTCTGCATCAACAGCACCTCCAGCTCCTGAAATGACACAACAGTAACGAAAACTTTATCAATTCTGCCGGCAGACAAGACAAATATTGTGTCATTTTCATATAACATTACATTTTTAAAGTCAGCTCTGAAGTAAGTTATTTGAACCATTATAGCTGACTGTTCAATTCAATTAGTAACAATCAACAAAAGAAGAATGCAAAAACATGGTAAAGAAAGATATTTTTCCATTAGTCAAATTAGTCGAATTACCATCATTTGGTGAATATTCAGACCAACAATGCAAAACTCAAAAGCAACATAATATATGACAGAAATTAACATTTTGTAAGCCAAAGGCTCCGACTATGGAAGTTTAATTGCTGCACAAATGCTAAGTGCTTTTTACTCAATAATCACAAGGTTAAGTCACATCAGTGAGTGGGCAAGTCAGTTTTTTTAATTCATTACGCTAAACAGCGATTTGCATGAGCTGCTTTTTTTTTTCCTTCTGAAGTAATTTTTTTCCTTCTTCTTCTGAGCAAATCTAACAAACCCCTTAATTTTGGAGGGAAAAAAATGCCTATATTCTACAAATTCATCTAACATTCTGAAAACAGCTTTGCATAGATAAAGAATGGGGGGGGGGGGGGGGGGGGGGGGGGGATATGAGTGATGGAAAAAGGGATTAAGAGAAGTGTGCAAAAGCACTGCCAACTTTAACATTTCTAACAAAATTTAAGTTGAAAGGAATACTGAGCATCAAATTCAAAACGAACACAGCTTTCGAACATAGGTTCCTACAGATTTTGTCTCACTTCTGGGTTTCCATGCATAAACTAGCTAAAACTAAAGACTTTATCATCCTACACATACCTCTGTGTGTGTGTGTGTGTGTGCAATGAAAACCTCAAAGCATTTCACAAAAGGCTGAAACTGCTTCCTTGTATACACATGTAACTGTCATTCAATGATTCACAGTTCCATGCAAGTTCAACCATTATCAATGACAACAAAAGATCTAGACACAGCTGTCAGCTGCAGGAGATACTTGAAAAAAGAGAGGAAGATAAACTCGGTAGAATGTCTTTCCATTATTCTGCAGTACTACTGACAATGTCAATCAGAAACACGGAATGTTGTACCTTTGCTTCATTTGAATTTACCTCATACTAAGAGCTTGAGAAAAAAAATGGCAATCAAGATGTAAATAAATGTGGTTTCTAGACTGTCACACAGTATTTGCATAGTATTGAAATCACATCAAACAAGATGCAGACAACTGAACATGACTTTCCTTAAGGGCAATTCTCCGTTTACCTGATGACAAGTTCTGTTCTTTCTTTCTTTGAGGTTCTGGAAATTAACATCTGTTCACATGGCACTTTGCAAATATGGTCTCCGCAGAGCAACTAAATTTTTTTGTTGTCAATCACTGAGATAGGCTATCCAAACAGCAGCCATACAGATTCAAATCGGTGTACACAAAGATCACACTCCCCTTCCCTTTTCTCCCTCACCTCCAGCGGATATATTTTAGGAAAGTTAACAGGACAGTAATCAAGTGAATAAATTCTGTCGCAAACAGAAAGGTTGGCAGGTATGCATAAGGAAGAAAAGTAAGACATAACATGAAAGTGAACACAGTCGGCTTCTCCCCTCCACAGGTGGTCATTGCATTACAGCCACTGAAAGCAGAGCTGGTCAAGATCACTTCAGACACTCTAAAAGTCTTATTCAAGGTAGCTAGCAGTAAGCTACTGCGAAAGGACAGGGCAGCTGGTATGGGACGAGTATGCAATATAACTTAGATGGAAGAGCGGTAGAGGCTGGTAGACCAACTACTGGAAAAGAAAAAGATCATCAAATTACTCTCAAAAGAGGATACAATATCTGCTAAGGCTGAGCGGAGTTGATTGCCCTTTCCTAACCTAAAGAAGCTAGCAAAACTGAACGTTTTGTGGGTTTCTAGTGGAGATGAAGTGAATGTCTATACTCCCAGCCCCACCCCTTCAATGTTCGAGTCCTGAAACCCATACAGATTGTGGTGACAGTACTTCTCTGTTGTTTACCTTCTCCAATAAATTTATCTTTGAACAGAACATTGTGATCACAGCAGGGCTCCAACTGCGGAAAAGCAAACAGTCTGAAATTCTTTGGGAATCTAGCAGAATGGCCTCCCTTATCAGAAAAAAAAACACAAAACCTATTTCAAAATGGTACAATATGATGCAAATTGCAAATTTTAGTATCAAGTGAAGTATCATCTACTTTTGCCAGAAGCAAACAGTGCCATTTGTTCATATGCCTTTTTAACATCTTTCATATTTCACCATCTTGCCCATGCACGACACAACCGCTTGACATGAGCTTGTTTTTGTTAGTATGCCTTTTTAACATCTTTCATATTTCACCATCTTGCCATGCACGACACAACAGCTTGACATGAGCTTGTCTTCTTGACCTTCAACCACTTGGTTAAAATGGCCATGGCTGCTCTCACAAAGAACACTGTATCTCGTGACTTCAGCATCGTCTGCAATCAAGCTAAACAAACAACTGCAGTTCTGAGAATCTGACTGCCATTTCTTTTTCTTTTTTCCATCCCTGAAAAAAAAAATTTCTCCTGATTTTCAGTTTTTGTTTTCGCCAAAGTCTGCTCATTTATGAAGAAATGGAAGACATGTCAAAGTATATTCACAATCTATTCCGATTTCATTATTACACCATAATCTGTCAACAGAATGTAGACTCACCATCTCTTTCCAAAGTCATCACTAAAGAAACAAAGCAAGCAAACAAACAAAAACAAAAAAGCCATGTTATAAACTGTGACATGAGAAAAGAGTGAAAACTTCCTTAATTAACAAAGAAATGGGCTGCAAGGGCAGAAAATCAGTAGAGGACAACAGAAAGGGGGGAAAAAAGTCAAAAGAGTAGCAGATAGTTTCCACCTCAAAATTTCCATGGTTGGGATACTATTTGTAATAAGGCCCAAAAAATAAAATTACTGCGAAACTTACGATAAACAGTTCGCATTATTCTTGAGAAAAAAAAATCATATTTACACTATATTCCTAGTCAATGCCTACTCAAAAGAGTAAATCTCACCTTCACGTTTCTGACGACAAACTTTCTGAAACCATCAGGGCACAGGTGGCGAGTGTTCTTGGCACTTCCATAGCCAATGTTGGGCATCAAGTACTGGCCCTTGAAGCGCCGCCTGACTCTGTTGTCAATACCTTTGGGTTTCCTCCAGTTTGGCTGCAGCAAAGTATAGTTCATTATCTTTTCTTTTCAATTTGACAAATAACCACCTCCAATTTCAACTTATCTATGAGAAACATAAAAATAAACACCACCATAGCTGTACCACACAACATGATAATGAACTGAATCTCAAAGCTGTGAAAGTTTGGGAACCAATCCTTGGGGCAGATGGTTAGGGCAAGGTATGCCTCCATCCTGCTATCAAGGAAAAAGTGATAGTCCATAGTTGTCACAGCAGTCTTTCAGTTTCAATAACACCTAGGTTCAAAGAGTAACGAGTCCAGCTGTTGCTTTCATTTGCATGGCTCAGAGCAGAAAAGGTGTCCATGTCTACAATAGGTGCATTGTTTTGGTTCTGAAACTAATGGTAGCAATAAACATTCTAAATTCACAGACTGGCACACATTCTGTGCCCTGGTAAGAAAATCACACTGTCTTTAAACACTTGTGAGCAAGTCCTAGGAAAGCTGAATATATGTTTGATGAGAAAATGACACGTTTTAAAACGCAATATTTTGAGGGAAAAGTTTAAGGAGTGCCTGTCACTCTAAACCAGAGTAAATATAATCCATCTGCTTCTGGCATACCGCCTTTATAGTAAAAAGCATTATCTGACAAGATACTCAACTCTGGAGTATCACAGATGTAGACAACTTTTGCTATAAACTGCCTGTGTACACATTAATGTATATCTAAATAACATTAAAATATATAGAATGTTAATAAAATCTCGACATTCAACAATTCAATGACACTTTAACTACATTGAAGAGGTTGATGTTGCAATCTTTACACTAGTGATTTGTGATAATATCCTTGTTAATGTTGTGTTAAGAAATGTTTTTTTTCAGATTTTGCATAAGATTACTATTTATTTCCACTGAAAGAGTAACATTACCATTAATGCAAGCTGATCTTGAAAAAAAATGGAAATAGCATTCAAATACCACAAAAATAAAGCCTTTTGATTTTGTGTAACATTTACATGCAGGGCTCAAAATATCCACTATTCCGACTGTCCGCGACAACAGAATCTTCTGGCAAACAGTAGGAATTCTTTCTGCACTTGTACCTCAGACCTTTTTTTCCTTTTAAATATGTCAATTAAAAGATGGTGAAGAAGCTTGCTTTAGAAATTAGTGCAGACCGATCACGCTTCCTCCTATCCCTTTTCACTTTCACATCTTCACCTCCCCTTCTCTCCCTCGTTTAGCCCTGATGTGGCCCTCTGCGGTCGGCTGGGCTATAAGCAACATTATCTTATCTCCCTCGTTTTTCTCATAATGGGATCCTAGCAGAGCTCTGTCTCACCGAGGCAAGGAGCCAGTGTTCTAAATACGACAGATGTCAACAGCAGCAGACACTGAGCCTGGTCAGTGCAGAAATAACAGATTTACTCCCAATATTCATTCTGGAATCAGTATGTGGTAAAAAGAGAGATTAAAGACAGAGAGCACAATAGAGATCTTATCATTTTAAGTCAGTCCAGGAATACAGGAAAAGTGGAAACACAAAAGGGAAACTTTTTTTTAAAAATCCATTCACACTCTGGTGAATGTACAAACTGTTTCATGCCTTGTTCCTCTCTCCTTTAGGCCTTAAACACAAAAATGCTGTTATTGAAGTATGTACACCGACTTGTCACTACACTATGGGCAACTGGCTTTTATTAACTATCTCTTTTTTTTTACTTGGATGGTGCGACTAGAAATTTGGGAGGACAAGTACAATTTTTCATCTATTTGTTCCCAGGACAATTAAAAAATTAAGAGAATTTCTAGCCCTGGCATTCTATTGTCATTCTATTCTTCAATATTGTCGAGTGCAGACTTAAGAAAGAAGAGCATTGATTTTAACTTTACAATCTGAAATAAGAACACAGATTTTGAAAAAAAAAATTATCTGGCAATACTGGAGATACATGAATTCCACATTCACAGCTCTGATAGTCACAGACGTCTACAAATACCGTGAAACTGCCCCCATGTACATCCCATCGAATATGAATTAAACAACCGGCAAGATAGATTCAGCAGACATTCAGGCTTTGATTTTTATTAGTTCGGAATTTAAATCAATCATTACTTAATTCAACACAACGCATTTTTTATTTTTCTTATAAAACATCTTACCTTGACCCGCAGGTACCTATCAGATTGGTGACGAATGAACTTCTTTGTCCTTTTCTTCACAATGTTAGGCTTGATGAGTGGTCGGATAGCCATGTTTGCAATCTGAAAAAGGAAAATCAAACAATGGTTTAAAAATTTGATTTTTTCTTAATTCAAGTATCTCTTTTTTACCAACCTGTTTGGTATAGAAGAAGACTTTGCTGCTGAAGCTTCAAGAATGGAATGGCAAACCAAACAATCCAAACAAAGGCACTGAAGGCGAGGGATGCAGAGTCAAGGAAGCTAGTCTGGGTTTGGGACCAGGGCCTGTATGCACGTCGATCCGGATAGAGGGCTGTCCGCGAATAGCGCCTATCCGGTGGATAGGCGGCAGATTTTGGTATGCACGTCAGACCGCATAAGCTATCCGACTCGGCTAAACGCGGACAAAGTTATCGGTGCCTCGGGGGTCCGATAGCGAGCCTAAACGCGGATAAATATGGCTGCATTGATGTTTTTCCAAGTGAGACAGCGACGGCAATTGCGACGAAACCGCATCTTTCGTGACAGAAAGAACCCGTTTGACCTGTACGATGACCTAATGAAAACTCACATACCAGTAAAAAAAAAAAAAAAAACTGAGTGTCTGGTATAGCCGATACGTCGCTGCCTTCAGCTGCAAAGGTGTCAAACCCTGAGTTCTCTCTTTCCCCTGTTAAAAAAAAAATACATTTTTTTAATTTCCTCGCTGGAGAAATTACACCCTGACCATACATCTCTGTATGGACACTGTAAACACAAATATTACTTTTACAAGTTGCGGGGCAGTTGGAAGGACATCGCCATGAATTATCACTGATTAACGAATCAAAAATATATTCACATACATACACACAAATATGAGCGCTCTTGCACTCGTGCTCGCACTCTCTCTCTCTCTCTCTCTCTCTCTCCTCACACACACACACACACACACACACACATATACAAACAGCACACTCATACAAAAGACACGCGCACGCACGCCACACACACACACACACACACACACACACACACACACACTTAATCCCCCCTACAAATACACACTCAAACGGAAACTGCTACCATTCGTAAAAACCTAATCCGCGGCCATACAAATGCAAAAACAATTAAACATTTGTGCTCTCTCGCACACACACACAAAACTGGAACCTGAATCAGAAGTGTGGGGGAAGCATTTTTTTTAATTTCCTCGCTGGAGAAACTACACCCTGACCATACATCTCTGTATGGACACTGTAAACACAAATATCGGAGTAAAACTGCTGCACGTTCTACCTGCATCTCTTCCAGTAATACTTGAATTTCATCAGCACTGAAATTTGGCTTCCTAGTGCGCTTTGAATTCTCCATGGCAAGTAGATCTAACACAAACAATAAAAACTTCGACTGGCGAAAACCGACGAAGCACGTACCAGCGAAAGTTCCACGAAGGAGGGTATGACTAAACCGAAAGCAGTGCCTGCTGCACCCCGGTTTTGCCAAGAATCTATAAATAGAGCGCCGTTTCCTGCCCTCTAAACGCGGAGAGCTATTCAATCGCGAATAGGGCGTCATACATACCAAAACCGGAGAGGGGCTATCCGCGTTTAAGCTCCGAATAGCTAACCGCGTTTAAGCCCTAAACGCGAATAAGCTAATCGGGTTTGACGTGCATACAGGCCCAGGAGGTATCAGCTGTGGAAACAGTCACATCTCTGAAGGCTGGATAGTTAAAAGAAAAGGACTACTAGAGACAGCCACCTTCTGGCCATCCTGACAGCTGCTAAGGTCTCAGTAGCACAATGTGTAGGTTTTTGACATTTTAAGTCAAAGTATTACTCCAAATTAAAGTGTAGCACTCATATATGATGCGACAACTCGAGACTCAACAACACTTTCAGTTGCACTTCATTTCGCACACGACATAATGGTGCACTAACTAAGAAGATAAAAATCTAGCTATGAGATGGTTTTCACCTGACCTGTCAAATCAAAATGCCCAGCAATAAAACCAAACAATAAAGTCGCAAAATCATGATTGTCTTCAGCAATTGTTTTCCTGTATTACCTTCCTTTTCTTCATGAACTTGGCCACTTTTGAATGAAATCTGTCCAAAACTTCAAAGTTTACGTTGACTCGGTTCTATTTCAGCCACCGTTAAATCGGTGACGGGTGTAATTTTTTATTCTTAACATTTCATCCAAAAGTACAGTAGGCTGTAGCAGAACATTGTCATCAGAATCGTTAAATCCTGCGCCAAGAGCCTAACATATCCTCAAGAATGGTGGCAGGGGGAGCCACTCCCTTGGAAGGGCACCAGGGTTTCCTTATCAGGAGGAAAGGGTAATCCAAAACATTAGCAAAAAAAGTGTGGCACATTCATAACAGCAGAACCTTCCATGAGGAAGAAGAAAATGACAGTATCATGGGCGACACTTTGAAAATCTGAAAAAAACTGAAAATGAGGCAGGGGTCCAGGGGCCGCCCAGGCCCCCGGCGTGGTGCAGGGGCAGTGCCACTGGAAAACTTTTTCTACCAGCACAATGGCGCGACGTAGGCTAACAAAGATCGTTGGACCTGTGTTGTCTTCAACGATAGAGAGCGCTTCCTCATTTCCAGTCGTCTGATACAGTGCTGCTTCGGACATAATACCGCCGATTCAACTGTTTTTCCCCCGAAAACTTTTGTTGTTGTTGGAATAACGAAACTTGAAAAACGGAATTTCCGTCTGGGGCCTTGCCGAGAAAACGGATTTCAGTCACCCAGACGGAAGAGTGGCACCCATGCAGTATCTACATTGCAAAACCCAGTCTTGGTGCTCCCACAATTTTCAATCCAACCTTTTCTTTTTGTTACCCCCCCCCCCCCCCCCCCCCCCCCCCCCGAAAGGAAACATCTTCATTAATCGTCAAGGTCCAATTTAAATGGCCACACCCATGGAAGTTGTAGACTCCACGAAATATCTTGGGAGTCACACTGCAGAACAAGATGGATTGGGACGATCACATCAACTCCATCTGGACCAAAGCCAACCAGGTCCTGGGGTTTCTCATACGCAATCTGAAAATCAGCTCCCCTAGCATAAAAGCTGAAGCCTATAAAACATTTGTTAGGCCTCTGCAGGAATATTCGGCATCCGTCTGGGACCCCTGTGTGAAACAGCACAAGAGGAAGATAGAAAACATCCAGAGTAGGGCAGCCTGCTTTGTGCTGAACTGTTACCAACGTACTGCAAGCATTGCCACCATGCTGGACATTCTAGGATGGATGTCCCTTGATGGCAGAAGGAAAAAAGCAAGGCTCTCGATGTTCTATAAAATCAAGAACGAAGTCAGCAGCCCAAGGTTGAAACAACAGCTCCAACCTCCCAAGAAGAGACAGCGACGAAGTCACGATTAGCAGCTCACACAAATAACTGCAGATACTGACAACAGGCTGATGCTGTTCCTCCCAAGAACAATTGTACCAACGTACTGCAAGCATTACCACCATGCTGGACATTCTAGGATGGATGTCCCTTGATGGCAGAAGGAAAAAAGCAAGGCTCTCGATGGTCTATAAAATCAAGAACGAAGTCAGCAGCCCAAGGTTGAAACAACAGCTCCAACCTCCCAAGAAGAGACAGCGACGAAGTCACGATAGCAGCTCACACAAATAACTGCAGATACTGACAACAGCTGATGCTGTTCCTCCCAAGAACAATTGTGGACTGGAACCCCCCCCCCCCCCCCCCCCCCCCCAAGCATAATGTTGATGCCAAAACCCTTGACACATTTGTGTCACAGGTCAACAGGATTCTTCAGTAGACTTCATATATCTGCCTCGCTGTGTGAATGGATGAGTAGAAGGATGTTGCGGGCCTGAGTTGCATACTGCAACCTGGGGTCAGCTAGTCCATAGTAATGTATGAAAAGCGCATGTGGTAGCCTGCTGGCAGCTCCGCACTTAGCTTTTACCTTTTTTCGGTTTTATTTTTTGTGTCCATAGGCTAGTGAGTAGGCAAGATAGGGGTGGGAAATGTCACTTTGTGGTATGAATGAGAGTAATCTCGTGCTAAAGAAATAGCAAGCAGAATAGGGTGGTTTTTTTTCTTTTTAAGCAGATCCCCCGTTTCAGTCTCGTAATAATCTGCCTGTTGATTGTGGAGACTTTACGGAAGAAGAAAAAACAATCCCATTTATCACTCACAGTGTCGATCTCACTAATATTATTAGTAATAAGCGCTCTCACAAAGTAATGCCGTTCTGTCTATAACAGAGCCAGTCAGTTACAACTGACATCAACTCAAAGAGAGGCGTCCAAACTAAAACTTCGCCCGTCAATCACGTGGAGATTCACTGTACATAAATCAAGAGGGGAGACACTCGGACAGGACCGCCTCTACAGTCATGAGTATTGCCAAAGCTTGCTAATCTTCTTACATTTTAACTGTGATTTTAATCCCAACGTAGGTTTCACGTGCATGTGAGCTATAATTCATAGATGACGTTCACGGAAAAATTTGCTGAGTATTTATTCAAAACGACAAAATGAAACGAGGGCCATGCCAAACATGCATCAATGGTAGTGGTACAATCATGCTACTTACAAAACATCCGATTAGAACAAGCCAAAATAATTATATGAAAACAACACGCAAATTGATTTCGTATACTAACAGAAATTCCTCTTACAATTTTGCGAACCAAAAAGCCGATGATTAAGTAGATTGTAAAAAATATTCATTCCCCCTTACCTCTCAACACGACCAGACAAGCGGAAAAGGAAATACACTGCGTCTAAACTAAGGGAGATCAGTCAGCTTCCTTGTGATTTAAGGGAAAGTTAACTCTGTGGCAGTTTTCCTTCCCCCCTCCCCCCCTCCACACACACACACACACACACACACAACTATTTCGTCAGATATTCTTAACTTCCCCAGATGTTTTACTGTTACCTGGGCCTGAATTTGGCCATTGCTTTTAACTTCTTGAATATCGAGTGCGACCCCTTGTTGCCAAATTTGCTCCAGTTCAGTTCAGTTCACTTGGGACTTTGATAGCCTCACAGCTTTTTGTGTCCCAATCATCTTATTTCATAAACATTGGTTGCTTAATGCATGCATATGCTCAGGATATATTTTAATCTATTCTATCAATCAAATAGAAATTTTAACATATTTAACTCCGCGTTAGTATCCAGAAGGTTTTTAAAAGTATTCAAATCTTTTGCTTTTTTAATGTGTGCAGGTAGTTTGTTCCAATACGGTGCCACTCTGTTACTAAATGAAAATTTTCTAATATTAGTGTGACAATATTTAATTTGGATTTTGTTATCAGAATTTCTTGTAATTTGATTAGAGGTTAGTTGAAAAAATGTGTTAAAATTTGTACTGTTAAGTCCCTTAAATAGCTTGTAAGTCTCAATCAAGTCTCCCCTTATTCGTCGGAACTTTAACGATGGTAAATTTAACCTTCGCAATCTATCTGCATAGCTAACATATTTGAACTCCTTAATTAACAAGGTGGCTCTTTTTTGTACTGTGGCCAACAGTTTGAGTCGCACTATTTTATGTTATTTTATTTTACTTTTTAACATGCGCGCTGGTGACCTACTCGTTTTTGAGTGAACCAGTATTTTAGGAAGAAGAAGAAGAAGATTCATTTGATACACTCAAAGTTGTTGGTAACATCTTTTAGCTCGCGAGCCTGCGTGCGCACGCGCGCGGACACACACACACACACACACACACACGCACGCACGCACGCACGCACGCACGCACGCACGCACGCACGCACGCACGCACACACACACACACACACACACACACACACACAGAATGCCTCTGTCTGTGTCTGTATTTCTGTCTTGCTGTCTCTATCGTCTGCCTGCCTGTCTGTCTGTCTGTCTGTCTGTCTGTCTCTCTCTCTCTCTCTCTCTCTCTCTCTCTCTCTCTCTCTCTCTCTCTCTCTCTCTCTCTCTCTCTGTGCGTGTGCGTGTGTGTGTGTGTGTGTGTGTGTGTGTGTGTGTGTGTGTGTGTGTGTGTGTGTGTGTGTGTGTGTGTGTGTGTGTGTGTGTGTGTGTGTGTGTGTGTGTGTGTGTTGTTTCAATAGTTTTTTCCCCTTTAAATTCGTCTACGCCTCAATGTTAATGGAGGAACAACTCATCAACTTTTAAATGTAATTGTGGAGACATGTATGTTTGTTAAAAGTTTTGTGATTTTCAGTCGCTAGTCACGCTTAGTTAGTCCCTTAGTGGGGCGAGGGCCGGATGAAAAAAAGCATCTGTTTGCTTATCTGTTACCCTTAGGAATAAAGATTATCATCATTCTCTCTCTCTCTCTCTCTCTCTCTCTCTCTCTCTCTCTCTCTCTCTCTCTCTGAATATAGCAAAAATTGTCTCTAGAAAAGGTGCTTATTTATAAGTAAGGAAAGCATTGGATGTCAATGCATATAAATGTCTAGGCAATACTATTTCTCAACATGACTTAGCTTTACTCTTGCGTGTAAAGGTGTTGCATTTAAGCAAGGCAAAGCAAGCTGTATAATGTGTAATGCGACGGTACAAAGTATCTATCTTAGACGATCTTAGAAGGTTAACAATAGAAAAGAAAAAAAAATCTTCGACGTTTTGATCATAGACTGTCTTCAGGTTTTCTTATCACATTATTAGGTTATAATGAAGACGGTTTATGACCGAAACCTCGAAGATCCTCCCGCTTCCCCGCCCCCATTGTTAACCCTTTTGAGCATCCTCTAAGATAGTTTGTATTGTTGGCGCAGAAGATCAGCAGTCAAAAGTCATTCGTGTAATGTGACATTTATCGACATTGGGAAATCAGGCTCTTCAGATTTGGTTTTAAATTGTTTGATTCGCAGGTGCAGCCCATTGTACAATATGGTGCTGATGTGTGGGAGCCTGATAATGCGGCATTAAACTGTGAAACGGTCCATTTGTTTGCCTGCAAAAAAAATTCCTTGGTGCGTCATTACAAAAGCTGAATGATTTAATAGATAGTTAGGCAAACAGGTTTCTGATTTGTTTAAATTCAGTAATTGGGTGTATTCTTTACTGGCTGAAACTTATATGAATGCAAGAGTCAAGACTACCGGAGAGAGAAAAAACGTATAATGCATTGCATGATTTAGATGAAAGGGGAAAGGTAACCTGGGTAACAGAAGTAAAAATAAAACTGCATGAACTTCGGCTGGCTTATGCATGGTTCGGTCAGACTGTGTGTGATACAACTGTTTTGTTTTTACGCATGCTTTACAGAAGATTGATAGACTGCAGGTGGCAAATGTGGAATACTCATATACAGGATAGTACAAAGGTTTGACGTGTATAGGCAGCTTAATTTGCTCCATTGTTTTCCAGCATATGTGAAGATGGAAATGGGGATACACTACACATCAAGACAATATTTCGATTTGGAGTCTCGGATATACTTGCTAATCGTTTTCATTATAAACAGCACATCGAACACGATCGTATTTGTTCATTACATAAGATTACACGGGAAGATGAAGTCCATATTGATTTTGTCACCGATCTTATTTTTTCCATTATATAAAAGTACACTGAGAGATGCATTTTGTATTTTGTAATAACCAACGGATCCCTACGAAGCACTGGAAGCAGCCTTAGTCATTAAGACTTACATCGCTTATGTCATCTAACCATGAAAGTATTGTCAAATGGTTTGCGATTTATTTGTACCAAACATTCGAACTTCGATCTGTACATTGCTCATGACTGTGTTGTTCACATTTTCACTGCTTTTTGGGGGGAGTTTTTTGTTGTTGTTGTTGTTGTTGTTTGTTTGTTTTGTTTTCGCCCATTCCCTATTCTTTCCGTTTCTATGATTTTTGTTCATGTACCCCTTCAAACAGGGTTAAGGCCTTATTGAACGAACCATCATCCATCTCTCTCTCTCTCTCTCTCTCTCTCTCTCTCTCTCTCTCTCTCTCTCTCTCTCTCTCTCTCTCTCTCTGCACACACACACACACACACACACACACACACACACACACACACACACATGCACGCCCGCGCACACACGCACGCACACACACTGAATATTGGCACAGTCCAGCCATTGAAGCTCATTGTGCTCGATCAAGATGAGTTCGAATGATATGTATTTTTGCAATGCAAACACAGTCTACATGCCCTGCCCCATCCCCGCCCTCTTCGAGTATTTTGTCCTCGCTCAGCAAATTCTTCCTAACCGATCAATGGAGGAACAGTAGGTCCTCAAGCCCATCCTCGCTTGCGCATCCTTTTTTTTTCAACCAAAAATCATTCAGCAGAATTTATTTCTTTTGACTAAAATATAAATATTTTGGTGTCCCAAGTGAAGAGGTTTACCTCTCTTCAATTCCATTTATGTGTGCCCACTCCTGGAGAAGAACTGCTAAAAGTCAAGAGGCCGAGGCTTCCGAGCCAAACTTGTTACGTGTAATGGTTTTGTACGTAAACAAGGAGCAGTAAAAGTTGGTGTACGGGAGTCTGTAGGCTCGTCAGCCTATGATCTCATGATGCAGATCATGATTTCTGGTAAGAATAGGACCAGAACCCTACAAGCAATGGCTGGGAAGCGGAAAAGAGTTCCGAGTTCCAGATTACGCGTTGACTGCTCGGATCTGGGATGGAAGAAATGACAAGCGATTATTCTTTCTTTCTGTAAGGGCCAGTATTCTCAGCGAACAGCCTGTAGGCCAGTGCTGAGTTGTGGTGTACTCAGTCTGTTCTTACTCGCAAAGCCCATACTCCATCATGGGAAAGCGTTGTGGGTGGCTGGGGACAAGCGAAGCCGGAAGTCATGTTCTGAAGTGGCATATTCTTCAGTTTTCATCCGAGCCCGTGCTTTGGTAGATGTGTGCAACGTGAGCTTGTACCTACTGTTTCTGCTCAAAGTACTGAAGCCCAAGATTACTGATCGGCACGCCGAAAAAGGGAACGATGCACCGAGAAACTTTGCACCTGTCTGAATCACGTTTTGATCCAAGCCATGCATTTGGAAAATTAGCCAGAAAGTGTTCCATTGTTTTAACGTTCTAAAAAGCATCTAGTCCAAAAGAAATCACTGCTCGCGAAAATATGTTGCAACCGAAGAAAACAACTATTAGCCTGTTGACTTTCTGACCATTCTTCTCCCTTTCGCAAAATTATGCACGAGAGAGTAGAATCATGATTAAACGTACAACAGTAAAATTCTTAAAGATTAGTCATGTTTAGATGGCAGTGAAAGCGCATATCAAGAGAACGTTTTGGGGACTTGTCCTAGCCTTTTAGAAATCCTCCTTTACGCTATTTGAATAACAGTATTCAGCATGACAACGCTAACTTAAATCCAATCATTAGTTGACAAAGTTTGAGCATGGCAATGACAAGTCGCAATATAGATGCTTTATGGTCGGCTACTGATCGGTGAAAAATCACATAAACAAATATGCAAAACATTATTTCGCAGACATGCAGAAATCGTAGAGAAACAAATCCAATCTTTATTTGTTAATAATATGAGAAATGGGTAATTTAACCCAGTCACAATTCGTATGTTGTTCTTGATTGTTCTCGGCGAACTTGATCAGGATAGCAAATCAACATCACACAAGCATAAATCAAAATAGCAAAATTCACATTTCGACACCGACTTTTTAACTGAGGTCGCGAAAATTATGTCCCTTGCAATCGTTATCCATGTATCTTAGCCGCTTTAATGCAATATTTGCCAGTTTACCATCTGTTCCATGTTAACTCAAGGGCCCACAATGCCTTATATTCCACTACATGCTTACTGCAGTGCATATAGATTACATACAAATGCAACTGAGCCTAGATTTCGGGGTCACGTTAAGTATATAGGTATGAACAGAGATGTAACGCGCATACTCGTGTACTTCACATATATGTCACCAAATATATTGTTATAAATATAAAAAATAAAATTAAAAATTAGGTGACAAAACCATCGCACGTAGTCTTTTGTGCGAGCAGTGCGCCCTTCGGTCTATATCGATACTTTAACGTATTGATGAAAATGCGCAAAAAGTGGATCTGTTTGTTTAACTGACATTGATACAAATCTTATTTA
>CM031616.1:23633443-23745943 GCA_018398815.1 Conus ventricosus | reverse complement strand
TTTAAGATCGTTGTAAACAGAATCATCCCTACACAATGCGTTACTGATATTACTAATTTTCTTTTATAGCCTGGATTGTTCTGGCCACATCAGCATGAATCTGAATCAAGTCCTCGTTGATAAAAATGCAAGGAGAAGAGGGGCTGGCTTCTGCCTGAAATCCTACGGCAGGAAGAGAGATGAGAATACATTCCTTTCAGCAAAACATTTTTAGTCAGGGCTCTTATGCTTTTCATAAGGGCCTCCCTGTATTTGTAGGAGGTGAACTTCACTAGCGCTTCACCGGTAGACTGCGATCCCTGACAACCCACCACATGACCAATGGGACGGTCTGCGATGTCCATACCAACAACCCTGGTAACAATCTGTGTAATTAGACAGCAATCCCTTTAGCAGTCTCCGGTACAAAACTTCTACAGACGTCATTGCTTTTGACAATAGTTCCAGAGAATCGACCTGTTCCAGCAGTACTTTGATTTTGCTGTCTAATGCCTCCAACTCATCTTATTGTTCAATTAGGTCTTTCTGTAATTCATTTGTAACCTAAGCAGTCACTGTTTTTGAAGGCAACTCGAAAACCACAAAATCGATTATGGCTACCTTCGCTTCTTCACTAAGTGTTCCTGTAAACAAGTTGGGCCAGGAGGAGACGACGTCCTGACGGGAGAAATCCACGAGAGAACTGGACAAGAAGTTGGAATGGATGATCGAACTTTGTGTAATAATTGAAACCAACATTGTCATCACATGGCCTCTTTTCTATAGAGTATCTGTCACACAGGATGAGGCAGGACGATTAATTCCACAACCATATTGTGAATAACATCCCCCCTCCAACATATGTTTTCTTAAATGTTTGCTCATTATCAAGCCTCTGAGAGGACCAGCTAGCTACCACTTTGGTCCCCGGTATAGTTAGCCCTTTCAATGGCCCTTTTCACCGAGAAAACACGCGTGCCTATAGGGAATAGATAGGCCTTAATTCTTTTTATGTGTCAAAAGTAGGAGGTAGTTAAACTCACTTTTTTGAATTAGTCATTCGTCGATGCATGTAAGTATATTAAGTATGATAAAGCGCAACAGAATTCACTGCTGAATTGCCAAATACAGCTTTCGGAGCTGTAAAATGTAGCACAGTGGCCATGAGCAGTAATTTCATACCAAGCACATAACGACTGGAACTTCAATGTTGGAACCTTGTGCAAAACTCTCACCGGGAAGGGCGAAGGGAGGCAGGAAAAAGGGGAATATGTTTGATTAGATAGTATGCCATCTTGATGACGATATAATTTTCTCGTCGTGTTTGTAACGTACGCTTTTAGCTCTCCAAACATCTATGCGTGCGGCGATTTCCATGTCCATTACCACCCCCGTCACCCTCCACCCGACTATAAGGAGACAGAAACCTGAAATCCAAGGACCGTTCAGACTTCATTGAAGAATTTCAGTCTGCTCTTTCTTCCGCTGCGTGCTGCTCTGATGATCAAAGCAGACACGATGCTCCGCTCCCCACCGGACAAACTCGCTGTGTTACGGCGAAAGGTGAGTGCCGGTGTTGTTTTTCACTCTTGTGTGCTGTTCTGATGATCCATCTGGACACGACGCTCCATTCTCCATCGGACGAACATGCCGTTACGTTACAGCAAAAGGTGAGCGCGCTGTTTCTCTCGCTGTGTGCTGTTCTGATGATCCAGCTGGACCCGAGATTCCGTTCCATACTGGACAAACATACTCCGTTATATTACAGCAAAAGGTGAGGCCGGACTAAGTGGCCCCTTGGTGTCCTGATGATGATGGATTCTCCCGTCGTGTCCGACGGATGAGTAGGCAGGCACGTCATCTGCTGTTGTGGATCCTTATGTGGGAATAAAGACCAATTCCTGAGGCACAAGGTCGTGCATGGAATGGAGTCCTGGAAGGATGGGTCTCCATTTTTTCCGACTCCTCTTTTCCTGGATGGCAGCCGCTGTGTTGGGCTCGAATGTCTTTGTGCCCTGTGTACACCGTTGCTTCCACTGGGTTCTGTCTTGGGTGACATCTTCCCAGGAAGCAGTGTCGATGCTACAGCTTCCAAGGTTGGCCTTAAAGGTGATATTGCATCTCTTGAGAGGCCTTCCTTGGTCACATTGTCCTTCCACCAGTTGTCCATAGAGCAGCATCTTTAGCATTTCGCTGTCCTCTATACAGACAACCTGTCTTGTCCATCGGAGCTGGCTTTTGATGAGTATACTCTCAGTGCTGGATAGGCCACGTGTACTTCTTCATGACCTGTAGGTTGGGCACTCTGTCTTGCCATTTGAAGCCGCTGTCCTAATGCCCATGTCATCCACCAAAAAGCAGAAAGACAGCGGCTGGAAACCCGTATTGTTGCACACCAGCAAATCTATGATGCTGTTGAAGGACTATTATGTTTTAAGCCGCCAAAACGTGTATTGAGATCTCTTCTGCGAAGACATTTCACTTGCTTAAGAACCAAGCACCGGATTGAGTATAAATCTGCCCATCTGTGTTACACGATTATTGCACACGAAGCGCCTGTCTGTCTTTCGGACCTTTTTTTCTCTCAAAATAAACATTTCTGTCTGTTTCCACCGTCCTTATAGTGACCGAATGTTTCGAACGGTCTAATCCCTACAAGCTTTACCCAAAGCAGTACAGCACGGTTCTAGACAATCTCATTTGCTGTGACGACACTCTGGACTCGCTCCATATAGTTAAAACTGCGTCATGCTCCTTGTCGGATTCAGTTCATGCTGGCATGCATTGAACGTATCTGTTCAAACGCCAGCTGCAAACCCTCCGCTATAGTGAGACTTAATGCTTGTTACTTGCTCACAATTGTTCATGTATAATGAGCTTTACACTGTGTAGTGCTGTAGCGCCTGCGCGCGAGCGCGCGTGTGCGTGTGTGAGTGTGCGCGCGCGCGCACGCACGTGCGCGCACGCACGCGTGTGTGTGTAACGCGTGTCTGTATTGTGTGCATATGGGTATGCGTCACGAACACATACATGTAGTGTGTGTGTGGGGACGTCAACGTAAATTATGACGTCAACTTAAAATGACATAGTAACTACATGACGAAAATAATAAAAGAAGACAAGAGAAGGAGCAAGAATTAACGGCCGAGGCTTTGGTGTCCAGCCTAATTTATTTTGTTTTAATGATAGTTTTCTCCGTAGTGTTACTATGTGGAGAGGCTGACTTTCAAGTCAGTAGTGCATCGATGTTCACTGTGTATGTGGGGTGCTTTGATGACGGTACCAGCGGAATATGTAGCAGGAAATGTAGTTGTTATTCTTCTTCTTCTGCGTTCGATTGAAGCTGGATGCGTCAGACTTGTAACCCGGCCGCCATGATGAAGCCCGCGGTCTTCTCCAGGTCAGAACGGGCTCCCCCCGCTCCCCCCGGCCAGGTTTTGTGTCGTAGAGCTGCGTGACTAGGACAGCGCAGTAGGACATGTTCAGGGTCTGGGTCCAGTGCCGCATGGACACTGGTCAGTGTAGGTGATATAGTTGTTATAAAATTGTTGTGAATGCTATGTCGCCGAGAGTGACTTAAAACTCCTGTAAGAATATTTATATGCTCTAATTGTACCACCGCATGTGTGTCGGTGGGCTGAATTTATTGATGTGGACACTGTAGTATCAGTACACGGAGAAGTTAATATTTGTTTTAGATCAACGGTACGTCGAATCAAAGTTTATTGTGTTCTATGGGACTTTGGTGAAATTGTGTTCTCCGGGGATTCAATATTGATTTGCTGTGCCTTATGAATCTGCGATTCTTCTTCTGTGGAGTAATGTGCTTATGAATCTGCGGTTCTTCTTCTGTGGAGTAATGTGCTTATGAATCTGCGATTCTTCTTCTGTGGAGTAATGTGCTTATGAATCTGCGGTTCTTCTTCTGTGGAGTAATGTGCTTATGAATCTGAGGTTCTTCTTCTGTGGAGTACTGTGCTTTATGAATCTGCGATTCTTCTTCTACGGATCGCCGTGCTTTGTGAATCTGCGGTCCTTCTGCTATGGATTACTGTGCCTTGTGAATGTAAATCTGCGGTTCTTCTTCTGAAAGTTCTACGTGATTTATTGTGCTTGTTATGTGGAGATTCTGTTTCTTCTTCTTCATCGCTTGTGTTTGTGAACGGCTGTGCTTATCATGTGGGGACCTTGGTTATCATTCTTTGTCTTCTTTTAGTGTGTAGACTGTGGCTTGGGTTCTGTGGAACCGAGTGTGTTGATTGTATCTGTGAGACATTGTGGACGGCGCCGGCGAGATATGTGAGTGATATCAATATATGTAATATGATATCTGATGATTGAAGTTCCTATATCTATATGCTGTGTAGTGACATGTATTAATTTGTACCAATTCACATGAATGTATGTTTTGATGGTTCAGGCAGCATAATTATAAAGAAAAGAAATCTAACTCGTGTGTTGCCTGGTATCCATGTACGTATGGTGTGGGTGTGTGTAGGGAATAATTATTACACGCATCCAAACTTTTGAGAGCGAGAGTCAGACAACAAAACACGCACCGCACTCCATCCGTAACAGTGTGTGTGTGTGTGTGTGTGTGTGTGTGTGTGTGTGTGTGTGTGTGTGTGTGGAAAGAGAGAGAGAGAGAGAGAGAAGAAGAGAGAGAGAGAAGAGAGAGACAGACAGACAGAAGGACAGACAGACAGAGAGAGAGAGAGACAGACAGACAGAGAGAGAGAGAGGAGAGAGAGAGAGAGAGAGAGAGAGCACATCCTGTCACTGACAGTTTTTCTTGCCAATAGCAGATCAGCCCTGTTGCAAGGGAGGTTACAGTTACTGCATCAATTGACAGCGATAACAAAAAATGAAATGAAAAGAAAAGGAACCATACAATTCAACCAATATTTCAAATCTATAATAAACAACATCCCTCCTCCCCAACACAAACACACACATACACTCGAACACACAATGCTCGCATGCACATCCGCAAGCACGCACGCGCGTGCGCACGTACACACACACACACACACGCACACGCACACACACACACACACACACACACGCACGCACGCACGCACGCACACACACACACACACGCACACGCACACACACACACACACACACACGTCCGCGCACCACACAAATTCATCAAGCCATAAAAAATACAGAATAAGTGCAGAATGTAGATACATCCATTTTCACAAATTCTAACTCAACAGATTGTGATATTCTTTCTCGAAAATTACTGGCTTCTGTTTTATATTTTGCAAATGATATAGATTTTTTCCCCATTCCTTCTGGATAGAATTGCGGTGCGATCTTTTCTCTGTGCAGCTGGCTCATTGAAAATTTTGCATCTATTTGCGAATATGTGCGTACGCAAGACAATCAAAACAAAATGTATTTTGTCTTCATCGTTTTTTCTTTCTACGCACATGGAACATGCTTAATTATCTGATGTTTCGAACAATTTTTTGTTTGCATTGAGTCCCAGTGTTCTGTTACGGAATTTTGTTAAGTTATAGGCCTATTTATATGCCATTTATGTGTAATAATCATGAAATATTTTTTCCGTTTCTAAATTACTTTTAAACGAGAGGTACCGTTCGTATTTGACGTTTTCACCCACGCTGAAATGCCAGTTTTGTCTGCAAGAACAAATTAAAGGATCCTTGAACTCCGAAATTAACTGTGCAGTATTGTCTACTCCCTGACAAAGCCATACAACACCAAAATTATTTTCTCTCAGTATTTTCTTTACACAAGAAACCTAATGAAATTTTCCCAAATCATGTTGAAGCAAGAGCATTCCGTGCGCTTGACCGCAGAGTCTGATCGTAGGTAACTGAACTAATCTTAACCAGTATTCAACTGCTTTGACATACGTTCCTATAAACAGAGGATATCTTCCACTCTCACCATAAAGCATCTTATGCCTATTTGATGAATGTAATGGCGCGCGCGCGCGCGCGCGCGCACACACACACACACACACACACACACACACACACAGAATGTGGTGTGTGTATGTGTGTGTATGCGCGCGAGTGTGCATGTGTGTGTGTGTGTGTGTGTGTGCGCGCGCGTGTGTGTGTGAGCGCGTGCGCGAGCGTGCGGGCATGAAACACGCAACTGTATTAGGCCTACGTGCATATGCGGATTGCGTCACGAAAGCATACATGTATATAGAGCGTGAATGCGCGCGAGCGCGCGCGCGCGCGCGCGTGTGTGTATGTGTGTGTGTGTGTGTGTGTGTGTGTGTGTGTGCGCGCGCGCGCGCGGTTCCACTACGTGTATGAGAGTTTGTGTCTGCGCGCGAGCACGCACGTGTGTGTGTGTGTGTATGCGTGTGTGTGTGTGTGTGTGTGTGTGTGTGTGTGTGTGCCAGTAACGTTGCGGATGTGTGTTGAGAGAAAGAGATATATATATATATATATATATAGCATATATATATATATATATATAGAGAGAGAGAGAGAGAGAGAGAGAGAGAGAGAGAGAGAAGAGAGAGAGCGAGCGTGTGCATTCGCGCTTGTGTGTGTGTGTGTGTGTGTGTGTGTGCGCGCGCGCGTGCGCGCGTGTATAGCATTGTGTGTGGTGTGTGTGTGTGTGTGTGTGTGATACTAAAATATCCAATAATTTTAGTTGTAAAGTGCCTTATAGCTTATACGTACCTTGTAATGGCTGAGGATAGGCGCTACAGAAAGTCATTTATTATTGATAATAATTTGTTTTTTATTGTTTGGTTAGTAATTTTTAGGAAACTGGAACAATGAAATACATTGAATGCACATAACGACATAATTGAAAGGTCATAATTTTCAAGGTGTTTTATGTCTCAGCAACATGGAACAATGAAATAATGCACTGTATGCGCATGAACAAGGAGTACATGTTAAAACATTACTAAAAGATGTCATTTTGTGGGTAAAAAAAAATTGTGCGGCTACTGGTACGCAAACACATAATCACAAGTCGATAAAGATTTATTTTTGTTGAGAGCGTCCTCTTGTTGAACCCGATGGTTGTCTTCAGTTGAACCCATGACCTTAAATTGACGTCACTTCCTCCGATTTCTTGCGCATGCTAATTCGCGCATCTATGAAGAGACCAATCTCCATCCAAAATATTCGCATAATTGTTGCATTTAGTCTGCATCGACAAGACGTCTGTGGGACTTCTGCAGAATAAGGTTAGTGGACAGTTCGCTAGTCTTCTTACTATTTTACTAATCGTATTAAAAAGACGTCCGAAGCATGCATAGGGGTGCTTTGTTTTCTTTTTTGCTCCAGTAACATCGCCCGTCTCTCAAAGTGTGTCATTTGCCTCGTTTTAGCAGAGACAACCTTGCCGACAGAAGTATCTTGATATGAGGGAAAATGTCACGATTTTGTGACACATATTGAATGTTTACTTAAATATCGAATGCTCCTACTTTGTTGTGTAAGAAGTATTAAAGCGCTTGCTTCCAAGTAGGCGGGGAGGTCTCAGGGCCTGGGTTCCGTCACAGTCCAATGAGCTCGATAATTTGGTCACCTGGAACTGGAAGCTCTGGGCTGTGAAAGAACAGACTAAACATCAGGTTCTGATGCCAGTTTCTTGGAGGAAGTAACAATGTGTGAAACAGGAACCCATGATTATATTAGAGGTTACAGAAGTTGATTTATTGATCATTTCTGATCCGTTGTTTGTTAAACCGTCTGCAATTTGGAACATTCAGTTCACTGATGGCAACTCCGTGCTCACTGAAAATCTACTAATCATCCAGACAATGAAGTACAGTTTTGTAAAATTGCTGATGATGTGGTGCTGATTCATCACCAGGACTCCAGAGTTTTCATCTTCTTTATTATCCCATTTATTTTCTGCTGTATAAATACATAATAAGAATACATGACATTTGCTTTGTATTTTTTGGGAAAAAAAAGACATATTAACTTTCTGTTGTAGAACTAAAATAGGTAGGCCCTATTTGGATTGCTATGAGGGAGTCCGGAGACAATGCAGTTAAACCATGGGAAGACGATGCAATCATTACACATTTGATTGCATTCCTAAGTGGCAGTGTTATAGTAAAATGAAAAATACATGCCTTACGATGTAAATAATGGTGATGATATGAGACATGAGTGGAAAATAATTTGATATAACATGTTCTTACCCTTTTCATGATTATTCTCAGAAGAGTAGATGCCCACATTTCTTCATGATCCAAAACAATCAGAATAGTTTGTTCGATGTTTGCACATGTATACATGCACACAAACAAATGAAAGAAAAAAGAAATTAACAAATAAAAAAGAAAAGGTAAGCAAAAGATGGAAGTAGATTTGAGTTGCGGTTGGTTATGTATGTGTGTTGTTATTAATGTTTGTGTGAAAGAGAGTTCATTTGAATGACTGCAGAGTGGAGACTTGAGTGCCAATAGAGGAAAGATTTTGGCGGTGAGAGGGTGGGATGGAGACCAAGGGAGTTGTTTCCCGCCCTGCCTTGATTCTTCTCTCCTACCTACGACCCCTATCCCCCCCCCCCCCCCTCCTGTTCCGCCCCCCCCCCCCCCTCAAAAAAAAAAAAAAAAGAAAGAGAGAGAGGAATGACAACACACATCTACACATGGGCAAATGACTTCAACTAGTTCAAGACTGACATAATGTGAATGCAAAGTAACATTTAATCATACTTTTTATGGTACTTCTGTACATTCACGTACTCATGTTCACAGGACACACACACACACGCGCACTGATACAGTATTTCAGATTTTAAAGCTGTTTCCCTGAGGTTGAAACTATATAATGAAAACCGTAAACAAGTGGGGTATGTTTTGCTCCCATAAGGAAACCTAACACAGAGTAACTTTTATTCAAGACTGGCACAGCCTTTTAAACTTGAATAAAGTCAGACAAATACATAGACGAACAATCTAATAGTGGGGGAAAAAACAAGCGCAGGCCAACAACTGAACTGTCTGGCAAAGATATTGACTTGAGGGGAGGGGAGAGGGAGTTTGAAGATGGAGAAACTGGGAAAATGAAATTAAAAAAAAAAAAAAAAAGTTACAGATATGAAAACTCTTCTCTAGCTGCATAAGGGAACAATCGCAATCCCTTTTGAAGGCAGATATGTTTGTATTGCCTGCTCCGAGGCCTTTCGCCCGCTGAATCGGGACTCATCAGGGAGACACGGCTGGTTGTGTCTGCGCTCCCGGCGTCAAATAGAGACACACCACAGTCCATAATACTGTGGTGTTCTCACCACCATGGGTGCAAAAAAGAATCCAATAGCATCCCCAGAGCAGCCAGCGAAGAGTAGTAACAACCAAACGAAAGTGTGGGGAGGAAAAAAAAGTTGCTGTAAAACTAAAGACATTATGCAAATAATATAAAATGTAGGGGACAGTCTTTGAGCCTACGCCTGAGGATCCACCCAAAGATGCAAGGGAGATCAAAAGACAAACACACAGACGGACACAAACAAATACAAATAACCTCAATTTAATCAAAGCAAAATCGGAAATGAAATGAGGTAGGGAACAGTAAACGATAAAAAGTAAACAAGTGGGGTATGTTTTGCTCCCATAAGGAAACCTAACACAGAGTAACTTTTATTCAAGACTGGCACAGCCTTTTAAACTTGAATAAAGTCAGACAAATACATAGACGAACAATCTAATAGTGGGGGAAAAAACAAGCGCAGGCCAACAACTGAACTGTCTGGCAAAGATATGGACTTGAGGGGAGGGGAGAGGCGAGTTTGAAGATCGAGAAACTGGGAAAATGAAATTATAAAAAAAAAAAAAAAAAAAAAGTTACAGATATGAAAACTCTTCTCTAGCTCAGTAGCTGCATAAGGGAACAATCGCACTGTTCCCTACCTCATTTCATTTCCGATTTTATATAATGAAAGAAAAGATATGTGCTGAGCCACACATCAAAAGAAATTGTTTTGAACAAATTTCAGAGTAATTACAGTAAAGTTTGATTCTTCTGTCTGGAGACTGAGCTAGACTCCCATTCCCATCTTGCTATTTTCTGGGACCAGTCAGTTAACAAGTTGAAAAGGAGATAAAGGGAGGGGAAAGGGATACCAGCCGTGAGCTGTTGGAAACAAGGTAGTGAGAACACTCTACTCAAATTCTTTGGAATGCTGTTATAAGTTGCTGCACAAGGCTTCACAGTTGGTTTATAACCTTCGCTGGAAGCTTGAATGTGTGTGTTGTGTGTGTGTGTGTGTGGTGTGTGTGTGTGTGTGTGTGTGTGTAAGATAAGATAATGTTGCTTATAGCCCAGCCGACCGCAAAGGGCCACATCAGGGCTGGTGTGTGTGTGTGTGTGTGTGTGTGTGTGTGTGATCTGCTGTGCCAGTACTTGTGACAGCTGTGCTCTGTAGAAGAGTTGCCAGCTTATGAGCATCAAAGGTTTTAAAAACAAACAAAAAAACAAAATGGCCCCCAAAACTGGAATTGGCGGTCACATCAAGTATTTCAGATTTTTTTAATTATGCAGTGTTACTTGATTTTTAAGGTTACAAGAGGTGAAATGTACAGCAGTACTTGTGACTTGGGGTGGAAAATGTAATCCAGATTATACTGTGTTTTACAATTTGATAATGTTTTAAAATATCTAGGCTATTCAATCTTTTTAAGTCATGTAAATCTCCATATCTAGAAGCTGTGAAATGAATGAAGGAATCTGTAAATAAATGTATTACTCAGTGTTTAGTATGAAACATCAAACTTGCTGATATTTTGATAAACTCATTCAAGTAGGAAGTGTACCCAGATGACTTTGGAGCTGAAAGTTCACTGTGATTGATCATTATAGTGGGAAACAGATTTGGGAAATGGGCCAAAATTGATTTGAAAATTTAAAGAAAAATTATTTTGTCACATTTTCTTTGCTACTTTAGTAGTATTACCCTGATACCGATCATCCCAGCTCCCTATCGGCTGTAACAATCTGGCTTGTTTTGCCACTGGGGCAACCCACCAAAGTGCTTCACTGCTGTGAAGTCACTTCATTGGTGTTCAGGTGTGCCTGTTCTGACCCAACACACACAGGACACCACTTACTAAGACCCCTACTGACAGCAATAATTGTGTATTCACAGACCCAGTGTGAGTGTCTGCCTGTGGAGGGCGCCACCATGTCTGTCCAGCAATCGTCCACATGAATTTGCCAACATAGGCGATCTTCTTCTGGTCAATACTGGCAATCTTCATGGAAATCCGCCAAGGACATAACACAGAATTTGACCATGTTCATGTTTTATGTTGATTAGTGAGGATGATGATACGCAGATCCATTCTAGTATGAGACTGCATGACAGGGCTGTATTCTGTGCTTACTTTATTAAAATGTTCCGGTGTTACCCATGCCCAAGAAATGTACTACACAGACCCTGGCAGTGGCAGCAATCGCAGACAATCTATTACAAAAGGATGAAGCTCGACTGTGTGGTTCCAGTCAATGAGTCATTTTCTTGGTAGGAAGTGGTCTTATGGGGAAAAATTTCACTACGATGAATGGTGCTGATGGGAATTTAACCCACACTGTCCATGCCTGGAATACACTATGCTAACCACTGTGACATGGCAACTGATATATACAGATTCCTTGTTGATCAAACTTTTGTCATGAAGATTATAGAAATTTTCTAGATATTAGCACAACATTAGCAGTATCATCGACATGCGTACTTGTAACCAAATAAAACGACAAAAAATATCAGTTGATAATATCGATTGTAAAATATAGTTTTGTAAAATATAGTTTTGTAAAATATAGTTTAGATACACAGTGGAAACAGACACAGTGATGGTGGTTCCTCTCAGGATATAATAGCTTAGTTTTCAGTCTGCTGTTGAACTGGTTAAACTGTTCACATACTTTTGAAAATTTATGAGTTATGTGCAGTAATGATTGAAGAATCACAGACTTGCTGTAAAAGGCAGTCAAGCCCACAGCAAATCACAAACTGTGCTGGAGATTATTTTATATTTATGTGCAGTGATGTCATTTCCTTACACATGGAAGAATGGGAGAAATGGTGCACATGCCAAATTGTTTTTTGTGTGCTTTTATTCAAGTAATTTGGTGAAAGTTTCATGAACGGAACTTTTCAGATAGTGGTGCCACGACAGTGATTTCTGGTGTTGAAATTCAGCAGTAATGTTTTCAGTAAGCCTGCATTGTGTACACATTACACACTGAAACGAAACCAGATAAAACCAGAAAAACCCTTTGCTGAACATTGATATTTCAAAGTAGCATCGAATTGTTGACAAATAATGTTTGTCATTCATAAACACATTCATCAGAAGAAATGATTCTGATTGAATATATTGTGCTATTTGAAAGTAGAAAAAGTAGACATCTACCAAACCAACAGATATGCCAGTCTAGTCAATAGCTTGAGAGGATCTGGCATCCAGGCCAAAGTTCTCGGAAGTCAAGTGCCTCAAGGCCAAATTGCCTTGTGATGGATGTTTCAACCATTTATCTCTCAGATGCCGGTTGTCAAGGTGGGAAATTTATCCCTCTTGAAATTCAGTTTTGTTCTTCCTCAACCTGATTCGGCTGGGATTATTCTCAGCTTTGTATGCTATTAGCTTTTTGCTCCAGTTCCACCAGTCATCCATTCCATCCAGTAAATTTTGTTTCCATGCCCCAGTTGTCACAGCTGTTCCAGACCATGATTTACAGCCTCCTACTGTGTAGATTTGGTTGCTGGAGTTTTGAAGTGGTGTTTTTTTTTTTCCCTCTGCAAGTGGAAATCACTTGTGCAATCTCATTGAACAGTTGGCTGTATTTCCATGTGTACCTTCTCTGGGTTAGTGCTGCTTTGCGTGAGTTCAGGTCATGCTCCTCTGGTTGTTTGGTCTGGTAGAAGGGACATGCATGCAGGGTTATCTGACCCCTCCCAGTTCAACAGGTTTGACTTTCAGGGTGGGAGATCATTATACAGATCTGAGAATTGAGCTGAGTCTAAGAGGGGCCCTGCCTCATTTCAGTGAGGCTGTACTTTCTTTGGAGTGTGCCCTCCACCTAGTCATTGCCTCACCTGGTCTTGCTGGACTGCACTCTGGATATATTTTGGCATCTACTTGTTTCTTTACCTTCTCTGTTGCCATGTCTGTCTTTTTGTGTTCCCTTTCACTTTGGGCCACCACTTTATTTCTGTTAATTCCAGTGCTTGCCTGTTGATACGAGGTTGAGAACAAAATTTGGTGGAAGAAGTAGGGTTTCTTCTTCTTCTTCTTCTTCTTCTTCTTCTCTGTGTACGCAGGCTGATAATCTTGCGGACACCCCCTGTAAAGGGAGTGGAGTTTTGTGTGTATGACCATTTTTTATCCCGCCATTAATGGGTAGGGTTTTATTTTCATACATGGGTTCACTTAATCAAAGGTTAGTTAATAGAAACTAGCACAGAACTGAAAAATGCTGTTTGTGTTTTTTACTTGCGCCATAGAGGTAATGTTTTCACTGGCGTATGTCTGTCAGCAGGATTACACAAAAACAACTGAACTTTGATTTGAACAAAAACAAAAAACAAAAACGGAACAAAACCAAACAAAAAAACCATTGGGATGTGGCCTAAGGTAGATTCCATTGTATTTTAGGGCGGATCCCATGGTGTAGATCTGGATCAAGTGGCAGATCATATGTTGTTCTTTATTATCTTAGGTTTTTAACATGCTTCTTCAGAAAAGTATGTCTTGACCAGTTGTTTTCATCATTCTGAAATAGTATCTTTTCTCAAAATCCATGTGCATCCGTATGTATGCAAAGATTTTGTGTTCAACTATAGCGGCAGTCTGTGCTCTCTTCAGTCATATTTTTCTATCTTGCTTGCCTATTTTGTTTGATCTGGTGCATTTCGTTGGGTTGATTGATTGTAACTTTAATAAACTTAAAGAATTGTTGTGGCAAGACTTTTCTAGGCTTGCAGATCTTGTTAGCGCTATGAATATTTATTTGAAAAATTAAACTTGAAAACTGGCTTTTCTTAACAGTTGTTAAATGTTTGAAATACCAGACTGACAAAAATGTGAGGTAATGAGAATTCCTTATACTTCTTAAATAATTGAAATACCAGATTGACAAAAATGCAAGGTAATGATTATTCTTTATACTTGTTAAATATTTGAAATACCAGATTGACAAACATGTGAGGTAATGAAAATTCTTTATACTTGTTAAATATTTGAAATACCAGATTGACAAAAGTGTGAGGTATTGCAAATTCTTTTATACTTGTTAAATATTTGATATACTAGATCAACAAAAATGTGAGGTAATGAGACAGTTGATAGGGGCGTCTTTCCAGATGTTATAGATTTTTCAGCATTTTTGGTTAAGACTCTTGGAACCCCCCCCTCTTCCCCTTCTCTTCCCTTCCCACCTCCCTCACTCCTCATTCCTCTCCCCTCCCCATTCCCCTCTCTCCTCCCTCTTTCCCCTCCCTGTCCCCACTTGCCCCTGAAAAAAAACTAGGGGAGAAATGTAAATCTGTATAGTGTTTCCCATGGCTTTCAGGTTATTGACATAATATAAAGGAGACTGACACAGTCTTGCAGCAGTACTAAAATAAGGCAAAATGCTAACGAACATTTACAAAAAGTGTGAAAAGTAATGCTTATCTGCCAGGCAACACAGTTAAAAGAAAAAAAAAATTTGTATTATATATATGTTCCTTTGCATCTTGTTTTGTGTGTGTGTGTGTGTGTGTGTGTGTGTGTGCGTGTGTGTGTTGTGTGTGTGTGTAGTTTGCCTTGTAGACACTGAGGTGATACTGGGAACTGATAAAAAGGAGATTAAAAGTTTCTAGATTAGATAATGTATCATATTTTGATAATTTTGGAAAATGACAAAATAGTGATCAGACTTTTATAGATTGCAGTAGTTATCCTCATTTTAACGTTGAATGATATTTCATGTCACAGCAGTTAGGCCATGGTGAAAGATTCTGAAAGTTGTTTGTATTGGTGGGTTTTCTTTTTTTTTTGTTGTTTAATCAGGAAACACGGAAGTGGACACGGTCTTGGCTGTCATAACTTAAGAGACATCATTTGATGTGGTACTTTTTAAAAACACCAACGTGGAATTAATTTTGACATGGTAACTTCCCCAACATTGCCCCACCCCCACCCTACTGGTGGCTGGCGATCTGTAAACAACATGCAAGAATGGCACATTGTAACTTGTGCTACAGTGGACTGTATTTCTAATTGTAAAAATTTCTCTGTGTATGTTTGTGTGTGTGTATGTGTGTGTGTGTGTGTGTGTGTGTGTGTGCGCGCTTGCTTGTTTTTCATGAAATTAAAAATTCTTTAGAGTGTGCTTAATTTGTTTTCTCATGTTGTCAGTACTACTATGATTATGATTAAGAATGATGGCTCCCATCAGACTTTTTCCCTCCTGCAGAGTCACAATATCTGACTTGATATAATTTAAAGGGCCCAAGTTAGAATTTTAAATTGCAGCATCAAAGTGATCACATTGGGATGCCATCTGTGTAAATCTGTAATGAGCCAGCCTTATTCACAATAGAGGCTGTCTCAATGCCTGCTCAGTGACTTGTTACCATTATTGTGTGCTGTGCTCTTGTAACATTGCCAGAAACTCTTACATTTGCATGTGAACACGGTTCTAACCCTGTTCCCACAAAATATTTTTTGACGAGGCATGACAGACTATTGAAGCCATTAAGTTAGTTGCCTTTGATAAGATATGAAAATGATCAGAAATACATCCCAGTGGGGCATATTTCATTTTGGAAGTCTTCTTGTAATTTTGTGTGTGTGTGTGTAAAATTTGCAGAGAATTGCCATACTTGGGGAAAGTAAAACAAAAAAAATCTTACTCAGATTTTTCCTGAAGGTCAGGAATTCAATCTTACCCTGATTTTATTGACAGGCAGACAGGCCTGTTAGCTTGCCTCATAATGCTGTTTTTGTTGAAAAGGCAGAATTTGCAGGCAGGTTTGTGTTCTTTTTGAAATGGCTAAGCTTGCAGTCTTTCATTTCTTTGTCTTGTGCATTTACACTAATGTACATTTTGCAAAGAAATGGAAATTTGGTTTTAGTTGACATCAACATGTTAGGTCAGTGTCAGCAGCATAATCTGTATTTCAAACAATTTTAGTATGCTTAATCATTTTGATATTTGTTTTTATCTAAAAGAAATACTGCCTTTCTGAAGTCTGGTTTTTGTTTTGTTTTCAACATCTTGTATGATTATACTTTTGTACGAGCATATAGCTTTGTGGTTACTGTTGGACATTTGTTACATTTGGTTAACTGAGTAAAGGCTATACATGTGGTTATTCGTGTACTTTTTTGTTCAGTATTTTTTTTAATGTTTGGTTCAGACTGTTTTCCATTATATTTTTTCAGAGGCTGCCCTAGTGGCGGATTGGTGTGTCTTTCTTCTGATCTTGGGACCACGCCGCAATGTCCACACGCAGAAGTAGGTCTCGAGATAATTCCAACTCTGAGACGGCAGGTCGACTTGCTAACTGGCAGAGCCCCCCTGACGCCTTCTCACCCTATTCCATCGGTGGTGCTGAATCCCCGGACGTTGAAACTATGCGTGGAGGTGATGCCAACATGGAGGAATTGGCAGCATCTCTAGACAGTGCCTCCCTCAAGGATGAAAAGGAAGCCAGAGCAGTCAGTATTTCAGTAAAATTTTATTCACTGTGCAGGCAAATGCCTGTAGAACTGAGAGTTTCTTGTCCATGTCTGTCTGTCTGTCTTACTGCATATACTGGTCGGCCAGATTGTTACACAATTTAGAAGCTTGTTTTTAAAACCAGTATCAAGACGTGTTTTGATTTTGAGTTTTCTTGATTCAGTTTGTTCAAATTGTGAAAGAAAACCTGTTCCATGCTATTCTAATTCAAGGCTCTGGCGTGGTGCCTTAACAAGGAAAGCTGTTTTTGTGTATAGGCGAAGTTCGGACGTCGGTTCCCCTTTCTTGGATGTATTTTTTAGTTTTCTTGCTCTTTTTTTGGTAAGCAAAGATTGGGAGTGTCGTGTTGTGCTTCGGTCCATTGTCAAGATTTTTAAGCCGTAAACAGTTCCATGCAGTGCCATAATGCTGCTGTGCATGATACTAAGAACAAAGCTCAAAGGCGTGCTCCACATACAGCTCTCTTGATATGAAGGAGAAGAGACTCTCAGAAATGTATAATTTTGTGTGTTGTGTCGCTTTGAATCCAGGTTTCTCTTTCACCTGTTACGGTGTTTGTTTTGTGTACGTGTGTATTTGTGTTATGTTTATTTGAAACCATATGAAAGCTATGGTCAGGGCATTTCAGGCTTGAGACTTCTCCAGTGAAGCAGATCAAAAACTAGTACTTTTTTTTTTTAACATGTGTGCTGTTTCTGTGGAGTCATAGATTTGCAACAGAAGTAGGAAACTCCAAAATATTAGTGGCTTTTACACATGCTGTTACTTCGGAGGCATATATTTCCAGCAGAAGTTACAAACTCCAAAGTGTTAGTGACATTTTCTTTTACACATGCTGTTGCTATGGAGTCATTGATTTCAAGTGGAAGTAGGAAACTCCAAAATAAATTGAAAAAAAAAACCTCTGCAAATTTGCCCATGCAGTAGTTGAAGCAATTTATTTGTTGGCTGTTGCTTTTAAATATTTTAAATAAAGACTTGTATGTTTTTTCTCACTTCTGCATTCAGCTGTCCCTCCACACTGTGTGTGTGTGTGTGTGGTGTGTGTGTGTGTGTGGTGTGTTGTGGGTTTCGTGTGTGTGTACTTCTTCACTTTTTTTAGTTCACCTTTTTTCCCTGTAGTGAATTATAGCTTTACCTATTCTCACACCCCCTACCGCCATCCTCCATCCCCTTCCAGCATTGCATCTCTCACTCTCACTCCCCAGCCTGCTGTCTCAGCTTTACAATCCAACGCATTTGTTTGTATTTCATATTTTGTGTTTTTGTAACATGAAGGAGAGTCTTCAATTGACTTTGCTGTTGTTGTTGTTTTGGTTTTGTTTATTTATTCTTTTTTAATGAAAGCGACATGGTGTTTTGCAACAAATTTTTGTTTTATCTGGGATAGACTGTATCACAATTGTGTCATCCAGTCTGTCTTTCAATCTTTGTCAGATAAAACATTGTACAATTCCTGGGTGCTTCCTATTACCTGAGTGCTTCCAGTTTATAAATTATCACACCACCACCACCACCACCACTTCAGATGCACGTAACCTACATGAACACCTGTACTCACTTGTTTTTGATAAATGGCATAACAATTAAACATTTGATGCGCTAGTCTGAGATTGGTTCTAGTTTATAGCTACCTTGGCAAGAACTTCTCTGTTCAAAACTGACATGACAAGTCTTGCCACAGGTGAGGTAAGGTAAGGTAAGGTAATGTTGCTTATAGCCCAGCGGACCGCAAAGGGCCACATCAGGGCTGTCACCACGTTGAACAGATTCATGCCCGGAATTCAAAGCTCTACAAAAAAGGTCACTGGTACATACTTATTGTTTGATACTGAGCAAAGCCTTTCAGCAGTTGAAATGCTGAGCATAATTTGGGAGGGATGTGGGGTATGTGCGATGAAAAAAATATGGGGGGCATGTTTTAATCATGTTTTGATTGCGTTGGAAAATCAGGCTCTGAAAAAGTCTGAATGAATGTGTCTAAAAACAACTACAAAAATCAAAGGTTGTGACTACTGTTTGAAATGTCAGTCTGAAGAAGTTTAGAACAAGCATTATTCTGTTTTCATTGCCATTTTCATATGGTCCTTCAGAAACAGGAGTCAGGGCCCATGGGAATTTTTTTTAGTGTGTCTTGATATGTATATGGTTCTCAAAGGTGAAAGCGTCTTTCATCTTTACATTTTTGGCAACTAACCTTACAGATTTCCATGGTGTGTGTGAGTGGCACATCTGTAACGGGTTGTAAATGTTCATGTCAGGACTTAAGCTACTTTCTTTAAGTCATCAGAAAAAGTAATCTGAAGATAGAATTATGCTTCCAGACTAATGACTTGAAAAAGTTGAATTGATTTTTAACTTTTCATTATTCAATTAACTTAGAATAATTGGTTTCAGTGATCCCCCCCCCCTTTCGCCATGGGCTGGTAAAAAAAAAAAGTCTCCGTACAGTGAAGTGGCTGTACAAAGCAAGTAAATGTTTCTGGAAGTATGAACACTTACGCAATGGAAGTTGACGACATAGGCAGTTAAACAGTGTATGACACTTTCAGTTGTGTCAGTCTCATTTGATTGATAACATCTTGGGTAAAGGTCAGAAAAAGGCATAGCTAGTGATCAGATTTCACAGTGTACATCGATGGGACCGCAGAGACAGCCATCCATCACAAACTGTTTTAAAAAATCTGTTGTGGTCCAACTTTTAGTGTACATGCATATGTCTTTCATCCTTGCTTTTATATTTTTTTCAAGGTCAGATTTTCTATTGAAGAAAATAGGTTGATTAATACATACACATGTAGTATTTGAGGGATTTTTGTTGGCTCTCAGTGTGAGATACAGCCTGTCTACTTACTGTCAGTTGAGAAAGAAATTGTTTTGAGTAAGGTAGTAGTATTTGTCATGTGAATGAGTAGTGGCTTATGTAGCCCAGTTCTATGACCCAGTCCAAAGTTCAAAATGTACGATATGTGTTGGTAGGTCGGGCAGCTTAACGTGGAAAGATTAAGTTGGAATGCAGTGTTATGCAGGAAGTGTTGTGTTTGTAAACAGTGATTTTATTGTGCTCCAGCTCAGTGTGAAGGTTTAGGGCTACAAGGAAAGTTGCATCAGAGTGAGTCTTGTAAACAAAGAAAGGTGCTTTGGGGACTTGTATGTTAATAAATTGCTTGTGTTGTGTGTGTGTGTGTGTGTGAGAGAGAGAGAGAGAGAGAGAGAGAGAGAGAGAGAGAGAGAGAGAGAGAGAGAGAGAGAGAGAGAGATGGGGTGTAGAGAGGATAGGTGAGGTAATTTTGTGCTTTTTTTTTTTTTAGTGCAACTGTCATGACCATTATCAAGTAATGAGTTTGAAAAAAAAAATGCCAAGGGGCAGGAGAGAGATTAATGCTTTTTTACCAGAAGCGGTCTCTTAATCTTGGCATTGGTCAGAACCACACTTGTACTTCGATTTTTGTGTCTAAGATTATAGTACTTGACTCATTCTCAAGTACAGGGTTCTGCTTCAACTAAACATTTTAGAGGTTGTTCTCTTTTACATTTATGATTCTTTTTGGCCATTTTCATGTGCATTTTTGTCTATATCTTTCACTAGCTTTTCTTTTCAATCATGTCAGCTGTACAGAGGGAGAAAATGAAGAGTTTAATGGGCAAACCAAAAAATGTGCACTGTGGGTGAAAGTGTCTTCAAGGAATAAGAAGAGGGAGAGAGGCAGAACATGTTTAGATAATTGGAGGTTGTCATCAAAGCACTTTTCACATCCTCATTAACAAATTGAAAAAAGAATCCACATTTCCAAAGGGACGTCAAAGGTTTTCCAAAAGCTAATGAAATTTCATTTTGATTTTTGTGTCAAACCATTGAAACAAAGGAACTTCTGCATGGCAAAAATATATAAAAGATTGATGCATGGGACTGCGATTAGTATGCAGAATTTTGTGCTGAGCGTCATTAAGCAGTCATATTCAGTGGTGTAGAGTATCTATAGAAGAGTGTTGACAGTCTGAAGTATTTGTGGTGCATCCATTTCATGGTCATGGTTATTTGAGAGATTCGGAAAGTTTCTTGGTATCCTGTTTGTCGTCCGCAAAACTTTTGTTCTGAACAATGTGAAGAATGTCCCATCTTCCACAAAATGTTTACGAAAGGTCTAAACTGGACAGAGAAGCTGCTTGAGTCTCCTGTCTGTCTTCTCCAAACACACTTTCTAAAGAGATTCTTCCTGACAGTTCCGTCTGCTGAGCAGAACTGACTACTCTGGTTCTGGCTTTGAAAATTGTTTCACAGTCTGAACATGAAAACATTTTGAATTCTGATTCTCTCGCTGCTCATGTTGAGGGCATTATACTGTACAAGATAATTCAACCTGTTTCACGAATTGTTAGCTTCTCTCAAAATGATGTAACCGTATCGTTCTTGCTTAGATTTCAGGTCATGTTGGCATTTGGGGCAAAAAAGTTGCTGACTTTTTGCCAAGAATGCCGCCAGTGAAGATGTCAAAAATGTCAGTCATGTTCATAGACCTCAAACCTGAAACATACAGCAATGTGAAACATGTAAATCTGCTTGTTCATTTTGAAAGCGAGCAAACAAATTCATACTTACATTGATAACGACTATGAAAGAATGTGAAGGGATAGAAGTTCATGTGAATTGCGTTTCCTTTTTTTTTGTAAGCTTATTTTAATTTGCTGGCTTTGAGTAATGCGGGCGGCCTGTATTTTCTGGTCTGTGAGGACCGTAAACCATATGCGGCCTTAGTAAGCCTTTTACTCCAGACCCCTCTCACATACCTGAATCCAAAGGAACCCGGAAGCCTTTGGCAAGACAAGTGAAACACAAACTGACAGCTCTCACAGATCCATCCAGACTGAACTCCAGTGTGTTTCTGGAAATCATGGAGAGGAAAAGGTATCATGCCGAGTACATACAGGTCACACTTTATTTACTCATTTGTCTTTCTAATGGAAATTGGAAATGATGTGCAAGCTTCAAGTTGGATACCGTGTGATAGACCATTAAGTTTGCTTTAGATACTGTCTGATTGAATGTTCAGATACATATATATATTCAACAACAGCCTGCTTGTTTTTCTTTTTTTTCTTTTTTCGTTGTTGTAAATTTACCCCAGGTGTGAGATATACCAACGCACTATTCCGGTTTGGATTACTCCGACTTTGTATTGTTTGCTGTCTCGGCTGAACCATTTTGGATGACTAAATCTTAAAGACATCTCTTTTTGTCTGGCAGGTCAAATTAGCTGGATTTTTTTTTTTTAATCGATTTTCATGAAACTGTTTTTGTTTTTAAAGTATTATCATCCGTACATTATGAAAGGTTACTGACTGCAGAAGAGGTTGCTGAGCTGTTTATGAATCATTGTGGGAATGGCAAAATAAACAGAAGTAGTTTGACCTTAAGAGGCATTGAAGACATCACTCCTCACTCAGAAAGTGATTCCGATACCGAAATTCCTGAAGTATTTGTGTGCGTGTTTCATGTTTATTTTTTAGTGATCTGGCAGATTCACGTACAGTTATGCTATATATATCTGTTTAATTTTAAATTGAAAGCATTTTATCCCATTCACCGTCAGGGAGCTGATTATGTTTTGGGGCGCTCTGCACCATTCTTGTGTAAAACCTATATGCTGAGGTGGGGAACCCTTTCTGTCCAGGCTGAAATTAAGTTAAAACTACTGTCTCAGTGTCTGAGGCATTCTTTGAACGAGAAATCCCTGCTAATGATTGAGGCTTTAACCTCAAAGTTAAAACTTTAAAAACTTTGAGGAAAGCGCCAGCTGCATTGATCCTTTAGGAATCTGTATCCTTCCTTAATTGCTAAATGCTGAGCTAGATCTTAGAGAGTTGTTTCACACCTCTACACATTTCCGAACAATGCTCCATGAGCCTTAACACCTGAGCTCATTTTGCTACCATCTGTGAAGACTCTAATGGTTTTCTGGTATACAAGTCCCTCTATACAGAACATTGTCAGAAACTTCTGTCAGTTCACAAAGTATTCTCATACGGATTGAAGGTCTGATGAAGGCGTTGCTGCTTCTTCCTTCTGTACTGCTGTTCTGATTAGCCATTTTTAATAGGTGTTCCCCTCCGATTGTTCTGTCTGTACTGCTGAACTTCCTACTGTGATTTTGGCACTCAGAGCTATGAACTATTACTGATTGTCTGTTGTTTCTGACTGAATTTGCTGAAATAGAATTTCTGAGTATCAGTAGCCCCTGCTTTGTGTCTGAACACTGTGAGCCAGCCGATGGGGATATTTTTGGAATATGTGTTACTGACCCAAAGCAGGTACAATGGGGTCGAATTGATTGTTTAATTTTTGTCCTCCGGTCATTCTTGTAGAAACTGAACTTTCATTTAATATATACAAGAAGCACATGGAGATGAAAAAGGAGCATTTAGATAGAAGAACCTTCTTAAAGAAAAAAGGTGTCAAACCAGATGTTTGGAACTGAGCATTTGATGAAGTGGCCATATATCATGGCTTCAATGAATAGGAAATTTCACACTCAGTTCGAAGTTTGCCTGAGTGATTTAGCTGTGCTGTGCTGTGCTTTGCTGTGCTCTGTGTGTGTGGGTGTAGTTGTGTGCGTGTGTATGTGTGTGCTGTGCTTTGCTGTGCTCTGCATGTGTGCGTGTGTATGTGTGCATGTGCATGTGTGCGTGTGTGTGCGCGCGCGTGAGAGAGTGTTTGTGTGTGGTTTGTGCTGGTGCGTGTGATTAGTGTACATGTCATTATAAATTTTATACAACAGCGCTGCTGACGTTATTCAGTGTGTATGTCATTCTCTGTGTCTACGTTTGTCTGAGAGTCTGCATGCATGCGTGTGTGAATTTGATACTGTGATACTTACTTCTGAGATTGTTCAGAAATTTACTGAAATTAGCAGTAGCTGCGAATAATACTGTTTAAAGGAGGGGTTGGCAGGTTAGGGGCTGAAAATGGTATCTGAAGCTTAGATGAAGGATTTCTTATTACATTCTACCTCTCTGCCCTGAAGGCAGTTGCTGGTTGTAAGATAAGTCACCCTGAGCTTCTGAAATTCTATGAGCTGGTACCTTCTGCCTCTGAAAATTGACAGTTATATCATTGTACTTTCTTGGCTTTCTGGCCATGTCAGTATTTAAAGCAATTAAAAAAAAGGTGACTACTTGGCCAGAAGTACCACAACTGCAAAAATGTCTGAATCCCCATTTCTTACACAGATCCAAAACAGGAAGTGCCAGTTTATCCTAGTTATAAAGAAAAATCCATAGCAATAGGATTGTAACAACCAGGCAATGAATTTCTACAAATCCACCTGAAGCTGAAACAGTTTCCTGCATCTGTTCATTAGAACTTAATTAATGGAAGAGACAGTGTAATGCGAGTTACACAAGGGTTACACATTTCTCACTCACTCATACCTTTTAAAAGATGTTGATGCTCTATAGTGTACATCATGTGATCAGCCACTCAGCATTAACCACCTGCTGACAAGAGTGGTGGGATTTGTAGGACATGAGACAGGCACGGTACAGGTCTAAGTTTTAAACAGAAATCGGAACGTTTCATCTTATATAATCATATATAATGCAGATTGATTATTTTTAGTTTTGTTGTTGTTGTAAACTGACTGTCGAATGTGGATTCATCTTTTAACCCAGCTTTTTTCCTGTTCAACTTTTGCAATCGTGTTCGTGACTTTTCCTTGATTTACAGCCCATTTAAAGGCTTAGGTTGTCAGCAGGGCATGCAACATGAACTAAACTTAAGGGGTGATGAAAGGTAACTTTGTTGAAGTAACCAACCAGGCTAGCTCACAGTAAAAACTTGAGACCAGATCTAAACCCTTGTAACGAATGTGTGATTTATGCCCAGTAGCCATGTATTCAAGAAAACAGTTGGGCGTATGTGATGCAGTAAGACAATAAATTGTCTACAAATGGCATGAACAAACGTCACCCACACTCAGTGACTGGAAAATGGCTATTTTTACTTTTCATGTTATATACCTAGTTTTTTTTTTTTCCTCAGTCTGATCATTTTTGCTGATGATGGGCAGCCAACGTAAAAAAAAAGTTTCCATACTGTTTTTCTAGCAGGAAAAAGTAAGCATGCAGAGCGATTTCTCTTTCATGCCTGAATTCCTTGAAGCGATCGGACAAAGCTTCATATTCGATAACAAATCTGTGCAGTCATTGTTTGTCTGTGGTCTGGTTGAAGATCTGAGTGGGAGTTGAGTTCACTCGTTTGGAAGGGGGTAGGGGTGTTGGATGGTGACTATGCAATGTTGAGGCGGATTGATGAAACAATCACTGGCCGGACTGATTTTCTGATAGTATTTGGCTACCAGGCTTGCCCTTTCATCATTTTTTAACTTCAATATTTTTTTTTCCTTGAGTATATTTTTGTGCTATCGTGAACTGGCTGAATGGGTTCAGATGTTATTTATTACATGAGGTCATTCCATTCTTGTCCACACTAATGTTTCAAGTGTTCCAATACTGTGGGCTTTTGGGGGATGGGATGGTAAGGGGGTCATAGGTTAGGGAGTAGAAGGGTAAGCTCAATTTATATGGTTGGGTAATTTTGTAACATATGTCTCCCCCAAGCATTGATGTTGTCAAGTATGGATCATTGGATGGATCGATGCCTTTAAGAAATCGAAACTACAGTTACTGTTGGCACATCGGGCCATTATGTGGACCAGAAATAGCCCAGAAAGTAGGTGTTTGTCCACATATAGTACACGTGTATTCAAAGTGTTAATGGCCCACTCAGAACAGAAACAGTTACAGTTTTAGATCAAGAAGCTCTGCAGAACTTCCTGAACAATTTTAAGTACTCAGTTTAAGTAGCCATAGGAGGTCTTCTATGATGGCTGTCTTCATGAGGACCTGATGCACTTAATTATTTTGCATTGTGCAGTGCAGGAACTGTGTTTTAATGACTTAACCTGGACTTGGTTGATCATGCAGTCTTTTATCCCTCCTACATATTGTCCAAATATTGGCAGCAGCATTACATTCTGCTCAGAATGTGCCATCCAGCGGTGTGGCAACAGTCTTACTGCATAGCAACACATTAAACCTTTTTTTGTGACCTAAAATTGATTTCAGGTACTAGAATTGAATCAATTTATTAGATATGTAGACTATCAAAGTACGCCAGCGGCCTAATTTAGAGATAAAAAAGGAGAAAAAAAGAGCAAATTGCTTAATTGCTAAGTAAACAGTGTTGTGCATCATGAATATTTATGTACAGGCAAAACTAGCTCACATACACTGGGGAAGAAGATAGGTTGTTGATATTGTTAGTGTAGCTGCGTTGTAGAAATAGCAGCAAAGGAACATGCAGGTGTGTTTGTTTGGTGGTTTTTTTGCTTTTTTTTAAATCAAAAATCGAAGAGAAAAAAAGGCAATGAAACAAAAGTATCCTGCAGTTTGTTAACTGTTTTTGTCTTGATGGAGGATTGAACTTTTCAGGTCTTGACTTGTTGTTGACTAACAGTAAAACAAGTATGTTCTATATTTTTTTTTGGTTGATTGGCTGGCTTCTGGCATTCACATGCTGCCTCTTAATGTAGACCTTTGAAGTAAAACAAGTGATGTTTGCACACAAAATAGTTTTTTCATCTGCTTAAATTATGCTGCAGATGCACTTGAGATCATGTCTCGGATTGCATTAAAAAAAATGCTTCAGTGGTTTTTTGCTGCAGCAGCTGCTGCTGCTGCTGAGGCTGTGCGATGATGATGGCGGTGATGATGATGTTGCTGTGTTGACTTCAAGCAAGAAGAGCGTGGGGCGCTCGGTATGTGGATGCAAAACAAACGCCAGGTGTTGTCACTGTGCCCTGTGGCAGAATAGCCAAGCCATGTCAGTGGACGCCCACTGTGAAAGCAGTTGTGGTGGTGTGTGTGGTGTACAGTGCGCGATGCGAGCGTGGCATGCCTACACTTCTGTTCAGGTTGGGTGGAGAGGGCAGAGGGTGTGATGGGGGGTGGTTGTGTAGGATGGGGTAGGAGAGGCAGGGGGGGGGTGAGTGGGGGGTGGTTGTGTAGGATGGGGTAGGAGAGCAGGGTGATGGGGGTGGTTGTGTAGGATGGGGTAGGAGAGCAGGGTGATGGGGGGTGGGTGTTTAGGTGGATAGACAATATGTGTGAATTCGAGTTGCTGGTATGAGGGTCCATGAGTAGAGTGTGAGTTGGGGGGGGGGGGGGGGGGGGGGGGGGGGGGGGGGGGGGTGAAGTGTTATGTTGTGTGGGTGTTGGTGTGTGGTGGGAGGGGAGGAGGAAGGGAGCACACATATTTGTGTGTGTGTGTGCGTGCGTGTGTGTGTTGTATACAACTATGTAACATTTTGGATATGAGTATGTATATGGTTGTGTTTTTAAACACATGTATGCTTATTAAAAACAGGTACTTGAATGAGTTTGTGTGTGTATGTGTGGCACTCTTGCTTCCTTTTACACCCTCACTCTCTCCCTCCCTCTCTCTGTCTGCCACTTTTTCTTCCCCTCTTCCATCTCTCTCTTTCTGTATTTTTTTTCTGCTATTATAAGGCATATGCCATTATAAAACATATGCCAGATCAGTGTTACGCATGTTGTAATTTTTTTTTTTTTTGCTGAAAAAAATGACTTGCACTGGTGTGTTAAAACAATTGGAGATGGTTAGCATCCGTGATAATGTGTTTTGTAATGCAGACCAGCTGGTGTGTCACCCAGTCTTTTTGCACATTATTTCAGTTCCAGAATCACTCTGTCTATCTGGCACTGTGTCATTCTGTTCTCCTTTCTTTTTTTCCCCCTTTGCCTCTCTCACTTTTCACATCTCTATCTATCAGTATAACTCTGTCTGTCTCTGTCACCCAAGTACGTACACTTTGCAAACACGAGTAAAGGGAAAAGACTAATGAATAAAAAATCAAAAGAAACAAAAATGGTTTCCAAATGGGTGGAGTTTCACTGCTTTGTTTTGTTAGGTCATCGTAAGAGTAGGTGGTTAGAAACTGCTTTTGCTTGTTTTTTTGGGGGGAAAAAATCATACTCTCGGCATGTGATATGAAAATTCCATAATCAAAGCAAGAGCTCTGTGTGTGTGTGTGTGTGTGTGTGTGTGTGTGTTTTGTGTGTGTACACAGATGTGTGTGCCTGTATGCACATACGTATGCATATGTGCACATGTACATATGCTGGCTTTTGTTTCTGTGGTATGTGTTCTGTACTTCTGTTATGGCATGTGTGTGCCTGTGTATTTGGGGCACCTGAGAAAGAATAGGGTTGGGGGGGGGGGGGGGGGGAGGGCAAGTGGTGAGACTGAGATAGTGACAGATTGGCTGTAGTTTAGTGTTTTTGTCCTTGACCTGTGTCAGGTTGAGGGGTGACACAGCTCTCACTAGCTTTGTTGACATGTGCAGAAGCTGGAGTGGGACAGATTGCCTGTAATTGTAGGTCGCAATATGTTGAGTTTGTAACCTCTTGCTTCCCCCCCCCTCCCTCTTGCCTGTGTGTTTACACAAACTAGTCTCTTTGTGTACTGTCTCTCTCTTTCTCTCTCTCTGTCTCTGTCTGTCCCTCTCGAGTGTTTCTGTCTGCCTGTTTCTCTCCCTCGCTGTCTCTCTCTCGCCCTCTCCCTGCCTGTCTGTGTCTGTCTGACTGTATTTCCCATCCTTCCAACACACACACACAGCACTTTCACAAATGCTTTCACCTGATAGTGTATACCATGTGGATATCATAGTTGGGGTATAACTACAAAACAGTTGGACACATTCCATAACCACACACATGGACACGTACATACACCCCAACTCTTTCACTGCCCTTCTCCCCTCTCTCTCTCTCTCTCTCACAACAAAAGACCAGTTGAGCTAGCTGTCTACCACTGTAACCATCAATGCTATCACACCTCCTTGTTCTCCCATCCGTCTCCTTGAATAAAGGGAAACAAAGCAGCTGAGCCCAAAATGCATGGACAGAACTAGGAACACTCGCACAAGCACATACAGGCACGCAAGGATGGACGCACAAAAGTGTAAGCATACACACCCTTTACTTTCGCATGCTCATGTCACATGCATGCGCGCGCACACACACACCACACACACACACACACACACACACACACACACACACACACACACAAAACACACACACACAAATGCAAAGTACCTCAGATATCATTTCAGTGTAGATAAGTGTCAACACTTCTTTAAAAAAATACTTGCTGTACTGCAAAAACACATGAGGGGACACTCTCTCTCTCTCTTTCTCGCACACACACACACTCTCTCTCTTTCTGTCTGCCTGTCACTCACACACACACACACAAAACAAAACACACACACAAAACACCACACACACACACACACACACACACACACACACACACCTCTCTCTCTCTCTCTCTCTCTCTCTCTCTCTCTCTCTTCTCTCTCTCTCTCTGTCACACCACACACACACACACACACACACCCCAGAGGGAAATTTTGCTTTAAGTGAATTTCATCTGGGCTGGCAGTATTTGATGTCCTTACAAGTGCCCTCCGGGGGGTTGCGACCTTGTCGTGGTCGGAGGGTTTGCGGTGGTCCGTGATCCTTTAGGCTATGCTGACGGGGGCATCAATACTTTGGGAGATAGGCTGGTTTTTTCACACGCTTGTAGGCCTGAGAGGTGAAGAGTGTATGGCCTAAGCGAAACGTGGTAAGAAGTTTATGCCCCCGGTAGGGCTTCCATGTCAGATAGGCTAAGGGTGAGGATCTGACTAAGAGTAAACCGCCTTTCTCCTTTTCTTTTTTTTGCCTTTCTTTGGCCCTTTTCTATCTTCGTTTCCCCTTCCCAAATTTTTTTTCCCACACTCCTTTTCTCTCTGTGGTCTCCTTAAGATCCGCCGTGTTTGCCGTGCGGTGCGACCTGTGTCGGAGGGGAATGAGATCCTGGTGATTGAGAGGGCCAGCGCTCTCAACACATCACTTTGGCTCGGACTCTCCTAGACAGGAAGTACACTTTGGCCCGGGTGTACTAATCGGCTCCCCTTCTTGGGGCTGGGTCAAGACAGACAGTTCCCCTACTGGCCAAGTTAACCCCTGCAGTGCTCAGCTCTCTGTCCCGGGAGTTGAGCATGATCAGGGGGGATAGGGTTGGTAGTTTCTGTTTGTCGTATATCTCTCCCGAAGCCTGGAAGGGGTCAAGACATTGGTTTCTTGGCCCTGGCCCCTTAGTTGGACTCCAAGGTGGGTGGGTAAGGGAGAGATGAAATAAAATAAAAATACATTATGGCTTTTTCAAAAACAATCCCCCCAAAAAAGAGGAAGGCTGCATCCCCTATTTCAGGGAATTTTGATTCCGATAGTGATTCCGATATGGAGGTACGACAGAGGACAGGATTCTGGGCTTCCTGGCTCGTGATGGAAGGGACGGAGCAGGGAAAGACCCCTTTCAGCTCTGAGCCCTTTCGCCATACAGAAGGGCTTTCAAGCTTTAGCAGGTGACCCTCGGTCCATCAAGAGGTTGAGGAATGGTTCATTTCTTATTCAATGCAAGTCACACAAACAATCTGAACAGCTGCTGAAAGCAACTAAACTAGTGGACAGGGAGATCAGGGTAACTCCCCACAAACAGCTAAATTCATCTAAAGGCGTGATTCGCTGCCGGGATTTATCAGGAGTCTCAGAGGCAGAAATCAAAACGGAGCTGGCATCCCAGGGTGTGACGGAGGTGCGCAGGGTGACTGTCAAGAAGGGTGCAGAAAGAGTGGCCACCAACACCCTCTTTCTGACATTCTGCAACCCTGTGCTGCCTCCGGTCATCAAAGTCGGCTACCTGATTGTCCGGGTTCAGTTGTACGTTCCGTCCCCGTTGAGGTGCTTCGATGCCAGAAGTTTGGCCATGTCAGAGACCGTTGTTCTGGGCAGGAGGTGTGTGGTATTTGCTGCAAGGCAAACCCATGATGGGCCGTGTAAAGATCCGGCACATTGTGCAAACTGCCGGTGGCGACCATCCCTCCTCTTACGGAATTGTCCTCTGTGGATTCAGGAATCTGCAATACAGAGGGTTAAGACAGAAAGAAGATCTCCTTTTTTGAAGCCCGCAAGCAGGTTGTGGGCAGTCAGTCGCCGACAGCTTCTTCGTATGCTTCGGCCGTAAAGAAAGTTCCAACAGTTCCAACTCGGTCAGTCTGCTGTCAGACTGATAACTTTACGTTTTCGAAGACATTGCAAGGAAAAACTGTCAGCTCTGGTGGAAGCAGGTCCACCACCTTCCAAACCAAAGTGACTGCCCCTGGTGGAGGCAAAAAATCCGCACCCCTCAGACTGCCCAGCAGTCTACAACATCTGCTGCTGGGCAGATTAAAAAACCAGCACCCTCCCTCGAACTCCTCTGTCCAGTGCCCGTGCGGGCAAGGGAGTTCAAACCTAGTGTGGAGATGGTGGAGTTGAGGAAAAAACCTCCACCGTCCCCCAAACCCAGACCTACTTCACCTGTTGGCAAGTCTGCCGCAGGTCTGCAGATAGTCCAGTGAAATTAAGCAACAAATTTACAGCTTTAGCAGCAGATGTTGAGGAGGAGATGACCTGATCTCTCTCCTTTTCGCCCTCTGCACCATGGATAATACAATATTCCATTGGAATATCCGTGGTCTAAATTCCAACTTCGAGGAGCTGCAGCTTCTGTGTCAGTCTCTAAAACCTTCTGTCGTGGCTCTTCAAGAAACTCAAATTCAAAGCAGAAGACCTTTACTCTTTCTGGCTTTAATATTCTTTCGAACCTGCACAACCATCCACGTTGGGACTGTCGGGCGGTGTTGCCCTTCTCCTACACAAAACTTTGTTGTTATAGTCCTGTCACTCTGTCTACCTCCCTTCAGGCTGTAGCTGCGAGAGTCACTCTCCACAAGACTGTGACAATCTGTTCTCTTTATCTCTCACCTTCTGTCCCGGTATGTCGTCAGGACCTTGTCAGTCTGATAGAGGAACTCCCTTGACCTTTTTTGCTGTTGGGTGACTTTAACGGTCACAACCCTCTTTGGGGTAGTACCGGTTCGTCATCCAGAGGTCTGCTGATTGAGGATGTCCTTTCGGATTTGGATTTGTGTTGTCTGAACGACGGATCTGCAACTTACCTCCATTCTTCCACAGGTTCACTTTCGTGTTTAGATTTGTCGGTTTGTGACCCCTCGCTGGTCCTGGACTATGAGTGGTCTGTCCATGACGATCTGCACGGAAGTGACCATTTCCCTGTCCTTCTACAACTGTAATAACTGAACACGTCTCTGTCTCTCAGCATTTAAATTATAAGAAAGCAAACTGGGATCTATTTGCAGCCACTGTTTCTAAGGAGTTCCAGGACACTGATTTTTTTCAGAGTCCTGACCAGCTGAATCACTGACTAACACTATGATTAAATGTGCTAAGACCTGTATTCCAGTGTCTTCCAATAAACTTCAAATGCCAAAAACACCCTGGTTCGATTCAGAATGCCAACAACTTTCCAAAGTTAGAAAACGGGCTCAGCGTCAGGTATACCAACGACCTTCGGGTCCCAACGCTCGAGCCCATCAAAAACTCCGTGCCAAATCGAGACACACTTTTAAAATCAGTAAACGTCGGTCCTGGAGAAGCTTCTGCTCAGGCTGACATCAAAAACTTCTAAGAAAAAAGTGTGGAACATCATTAAGAAAATCAAAGGGAAGAACACCTGTCCCACTGTGAACCATCTCAAGTTTTCGGATTCTTTAATAACAGAGAAGAAAGCAGTTGCTAATCTGCTTGCTTCTACCATTGAAAAGAATTCCTCCTCTTCTAATAAATCAGTCACTTTTGTCAAAAACAAAGCCCTAAAAGAAAAATCACCCTGCAACTTTTCATCCGACAACATGGAAGACTACAATCTTCCTTTCACATTAAACGAGCTGAAATCTGCCTTACTCTCTTGCAGCGATTCCTCTCCAGGTATAGATGACATTCATTATCAACTATTGAAACATCTTCCGCAAGAAGGTCTGAACATCCTGTTACAGGTATACAACCATGTGTGGACTACAGGTTGCTTTCCACCCTCTTGGCGGAAAGCCTCATTATTCCCATCCCCAAACCTGGAAAAGATCTTTCTAATCCATCTAATTACCGTCCCATAGCTTTGACCAGCTGTGTCTGTAAATTGATGGAAAAAATGGTCAATGCTAGGCTCATGTGGAAACTCGAAACCGATGGCCTTTTTGGCGAAAGAACAGTGTGGTTTCCGCAAGCATCGGAGTACAGTTGACCATTTGATTCGTCTGGAATCTACACTTAGGAACGCCTTTCTGAACAAACAGCATGCAGTGGCAATTTTCTTTGATTTGGAGAAGGCCTACGATACCACCTGGAAGTCGGGGATACTTCATGATCTCACGATCTGGGTTTTCGAGATCATCTTCCGCTTTTTATTCAAAATTTTTTGGCAGAACGACAGTTTTAGGTCCGGGTTGGCACCACTCTCTCTGATGTCCACGAGCAGGAGTTGGGTGTTCCACAGGGGAGCATACTGTCTCCTGCCCTCTTTAGTATTAAAATCAACAACATTGTGAAATCAGTTCAGCAGGGTTCAGACTGCTCATTGTTTGTGGATGATTTCGCTGTCTACGCAACTGGAAGCCTGTACCCGAGTGTCCAGCGCAGGCTCCAGCTTTGCGTAGATAAAATCCATCGATGGGCGGATGAAAACGGTTTCACCTTTTCTCAACAAAGACGCAATGTATTCACTTCCATAATTTCCGTCAGTTTTTCCCAGATCTGAACTTCAAGTAGGGAAATCTCCATTCCAGCTGTTACAGAGGCCAAATTTCTGGGAGTCATTTTTGACCAGAAACTCAACTTTCTCAGCCACATCAAAAACCTCAAAACTTCTTGCCAGAAAGCTCTGAATATTCTGCGGGTCGTAGCGCACACCGACTGGGGCGCTGATAAGAAAACTTTGCTGCACCTCTACAGAGCCCTGGTCCGTTCCAAACTGGACTATGGTTGTGCTGTCTACGGCTCCGCAAGACCCTCTTACCTCAAACTTTTGGACCCTATCCACCATCAAGGGCTTCGTCTCTGTCTTGGAGCGTTCCGCACCACCCCTGTGTACAGCCTGTACGCAGAGGCGGGTGAACCTTCATTGTCCAACCGCAGGCTGAAACTGTCTTTAAATTATTATATCCGACTGTTCTCAGAACCGCAGAATCCTGCCTATGACTGTGTCTTTGACCCTCCATTCCAAAGTAAGTTTGAAAACAACCCTAACTGTATTCCGCCGTTTGGTCTTCGTATGCAGCCTCACGTGCGGAATGCAGGTCTAAACCTGGGAGTAGTTTCCGATTTTTCAAGTTTCCGGATCAACCTCCGTGGACCTTTTTCACACCAGAGATTCGTTTCGATCTTACAGCTTTTCGCAAAGAGTCTACAGCTCTCTGGCGTACAAGGCATTGTATGTTGACCTCTGTTCGAAATTCCCATCCTATCAAAAGTTTTCACTGACGGTTCCAAGTCTGAGGATGGAGTGGCCTGTGCAGCCTACTGCCCTGGGGCTCCTTCTCAGATACTGTTGGAACATATCCATTCCGATGCTTCTGTCTATTCTGCTGAACTTACTGCTCTGGTACTGGCTTTGAAGATAATCTCACATTCTTCAAAGAGGGACTTTCTGGTTCTGTCGGATTCGCTGTCAGCTTTGGAAGCCATAGCTGGCCGCAACCTTCAGCATCCAGAACTTTTGCATTTCTTTGAACTTTTTAGCAAGTTGAAGCGGACGGTTACAACATTACTCTTGCTTGGGTTCCTGGTCATGTTGGCATTGGCGGGAACGAAATGGTTGATCGTTTAGCCAAGAACGCCACAAGAGAGAAACTGTCCAACATTTATATCCCTGTTCAGATGTGAAACCCAAAATTAACGATTATGTGAGAGACCTCTGGCAGGAGGATTGGAACACACAGACGAGTAACAAACTCTTTCAGATCCGTCCAAACCTTAAGGACTTCCTCCATCCACGTCGGGAGGTCGTAAAGAGGAAACGGTTCTGTGCCGGCTGCACACCGGCCATTCGTATTTTACCCATGCTTACCTTTTAAAGAGTGAAGAAGCTCCGTGGTGCATTCCATGTCATGCGCCACTCACCATGAAACATGTTCTTTTAGAGTGTTGGGACTTGCACGATGTGAGACACAAACATTTACAGCGGAGTCCATGAAGATCCTGTTCAGGGATGTCCCGCCTGATGTGATCCTTGAGTTTTTGAGAGAGATTAACATTTTTCATCTGATTTAGATTTTACGGAAGAAAGATTTTAACAAAGTTTCTGGTGCGTTTGTAGACGATGTCATTTAATGAGATGTATGAAAGTGGTTTTTTTTTTTTTTTTTTTTTTTTTTTTTTTTTTTATGACTGGTGAGTTGATTTTAACGTGGTGAAAGCCCTGATATGGCCCTTTACGGTCGGCTGGGCTCTAAGCAACATTATCTTATCTTATCCTTACAAGTGTGGATTGACAAAACGTGTGTCTAGGGTCAGCAAGGTCACTATTTCAGTGTGGCAGCACATCTGTTTAGGCCTGTAATCATGAGATTATTACATGTAGTGTGGTTACTCAAGACCATTGGATAGAAGCATGTTCAGAGTTTATCTGCTTACAGAAATCAGCAAGTTCTTGGGTTACTTGTCCACAATCTGAAGCTAGTTTAACATGCTTTGATTTATTTGGCTCTGTATTGAATTGAGACAAGTTTATTGACCAGTATTTCAAGATGTTACCAAATTAAACGCTGGTATTATGAAACCATCATTCAAAATGTATGTGTGTGTGCATGCGCGCCTCTGTGTGTGTGTGTGTGTGTGCGTGTGTGTGTGTGTATGTGTGCGTGTGTGTGTGTGTGTGTGTAGACTTTATCTGACAATATAATCAGGGTTTCTTTTGATATTAAAGGCAGTGCACTTGGTTTGTTCATCAACTTGCCTGAATGCATGGATGTGTGCACAGGTATGAAGTTGAGTCTAGTGATTTTTAGCTTCGGAAGGGTGTTTTTAAGGTGTTTTTTTTTCTGTATGAATTGTTCGGAAAGTAAAGTCTGTGCTGATTGATTTTAGTATTCATCTAGGGGTGCCGTTTTTCAGGTGCAGGCTGGAAATCTGGCCTATGAAAAATCTGAAAATTGTCTCTTTGGCTCAGCTAAATTTTGTGCTGCTCAGTTCAGGCCTTGGAGAAATTCTCTACAAATTTTTTGTCCACATGTAAACTTTCTGTTACGACATGAGCTTTTCAGAAATCTGCTGTATACGATAGTTTTGTCCCTTGTTTTGCTGTTTTGTCCCTTGTTTTGCTGAGAAGTGTGGTGTCAGGACTAAGAGGTATTAATTCTTCTTCTTCTTCATCGTCGTCTTCTTTTTTTTTCAATCAAGTTCCTGATAGTTGGCAAACTGATTTCAAAATTATTCTTTCAAGGGCCTATTTTTGCTGCAAAAAAAGGATCCCCATTCCAAATGCTGAAAAAGACGGTTTCATCATCATTGGGGGCATATTTTTCATATGTGATTTCTGCTTTGTACCTTCTGATTTGGATGTTTGTAGGTTAGGTATTGACTGTGTCAAGAAATTTAGTGAGTCTTAAGGTTCTTCAGTGGAGCTGAGCATGAAGTGGAAGTTGTCTTACCTTGTGTATAGATAAAGGAATTGAAAGCAAAACTTGGAATAAAGAAAGCACTCATGTAGTCGTATGGTCAAATTCTACCAACCCACACCCACTCACCCCCCTCCTCCGGCTTTAATGAAAAATTTGAGGAGGATGACAGCCTCTTCCTTTCAGGCCCAGAATATTTTGAGAATCAGTCTTTAGGCCAAGAAAATGTAATTTTCACCAGTTTTCTGGCATGGGTTAAGTCCCCTGGCACTCATGCTTGTCTTTCTCCACCGTCTTATGTTTTTCAGCCTCAGTGGATAGTCAGTTTTTTTCTCTTTCTTGTTACAGTTTGTGTTATGCCAGCTTTTTTTCTGTTGTAATCAATCTACTAGGTTGTGAGAATGTTCATGCTGTCCTGAGAAGACACTGTCTGTTCTGGAATATCTGCCCGAGTGAAGTTTTATGAAAATGTATTTTTTGCGGTACAGTTTTTCTTTCAACTGCCTTTTCTGTTTTTAAACACTTGACTTCTGGAGAATTATTGCCCTTTTGAATTCCTGTCTGCTGGAGCTGAAGCTGAATTTCTGTGTGACCCTTCAGCTGTGAGAAAAGCTCAGAGATCCTCCCCCCCCCCCCAAAAAAAAAAAAAAAAGAGAAAAAATCCATGTGTTGTGTAGACTGAACTGAGGAGAGGAAAACCAATGCACATCCATTATTCTGCCTTCCATGTGACTGCTGAATGAATGAAATGCTTGCGCCATGCCCCCACTTTGCTGCTCATCTTCCTGTGCCTCACAGGTGATCACAGATGAAGCCTTCTACCAACGCTTTATTCGGAAATAAACGTCTACAGAACATGCCTGTCAACTGTCAAGAGAGGTGGCTTTATGGTGAAAGCAGAAACGCCCAGTTTGAACGCGCGAGCATTACAAGAGCCAGCCTCTGACTCATAAGACTACAGAGCTGCCAAGCATTCAGCTTTTGGTGTAGCAATCTAGGATTTAATTAATTGACCGTGCTCACTACTACACTTTGTGGTGAAGTGTGGACAAAAAACAAAACTGGACACAACACCCCCCAGCCAATCCACCACCTTTATCTCTCCCGCACCCCTTCATACTTCACAAACTTAGCGGCAGCCTAAATGGAACAGAGACAATATACATTTTTAGACTGTAAACTTACTATGTCAAAAAATAGCCAGGTTCAGTAAGGAGAGGAAGTAAAAGCAGAAGAAAAATCACTCGGGGACAATAGAGATTTTTGACATTTTATCAGTTGGTTTTGTTGTCTTCTTTTTCTTTCTTTTTTTCATCAGTTTTCCGTGTTCTTAGCCCGCTGTTAGGTTGTGTGCGAAGTGTTTCGCATCCGAAAGTGCTACCAAATCAGTCTTGTCATCAATAAAAACCATTGGCATTTGATTGGAAAGCTGAAACCGGAATGCTACACTGACAATGTCAAAATGCTACACTTTGTGCTTTTTATCCATTGGCAGTTCTGCATATCCAACTTTTGGCAATGATTCGTAAGGAAGTTGGGGTACTCAATCATCGACAGGATTTCATTTTGCTGCAATTGGATCCCATTGATCATGCAGAATTGATGTAAATGGATCAGCTAGTTAAAGTGTTCCGGAACACCCCAGCGTTTTGTTTATTCAAGGAATTTGTTGACGAAGGTGCATATGAAATACATATAGGCGCAGAGGACAAAACCAACACTGATAATGTAGTGATATGTAGTCTGGCAGTATATGGGCAGTCGGTGGGATAATGTAGTGATATGTAGTCTGGCAGTATATGGGCAGTCCGTGGGTTAAACTTAGGGTGATGAGGGTGGATTGGTAGGTGGATATCTGCAGCATGACTTAGTCTTGACAGTCTTGAAAAGGTCAATTGTTAGGTAATGTATTGTGAATCGATGTAAACAGTACACATAACCATCTTTGTTTCATTTTCTTGACAGGACTTTTTTTTTTCTCTCTGTATGTGATGACAGCCCTGACAGGGCTCATGTGTGGTCAGCCGGGCTATAATAAAACCTGAAACTGAAACGGATTCACTTGTGGCATATCTTTTTGTACTTACCAAGTTTTGTTTTGCAGGATGTGACAAAAGAATTGAAGAAATGCAAGGAAGAAGGAGCAAAGAGGTTGGATCTGAGCAAATCCCAGGTAAAGGACATTTCATTTTTATTTCCATGTCTTTTTTTTCTTTTTTTAATATCTTACCAAGTATTGTTGAGAAATCATGGTTGTATTGTTGATAAAGTGAATATGTTTGACAGGAAATTATCTGGCGTCTGATAAGAGAGGTTATAACATGAATTTTGCTCGGGTTCCCGATCATGTCAGCATTTGAGGCAACAAGGCAATTGCTCAGCTTGCCAGAAATTCTACAAATAAAGAGTGCAGGTTCTCTATTCCTCATGTTAAACTGAAGTCTCAAAGCTCAGACTTAAAAGACATGCAAGAGGACTGGAAGACACAGATGGATAACAGACTGTATGTCAAAGACATCTGGCAAGAAGACTGGAAGACATAGATGGATAACAGACTTACATGTCAAAGACATCTGGCAAGAGGACTGGAAGACACAGATGGATAACAGACTTGTATGTCAAAGACATCTGGCAAGAAGACTGAAAGACACAGATGATAACAGACTTATATGTCAAAGACATCAACAAGAAGACTGGAAGACACAGATGGATAACAGACTTATATGTCAAAGACATCTGGCAAGAAGACTGGAAGACATAGATGGATAACAGACTTATATGTCAAAGACATCTGGCAAGAAGACTGGAAGACATAGATGGATAACAGACTTATATGTCAAAGACATCTGGCAAGAAGACTGAAAGATGCAGATGGATAACAGACTTATATGTCACAAAGACATTTGACAAGAGGACTGGAGGACACGGATGGATAACAGACTTTATGTCACAAAGACATTTGACAAGAGGACTGGAAGACACAGATGGATAACAGACTTACATGTCAGAGACATCTGGCAAGAAGACTGGAAGATGCAGATGGATAACAGACTTGTATGTCAGAGACATCTGGCAAGAAGACTGAAAGATACAGATGGATAACAGACTTGTATGTCAAAGACATCTGACAAGAGGACTGGAAGACACAGATGGATAACAGACTTATATGTCAAAGACATCTGGCAAGAAGACTGAAAGATACAGATGGATAACAGACTTGTATGTCAAAGACATCTGGCAAGAAGACTGGAAGACACAGATGGATAACAGACTTATATGTCAAAGACATCTGGCAAGAGGACTGGAAGACACAGATGGATAACAGACTTATATGTCAAAAACATCTGGCAAGAAGACTGGAAGACACAGATGGACAACAGATTCTTTTAAACCCATTCAAACCTTGCAGGTTTTACTATGTGCCACTGGCGGTTGCAGAGAAGAAATAGGTTCCTCTGATTACACACAGGCCACTGCTATTACACCCATTTGTATCTTCTTGAAAGACAAAGAAGCTCTGTGGTGCATTCCATGCGATGTAACCACTCACCATAAAACATGTTTTTATAGAGTGTTGGGATGTACATGATGTCAGACATTAACACTTTATAGCAGACTCCATGAGAACCCTGTTCAGAGATCTCACCTGGTGTGATTTTTTTAGTTTCTTAGATAAACATTTTTCAGCTGACCTAAGATTTTACAGATGAAAGATTTTAAAGCAATTTTAGCATGTTAAAAAAAAATCTTTCTGTAAGTTCTGTGTGATTTCCCCCCCCCCCCCCCCCCCCCCCTATTTAGGAAGTTGACTGACAAGATGACAGCTCTGATGTGGACCTTCATGGTTGGCAGAGCTGTAAACAACTTGGATCGAATGAATTATCAGTGATTTAATGGATGGGTATTTCTTGACAGCCAAAAGTGAATTAAGAACTAAGAACTTGTTTTATTCTCCTTTTCAGATTTCTACCCTTCCCAACACTGTCAAAGAGGTAAGGAGATCAGTTTTGTTTGTTATGGTCTGGTTATGTAAATTGTCAGGAGAAAAGTTGACTGCTTCTGTAGTGAATCAAGGATATAGATGGTCATCGTGTAAGTCGAAAGTCAAGATGATTCAGCACAAAATGATGTGAAACATTAGTGCAAGAGTACAGTCATGCAGAGACACAGTGTCTCACTTCTCTTTTTCTCACAGGTACACGAACACACATGCATGCACTCACTCTCTCTCTCTCCCCCTGTCCTTTTCTCTCGCTCTTTGTGTCTCGCTCTCTCTCTCACTCTCTATATCTCAAATATAGAGACTACTCAGAATTTTGCGTTGTGTGTGTGTGTGTGCACATTCGTGTATACATACATAGTTGTGTATGTTACCACCAAGAATTTGAACTGAACTGTTTCAAGATTTCTTATATTGGAATTGCAGTGGTCTATGGATATTCTGTCATGCTATTTGACCTTGTGTCTTTTGAAAAATGTACTCGTCTTTTATAATTTTATTGACAAAGTTTATCTATGTCATTGGCGGTAAGTAACAAACTCTATTTCTAAATTTTGCTTCGTTCGCCGCTGTCAGTCACTCCATTTTGAAACTTTTGTATTTAAATCAACAGATGCAGAGTAGCATACATGAAGTCTATTTCTGGGGTCATTAGTATGCTAATGTCAATAATCTGCGAAGCTGCCTGATATATAATATATATAATACAAGTGTGACTTGATCACTGTGCACAAAGACTTGCTTACCGCATGATGGAAAAATTAATCCATTCCTTCATGCACCTTGTGACTGGCAAAGGCAAAGTGAATGTGCGGAGGTGATTCCAAGCTGGCAGGTTGGAACAAATGCAAGACGGGTAATATTCTAAAATGAACCAGTTGCAAGCGGCCAAACGATTTTTCTCTTTTATTTAAATGAAGTATCCATCGGTTACCAGAATATCTTATTCCTCAGCTCCCTGTTGTCATCGCATTATGTGGTGTGTTCCACAGCTGAGCCAGTTGGTGGAGCTGTACCTGTATGGCAACCGCCTGTGCACCCTGCCTCCAGAGATGGGCTGTCTGGTGTCCCTGCAGACATTGGCCCTGAGCGAAAACTCCATTTCGTCCCTGCCCGACTCCCTTGCCGCCCTCACCAAACTGCATGTCCTTGACCTTAGGCATAATAAGCTGCAAGAGGTAAGTGTATTCATGTTCACAAACCTTGTGGTCTATAACAGTTAAGAGAGTCCCACTGATATTTTTACATTTGCTATGATTGAAAATGGAGACAAAGGTAAAGCTGCTAGGGTTAAGTGAAACATTGCTGAACTATGTGCTTTGACTTTTGCGCAGTCTGAAGTCCTGCAGTCAACGTGACATGAAATCAGGATTGTCACTTGCTGGCCTGCTCTATTGGTGACTTCAGTTTCCATTTCCATTCAGCCTTCATGCCTCTGGGAGTTCGATGAATAGTGTCTGTAAGTTCATCAGGATTGTCATTGGAGGGGTGTGGTGGTACCATCCAGAGGGAGTGTCATTCTAGGGGATTTTCATGACTGGGCAGGAGTTTTGCAGGTGGTGTCCTGCATACATGTCAGATCAGAACTGGCACCTCTGAACAGCTCTGAAGACTTTACCAGCACTGCGTCGTAACCTGTTGTGTGTTGCCTTATAATGACCTGACTGCTGACATTGATTCAGACAGAAAACCAGTGCGTGTTGCATGTAGGGATGTGTAATAAGAGGCTTATAACTAATGGCACTAAGAAGGCCAAGAACGTAGCAGAGAAAAATGGAAACTTGACTTTCACTAGCGTTGAGTCTTTATAAGAAGGGATAGTGCAGCCTGACTGTTCTAGGGCACTTGAAGGCAGTGGCATTTTATGTCGTTTAACTGTTGACAGGCTATCTATGAAAGCAGAATCGAACAAAAAACATTTCGATCATTGTCTGTATTTCATCGATAGAGTATTTCAGACCTAAGTTAGAGCAAATGAAAATGTGCGTAAAGATCTGCCTTTGGACCAGCTGCTGTGGTGCAGCGGTTAGTGTTGTGGGTGCCCAGTTGGGAGGTCATGGGTTCTGTTCACATCAGGGATATTCACATTTGTGAGATTCTTTTGGCCCATGACCAGCTCCTACCCTGAGCTGAGTTTGCTATGGGCTCAGTTAGGAAGACTGAAACCATACTGTAAAATTTCATCCACTCAATGGATTCATGGCTAAGTATGTTGCTCAGAGTGCCTGACCAGCTCTGCAGGTGTCTGTATCTCTTGGGCCCGGTTGACGGTGGAATTTATTATAAAAGCAAGTGTAGAATACAGCCTTGTCATGCAGTTTCAATTCAGAATTGACCTCCATAACATAACATTTTCTAACTCATCCTCATTGACCAGCATTGGAAAAAAAGTCTCAGATCCTCTGGCCCTTCATACCATGCTCTGCCGGACTCGTAATCCAAGGGTTGCGGGTTCGAATCTCCACCGGGCCATTTCGGTACAGGGGGATTTTTCCCTCGGAGTTAACATTAGTTCTGACTCCATTTCCCATACAGTCCTTCGAATGAGACTATAAACCGAGGTTCTGTGTGTGAACACGCGCATATCTTCCTCACACGTAAAATCCCATCACCAACTGAGAGAAGGCCAGTTTGGCCGTTGGTATGGATGACACGTTGCACATAGCATGCACCTTCCCCGAAGATGGAGTATGGCTGCCTTAATGGCAGGATAAAACATGGTCATACACACAAAACTCCACTCCCTTTGTTGGGTAGATGGGATTATTATAGGGAGTGTCCGCAGGAGTATCAGTCTGCGTACGCAGAAGAAGATACCATGCTCTTATGGGGTGGACCTTGCTGTCAGTTTACTTGCCACAATTATGCCCATGGTGAGTTCATGTGGAAGTTGCTGGTACTGGCGAGTTCATAGGGACTGCCATAGGTCGGACGTGGTGGTCCCCTTTTAAGGGGAGGCACTCTGTGACAATGGCTCAGTGACCGGGCAAATACTGTCATCAGTAGGAGGTGGTGTCTTGCATATGCTGGTTAAGAGCAGGCACCTCTGAAAACCACCTTAATGATTTGGCAGCAATGCAGCATCTCCACTGGTGGGTTGCATCATATTGACTTGATATTGATTCTCCCACTGCATCACCAGTGCCAGGGATGCTATGGGACAAGCCAGAGTGTGTCCTTGGACAGAAGCAGCAATGAGTAGCTTGGGGCCACTGGAGCAACCTAGAAAATAAGACGGCAAAACATTTTTTTTTAATCTACCATTAGTTTATGCATGGTAATTGTTTCGGAAATTTGTATAATTTTTGTAAAGAAGTTGCCAGTTTATTCTTTTTTTTCAGTATTTTTCATTTTAGTTGTTTGCTTCTCTGTTTTTTGTGTAATTCATGTTCATTTGTTTTTTCATTTTGTTTCCAATCAGTATTATGTGGATGTGTGTTTTGTTTCAGATTCCCAAAGTTGTGTATCAGCTTAGGTCTTTGACAACACTGTTCTTGCGCTTCAATCGGATACGAATAGTGGAGGACGATGTTAGGAATCTTGTAGTAAGTATGGACACAGTCCTTGTGTTAAAACGTGGCAAAGGATAAAGAAAAATCAGGAAATATTGTCATCTCCTTGAACCTTCTCTGTTTTAAAACCTATTTGAAATGCTTAAAATCCCATCGAAATTTTAAGAAATCCATCATCTTTAAGGAAATCTGTAAAACCCTTGAAAAGCAAATTTTGTTTGTGTTAGGTCTGTGAATGAATTCAGAACTTTTTGTTGAAAGGGAGTAGTGGTGGTGTTTGTGATTGAGAAGGATAGGAGTTATTAAAAGGAAAGAGAAGAAAAGAACAGTATGTGGTTGACTTGACAGATCAACATCAAAATGGAATTTTTACCGATTTTTGAGAAAAATGGCCCAACTTCATTCAGAAACTTTGCGTACATAAAACAAGCTAGGGTCACTGTCATCGGAGGGATGTGGTGGTACCAAACTCATTCTCACAACACATTTGTATCTCATATTTTCATTTACTTGATACTGGATGTGCATAGAAATTTCATGTAAATCCATGCTTAGATTAATTTCTAGCGTTCTTTTTTTTTTTTTTAACTGAAGGCAACAAAGCAACTTTTAATACATACCATCGTAACGAACCACAACCACCACCATCGTGGTGAAGATTATCAACAAATAAAGTATATTGTTCTGTGACCTACTTTTGACCAGATCCATGGGTGAAACTTTTCCGTCTATGGACGGAAATCCGTCAAAATGACTTTCAGTCTTGACGGAACTTCCGTCATTTAAAAAAAAAAAAAAAAAAAAAAAACAATTTATCGGTTCCGATTTTGTGTTCGATCCAAGTTTTCCATCTCATACCGGAAGTAGCTGTTTCTGTGTTTCCGGCATCTTCACAGGCTAACATTGGTGCGTCTGACTGACAACGAAAGTTTGCACGGTGCTCCAGAAATTAAGTAGTCATGGCTTTTTTGAAAGAAGGAGATCCAGTAGCATGCGTCGAGGGCCAAATTAAAAACAAATGGAGATGACAATGGCTAAACGAAACTGATGACGACGGCAATGAATATCGCAAGTGGTGCAAGAAAATAAATGTGGCCGGCACGTGTTTCTGTATACATCGTTTGTTAAAAAACGATCAGTTACGGAGCGAACGGAAAAAAGAAACTTTGAAGCCATGCTGATCACCCAGAGCATAAGAAAAACATGAAGGCGAGTTAACATTTTTCTATTCTTTGCTAAAGTAATTAGAATCAAATTAAAAAAGTTGATTGGGGGGGGGGGGGGGGGGGGGTCGGGATTGGGGGGAGCTAATTATACTTATAGTTGATATTTTTGGTGGGGTGGGAGTAATTTAATGTATATCAGGGGTGGAAAATTTTCCAATTTTTTATTGTTTGGATTTTTTTAAAGAGTAGGCCTAAATTTCCTTTTTTTTTTTTATATTACTTTCAGGTGGGAGGTGATGGGATTCTTAGAATTTTATTATTGTGAGTGGGGGTTTTGTTGTTGTCAGTTTTCATTTTGTTTGTTTATTTTTTATTTTTTTAGTTCCTTTCCTTAAAAAAAATCATGTTTGTTATGATACTTTTTTAGGAAAAGAAAAGGTGGAAAAACAGAAATGACCTGAATCCTCACTACACTTTACTTCTTTTTTTTTTTTAATTTCACCAATTCCCACCTCGGAATATTTATCACAAGCAGCCAAAAAAAAATGTAGCTACTGTCTCCTCCACGTCTAGCCTATTTCCAGCTGCAGCCCCACCTGTCAACATTGCTACATCTGTAGGCCTATGCAGAGGTTCCGCTAGACTATAGACTTTGCCGGTACTTGGTACCGACAACAACAAAAATTTCCGGTACAAGTCTTAAATCAGCCGGTACCGCGCTTGGCTGCCTGCCATGCACTACACACTCAACCGCGATTCTGGGTCACGCGAACGGGCGATAGCGAGCGGCCTACCGGCACGGATAGCACGTAACAGGCTTGTCAGTGACAGCCTTCAGTCAACTGAACTCAACAGAAAAGTCGACGGAGAGAGTAACATGCAAAAAAATCATAAATGAAAACAAAAAGCAAAACAAAACAAAACAAAACCAAACCAACCAACCAAAACGTAACTTGAAAGAAAAACAAACAAACAAACAAACAAACAAACAAACAAAACAAACTTCTCACTTACCTATCCACACGAGCGAAAGAATTCCGTCAGTGTTCGTCATCGAACCATGCAGTTACTCAAAGTGATGTTGAAAACAGCGACAGTCAATTGAAAACTGGGTCGGGGATTACCGCAAGTTCAATCCAGGGTCAGACTGTCAGCATGACACGCACACAATCCATATGTCTCTACTGATCAACAGACTTACAGAGTCCGTGCACTCAAGATATTGATGACCAGTGAACAGTTACAGTTTTATATTGTCAGAAGTCAAGAATAAGCGACACAAACTTGTGATATGCACAATGAAGGACGACTGTACGAAAGTCACAAGATAAAAAGAAGGGGGGAAAAAAAACAGCAAACACGCGAATACACACTGTCACACACACACACACACAAATCAGCGCTGTCCATTGAAAAAAAAAGGGGGGCAAAGGTCCTGGGACTGAAAGGAAGGGGGAAGAGGAGTGATGTCAGATGTATTGTTGTCGGCATGGCATGGCTTATTTCCTGCCTGCCATCCCCGCTCACCCGCTGACAGGCGGAGAGACAGACAGTACAGATAGAGGAGAGTAAAAGCGCTCAGATGTTCTGCCGGTACACGGTACCGGCGGCTTTTATTTTTTTCGGTACAAGGCAAATATTTACCGGTAAAAACCGGCATATGCCGGTCTAACGGAACCTCTGGCCTATGTCCATCTGTGCCCTGTCATGTTCAGTCTGCTTCTTCAGCTGCTCCATTATCTCCAGTACCTGGCTCCAGTAGAAAACGAAAAGCTGGTGCTGCAGACATCAGGCAGTTTTTCAAGCGCCCACTACTGGACTGAAAGACTTTTTTTTTTCTTCATCTTTCCTTTCTTTTTTTTTCTTTTTTTTTTAGTTTTCTTTACCACTCATTGTTTGACAGGGCAAGAGAATTTCATTAATATATGACTGCTTAATCAAAATCAACAGGAATCATAATGACTCGTCCTTGCTTTTGTTTGACACCATGGAAAATGATAGAAATGTGGATGACAGCTTTGCACTTTATTGATGGACAATTCTGAAAATGATTGAAAGGATGAATTATACTTCATGTATATGGTGGCTTTTTGACAGTGAGGACAAGAGGAACTGACAAGATAAGAAGGCCACCTTTGTTCATCCATTTTCTGTATGTGGTGTGGTTGCTAGGAAAGACAAAATGTGCTGACAACATGTCAACTTTGATTTCTCCTTATTTAAAATGGTGTGATTCTTTGGACTTAAAAGACAAATGGTGCCGGCAAGAATAAAGCTACTTTGGTTCCTCATTGTGCATCTCAAATGTGTGAGCATGTATATTTTTACACACAGTCTTGATTCAAATAGTAAAGTGACCATTTTAAACAATATGTGCGGGAAATTTTGATTTTTGGAATGTTTTGATCAGTTCAGATTGGGTGAGAAAAATTTCCCTTTTTGAGTTTTTATATTCTGGTTTATTTCTACACTTTTAGATTTTAACTTTCCTGAGCTTGTACAAAAAGCCATGAATATTATTTTTATTCATTTAAATGAATTAATGGAACATAAAGTCTAACAGTAACTCACAAAAGCATGTTACAGTTAAGCTTTTTACTGCAGAAATCATGTTACAATTAAGCTTTTCTGGTGCAGGAGAGCCAACGAAATTGGCCTAAAACATTTAAAAAATCAATTTCGCCTGGGGAGCTTCGCCCCCCTGGACCCCCCAACGGGGCGCTGCCCCTGTACCCCGCCGGGGCCTAGGCGGCCCCTGGACCCCGGCCTAATTTCAGTCAAATCAAGTTTTGTAGGTTTCACCCATGCAGATCTTGTTTTTGCTCTCAAACTTGCATCTTTCATTTCTGCCTCTTCTTTGGTGCTATTTATCCACGCTGAGATCAGGCAGTCATCTGTGAACGTTAGTGTTGCATGCATACTACCCATCAATCAGTACCCATCACTGCCATGGCCATTACCACCACAGTCAACAACATCATCAACACAGGGAACTGGGATGCACAATTCATTTTCATTTTATATTTTAAATTTTCTATTTCTGAGCATGCACTTTTAAATTTCTGTAAATCCATATATAATTGTATTGGAAGTGCTTATTCAGATTAAATGGAAATTAAGCTGAAATTTTAAACATTTCTTGGTTTTACATGGTTATACATCAGTAAACGATTAGCTGAAAATGGTGGAAGTAAGAGAGTTAAAATTCAAATGTGTTTTGTTGCAGAATTTGACAAAGTTCAGCTTACGAGAAAATAAGATCCGTGAGTTACCTCGAGGCATTGGGCAACTAGTGAACCTCCTGACATTTGACATTTCCCACAATCACTTGGAACATTTGCCAGAAGGTGAGTGGCTACACTGCAGGATCTTCAAGCAATTAGTTGATGTTTACAACCTAGTTGTGTGTGAATATTACTTAGGGTTATAAAAGACTTATGAAGAATTGTGCAGAAACTGAAAAATAATGACTCTGTAGCAACAAATATCGGGGGGAAACTGTTTTGAATTATCATCATTTCAACCAAGCAGTGGTGAATTTTAAGGGTACTGTAAGAGATTCCTGAACAACGTAGCAACAGTGATGTTTTTGTATCAGAGCATTAACTGCCCTTAGAAAAGTTTGCCCATGTGTCATTCCCAGACACAGTTTGAAATACAGTGTGCTTACAGAGTCTTGAAAGTCGAGGGGGGGGGGGGGGGGGGGGAACTGTTTCCTGGACTGGAAAAAGAGTTGGACCAAAAATTCTGTTATTTTGTTTCAGATATTGGTAACTGTGTCAACTTGAATTCCTTGGATCTTCAGCACAATGAGTTGCTGGACATCCCAGAAAGCATCGGGAATCTCCGAGCTCTCAACAGACTTGGCCTCAGGTAGGGATTGTGTTTAGGAGGACCGAATAAAGATTTTGTAGCGTTTTCTTTAAGACGGTCTGTTTTAATCGCAGATAGACAAGCCAAACCAGCACACAAAGACAGGGAATGTACTTCCTCTCTCTCTCTTTCAATCTTTCTCTCTCTCTCTCGCTCGCTCTCTCTCTGTGTGATATTTTTGACAGTCGTAGCTTTTTTTTGGTTAGCCTGCTTTATCTCCCTCACTCCTGAACCCCCCCTCCCCATCCTATCTCCATCCCCCCCTCCCCCTTCGCAAGCTCAAGTATAATTCTACAGCTTGAAATTTTTGAGAACAAGAGTGGAGCACGTCCCTTTCCTCTGTTTTTGGTGGAGAAAGATTCCTGGTGATATCATTTTGAACTTTTTGCTAGGTCAAGCATGCCATTTTCCTGATGTTCAGCGATTTTGCACTGACTTTTTCTTCCTTATGCAGTTTCTGCTGGAGAAGACATCTGCTGTGATGAAATGTAGAAAGCCATAAACCGTGACAACAGCAAAAATTAAGACAAGTAGACATATAGTGCATGATTACACAAGTGGTTTTTTTTGTTTTTAAACACAGCACTCTCGGTTGGATCAGTTGAAAGAAAACAGGAAAGGCATCTGTTGAAGTTCTTATACGTGAGCCTTCACTGCTGGTGTGTAGTGGTATGTTAAACTGGTAAAGAATAAAAACTGCTAGTTTAATGATTATTTCCGACCCCCCCTTTCCCCCTTCCTAGGATCTTTATTCCCCTACCTCCAATCCCCCACCCTCCAGTCACGCAACCACCCCTTCCTCCTGTCCTAGGGGAGATGTAGGGTGGCTGACTGCTCAGTGAGTCGGTCAAAAATGGCCTTCTCGCTCTATGAAACTAACTCGGCAACCTGGCCTTTGATTGCAGGTGTGTACATACTGGCTGATACGCAAGCTGTTCAGCTGGAAATCTTAACCAACTAACCAGCCACATGACCTCCCAATCACTGCCCACAACTTAAATTTTTTGCCTTCTTCAGTTGAGTCAGTTGTTAACTCCTGCGTGATTTACCGTTTCTGCCATCGCATTTTGTTTTTCCCTCAGTCTTCTTTGTTCCTAAACGAAAGCCAAGAAGTTTACCATTAGTGACATCTTTGTATATATGATTATATTTAGTTAAGGTGATATCGTTCTGTCTTTGGCGATTCAAACAAGACGTAAGTGTGCAGTTTTGTTTTGTGTATGTGTATGTGATCCATTTGAATGGCTTATGAATGATGGGATCGGATATAGCATTCTTGCAGTAAAAAAAAAATTCAGAAGTTATAAGTGAATGCAAGTGCATATAGACAACATGGCTTCCTGAGCTGTTATTATCATTCCAAGGATAACTTGTCTACTGAAATCTCTATAATTATGATCAGTAGACAGTCGAACTAGTCACCTATTATTGTAACTCTTGGTCACACTTAAAGATGTTATTTAAAATTTTGTTGTTGTTGGTTCTCTTTAGGTGCAAATCGTGGCTGCTATACAGTGGTGGCTTCTTCAGTACATGTATACAGCACGTCTGAACACTCGAAGCTTCTCAAATAATCCATATGGAAGAGAAATGTATGGTTGACGTGGTTGACAAGAGCAACAGGACAGAACGGTAGTCAAAAGGTTAATGCATGCATACACACACCAGAAGTCGGTGTTAAATTTCATCAGAAGGATGTGAAGGGGGTTGGAGTGTGCACAGATGTTGAACCTGTAGAAAAAATCTGCTATGACCTGGCTGTCCCAAGTGGTGATTGGACCCTTGGATGAAGAGCAGAACGCTTTGTCTTTAATGCAAACCTCAGCCATGTGTTTTGTGTTGGCAGGTATAACCGCTTGGCCAGCATACCTCGATCACTAGCCAATTGTGAGAACATGGAGGAGTTCAATGTGGAAGGCAACAACATATCACAGCTGCCTGTAAGTTCATGCCACATGGAGTGCTTATCTCTCTGTGTGTGTATGCATGAGAGCATACATGTGTGCTTATGGATGAGTGAATTTATGTCATCTCTGTTCACATTTATGATAGTAGATGGAGGAGAGGTGAAGTGTGGGGTGAAAAGGTGGGTGTACATTTTGGGGGGAGAGGGAAATGTAAAATCAATTCACACCTGGACAATTATTGTATGCACGGAACATATGTATATACTTTGATGAGCGTATATGTATGAGAAAGGATGCGTCTGCAGATGTGTGTGTGTGCGTGCTTTTTTGCTTGTATGTATGTGCATTTTTCTCATACTTAACAGTCCAAGCAATTGCCCATTCTTGCTTGGTGTGGAGTATTGTCATATCATCAGGATCCCCCCCCCCCCCCCCCCAAATAAGATTGGGAGAGCAGGGAGCTAACGTCTTGTCCATTCTTAGTTAGCCAGCAGAGTGATTGCCCTTAGTTAGGTTGCTTCACCCAAACATATTAAAACTAGTTGAGTTTTTTTTCGTTTTCTTGGTTCAGGAACACGCCTCTTTTTGCTTTTTTGAAAAATATTTTGCTTCTTGTCATTATAGATTTCCATTAACCCCGTTCAAGTTTGCTTTCTCCTTGGAGGGAGAAGCTCCGTTTGGTGTCTTAAGAGGGAACTTTGGCTGATAATTTCCTGCTCATTTGCTTACACATGTGTGTGATTTATTGCTTATTTCATACATGCATGGTGTGTGTATGTGCACTTGTTTGCGTGTTATATTATAGAGTTGATAATGATGCATCCTTGGTGATGAAAATTATGTTGATGATTGAAAATGATGTATGATTTTGTAGTGTTGCTGACAACATTGACTGTGGTGATTACGGTGATGGCCTTGTAGTGTGATGATGATGGTGAAGACTCTATGTTGAAGGAGGGTCTGTTGTCAAGTCTGTCCAACCTGACCAGCATCACCTTGTCTCGCAACAAATTTGAGAAATACCCTACTGGCGGGCCTTCACAGTTTACATCAGTCTATGTGAGTTCCCCAGCAGTGTTCGTATATATTCATGTCTTACTTCATCTTCATCTTGTCTGGTTGCTAAGATGTAATGGTTTGAAACTGATGCCTTCACAGTTGACATTGGTTGGTGGGAAATTCTCACGTTGCATATTCATCTCTTTTGGCATCTTCTGTGTGAAGGATCTTTGTGCTTTGAGTAAACGCGCGGCACGCACACACACACACACACACATACTCACTCACTCACTCACTCTCTCTCTCTCTCTCTCTCTCTCTCTCTCTCTCTCTCTCTCTCTCTCTCTCTCTCTCTCGCTCTGTGTATTTGTCTTTTGTCTCACACACACACACACACTCACACTCACTCACTCACTCACTCACTCACTCACTCACTCACTCACTCACTCACTCACTCGACTCACTCACTCTGTCTCAGTATGTCTCAGTGTCTGTCTGTCTCACGCACAAACACACACACACACACACACACACACACCAAAGTCAGACTATGTGAGTTACCCCCACAGAATGCATCGATCGTTTGTGATATCTCAAGTGTGTATGAAGCATATTGTGATTTGAAAAAAAAAAAGAGGTCTGTTTATATCGGTCAACAAGAATTACCTAGTAGTGTGGATTTACCTCTTGCGGTGTCTTAGAGAAATTGCCAATATGATGTTGCTTTTTAATCAGTCCATCAACATGGAGCATAACCAGATCAACAACATCCCCCTGGGCATTTTCTCCCGGGCAACCTCTCTGACCAAGCTGAACATGAAAGACAACCAGCTGACGGCCTTGCCTCTGGACATGGGGTCATGGGTCAACATGGTGGAGCTGTCGCTAGGCACCAACCAGCTGACCAAGATTCCTGACGACATCAAGTCACTTCACAAGCTGGAGGTGTTGATCTTGTCCAACAATGCACTTCGAGTGAGTGATGCTGTCTTTTATGTGTGTGGGAGTTGTTTCCTTTCGCGTGTGTGTGTGTGTATGAACCTCCAGCCCATGTCTGCAGAATTCAAAATAGTCTACAGCATCCACCAACTCGTCAGAGCAGCTCAGGTTGGGCTGCTGACAGGACACTACCAACTCCTCTTTCATCTTTCGCGTCTCAAACTCTCTCATACTGACCAGTGCCCTTGTGGTACAGGCTCCCAAGCTCCCGCCCACATCTTAACAGGGCTGCCCCCTCCTTTGAAGCCTTGAGACACCAGACGTGGCCCAGTCCAGTTGAGGTCCAGGAGAAGCTCTGGTGACCAGTGGGGTCACTGCAGCGGACTGCTGACTTCGCCTTACTAACCGCGTTGAGGATCTAGCATGGCCGGGAATGCGAAAGAAAGAAAGGAAATGGTTCAGACGAAATCAGATTCTTAACTTTGGTTGTCATATGCTTTGGTGTTGCACGGCAGGAGCAGACAATTGTAACCAGTCCTGTTAGTATGTTTATGTTTCTCTCTTAGGGGCAGATGACAGTTTTCCCTGCAGAAGTCTAGGGTGTGTCAGAGAAGAGTTGGGGTTAGTGATAGGAAATTTGAGAAGGAAATATTATAAGCTTCACAAATGGACACAATTTGGATCAGTTGAAAGGAGTGGTTCAATTTTTTTTTTTTTTTTGCACCACACACACACAAACACACACAACACCCACGCATACACACATATATACACTATACATATGCAGGCATGCGTGCCACCTGCCCTCTCTCCCAAGGTCAGCAATGTGGGGATGAAAACATATTTTAGATGGTTTTCCTTGTTTATTTTCCTTTTCTTCTCAATGCCATAGTTGACCTGATGCAGCTGTGAATGATTTGTGGAAGTGATGACATAATGATCTAATAATAACTGAAAGAATGCCAGCTGTGTAGAATGATGACGTCAAGACAAAGTCAGATCATAATGTCATGTGTTAAGCCCACCTCGGAGACCACACCAGGGTTACAAGCAGCTTGAAAACAGAAACATTGAGCAGACCTGTTTACCCATATGATTTTGCCCATACTTTGTACATGTTAGGCAGAAATAAGATGAATATGATGACCTAAACAAAGAAATGTTGGGGGAGAGGGAGTTGGGAGGAGGGGAGGGGCATATTTTGTACATGTTAGGTGGAAATAGATGAATATGACAATCTAAACAAAGAAATGTTGGGGGAGAGGGAGTTGGGAGGAGAGGGGGGGGAGGGAGCCTACAGATGTTTTGGGGCTGTAATTGCGCTTGTGGAGTGTGACCATTTTGTTGTCTTGGTGTGCCTGTTGGGAAAGGGGGGGGGGGGGGGGAGGATGGGCTTTGAACAAAGAGTGACAACTTCTGTTAACATTTGTGCATGAAATTGGGTCTGGCAGCATGTGCTTCTTCGACAGTAAGTTTTAACATAACGACTAAAAAGAAGGGAAAAAAAAAGAAAAGAAAAGGGATGGCGAGAGATCACGAATTAGCCCAAATTTGCTGATAGTAATCTGTGTTGGAAGAACCTTTTTTTTTCTTCCTTTTACAGCAGTTACTGCAAGATCAGATAACCCTTTACCAGGGCTTCTGCTGGGGTGAAAATCTTTCCGGTCCCAGGGACCCCTTCATCAGATTTTTAAGGGGTCCCAGGCTAACATTAAGGGGTCCCTACACCACAATAAAAACAACAAAATGTACGTTAAAAAATTGCATCCCTACACGCGCACTCCAATTGTCACAATAAAAACAACAAAATAAACATCAAAAATTGTATCCGTTCTCGATCTTGCTCCTCTGCTACGCTTTTTCGCTTTTGCGACGATGATTTCGTTAACCACGCTTCGAGAGACATGTTTGAAACAAAGGCTTCGCGGAAATGCCTCTCTCCTGCCGGGAAAATGAAAAGCGTCATCGTGACATCACATGGCTCAAAGTAGGAAAATTCGGTCAACTGAAAACGATGCTGTGGCCTAGCGTTAAGCTTAGTCAGTCAGCCTCAGCAGACGACAAAAGTGACCGACGTATGTTGTTAGGAGGCTGCCCTACTCGCTTTGTTACTGTTCAAACTCGAAAAGGGATGGGTTCGGTCTGAAGTGTAGCAGACCTACGATGTTACGGCACCAACTTACGATGTTGAAGGCAGCCTTTTCTCACTTTATGTCTGACTTCACCTAAATTTGAAGGGGTCCCTGGGGACCCCTTACACGGACACCCAGTCAGGGTTCGTAGGGTCCTTTCAAGTCCTTTTAAGTCCTTATGAATTGGATTTTGGTTAAAAGGCCTTTTAAGTGCTTTGATTCAGCAAGTTGGTCCTTTTAACTCATCAGGAGGTCCTTTTAAGTTTTGAAAGGTACTGTTAAGTCCTGTTTTATCAAGAGAAAGAGACTTGAGAACGAAACTGAAACACCTTCGACAACCAAAACCGTACTTTTGCAAGTTGCAAAGAGTTGAAAGATGCCGACGCGATATGATATCGTCTGAAACTCGGTACTGTACAAGGATAGTACTACTAGGCCTATAACATTAGTGCGCTTTCTGCTCAGTGGCAGACGACGTGAAGCCGCGCCCCAGTGGCTATGAGTCACGCCTGCTGCTTTGCTTAGCTTTGACGTCATGGGTTCCAAAGAGCAGACGCGGTGCTAATGTTTGCGGCATATAGCTGACTCAATATTTTCGGTCAAACGATCTATGTTAAAAGGTTCCCTGTATAGAAATTAATTAAAAGAGTGAGGCAATAAAGATGAAAACATATTACCCAAATAAATGTAGGTACATAACATCACGGTTTGCGAACATGCGAACATAACAAACTGCCTTGGAGAACAGCTATATGCTGCGTTCTTGAGCAACATGTACAAGATAGATGCCTTCTCCGTCTTTTCTCCTCCTTCCTCCTTTTTCCCTGCGCTAGCTAATTCTGACGAAGGCCTAGTTTGGAAAGTTTTAAAAAAGTTTTGTTTGCAAGCTAAACGTTCAAAATGCCAGGGAAATGTTCCTTTCAGGATAGATGGTTATCTGATAAAGTTTATTGCGAGTGGGTGAGAAGCGATACTGTGGACAAGCATTCTGCTCGGTGCCTTTTTTGTGGGGTTTCGTTGAAACTTGCATCAATGGGGAGAGAGTGTCCTTAAGCAGCATGCCAAGACCGACAGACATGTGAAAAATGAACGAAAATTCAAGGCAGACACCAGATGTAACATGACTGATTTCTTTTCAACAAACAGCTAGCAGTGTGTCAAGCACAGTCGCTTCCAGTTCAACTAGCAGTACTAGTCATGCCACTGCCAGCAATGAAAGTGCGTCAGTACAAGTCCAACCACAGAAATCTACTACTAGTACTAGGCCTAGATCTAGTTTTGATCTTGACAGCGGTCGATTGAAGGCTGAAGTGTTGTGGGCAATGAAAGTTGTGGACTGCCACTACAGTTACAGATCATCAGAGCAGAGCGGAGAATTGTTCAGATCTATGTTCTCAGACAGTGACATTGCTGCCAGATTTCAATGTGGGGAAACAAGATGCCGATACCTGACAACATTTGGGCTTGAACCCCGATTTTCTGAGCTGCTACAAAAGAATGTCGAGGCTTCCTCTGAACTAGGATATGTTTTGCTCTTTGACGAGTCTTTGAACAAGCAAAACCACATGAAGCAAATGGACTTTATGATACGTATCTGGCAAGATTCTGTTGTGAAAAACGGTATTTGACTTCAGAGTTTTTGGGCCACGCCACAGGAAAGGACATGACTGCAAAGTTTGAGTCAGTCTTCACAAAGTCCAACTTGAACAAGAGAGACTTGCTACAGCTTGGCATGGATGGGCCCAACGTGAATTGGACTGTCTACAACACCATGAACTGCGACATGAAAGACAACCATGGAGTCTCCTTGCTGCATGTGGGAAGCTGTGGCCTTCACACTCTGCACAACGCCTTCCGTACCGGTTGTGAAGCCACAGGGTGGAGAATAGAAGAATTTTTGTCTGCATCCTACAAGCTCTTTGAAGACAGTCCAGCTCGCCTTGAGGATTACTACACCACAACCCAAGCATCCTCTCTTCCATTGAAGTTCTGTCGCCACAGGTGGCTGGAGAATGCTGTGCCAGCAATGCGAGCCATTGAACTGTTGCCCAATTTAGATTTGTTTGTGAAAGCTGCTCTGGCCAAGAAGATCACTCTGCCACGTAACAACAGTTTTGAATGTGTGAAAAACTGGAGTCAACAGCCCCTTGCTGCCCAGCCAACTGTCTTTCTTTGCATCTGTTGCTCGGCTCATTGAGCCATTCCTGAAAAAGTACCAGGCAGACAAGCCCCTCATGCCCTTCATGGCCACAGATCTCCAGACCATGCTGAAGAACCTCATGCAGAGGTTCATCAAAGAGGATGTGCTGAGTGACACCCCACTGACTCAAATAGACTTGGATGATGCTAACAATCTGCGAGCTAGAGTGCAGTTGGACTTTAAGACAACAAGCCTCGTCAACAAGGCAAAGAAGCTGCCAGGTGTATCCGAGGGACTAATCAGGGACTTTGACAAACAGTGTCAAAGCTTTCTGATGAAAAATGGTAGGGAAAATGATAGAAAAGTGCCCACTAAAATATGGAGTGGTCAGAAACATGTCATGCCTGGACCCTACCAAGCTCAACAACAAAGAAGAGAGCACAAGGAAAATGGGTCTTCTTCTGAAGAATGTCATTGACAGCGGCAGAGTGACTGAAGTGAAGGCCGACACCATTCTTCAGGAGTTCAACAACTTCCTGCCTACTGCTGCCACGCACTCAGCCAGCTCATTCAACTGTGACAAAGACAGGGTGGACACCTGGTGGTGCCAGGCTCTAGAACACTCCCAGTTCTCCAACTCAGGCCTTTCATTAAGAACATGTTGCTGCTGTCCCATGGGCAAGCCACAGTGGAACGAGGATTTTCCCACAATAAAGAAGCTTCTGCTGACAATCTGAGCCAGAAAGCTCTCAAAGCCCGAAGGGTCATAATAGACCACATCCGTGATGTTGGTGGGATCCAGAACGTGAAGCTGGACAAGCCCCTCCTGGTGTCTGCAAGTGCTGCATGGGGCAAATACAATGAACACCTGAAAGAACAGCGTCAGGAAAAGGAGACAACCCAGAACCAACTGAAACGGAAGGCTCTTGAACAAGAGATTAGGGAGCTGGAGAAGAAGAAGAAGAAAGCAGAAAATGATTCAAAGCAACTCATCGTTGAGGCTGACAACCTGAGTTTTAAGCTCAGGAACAGAGGAGCTTTACATTCGTGGATAGGTCCAATGAGCTTCGCCTGTCTTCAAGGGACAAACTTGACCAAGCCAGCAGTCTAGCCATTCAACTGACAAAGAAACAAGAGGAACTTAAGAAACTGTGATTTTGTGTGAAGAAAAATGTGTAAATAGTAGTGTAGTGGACGTGACAGTAGAATGTGTAATAGTAGTTGTAGTGGGTCTGACAGTAAAAACAAAGGAATGAAAGTGATTCATCATTATGTGTCTATAATAGTTTGTGACTCACAGTGAAAACTCAGTAATCAACATATTTGTGAAATAAAACTTTGTGACAATAACATTCAGCCAAAGAAACCTACAGTGACGTGAATTGCAAAGACTGAATTAACATTCAAATGGGATTAGCTGTTCCTCTGTTTATGAGAGGTAAGTGTCTGCTGTTCTGCATGTCAAAAGGTTTGGGGTGTACTGTAAAGTCATGTTGGCAAAGGTCCTTTTAAACTGATTTGAGGTCCTTATAAAGTCCTTTAACCCTCTTGTATTCAGATTCTCTGAGGCCAAATTCCCCCTAGTTTTCAGATTTTTTTGGTGAATTTAGCCTTAAAATGGGTATGTATGGTTCATGCTTCACCACAACCAAGAATAAACCTCTAGAGCTACGAAATTCCGCATGTATGATCACAAGGCTTTGTTCTATACTGTGAGCAAGATTTTGTGCGTCTCGAGGTGAAAGGTCGTGTCACTGTCACCAAAATGTCACCTATGTGTCACATGCGATGGTGACAATTCTAATACAGCACACCAACATGCAGTTATCCATGCACATGCATGTTAGTGTTGTAAAATGAAAGCTGCGGCCTAAGTGAGATGATCTGTCTTCTGTCCGCCTGTTCAGTCCCCACAGGTAATCCACAGAATGTCATTCACAACTAGTGTCAATTGTCACTACTGAACAGTTACTGTAGATTCAAGCACAGTTCCTCATTGTTTTTCTGTCACTGTTCTAAGCACTGTATACATGTCCATATGTATTTACACAATGTATAGCTGTGAAGAAATTGAGTAGAGTGTCACTGCCAAGTGTCATCAAAGCACTGTCACCATAAACTACAGGTAAGCATATATACACGTACACACAGAGAGACTAGCAAACTGCCCTACTGTTCAGCCACTTTCTGCGCATGGTAGTCATGGGAAACAGTCATTCTTATGAAAGTATAGAGGCACCTGGCAGAAAGAACACATATATGACGTTTCTACGCGTCATCCCTTAGTTGTCATACGGAATATCAGTACAGAGACAGCCCGCATTTCGTCAGGTGTTGTGTTGAACCAGAGGGGGTCAGGTGTGCCCTTAGCTGCTTGTTTTTGTTGAGCGTATCTGTTAGTTTCTTCTGCTACTAGTTGGAAAAATGTGAGAGGTAGAAAAAAGAAATAATCTAGTGCGGTGGCAGTGTTCGGCAGTGAGTGCGCTGGGCCTGTCGGCTGTTGGAATGTGACCACATGGGCAGGATGTGTAGCCGGTCGCCATTGTTTTGCAGAACGTCGAGTAGCACGTTGTACTGAGGGTCGCTTTCACCATTTTCCTCTCCTTCATTGGTGCCGATTTCAACATAATTCTCTTCTCTAACTCTCCATTTTTCATACTTCTCCACTTCTTGCATAATTTGATCCCATCCTCCGCTGAATACTCAGGAATATCACCAAACTCGCTGTTGTTAGCAGACGACGCCATTGTGAAAATCGGTCGGTCTCACGCACAAACTCTTCGCTTGCAGTTTCTCCTCTTTCCTAGTGAATGGAAGTGGTGCCAGCATCCAAAAATAGTGCTGCCACATTATTGGGCTATAGTGGGAAATCCCCAACAACTTTTAGTGGCTCTCCGAGTATTTTCACGGAGTCAGCACGTGATGGAAAAGTACCGTACACAGGCGGCGGGCAGCTCCCGTCTGCGCCCGTTACGAAATCTAGCGCGCTGTCTCAGCGCTCCCGTCTGCGCCTGTTATGAATACAAGAGGGTTAAAGGTCCTTTTTTGGCTTCATGCCCACACCTGGGAACCCTGCCAGTGCGTCCCGTAGAGTTTTAATGCGTGCTGTACGCAATTTTTTGCGTTTTCGAAAGCCCTGCCTTTACACTCTGCTGTGTTGTGCCAGGTGAAAATGAAACAAATTCCTATACACCTTACCACCCCACCCCCACCCCCACCCCTCATGCTTTCACAAAAAATACATGCACACAAAACACACACACAACAACACACAATACACGCACATAAATGGACATGTGTAGGCACAATTGTTTCTACAAAAATGTGGAAGATTTGTACACATTCTCTGTTGAAAATATGCTCGTTTTCATTGAAAAGTACACGAGCTGTGTTAAGAGGGACAGGTCTGATTAGGTAAAATGCCTAGACAAAACGTATCCAGTTAAGGGCTAAACATAAAAGCATTGACGTAAAAACAAAGTACCATAAAGTACCTTGTAAGCGCCCACCCCCCATGTGCACAAAATGGGCTCTGAAGTTGGGGGTGGGCGTTTACTAGGTAGTGCACCCTATGCACGAGCGGCACTTTTCTAAAAATCGGCACTTTTCTAAAAATCATGTCCAATTGTGTTGCCACTCCGTCTTTCTCTCTCACATCCTTTGTACACACCAGAGATGAATGTGTGTGCTTTAAGTGTGTGCATTGCATGCGAGTGTGTTTGCATGCATGTGTGTTCAAAAGGGGAAGAGAGAGAGAGAGAGAGAGAGAGAGAGAGAGAGATATATATATATATATATGTATATATATATATATATAAATAACAGTTTACGAGAAGGAAAGGACTCACATTAACAACCCATCAACCAACCAAACTAAAAGAAACAAAAACACCAAAACTAAGCTGTCTTGCAAAGTTTATAAAAAAGCTTTTAACTCAAAATAAAACGATTTGTCTAAATCCAGTTTTTCTTCTTTCTTTCTTTCATCGAAACAGTTTTTGTCCATGAAAGCAAAACCACTGTTTGTGGTTAAATTTCTCGTAGGCAGCATGCTTCTTTCATTCAGCCTGTGAAATGTCACTAAAGAAACAAAAACACGAAAGAAAACTACCATGTTACATGTTACATTCATGTTACATTCACTGAATAAGCACAACCAGTGAACTTCTGTGCCCTGACTAGAAGAATAAACTTCTTTTATACATCACATGATCACTTTGTCCTGTTCAATTATCTTCCCTGAACCCATCAAAGTCACTCCCTTCGTCTGCGTCTGCCTCGGAAGAATTTTGCAACTCGTCCTCTTCCTCTCATTGTCACTGTCACTGGACTCCTCAGCTGCATTCGGCAGGAAAGCTGCGATGTCATCAGGAAACCATTCCAGTGTCTGGTCGTCTTCGGACCCGTCCAGAGCATTGGAGATCGCACATCTCAGGAAAGCCTTTGACAATGGTGTCTGGGCTCACCCTGTCCCATGCTTGGCTTACCCAGGTGATCACGTCCTGCCTTGTTGGCTGCTGAGGTTGCCGGCTGCAGTTGGAGGCCTTACTTGCGTCATCCATTCGACCCAACAGTCTCGGACACCATCCTTGATAGGTTTTGCGATGCCCACGTCGACGGGCTGAGCTAGAGCAGTGCAGCCACAAGGGACGTAGACCAGGTCGACGTCATTTTCGTCGAAAGCAGCTCTGACCTCGGCTGTCCTGTGAGCTGCATAGCTGTCGAGTACCAGAAGGCGACGCGAATGTGAGGGGCCAAGTATGCGCTGTATCCAAGAAAGGAGAGCCTCCCTGGTCATCCACCCGTTCCGTGTGGCAGTGACACGGATGTTGTCCGGCACTTGTAGCTGAAGACGGGCTCTCCGTGGGATCTCCCCATTCCTTTCTTTGAATATCACAAAGGCTGGAAGCTTTGTGCCGTCAGCAGCAGCTAGCAAGGCAACTGTGAAACCACGTTTTTCAGCCTTGGTTGTTTTCATCCTAACTTGCTTCATCCCTTTCTGTTGTTGGTGCGACTTGGTACCATATCAAATCTTACCATGGTTTGATCCATGTTCATAATGTCCCATAAAGGGTACATGTGGCGATGTCTGAGCCGCAAAACCGCACATCGAAAGTCAAACAGCTGCTGTTCAAAGTCAGCAGGCACTTTCTGATTTGTAGATGTTCCACGGCGTGAAGAGACACCGTGTCGTTTCTTCCATCGTTTCAACCACATTGTTGAAGCGGAAAATCCATCAAGTTGAAGGCCACCGGCAATTTGCATTGCTTTCCTCATCAAGTCCTTGTTCCTGACAACACGTCCTTCAGTCCGTTCTTGATCAAGAAATTCCAACACGCCAAGGTCAACTTCGTCAGATCTAATCGCTCGGCCACGATGCAGCTTCGTTTTTTCTTTTCCTGTCCAGACTCGTGCAGCAAGAGAGCATCACGATTTTCTCTCCATTCCCGGATTCTTTTCCTGTCAACTCCAAATTCTCGAGCTGTTTGTGAAACACTGCCATTAGCATCATTATCTAAATACCGTAAGGCTGAAAGTTTTGTACTCAACTGTATACGACTTGTTTCGCGGCATTTTTTACACATTCACGTTGATCTTACAGCTGCAATCTAGACTAGATTTGCGTGACAGGGAGGCCAGTCAATAATTGAAGGGAAGTCACTCAAAGTAAAGGAGATTTTTAATATTTTTTTAATCTCCCTTGGCTTCAAAAATGTAAAGTTGGGGATGGGCGTTTACAAGGTACTGTACCCTGTGCACGGTTTTAACCCCCAAATGGGGGGTGGGGTTTACTCGATACTGGGTGCTTACAAGGTACTTTACGGTATGTGCATATGTAAATTTGATGATCATTAAGCATGACATGGATTTGTGCAATGATAGTAACTGAACAGTAGTTTAGTCACAAAAGATGTTCGTACATTACTGCGTCTTGTTGATTCAGATTGTAAAGTGTTAAGTCTGTAGTCCTTTTATTTTTGTAAGCAGAAATGTATAACATTGTCACTTACTCAGAATGTCTCTTTCCTCTTCAGAAACTGCCTTCAACAATTGGGAGAGCTGAGCCGACTGAGGGTTTTAGATCTGGAAGAGAACCGACTGGAAAGTTTGCCTCAGGAAATTGGTATAACCTTTTTTTTGTGCCCAATTTCTACTCGATATGTTGTCATTTATACATGTCTTTTAACACTGTTCTCTTGTATGTCTTGTTTGTGATTTCTAGAGTAAGGTATAGATTCTTTCTTAGTGTATTGTAGTTTAACTTTTTCGACACAATAGACTGTGTCATCGTAACGCTCTTTTCGGATAGAATGTATCACCACAATACAGTGCCAGCAATCTTTAGCTACTTATACCCCTGTGAAGATGACAGATAGAATGAACAGGTGCACATATGCTCCTGCAGACTGTCTACATACACACCAACCAACAGTTTGTTTTTTAAAGCAAAGAAAGAAAGGCAAGTATCTATTTGTTCTCCCAGTTAACATTCAGAAGCGCATAGACGTACACAAAAACAGAAAGAGAGAGAGAGAGAGGCAGATGTAAAGAGAAAAAGAAAAAAAGAATAAAAAGAAAAGTACATGTAACGCCAGCAAAACTAACGGACGTTTGTTATCATTGCCAATGATACAGAAATAGGCACTTTCATAGCTAAGGTTGTGAATTGCGCCTTTGTGTGTGTTTGGGAAAAATATGTCTTTGTCTCTGTGTGTTTCTTGTTTGGGGTGATGGGGGAGGGGGAACAGACGGGAATGGAAATAGGTGGCACTGGGTTATGGCTACAAGTTTGGGGATGTCAACTCAGATTGGTTACATTATGTTCAGGCGCACTTCGGGAGCTCCAGCGCTTGGTGGTACAGTCCAACCAGCTCACCAGCCTGCCACGCACAATAGGGTAAGTCCAGCTTCTTTTCTGTTTTACATTTCATTTTTTAATATTTTTTTTGCCTTTTTTTTCTTTCTTTGCTAGTTTTCATTCCTTAGGGATCAGTCTGTATGCTGCCATGTAATTATCAAAACACCCCACTGCATTTTTGTCTGCCTCTCCTTCTTTCTATCTGTTCTTTTATGTCACAAGAAAATTATTGATGTATATGTTGTCTTGCTGTAATTTGTATAATTGTCTTGCTGTGATTGATGCTGTTTGGTGTTGATCTGTGGGCAGGTTATTGAAGAACTTGCTGTATCTGGGTTCAGGGGAAAACAATCTGACATCCATTCCATCAGAAATAGGTGAGACTGTGGGAAGGGCAAAGATGAACTGCACTTGGGTAGGTGGGGATAAAAAAAACCCCAGCTAGACAGGCTTTGAATACATCTTTTAAGTACTACTATTTATTAGGTACTGCCATACAGGAAATTTACAACTGTTTTCAAAACGTGTGTGGTAACAAAGGAGCAATTTAGGAAGCTTGTTGGACCTGCAGAAAGGTTGGTGCCTTGAACCTACATGCATGCACATGTTCATATATGCATAGATGTATGCTGACATGTGCCTCGGCATGCATATGTGTTCCAGTGGTATGGCTTGACTGATGGTTCCGTTTGTGTGTGTGTGCATAAGAGAGGTAAAACATAAAGACTGTGTGTTCTGTATTTCTGTTGATATTGAAGTCGGTCCTGTGTAGGTTCACTGGAGAACTTGGAGTCTCTGTACATCAATGACAACCCAGAGCTGCACAGCCTGCCCTATGAGCTGGCCTACTGCTCCAACCTGCAGATCATGAGCATCGAGAACTGCCCCCTCTCCCAGATCCCTGCTGAAATTGTGGCCAGGGGGCCTTCTCTTGTCATACAGGTAGATGCACACTGCTTCTGCTGTATTGTTCATTCACAGATTTCCTGTAAATAAGGTTTGGTAATTTTCACTTCTTGGTATCTCTCACTGTATTCAGAATCTTGTGAGAGTTGATCATGACTGATGCAGGTGGAAGTTTCAGTTAAAACAGCAACACACACACACACACACACACACACACACACTCTGCATCTTTGAGAGCATACTTACACCATACTGATGTACAATCGATAATCATTGACACACTTCTTGTTTAAAGTCAGATGTGTGGGTGAATGAGTATGGGCGCATGAGCACATGGGCACCCATGCGGATTAACTATTCACATGACGGTGCATATTGAAATAAATCGCTTGCATGAAGCATTTCATTCACTAACTAAATGGCAGTAATTCACCACTTCAAAATTACTTAAGGATTCTTAGTTTTGCACACAACCAAGACAAATGGAAAGATTTTGTTCAGCGACAAACAGCAGGATTTCATTCTTTCAGAAAGCAATGGTCCTTGGAGACCATCAAAGCATGGCGAGGCTTTAGTCCATCACAGAAAGCATGGGTCTCTGGAGACCCACCAAGTATGGCAAGGCTTTGGTCCTTTGCAGAAAGTATGGGTCTCTGGAGACCAAAATCTGGCGAGGCTTTAGTCCTTCACAGAAGGCATGGGTCCCTGGAGACCCACCAAGTATGGCAAGGCGTTAGTCCTTCACAGAAAGCATGGATTCCTGGAGACCACAAAGGATGGCAAGGCTTTAGTCCTTCACAGAAAGCATGGGTCCCTGGAAACCCAGCAAGTATGGCAAGGCTTTAGTCCTTCACAGAAAGCATGGGTTCCTGGAGACCACAAAGTATGGCAAGGCTTTAGTCCTTCACAGAAAGCATGGGTTCCTGGAGACCCACAAAGTATGGCAAGGCTTTAGTCTTTCACAGAAAGCATGGGTCCCTGGAGACCCACAAAGTATGGCAAGCTTTAGTCCTTCACAGAAAGCATGGGTCCCTGGAAACCCAGCAAGTATGGCAAGGCTTTAGTCCTTCACATAAACATGGGTTCCTGGAGACCCACAAAGTATGGCAAGGCTTTAGTCCTTTGCAGAAAGCATGGGTCCCTGGAGACCCACAAAGTATGGCAAGGCTTTAGTCCTTCACAGAAAGCATGGGTTCCTGGAGACCCATAATGTATGACAAGGCTTTAGTCCTTCACAGAAAGCATGGGTTCCTGGAGACCCACCAAGTATGGCAAGGCTTTAGTCCTTCACAGAAAGCATGGGTTCCTGGAGACCCACCAAAGGATGGCAAGGCTTTAGTCCTTCACAGAAAGCATGGGTTCCTGGAGACCCACCAAGTATGGCAAGGCTTTAGTCCTTCACAGAAAGCATGGGTTCCTGGAGACCCACCAAGTATGGCAAGGCTTTAGTCCTTCACAGAAAGCATGGGTTCCTGGAGACCCACAAAGTATGGCAAGGCTTTAGTCCTTCACAGAAAGCATGGGTTCCTGGAGACCCACCAGGTATGGCAAGGCTTTAGTCCTTCACAGAAAACATGGGTTCCTGGAGACCCACAAAGTATGGCAAGGCTTTAGTCCTTCACAAAAAGCATGGGTTCCTGGAGACCCACAAAGTATGGCAAGGCTTTAGTCCTTCACACAAAACATGGGTTCCTGGAGACCCACCAGGTATGGCAAGGCTTTAGTCCTTCACAGAAAGCATGGGTTCCTGGAGACCCACCAAGTATGGCAAGGCTTTAGTCCTTCACAGAAAGCATGGGTTCCTGGAGACCCACAAAGTATGGCAAGGCTTTAGTCCTTCACAGAAAGCATGGGTTCCTGGAGACCCACAAAGTATGGCAAGGCTTTAGTCTTTCACAGAAAGCATGGGTCCCTGGAGACCCACAAAGTATGGCAAAGCTTTAGTCCTTCACAGAAAGCATGGGTTCCTGGAGACCCACAAAGTATGGCAAGGCTTTAGTCCTTCACAGAAAGCATGGGTTCCTGGAGACCCACCAAATATGGCAAAGCTTTAGTCCTTCACAGAAAGCATGGGTTCCTGGAGACCCACAAAGGATGGCAAGGCTTTAGTCCTTCACAGAAAGCATGGGTTCCTGGAGACCCACCAAGTATGGCAAGGCTTTAGTCCTTCACAGAAAGCATGGGTTCCTGGAGACCCACCAAGTATGGCAAGGCTTTAGTCCTTCACAGAAAACATGGGTTCCTGGAGACCCACAAGTATGGCAAGGCTTTAGTCCTTCACAGAAAGCATGGGTCCCTGGAGACCCACCAGGTATGGCAAGGCTTTAGTCCTTCACAGAAAACATGGGTTCCTGGAGACCCACAAAGTATGGCAAGGCTTTAGTCCTTCACAGAAAGCATGGGTTCCCGGAGACCCACAAAGTATGGCATGGCTTTAGTCCTTCACAGAAAGCATGGGTTCCTGGAGACCCACAAAGTATGGCAAGGCTTTAGTCCTTCACAGAAACATGGGTTCCTGGAGACCCACAAAGTATGGCAAGGCTTTAGTCCTTCACAGAAAGCATGGGTTCCTGGAGACCCACCAAGTATGGCAAGGCTTTGGTCCTTCACAGAAAGCATGGGTTCCTGGAGACCACAAAGTATGGCAAGGCTTTAGTCCTTCACAGAAAGCATGGGTCCCTGGAAACCCAGCAAGTATGGCAAGGCTTTAGTCCTTCACAGAAAACATGGGTTCCTGGAGACCCACCAGGTATGGCAAAGCTTTAGTCCTTCACAGAAAGCATGGGTCCTGGAAACCCAGCAAGTATGGCAAGGCTTTAGTCCTTCACAGAAACATGGGTTCCTGGAGACCCACCAGGTATGGCAAGGCTTTAGTCCTTCACAGAAAACATGGGTTCCTGGAGACCCACAAAGTATGGCAAGGCTTTAGTCCTTCACAGAAAGCATGGGTTCCTGGAGACCCACAAAGTATGGCAAGGCTTTAGTCCTTCACAGAAAGCATGGGTTCCTGGAGACCCACAAAGTATGGCAAGGCTTTAGTCCTTCACAGAAAGCATGGGTCCTGGAGACCCACAAAGTATGGCAAGGCTTTAGTCCTTCACAGAAAGCATGGTTCCTGGAGACCCACAAAGTATGGCAAGGCTTTAGTCCTTCACAGAAAGCATGGGTTCCTGGAGACCCACAAAGTATGGCAAGGCTTTAGTCCTTCACAGAAAGCATGGGTTCCTGGAGACCCACAAAGGATGGCAAGGCTTTAGTCCTTCACAGAAAGCATGGGTTCCTGGAGACCCACAAAGGATGGCAAGGCTTTAGTCCTTCACAGAAAGCATGGGTTCCTGGAGACCCATGATGTAAGGCATGCACAGTTTCAGGCGACGTGGCAAAACAAGATAGAAAATTTTTAGAAATTGTGCTGTACTTGCTATCCAAGTATGTGTTGTTGTATTGTTGTTGCAGTACCTCAAGCTGCAAGGGCCGTACTGCCAGTAACTGCTGTTCTGTAGCCACTGTCCACATTCTGGGCCTATGTGAGCATGTGTGTGCGTTGGATGCTGAGGCTCTGGCCTACCCGCAGCGAGCCTGTGCCGCTGCTCTGTGCAATCCATGCCTGCTGGAAGAGGGGGGAAAAACAACAACAACAACAATAACAAGAAGAAGAAAATGCCACCTTGTTGCCAGCAGAGCAGTTTGTGTGTGTGTGTCTTGTCTGCCTGGCCGAAAAAAAAAAAGAAGCAAATTGTGGCCAGCATTGGAAGAATGCAGCGTGTGGCTTAAATGTGACTTGCCACCAGTGTGGAGGAACGAATCACACAATTCTGTCCTGGAAAGCAACTGGGGCGTTCAAGGGGAGATGGCCTGCTACAGCACACTGTGACAGATACATTTTCCTCAGTGTCCTTTTCGAAATGGGAATGCCACGATACAGGATTACTCTACTGGGGGAAGCATTGCCGCAATACAAGATTTTATCTATTGGGGGAAGCATTCGGCTGATTCCAGCAAGTGTGTCAACCAAAGCATTTGTATAGCTTAGGCACAAGTAGCTGAAGGTTTAAAGAATTCTATGTGACTTTGCTTGAAGCTATGTGATAAGTACGATTTTGGTGGTCTGATGGGCTGGGTTTTTTTAAAATAAGATGTAGGAAATATGTCTGCTATACTAAAGTTAAAAGAGAAAGAACAAAGAGGTGATGTACATTTGTTGTGCGAGCATGAAGCGCTGTTTTGGTTTTGCCATGGTCAGAGGGGTTTCTGTTTTCTGTCGTTTTTCTTTTTCATATTTGCTAACTGTGACATGTATCTGCTGTTAGTTCTGATGAACGGGCACTGTATGAACAGCTGCCTTCTGTCATGACAGTATAAACCCGAATTTCTTGAGATTTTTAATTAACTATGTTAGAGGGACTAATGTTCATAAATGCATAGTTTTATAATCAGTAGTGTAATATACAGGACACTGTAACAGAAGCTGAAGCTATGTGAGCAACCTTGTAGTTGGTGTTAAGTATTTTAAGCCTACACGATCCTCACAGTAGAACGTTTTCAGTCTGCAGGAATTCACAGATCATTTTTTGGAAGAGGAGTTGGATAGGAGAATCGTAATGGCTCTATATTTAATTGATACTAGTTATGGATTATTTTGTAACCACTTTATGAATTAAATGATTTCAAAGAAAAGGCCAGCGCTCTGTAAAGGTACTTGAAAATCCCAGACAGGTGATAACGAGTTTCATTGCCTTTTTTTCACACTGGCTGCCTGAACATGCTCACTGTTTATGCACAATCCTAGCAAACATTGCTCAGTATATGTAGAGAGTGCAGATTGGTTGGCTGCAATTAGGACCCATGAAAAATGTCCAGAAAATGTGAGGCGCAAGGAAAGTGTATGTTAGGGTTAGGATGATGGACAGTGATTATTCTTGAAAAAACAAGTTAGCATGTGACCAGTGCAATTTTTTTTTTTCTTCAATTGAAAATCGATGTCACATTACATTGTAATAAGACAGGACAGAAATGGAGGTAAAATTGATGTATCAGTGCTTTATTATGTGCCGATTTTAGCTTCCAACTTTGCTGCGGAAGAGGAGCTGTACGTACACTAGACTTACAATTTTATCCTTTCATGCTTTGACGACGTGATCTGCATGCGACAGGACTTGTGTTGAAGTCAGGAACTGGAAGGACTTGCACAGCAAGCATCATGAACAGTACATAAAGCAGCGCACCACTTTAAGAACAGATGTGATGAGTGTATTTTCATCCAGACTGTGAGCAGGATGGATGAAATCAGGATGTCCTCTATGTCCAAGTGACATTTGTGGTGGAACACTGGACGTGACGTTAACCCGAACCATTGCGATGCCAGTGGCTTGAAGAGGCACGACTGCAGGTGACGTAACCAGGTGTTGAGGGCCTGATTCGCAGGAGAACGACCTACCTGAAGGACAAGCTGTGGCCGTTCCACCCTGAAGGAAGGAGAGAGAGAAACATTGGTGCTGCTGTGTGACAAACAGGATGACCTGTCCTGTGGGTGACGGGAGGCGTGGACATGACCCGCACGCACAGCACTCCCTCTTCTTGTCCTCACTGTCAGAAGCTGGTGCTTTGATTGCGATTCTGTGTTGGTGTGGAATTTTTATAAAAACAGGTGTCGTTGATTTGGTGTCTGTGTACATTCTTATTGGTGTTATGGAGTGTATTTAACTGCCCATGTACAAGGTCTGGGTCTTGCATGCCTGAACATCTTTCTGTGTGACGTGTGTGTGTGTGTGCATGTGTAACGGCGTGTATATATGTATTTTTAAAAAGTTCCTTTTTTTTTGTCCCTTGTGTTCATGCGTGTTACTACATGTCTGTGTAATTAACGGATAAGAGTGGACATGCTTTCTGTGGAGCTTGTGACTGTGACTACAGTGTACATTCTGGGATGGGAGCGGGGTTGTCAGAATGTAAGTTTAAATATAAACGTAATTATGCCCTGGGTTTTAGTATGTTTTGCAATCTGTGAAATCATGCCATACTGGACAACCGGCCCTTGGGAATATCTGTGAATGGATGTGTCGAAGATGAGCTTCTGGGAGATAAAGTCATTTGTGACCAAGTGATTGTGTGAATAAATTAAGGGAGCTACAAGCTTGAATGTACTGGGAGCTTGACTGGTTGGTAATCTGTGCCTAAACTGGGACCTTAAGAATGATATGTCCAAGTTGGTTGCAAAATAATGTGCACTGATGAAATTAATTACACTTCAAATATGGTTCAGTAGGTGCATTAATGGGTAAGAAAACTTGAGCTTTTTCTAAAGTCAGAGGAGGGGCTTGGGGATGTGGAATCAGTGTGGCACAAGTGAGAGCGAGCACATGCTCTCGTCAGAGACAGAGAAGATAGCTTGTAGTTGAGCCACTGGAAAATTGTCATCAGTGATGGCCTATGTTTCTTAGGGAGTGAAGGGTGTAAGTAAGTATACTCTCACACACCTTGGCCCTCCCCTCCCCAACAGACACACGCACACACGTGCCGACTTGCACTCACATATGTACATGCGCGTGCATGCACCCACACATGCACGCAATTGAGCGTGCACACATGCATGCACACACACACACACACACGTACACACACACACACACACGCACAAATACACACTGTGATGAACATATGTATACATAATGTTGAACACAGTGTTACAATTATGTATTCCTAATATTTGTAATATTTGACAGTGAAATGTGGTTGGTCTGCCTGTGTAATTTGCATCATTGCTCTGTAGAGAATGTTGGCTGTTGCTCATTGAAAAGTAGATCTGAAAATGTGTGAACATGGTTTTCTGCTCGTCGTGGCTCCAACCTATTCGTTTCCACCATTACTACTAGCACCCTTTAACAAATCATTCCCAGAGTCGGTCATTTCCTTTGTTTTGTTTTTTTGCTCTCTTCTTAATTGAGTCCCAATTTCTGACCTGAGATTGTCATACACCTTACAAGGGTGGAAGTAAGTAAGGACAAAGATTTGGGGGAGGGGGGGCGCTGTCATGCTAAAATGGTGTGATCAGAGTTTGCAAAGTGCCAGCATGAATTGTTACATATACCTGGTTTGTTCAGTGTCTTTTTGCAAGATTGATGCTGCTCCAAGCACCCAAAGTTATAAAAGCTATGCAGTTTTGTTTCTGTTCAGAACTGTTAAGCTATGTAACAGAAAAGAAAAGGCGAAAAAGAAAATAAGGTGGTATATTTTAAGATGAGCTCTTGCATACTGATGTGCACAATTTTTACATTTAATTCACATCATAATCATCACATGCTAATGTTTTGGTTTTATGACCAGCAACAATTCTATTAAATCACCAGAGAAAATTTTAACAAAAATTTAAGGGTGGGTTGGAAGGTTGTATTCTACGATTTATTCTACAATTTTGTTAGTTCAGTTTATACCATTGAGAGATCTATTAAATAAAAGATTGGAGGCGATATCCATAGGACGATTGCTTGCTAAAGTTGTATTTGCTATAAAGTGATCTATTTTTTTGTCACATGAAGACAGTAAACATATGCAGACCTTGAAAACAGAGAAGATGAGGGTCCATGTTTGAGCCTGTGACCGGATATAAGAACAGTCTTCCTGTTTATCACAGCTGGAGATTCTTCACTTGTCAGTGACATCTTTTCTTTTTCGGTGCCGCTTCCCACCACCACCACCACCACCCTCTCCCATCCTTCCCCTCAGTCATTCCCGTCCCCTCCTTCCCTGAACTGAATACAGTCGGAGTTCACTTTCCTTTCACAAGTACTGAGACCAGTTGCTTTGGTTCTGTGTGGGTGTGTTTCAAATCACAGCTGTTGGAGTGAGAATGAATCGGTTGAACAGTGATAAACTACTCAAGCGGAAAAGGAAGGATTAAAATTGACAGTAATTCTTTGAGATGGTGTTACACTGAGAGGTCCTGATTTTCAGAGATTCATAAACTTGAAATGAAAACAGCTCGTATTTAGTTATACAGAGACATATTTCTCTTCATTCAGAAAAGCATCTCATGCATGGAAATTTCTCTTGGTCAGGCAGGGTAGAATATTTTTTTTTCCTGACCTGCCTAGAGAGCAGGTGAGCAAAGTCTTTTATTTCACTAGGAGAAACCGATTAATTGCACTCTAAAAGCTGACTGCCTATAGATAAAAGATGGGTTAGGTTCTATAAAGTACTAAATGGTGAAAAAAACTGGAGAAAAAACCCCCAGTACACTCAACCTTATTACACATTGACCAAACACATAAATTAAAACTTTTTTAAAGCCTGTGTTAGATACCCACCTGTACCTTGTCTGCTGTTTTATCAACAAGTGCCTAACTAGACGATCTGTGTGCTGTCGTTCTGACTGACCAATGCCATCTGACTCGGCCAGTTGCTTGACACCGTGTGTTGTGATTCGGATGTCATGAATAGCACAGCACTTGCTTTAAAGTGGCAGTATCACTAAGCGAAATCTTCACCTGTTGCAATGGTTACCTGCTGTTGGCAAAAAATGCTGAACTTTCATTTCTGTACAGCAAGAAAGATATTGCCCTTGCCCAGAGGACGGGTCGCAGCATTTACAACATGCCTGGTATAAGTGATCACCTGCCCCAGGTACTCGGGCAGTTATAATGGTTCTACCATATCACGTAATCCATTGTGCAACCTAGCAAAATACGTTTCCATCCAGAGAGATCCGAGGTAATCAGTTAAATACTTGAAACCAGTTCTATAACTGTAAACAGTGGAAGTTTGTGTTTCATTCTTGGCAAGATGAAATGTGTTTCTTTTCCTGCTCACACTTGAAAACAAAAGTTTGTTCAGAAAAGAAAAAAAACCCAGGGCAGTGGGTAGATTCTCTGGGTGTGTGTGGGGGTTCTATCTTGATTAAATCAGTTAATGTTTACTCAGGAGAGACTGTTCACATCCACTGGTCTCAAGATTCTCCTGCCTTCAGGTTGTCCAAGTCGGGCACAGACACCATGCACACACACACACACACGCACACTCACACACACACACACATTGGTTTTGCTTTCTGAAGTGAAGCTAAAAATGCTTCATCAGTGCAATTTTAGAATCTTTGCTGTAATCCACACTTAAAGAGAACAAGAGCAAGGAAACAAAAAACTAAAGATAATTGCAATTCAAGAGCAGATTCTGACATAATTTTCAGACAGGGGCAGATACAAGCCTCATAAACACGCTAATTGAAATGGTGTAAGCATAGGAAATTGATGTGCTTGCATGCTGTATTGTGAACATTCCTTTTTTATTTTTTTCCAGTGGGATGATTTTCTGTTTCTATAAAATAGGAATTTCTTATGGATACAAAACTATTTATGGATCTGTTAGTTTGTTTTTTAAAAAAATTAAGATACTGTGAAAAACTCCATGTATACTGGTCTGTCATTCTCTTATACCTGCTTGCAAAAGTGTATAAGATGTACAAATCTGTAGAGGCGAAGCCATTGTTAATCTGCTAAAACCAGTTTGGTATTTATCATATAGGACATTGTATGTCCATCTGTGTTCAGTTTTTTTTCCCCATTGTATGTATAGTTGCAAGTAAAGCGTATATAAATAAGAATCATGTATGGCCAGTGTGCTTGCTTTCAATTCCTGTGAACATGGTATGTGTTCTCTCTAGCGTGGTGTGCTCAGTTGAAAAGGGTGGGAATGGGACAGTGGGTACTTGGTGTACTAAAAGAGGTAACACTGAGGCTGGCTGCAGCGTCTTGTGTATAGTAGCATTTTGTACTGTAGAGCACTGAGCGTGTAAGCTGGTGATTTCTTGTGGCCTGAATGTACGCAGTGACTCCAGTAAAGATAGATTATCCCATGCTCTCGGACTTGCTATCTGCAAGACTTTGGGTGTGGCATGCTCTGCAGAGCCTCTGAATGCCCAGTGTAATGCTGTCAGTATAATAATTCATTGACATAACAAAAACCAAGCTTTTTCTTTCTTTCCTTTTTCTTTCTTTTTTCTTGTTCTTTTTTTTTTCTTTTCTTTTCTTTTTGATGATAAATCTGTTGTATTTATCCATATCGAACTCAGTGACGCCATAGACTTCAAGCTTACAAATAAAAAGAGCTTGCCATAGAGGAAGTGGGGGTGGGGGGGCTGGGGGAGGGGGGGGCTATGACTTACGTGTATGATGTTTGAGACTTGTCACAAATCATCAGTGACTGAGCGTTTTCATTTATTGACTAGAAATCAATATAGAGACAGTTGGAGCGCAGTTTCAGTTCTTCATTTCATTTGTTAGAAACTACATTGTCGAGGAGAATATCAAAACGGGGGACAGATAAAGGCAGGTGCAAAAAACACAAAAATGAGCAGCCTTGCAGAGCTACTGAGATGCATATACAGCGAAGAGGACCCTGACAATTATAATTAAGAGGACCGTTCGTTTCGCAGAGATTCCACCCCCACATTTGCTAAGTCATTGGTGCAAATATGGTAAAAGAACCACAGTGAACTCGGGAACTTGCTCAAAGCAGGGTTAATGGGCAAAAGCACCTGTTACACTTCCATTTAAATCTGTATCTGCTCTGACAGAAATGAGCACAATGACCCTTCACACTGCTGTTGACAGATTTGTATTATCCAAATGTATTCTTGACTTCTTTGGAAGTTGCAAAAAAAAAAAAAAAAAAAAAAAAAATCCTTTGTGAATTTTGATGGGTGTGCGTGTCCCACTTTGACGTTGGGACGGAAGTAGGGAAGCTGTCAGTTTCTGTTCTTCAAAGTTCTATTTACAGTCCTCTGTGTGTGTTTCTGCCCATAGGGCGGTAATGTCTACCACCTGTTAATTGTTGAAAAGAATGGGAGCAACTGTCAGAAAGCAGCGTTTTGACAGACTTTAACGTTCGCCCTGCATGCTGCCGACTTACGTTCAGCAGCATTATGCTGTGTTCACAACACACACCCTAACACTTGGCAGCACAGTCCGAGTGCACAGCAATGCATAAAACCTTTTCTCTTTTTTATAAGCTAAAAGTACTTTTAGAGATTAGAATGAAATATATATAGATATATTTTTAAATAATTGTCAGATTAGATCAGAAATCTAAAACGGAGATATTGGGGGGGGGGAGAAAAAGATATGACTAAACATGCAGTGTTAGCAATGGTTGTGCAGCCATAAACATTGCCAGTGCACAGGGAAAGACCAGCTCCACCAGTATTGATTTGATGGGAAAGACTTAAACACCACAGAAACAATATGTATACAGACACAATATGGCATGATGCATTGTGACAAAGGTACTATGCAGAGAGGGTGGAGGGGGGTTACAAATTGTGAAGTTGGACTTTTTTTTTTTTTCTTCTTCCTATCTTTCCTGTTTTTCATACTTGATGTGTGGATCCAACAGTTTATAACTGGAAAGGGGAGTGGGGAGGGGAGGGCCAAGTTGTCTTTGTAGCTAGATGGAGAGGAGGGGAAAACATTGGGGTGCAATGGTAGTAGGGTTGGGGAGGTGGAGAGGTTGAGGGTGGTGCTGATTGAGGGAAAGGGTGTATGTGGATGGGAGGGTGTGTGTGGATGGGTGGGGAGAGGTTTGTATGGGCGAGTATGGAGGGTGGGGTGGGGGGAGGGGGTTCAAGAAGTTGGTGGGAATGTGAGGTGTGTTGAGTTGTGGAGATGATGCACAGAATCATCTGAATGGTGGCTTTCTGATCATCATCATGAAGCTGCAAGGTGGACTGGTCTGAGATGATGATTTGTGCGAGTCCTTCCCATACATGCCCCCACACTTCTTCAGTTACTATGCATTGTGTAAACATAATAAACATAACAACAAAATCTGTGTTGTCCACATTTTTAGTGACTTTTTTTTGTTTTGCTATAAGCCTCTTGCGTGTTCATACAGTTATGTGGTAAATTGATGGAAGTTTTTATACAGCGGGTATATTTAGGCTTTTTATTTAATTCAAGAAAAAAAAAGTGTTCCTACAGTCTGGTTAGATATTGATTGCAAGGTGTGATAATGAAGAGCTGGCAGCATAGAGTGATTTACTTTTAATGTTATTTTATTTGTTTAACGAAACATCATTTATCACATCCCACAGTAGGCTCGGATTCCGTCTTTCCCCAAGTTGATTTTCCGGTTCAAGGAAAACGCAATATGAAAATCACTTTTTTTTCTTAAACTAATGGTAAACGTTGACACTTGAACAGTTCATGATCTGGAGTTACAGACTCAAACCAAGAACAGAACATGATGCAGAAGCTCCAGACTCAAACAGAACAGATCTTGACCTGTGAATTCCAGATTCAGGCCGAGAACCTTGAATTGGGAGTTCAAATTCAGAATGAGACCTCATTATGATTTGGAACTGCAGATTCAAACTGAGACGACACCTAATTTGGGGGTCCTGAACAGATCATGATTTAGTTCATGCTAATGGCGGTAATTCGTACTAACGGCAGTATCTGGCATGGACATTTTGTTCCACCATGATTGTCATTCCTCTGAATCAGGAACTCTAGGATTTTCCATATCTTCCATTTTTTTCAAGTCTTCTGTGATTGCCATCAACGCAAGGATAGCAGTAAAATGAGTGAAGAGTTGGGAGTAAATTGAATCCGAAATATTTTCTGCCCTTTGGAAAGAGAAAGTTTATTCGATTTTCATCAGAATAGAATGGATACATATGCAGTCTTGTTTTCCCCACAAGTTGATTTGCAAGAAGTCTTCTGAATGATTTTCGTATGTGGTACACTTGTTCATCTTGATGGAGTGTCTGTACTGCAGTTTTCAGCAAGCTTTTTTTTTATTTTTTAAACTTAAGACTGATCTATTGAAACTATTGTGTAGGAGTTTGTGGACTATTGCTTGCTATGAGGACTGCCACTGATGCGAGTAATGTCATTGTCATTCTGTTCTTCTTCTCATTGTACAGGTCTGTGCTTTATATTATACTGTCATAAGATGTTGGTCCCCTTGAAGGACTTGGGACTGAGTTTATTTCTCGGTATGGTGTGCGAGCAGGACGCATGGGTGAATCGGTGTTTCAGTGTGTATGTGTCCGTCTCTGTGTGTTACTGTATGCCGAGTGTATGAGTGGGTGAATGTGTGGTTGGCCGCTGTTGCCGAGCAAATGGAATTGTGATGTTTCTTGGTAGCATTTAGCACAGATTTATGATTAGATGTCAAGTGAGATTATGTGTGGATCATGAGGCGCCCACCTTAAAAGAGATGAGACATCAGTGTGGTTTGAGACAGCTCATATTGTTTCTTTTGAGGATTTTAGTATTCAGAAAGAAACATGGGCAGGGAAGGTGCTAGACTGTTCTGGGGAAACTGTGTACTGACCTTGGGTGGGGTACACTGGGGAGGGTATCTTGGTTTTTGATCACTTCCTTGTGACATATTAAGACAAACTCCACTTTGGCCTTGACATTCATTCACAATCCTGAAGCGAGGGTGATAATGGTCCTCCTGTAAGTTGCTTGTTGTAAGCTGCGATCAGGAGTTGCTGCCCCTTTAGATCTGTCAAATGACGTAAGGATAAGGATCCGTTTTCTTGGTTTTTCCTTGTTTTTTCTCGTGTGTGTGTTAATTTTTCCTTTGGGTGATTCCACTCTAGGGTCTCCACGGTGTCTCTATTTCAGTGTGTTAACACTTTGACATACGATACATACACTGTACAGAGCTCACAAGTGTTTTTTGCGTTTTTTTGTATCGCCCATCTTCATGTGTCCTATGGAGATATTTTGGCCCAAATGTTTGTTTAATGTGGAAAGGAAAGAGCCGCCTAATGATGTTGCCGGTCTCAGAAAAAAACCTGTTAAATGATTTGCTTTCCTTACTTCCATAAGGCTCCTGTTGATGGTATATTTTGCCCACCAAGACTTACAAAAAACCTTTTGAAATATGATTCAGCTGTCCGTTGAAATATGACCTGTAATTATAGCATGCAAAGTTTTGTGATCAAGCCCATAAATCATTTACAGTTGTTTCCCAGTCAGGATAAAATATATTCTTAACACAGCGAAATGGTGATAGAACTATGTGCATTGCTTCTCATATTTGTCTATATTTTTTAAGAAAACATATACAATTTAAGACCGATTTTTAAATGGAAAATTTTGGTCAGGTCAGCGATTGTTTATTAGTAGGAGGCTGAGTAGGTGATTTCTGTACAATCTCCGCAGGTGGGTGGCCTGGTGATGACTTACAGGCGTTACCTGTACATAGTGGTGAAAGCATTGTTTTATGTAGGATCATCTACCTTTGTATGTCTTAGTGCATGCACTATTTTTCACAAGCATCGCATCCAACCTCATGCTGATTGTGTGAAATGTATACCCACACCAGAAAATGAGGACAATGAAGAGCACATGCACTTTTTTTTTTTAATGGACAGAAGAAAAAAACCAGGAAAGTTGAGAATAGAAGTGTAAATTGCACAGAAATTAACGTAAAAAGACAGACACACAACAGACAGACCACTCAGCTTCCAGTTTTATATATGTATCTTTTTATGTATAAAATAGCATCAAAACAAGGAACAGGCTGTAGTAGTAGTATGGGTCAAAATGCGGGCAAATAACAGATCCACAAAGCTGTCGCCTCCTAAACTCATTCCATTATGCAAAGGAGGTGTAGTAAGAAATGGTTTACAGAGGACTTATTTCTGTCGTTCTGTTAATTTCAGGCAATTTTGCTGTTAGTCTAAGTATCCTGTAACTTTCAGACGTGTGAAAATTTGGGACTGGAAAACAAACATGTTTGGAAAAAAAAAAATGAGAACATAAAAACAAAGGAATAAAAAAAAAAAAAGAAAAAAAAGAAAAAATACCTCTCCATCCAGGAATGGAGGAGAGAGAAAATGTACTATGAAATCTCATGTTTGTTTTCTTTTCAAAATGCTGGCATAAAACAAATTGATCTACAGTTTCAATAAACAAATTTACACTGAACGCTTTGCGCACCTTTATACAAATGAAGAAGCAAAAAAAGGAAGAGTGAACATGTGAACGAAATAATGTGGGACTACCCACTCAAGAATGAAAACTTCAAAGAATGGAATAGTTCAACTAAACATTCCTTTTAACAGAATGTCACCCGACGCTATCCGATTTTTCATTGCGTTTTTCTCCCTTATAAAAATAACTACTACTTGATCTAATTACAAAAAAACAGTCTCTCATAATTTGTGACTAGTTCTGAGTTTTTCCTCTGGCATTGCCGGAAAACAAACCCTATTTTGTAAAAAGAAAACTACCACTGGCCAAAATCAAAAGAGAGAGAATTGTCAGTATGTTCAGGAAAAGGATAAGGAAACTCTGGACACAACATACGTATCATTACAGTATCATCTCATGGGCAATGTTTTCCTTTATGTCGTTGCACTGAAAGAAGACTTTCCAAAGAATGGCAAACTGAGGGCTTTCATTCAAACATGTTACCACTCTAATTTGCAAATACTTTCAAGCCTTTCTCGATGATGTCGTTTCCAAAACAGTTAATTTTTTCAGGAATCCCTATAGTATTCCTTTTCACAGTATCTCTCATCTCCATCCTCAGTTCCAGAGAGTAGACTACCACTGTTTACCTGAAGGTAGAATTAATAACAGACTTGTTCACAAAACTGAGGAAGGGGGTGGAGAGGGGTAGAGAGGTGTGGCAGAAAGGATGGAGAGGCACTGTAAACACTGGCCACACCCAGCAAAATGTTGGTAAGCAGAGCCAAATGTTATCAACGTTTGGGGGGGGTTCAGAGCTAATGACTGTATCCTAAAGATGTTCGCTGTTTTCACTCGATACTTTTATATATTTTTTTGTTTGACTTTTTCTTTTTTCTTTTTTTTAAACTCTTCCCAAGAGCACAGGTTGCTTGCTGTAACCAGACCTGCACTGAAGTTCACACTGGCCCAGAGATGTTGAATGCATCGAGGGAAAATTTTGTGTCTGCCTACTTCCTCTGAAATTTCTAGTCTATTTCCTCTGACACAAATGGCACGCCCTTATTACTCTCAAGTAGTGACAGTTTATGAAACCCTCTCTCTTTCAGTTTTCTGGGCAGGAAAATGGCATGAGTGGATGATAATGCTCTGTTCAAACACACACAAAATCATGTTCAGTTTGAAAAGACCATTGAAAAGGGAATGACCACGAAAGACCAGTTAAAATCCAAATATAACAGAAAGCCCCAAAGTGAATATCACATCAAACGCAAGGCTTATTCTAATAATGAATTCTAAAACCTGTTGTTCCTGCAAGCTACATGCGAGTTTCATAGATGTTAAGTAGCCAGCCTGAGTTCACAGCAAGGACAGCGAGAGACGAGAGGAACGGATAAAAGGGCACTGAATAAATTCCAGTTATGGCTTGTTCAAGCTCTTCTAGTTGTTCATGGGGCTAACATTCTCAATGTTTCATGCGCCAGTCACAGAACATCATTGTTCATGGGGCTAACATTCTCAATGTTTCATGCGCCAGTCACAGAACATCACACTTTTTGTTTGCCAATCAATGGACAACTGATGGCTATTTTCTGTGGTATGTCATTCCGAAGACACTCTTTGTGATCCTTTGCCTATTCCTAGCTTTGCTAGCTGCTAGAGTGTGTGCTAAAACGCCGTCCTTGCCAAAATCACAAAAAGAATTCCTAAAGTCTAGTGTCTATGAAACACATCCCTGGTGGAACACCTCATGGTGAAAAGACTTGTCTCCAATTCTGATAGTTTTACATATGATGTTTCACATGTACAGAACCTAGCAATGGAACACAAGAGATTGAGATAGACTCGCTGTGATTGACTGATTGATTTAATTTAACGTCTGTTCACAACAATGGTGATATTAGACTAAAAATGAACCAATACAAAAAAAAAAACCCAACCTCTGTACAGCTATATATCAATCATTTCTCTTTCCCTCTAATTTTCATATCCACTTATTTTCCAATTGCCAGGTGCTATTGGACATTCTCCACACTGTCTGTGATGCCAAAGCTAGTAGCACCTGGAAAGTTATGGGTGAAGGGTTTCCTTTTTTTATGATGCCGACTTTCATAAATGAAGCTCCACTGCATACGCATTAATCTATACTACAGGCACGCACCGTTACTACAGGCACGCACTGGCAACATCTCTGCACTTTAAAAGCACTTTATTTCCCCAAGTTACTCCAGGCCCAGTTCTCTGCTAGAACTTGCCAGGATCAGCTAGTCCTTTTAAGACATAAAGTGAGGAGTAGTGGTCTTGTTGATAAAGCCCACGTGGAGAAAACATTTTTCATTCTTAACTGCCACTGGTCTTGTCTTCCCTCCAAGTGGCTGAATAACAGCTTACTGACTGTGGTCATTGACTGAATGAAAATAACCTACAATATGTTTGTTACAACACGTAAGCCACAAGACCTAAAAAAAAGCGTATGTATAAAATGAGATAAATAATATACAACATAAAAGAGGCAAGAGAGCTAAAGGACATAACTTAGCCTATACCTATGCTCTGCATTTACCCACAATGGTGGCATGTGTAAATGAATGTATACATGAATATACATCAGGACAAACTACATGAAGACAGCACTGGTTCCAGCACATTCCATCCATTTTGTTCCCTTTCTGTCTGCCATGCATTTGCCTGTTTTGGCATCACCTTCTGTATGCCCACCCATCCTTTGTCTCAACTTGTCATTGTTGAGATCTTGTGCTGGTTTACATGCCTGCAACCATTATCACGGAGCAAAAGCCAGGCAGGTCCTGTGTATGACCCACTGATTATAGAAGCAGCCTTTTGATTCGTACAAACGCAAAAGCAGATTTTGCATGATTCATGAAAAATTCTCCCTAGGCAGAGATGACGCTCCCTTTTTCTGTGCTGTAGACCTGATCTTGACCTCAAACCCTTCCCATTTAAGGTTTGTATTCTTGTGCAAATTTTGTTCTCCACATGATCCAGACACTGTTTTCAAATATTTCGAATGCATTGAGACCAGGCTCCTCTTTTTCTAACTTTTTGTCTTCCTTTTCAAATCTGTTTCACAACTCTAGCCAGCTCTTGACCTAAGTTCGGGAGAAAAACAAGTAGGCACAAATCTGACATTTTCTTCATGTAATCAGTACAAATTCTTGAAATCAGTCAACAAATGTCATGCATAGACAGATCAGTAAATCAGTAAACCAGTGCAGAAGACTGGTGCGGTTTGGAGATGAGAACACCTGTGATGAAATAAAAGAACTTCAAGAAAATATTTTGAAGATTCTGCGACTACCAGTTAAACATTATCTTTAAACTGGTCATCACTTTGAAGTTCATTAACAGACTGAAAACAGTGTATACATCACAGCATGAAAATACGGAATGGGAGAAGAAAAAGCCGTTGGCAAAGGTATGAAATATGAACTTTTTCACCACTTTCGCACATCGTTGATGTTCGTTTCTTTTAACACCAAATCAATACAATTTAAGAAATGTCTTTGCAATATAAATACACATACTAGTACATTCTTCATACACCAATGCTGCAGTATAAACCAATGTTAAAAGAAAAATGAAGCATACAATTTTCAAACAAATAGGGCGTGGCATAAATCTCAACCAAACCACAGATACAATACAGACCTCAGGAAGAAAATGAATAACAGACTAGAATTTTTTGGTTGGTCAAGATACAGGAAGACAGATAAGACAAAGACTATGGAGTAAAACTAGAGATGAGAAGATAAGAAATGCTGAACTAAAGGCAACTAATATCTGATCACTAGAAGATGCAAAGAACATCTTGCTATGAAAATACGTCTAACAATGAAAAGACAAGGATACAGAGGTAAGATAAAGGTTCAAATACTGAATGTTGTTCTTACCTGAATATATTACTAGTTTGTGTTAACTAGATCATGAACTAAAAAATTTATCCTAATATGTCTTTAAATGGTCCACATTTTTTTTTCACACACACAAATGCATTGTGACGATCTGCAGTGTTTAATTCTTGCCAGTTCACTCCTTGGTTTTCAAACGTCAAAATTGGTTACTACCCCCACAGTATTTTTCCATTGGTACAGTTTCTGTCATCGCAAACATGTTTCTGTTTTGTTTTTGTGTATATTCTGAGATTTCTTTACAAACTGAAAATCTATAGACATGTACCTTGATTTTGAAACATAATCATGACATAAAATGTCATAATGTTTAAGATGAGTAAACTATCACAACCCAATGCAGTAAAAAAATAAATTAACTTCATCTGATTTGGTCCACTGGGCAATCTTTTCATAAGGAAGAGAAGACCTCATACAAATCATAAGACTGCTCCCTGAACCCAGGATTCAACTTGAACACACGGGAAGGATTCCTATCTAGCGAATACAAACTGTTCAAGGGTGACTGATCAGTTACTGGCACACACGTGGTGCAGCCCACGGGGTGAACAAATCAAATAAGACCATGCCACACACACAGCACAGGCTCGTTCGGCCTACTAAGCTTGGAAAGACCTCTAAAGGTTGTGAAATCAATTTTTACCTATCACTCTGTCTTAAATTTCACTTATTTATTGCCAAACTACTGTGAACTTTGTATACTATGGCCCTACCAAATGAAATGATTGCTTCCAAGCAGAGTGTGCAAAACTGAAAGGCAAAACAACACTAAACTTTGAGAGAAAAGTGTCTTAATTTTAGGAAGACCAATAATCCCCTGAAAACATGTCTAAACACAGAAAATTAAAGCATGTTTAACTAATGAAAAACAATGTCCAACTTCTGGAAAACTATGCTGGACCAGAGGAAAGCAATGTCTAACCACTGGATAACAGTGTCTAACTAACAGAAAAGAAAGGCTAGCCACTGGAAAACAAAATCCAATCTGAAAACAAAGCATGTCTAACAACTGAAAAACAAAGAATGTCCACCCTTTGAAGTCGACGTCTAACCACAAGAAGACAAAACAACTTGACCAGGAGAACACGAATGGCATACAACTAGCTGAACTCGGAAGGCAAAATGACAAAAAGAAAAATTCCACTAACAGCAAGAAAGGCAGCCTCTTGCCTACAGGGATCTGAATACAGTAAAACACAATTGCTTAGATGCTTGCATCTGTCAGGAACCATTCACAAAGTAAGAGATGGGTGGGAGAAGAGTGTTAATTTTGAAAGAAAACACAGAAATGGGGGAAGAACACAAAAACGCAAACTTGATACTTCTTCAACAGTGTGGCATGAAAACCTGGCTATGAATTTCGACAAAAGTGAAGGGAACACATAGAAATGATAAATGATGCCACAGGCAAACTTTTTTTTGTTTTGATAACTTATCAGCCACTGCAAACAAGAAACGAGCAAAAGAGAAAATTCAGTTTAAAAAATGCATCTCACATGCACACACACACACACACACAGAGCTACAGAGAGAGAGGTGGCTGGACAGCACAGGGAAGGGGGGGGGGGGGGGGAGGAGTCAGGTTCTTATACAGTATTATACAGTGCCAAATACATCACAATGTGAAAAGTAAAAAGGTGCACATACCACTAAAGCCAATCGACAGCAGTTAATGTAACAAAATGATTTCTGTAAAAGCCGATTTTGAAGAGTAAAGCAGCAAAACTTAGAATTCTCAAACAGAACATGTACAACACTTAGCGCAAAAAAGAAGACGACGACGAAAAGAGAAATATAACGACACAGAAATAAATAAAGAGAAAACCTGAGTAGAAAGGGACAACATATTTACAGTATGGATGCAGCACAAAACCCATGCGCAAATCCTTTCACAGAATTAAAAACCCATTTGTGTAGTCTCATCATAAGATCAGACTTCTTTCTGTTATACTGGTAATCTTGCACATAAAAAAGAAAGACCCAACAACAAACACCAGCCATGATGAATGTAACGCAATACAGAATCCAATATCCTGATTAACTTGTATTGTCAGTTCACATATATATAGACAGCTAAAACAGGTAGCTTCTTTCTCAACACACACACATACACTACACACCAACCGCACATAAAACATGCACAGAAAAAAACTTGCATAAATAACAGTGGCAGAAAGACAAACAAAAATATCAATCTTTCAACATGGCAACAACAAAAAATTAAAAGCCACGGAAACGTAAAGGATATGTGAAATCAGTAATGCAGAACACTTAAAAAACAAAGACATTAGCAGTCATCTACAGCCAACAAATATACCAACTGACCAATGTTGCATTTAAATACAAAAGGAGCACCTGACGTGGCATTCCATATCGCAATTCAACAAATCCATCCACCATGACCACACGGGTAACCTACAGACTTTGGAAGCCCTGACCAATGAACGTCAACCAGCAGTAGTGAGCTTGTCGCCTCCACCACAGGTTATAACTATGCCTCGGAAAAAATGACTGAAAGCAACTGGATGTTGCATGCATGCACGCACGCACACACACATACAGATACATACACACACACGCACACACACACACACGCACATGCACACACACACACACACATTCATTTTTGTCTTCATAATCACTTAATTTCCTTCAAGTCTTCGTTACACTCATATACATACAAAGTCTTCGTTACACTCATACACATACAAAGTCTAAGCTTGTATTATGTAACGAACAAATCAACCAACACCTTTGTCTCTAGATTTTCAAAACAAACTAACATTTATGCACATCGATTCTAGACCTGTGTCACGTTCCTAACAAACTGTCGGCAAATTAAATTTAACATTTATATATAATTCTAAGATTGTATCATGTTGCTCACAAACCAGCTAAAAGTTCAAAACAAACTGAACGCGAGTGCCCAGCACTTCAACCCAACCAGTCAAAAGTCATGCTCAGTTCACAGCATAGGGCCGAGTTCTATCCCGAGTCGATCACATTCACAGTTCCTATCTATATATACATATATTGTATCCCATCAGTACCTTGATGGTGGTTCGGGTTTTGTCGTCGCCACTGATGTTACTGTAAAAGCTTTTTCACTGCTCTTGGTTAGCATGCATGTAGATATGCTAGCTCATTCATCTCCTTGTTACATACATACCCACAACTACTGGACGCACATGCAGACCTAGGAACTCATATGGCTCTGACATATTTTGTTTGCCGATTATCAGTAATAAGACCACTTCTTTGGGTGAGTAAAAAAAACATTATCAAAGACAAAAAAAGCATGTTTGGTCATACTGGTTTGCTAACAGGCACAACTGCTGTGTGCATAGCCAATGATCGATATCTAACTGCCCATGAATTTTCCTTTGCTTCATGGGACAGTACACGTGAAGAGGAGAACTCTTCCACGATTGAAGTCAAAGGGAAAAAAAAAACTACACCAACAACAGAAAACGACAGAAAACGAAACGAAAAACTGTGATTATTAAATACATAGAGAAGGGCCTCCCTTAAAGCCGTCAGTTACCTAAATGTTCGATGCTCAGTACTCCCTTGTCTCCCCGACTGCCAGGCAGACTCATCCGAGGCAATCTCAATGCTCGACGCATGAATTTGGCTTGACACTTCGACTGATTGAAACTATGAATTTCAATAATCCACACACAACTGTGTATGGAGTACCCCCATTTTCCCTTAAACATACCAGATTTTCAGAACTGATACTCCGTCTGAAAACGCGGGGTTCCCAGGTGTGCACACGTTACAAATGGCACTGAAGGCAGTGTGGGAACCAGGACACAGCCAGCATAAACGGCAGTCAACAACTGGCCACAACAGCTGAAATACTGACATGGGGAAAAAAACGCTGAACGTAACAACCCACTGGTACATCAGAATACATGTAAGAAAATAAAATTAGTATGTAAGTGAAAGCTCTTTGCACACATCACTAGGAGTCTGATACTAAATGAATGATCATGAAAGGTGAAGCCTGCTAACACATACAATATCAAAAATCACATACCTAAGAAGCTCATGGAATAAAACTTTAAAAAATCCCCAAAGCATCATTCGTTTGAATTAACACATAAAACGCATGGACTGCTTTTTCATGCGCACACATGATCAAAATGAGAATATAAAAAAAGTTTTCACTGAGAGGGTTGTAGTACATTTACACTGAAAATAATACGATGCAATTTCACAATGGTCATCAAACATATGGCAAATCCATTTGCTCATCATCTGTTATCAATGTTTCTTATTGTTATCAATGTTTCCTATTGTTATTTAAAAAGTCTACTTTCTTTGGTAAAATCAGGATATGTATGATTTCCATGAATCTTTTTTCTCTTTTTTGTTTTGTTTCGTTTTTGTTCTTCATTTTCCTAGCTCAGGTCAAAGACATTGTTTGCATTCATATGCTCCACAACACAGCATACGTTCAAATGTACGCTTCACTGTGAACTCCTTTCTTCCAGGCCCTCTGAACCTGATTATGATGTCTAAATAAAAACCACTTTGTGTACTTACAGGTTTGCACTTCCAAAGACTAGATAAGATAAGATAATGTTGCTTATAGCCCAGCCGACCGCAAAGGGCCACATCAGGGCTGTCACCACGTTAAAATCAACTCACCAGTCATTTAAAAAATAAAAAAAAAACCCAACTGTCAGACATCTCGTTAAATGACATCGTCTACAAACGCACCAGAAACTTTGTTAAAAATCTTTCTGCCGTAAAATCTTAAATCAGATTAAAAATGTTAATCTCTCTCAAAAACTCAAGGATCACGTCAGGCGGGACATCCCTGAACAGGATCTTCATGGACTCCGCTGTAAAATGTTTGTGTCTCACATCGTGCAAGTCCCAACATTCTAAAAGAACATGTTTCAAAGACTGTCCCCTTTTCACTTCATAAACATATCTATTCATGGATGCACAACCCAAGGTTAATCTGACACTATAATGATGCCAGTCAGTCATATATGCGAACATACAACAATAAATGCCTGCCTGGCTTAAAAAGTGGTTTAGCTTCTACAAATCTCTAGATAAAAGCATTTTCAGTAAATACTTCTGGGGAAACATTGGCTGAGAGATGCTTGGGTATATGTGTGTGTGTGTATGGAAGGGGGATTACTTCTGAATCAGCCGACAAAGGCATTTTGAACTGTCATCAGCAGTCAATGTTGGGATCGGTTATGAATATGTATTTCAAATCTTAATCTCAGAAACAATGAATTAATCCAATGATCGTCACCCGGAGTCATAGCTCTCAAAACAAAGAGAACCACCAAAATAATTTAAAATGAAAATGACAGATAATGACGTAAATCCACATAAATCTGCCTATTACTGGCTTTTGATTTGGGAATAAAGCCTTTTTATTCCTTTTATAAAGACAGTCTTTATTTTAAAACATGAACATGATTTATTTGCATCATACAAATGCAGAGCAAAAAAAAACTTTTTTAATTACACAACAAATCTGATAAGCAAAGCAAAACATACCTATCTCATCCACTGTGTCCAACATCTATCAGATCCAAAGTTGGGGCTCCTCTGAGGCAGTGAAAATTCTTTCCATACGTTGAAATAAAACCTCTTTTTAAAAAAATTTCAGTCTCATTATCATTTGCAACATGTTTGTGACATGCAAGATCACAAACTAGAGCTTAAAATCCTTCACCTCTTGGAGGAATCTGGCCGTTGGAAACGCACTTTCCTTCTCCTTGCCAGAAAAATACCGAAAACAAAACTGAAAAAAAAAAAAAAGCAGGGAAGGGATACAGATGAGAAACTTATCTTTTATAAATAAGTAATTTTTAAAATTCTAACGCAGATTTTTTTTTTTTTTGTTACAATTTTTTTTTTCCACATTTACATGAACAACAAAGAGCAGACCCCCTATGAAAGGAGGAAAACTGGGGGCCGGAATAGCTCAGTTGGTAGAGCGCCGGACTCGTGATCCTGGGGTTGCGGGTTCGAATTTCGGTATAGGGGGATTTTTCCCTCGGAGTTAACATTGGTTCTGACTCCATTCCCCACACAGTCCTTCGAATGAGACTATAAACCGAGGTTCCGTGTGTGAACGCACGCATAACATCTTGCACACACGTAAAATCCCATCACCAACTTTCGGAAGAGAAGGCCATTTGGCCGTTGGTATGGATGACACGTGACACATAGCATGCACCTTCCCGAAGATGGAGTATGGCTGCCTTAATGGCGGGATAAAAAAGGGTCATACACACAAAACTCCACTGCCTGGCTATACAGGGAGTGTCTGCAGGAGTATCAGCCTGCGTACGCAGAAAGAAAGAAAGAAAGGAGGAAAACTGAAGTGTCTACAGAGATTACATCCATCATTTGGACAGACTAAATCGACAGCACCTCGGACTTAAAAAAGAAAGGTGACATGATTATTGAGACAGATAGACAGCCAAGACCAAATTCTATCTTTTCTAGTAAACATCACAAACTACTGTGACAGAACAACGTAAGACGAAAAACAATTGTTCATGTTCCAGTCTCTCGGTAGCCTTGACAACATAACTCTCAAAGCAGAACGGAAAAGGCTTTCTGAATACCAGATCATGTAACCATACCTATTTCTCTTTGATTTCATCCACTAACAGAATCGCATTCAAAAGAAATTTTCATTCAAAAAGCATGTGGGGGGGGGGGGGGGGGGGGGGGGGGGGGGGGGGATGAGGGGGTAGATGCCCTTACACATAGCTTTCAAACTTTTAATATGTATGAGGTAAACAGCCAATACAAAAGCATTTTACATTTTCGGCATGCCTCTTACAGCACTTTATAGCATACAGGACTATTCATGAACAGAAATAATCTCAGAGCCAAGCATGCTGGGTTACATTTCAGGACTATGTGGTTTACATCAGCATCCCACTATACAGTGACTCATGGACACACAAAAAGTTCACATAGGTTTCACCATCTGCAAAACTGAAGACTTTTTTTTTTTCACCCCCCCCCCCCCTTCCACCTGAAGAGAGAAATTAAAGTATGGATAAGAGAGGACAGAGAGAGAGAGAGAGAGAGAGAGAGAGACAGAGAGAGAGAGAGAGAGAAGAGAGAGAGAGAGAGAGAGAGAGAGAGAGAGCAGAGAGAGAGAGAGAGAGAGAGAGAGAGTGTGTGTGTGTGTGTGTGGTGTGTGTGTGTGCATCTAGAGGGTCGGTGAAGACTAATATCTTGCAAACAGATGCAGGTGAGATTAATGTCCAATTAAATAGACACTCTTAATGAACAAGATGTTCCTCTATTGATGTCTGCAAACAGCTGGGAAGATTACAAATTGTGTAAATTAAAAGACAGATAATCTAATGTGTTGAAAACCACTGTAACTTTTTCTTTAATCTTTGCCTGAAATAAATTTTAAGGGATCAGTTTAAATGTTTCAGGTTTCGTTTTTCCTTATTTTCCGGTAGTTGTTCTGAACAGTAAATGCTGATAAAGATGCATAACATTCTTGAACTTGTAATTATTTACACCCCATAACTTTTGCATTAGTCGGAACCCGCAAAAAGTCGCTTTCAACTTTCATGTGTGACAAGATTGTGTATTGTATCTATTAGTGATAACACAAACATATTCAGCACTCTTCTGCACAATTGTCTTTTTTTCCTCCCTTTCTTTTCGTTTTATATTCCTTTGCACATACGCTATTCCCATAATTTGATTTTCAAACAAAAGCACCTTCTGTTCGCTAGGTTCCACCACCAGTTCAGCTCAGCTCAACCAATCAGTTTGCAGGGGTTCGAAGTCAGGAGGAGTTAATGGACCAGTCGTATTCACTGTACTTGATGGAGACGGGACCAAACTTTTCCAGCTTCAGAAGCAGGATGCTGGCCCTGTCCTGTTGGTCAGGAGTCAGGTACTGCATCACCCATCTGTGTACACACACACACACACACCACACAACATCAGACCCATCACTAGCCATCAGGGATCTGGGTTTGGAGCAGAGCCATCTCAACCCATATTCCTTCTCGCCTTGTACTGCATCATCCGTTTGTACTCACCCACACACATCACACATCAGACCCATCACTAGCCATCAGCGATCTGGGTTTGGAGCATAGCCATCTCAACCCAAATTCCTTCTCGCCTTGTACTGCATCATGCATTTGTACTCACACACACATACCACACGTCAGACCAATGATTATCCAGCAGTGACTGGGTTTGGAGTATGGCTACCTCACCCTCACCCCCTCTCACCCTGTATTCCATCACCCATCTGTACATACACATACACCACACAACGTCAGACCAATCATTATCCAGCAGTGTTTGGCTTTGGAGTATGGCTGCCTCACCCCTACCCTCACCGTCTCATCTCAGTGGTATTACTCCCCAGCCATTCACGGCGGGTGTGCCAAGCATAGCCACATCCAGTTGCTGTCAGGTCGCAGCCTCAGCCTCAGCATCAACTAATATCACTATGTTGTGAGGCAGGCTGCCAAGAGGCAACCCACAAGAAGAGACCCTGCACTGCCACCGAGTTACTCTGATGTTCCTCTCTTATCCCCCCTCCCCTTTCAATTTGTTTCTGCTTCATTTCTGAAGAGCACAGCTACAGGAATGAAAGCTACTTCAACACAGCAGTTACACACTAGCACAAAGAAACCCACACCTGATTTATTTTATGCACAAAAACTTTCAGACTTTCTGCCCACTGATGCCATATTATCAGGTTACACACTGGGCTACTGTGACACAACTCAGGTGGGTCTCAGATTTCAGGTGGGTCTTGGATTTCAGGTGAGTCTCAATTTCTACCATTTACTTCTGTCACTGTATAGGTTCTTTCCAAGTCATCTCAAGCACTCTCCCTCAACCCTTGTTCTGCTCTGAATATATTTTTATAAATGAACACATATCACATAAAAGTGCACACCATTAATGATACCGATGTCAACTTCACAACAATATCTTTCCTTTGCTTTTTACTTTGCATATCTCACATCACAAATGTGAATGATCTATATCTCCTATCGCAAATGTGAATAAACTATATATTATTTACTCATTTGATGTTGCAATCATTTTGGATATACAGCACTAGATGAATCAAGACATTAAGATATTAGCCATTTTCTGACTCTCTGCTCAAAACAGGTCAAACCCATTCTCCAAACACACACAGACCTTATAACATCGGTGTCAGTCTCGCCAAAGTCCTGTCTGTACCACTGGAAAAGACGGGACATCAGGATCAGGTCTGACTGACTCCTCATTTCCACCTCCGCCTGGCAGTACGCCCGCGTGGCTGCATCCAAAGCCTTGTCCAAGTTCTCTTCTGTGTAGACGCTGATGGCCGGACACCCCTGCCACATGCAGTGAGTCTTTGTGTCACTGGTGTGCTGTTGCGCTTCAGTGGTGCAGCCGTGTGTTAATACAGATCACAGTGACAAACATGCCAACTTACCTTACAAATGGCAAGGGAGGAGATTCTTTGAGGGAGATTTCATGGTTCAGTCTCTCACAAGTAATCTGCTTCCTCCCTCTTTTTCTCAGATTACCCATTAATCATCTGGATTCTGGAGTAACCATACTTTTTCTTTTAAACATATCAATACATTTGGTTCTTCGAAATTTCTGATGCTTCCACCCATTTTTTATTTCAGTCTCAGCTCAAAATGTGTTTTCCATTAAATAAACTGACGGCTTGACTAACTGTTTGTTGAATTACTTACTGAAACATCCCTTTGCTTTAACCTCTTTAAAAACAACTACAAAAAAAAAAAGCAAATCAATGATGTTCATCTCGTTTACTTTTAAATGAATGAAAGCCTCTGTAACCGTGATGAACAGACACCCAAACACAATTCAAAGACGTCAAGCAAAAGTACTTACTTAATTAATTGAGCTGTGCTGGGAAAATACATACCCAACACACGATGCTGTGTGGATATGCTGGTGTTGCTGAGGAGTGTGATATGCGCTTGGTAGCATGTGCTTGTAGATCTATCTGTTCCTAGTCATTTTTACAGGGGACGGCTAGAGTGAGGACGTGAGAGGGCTGGGCTGGGTGGCAGGATTGTCGGACAAGGTGCAAACATCTGATTGTGGCCAGCATTTTGAGAATTGCTGTTTGCTTCTGTTCGTTTGTTGTATGCGTGCTCTCGTTAATTGTAAACATCTTGAGCATTTACTTCATTAACATTAAATATTTTCTATATTAAGATAATGATAACTATATTAATAACAACAATAAAAACATTGGATATTTACAGCTGTACCATCCTTATTTAAACTGTGCCTTCGCTTTGTTCCCCATTTCATTTATCTGAAAATTGCGCCATGTATTGGTATCCTTTTGTTCTTCTCCATATGCATGTGAATAGGTGGATGCATTCACAGGTGAATGCGTGTATGTCCTCCGCCACTTTTGTTTACTGATCATTAGAGCAGGTGGCCATTTGCAGGTTTCAAGTTCCTTGTACTACACAAAGCTGTGCATGATTAAGAACTGAGACCACAGGAAATCCTTAACAGCCCAAGCATATGCTGCCCTGGGACACTCTGACAATCTACTATCATGGAACAAGGACAGTCAATCATCCTGTTGCCATCTTCTGGCTTTCAGAATCTACAAAAGGAAAACAACCATTTGATTCTGTCCTACCATCATTTGCTATTAAAAACTAAGCACAGCAACAAGGGGAGAAAGAAAAAGAGGTAAACAGATGGATTTTTCTTCTTCTGCGTATGCAGGCTGTTACTCTGTTCGTTTGTTGTATGCGTGCTCTCGTTAATTGTAAACATCTTGAGCATTTACTTCATTAACATATAAATATTTTCTATATTAAGATAATGATAACTATATTAATAACAACAATAAAAACATTGGATATTTACAGCTGTACCATCCTTATTTAAACTGTGCCTTCGCTTTGTTCCCCATTTCATTTGTATAGACAGGCAGGTATTAATCCCATCTGCCCAACAAAGGGAGTGGAGTTTTGTGTGCATGACGATTTTTATCCCGCCATTAAGGCAGCCACACTCCATCTTCAGAGAAGGTGCATGCTATGTGTCATCCATACCAACAGCCAAACTGGCCTTCTCTTCCGAAAGTTGGTGATGGGATTTTACGTGCGTGCAAGATGTTATGTGTGCGTCCACACACAGAACCTTGGTTTATAGTCTCATTCGAAGGACTGTATGGGAAATGGAGTCAGAACCAACGTTAACCCGAGGGAAAATCCCTCTGTACCGAAATGGCCCGTCAGAGATTTGAACCCGCAACCCTTGGATTACAAGTCCAGCGCTCTACCAACTGTGCTATGCCAGCCCCAGATGGATTCAAATCCTCCGAAGAACAGTGCATTCTATGAAATGCAAAAGCACCTGTCCTTGATAATTGTTAACCTTTTTGTTTTAAGAATGTGTAACATTGCACCCTACTAAAGCAAACTTTGAAAGAAAAAAAAAAGGGTAAAACTTTCACTATATCAAGGATGACAGATTGACATTTCCAATGACAATAGGCACACATTTACATGCTTTTAGTGTTTCTAGGCCCACCTTTGGGGGGCAAGGGGGGGGGGGGGGGGGGGGGGGAGAAAATTTTCTTTTCTATATATATATCTCGCTTAAACCAAACAAAAACTCAAACCTAGAAAAGGAGAAAAAAAAATGAGACAAAAGTTGGTTGTGTGTGTGTGTGTGTGTGTGTGTGTGTGTGTGTGTGTGCGTGTGTGTGTGGTGTGTGTGTGTGTGTGTGTGTGTGTGTGTGTGTGTGTGTGTGTGCGCGCATGTGTGTGTGTGTGTGTGTGTTTTCATACTGAGGACAGGCTACATTTTTTCGTCTCCACCCCATTAGTCTCAATCTCATTATCTCATTATCTCTGCCTGTCCCTTTGCTCCCCCTCCCTTCCCCTACCCACCCAACCTCTTTCCCCCCGGAATACTTTTCACAATACCAAGTCCTGTCGTTCCGGTGTAACGCCCTGCTTCACCTTTCAAGGGCAGCCAGGACTTGTTTCTTTTCAATTATTCTCTTGTTGATTTTTCTTCTTTTTTTCCTTTTATCCCAGGCCTTCCTTGTTTTCTCTTTGTACCTATCCCATGCCGAACCCCCATCCCTTCTCTTTCTTCTCCACATCCCTTTCCTCTCTCTCTCTAGTCCTTATTGTTAACCCATTCCTTCCCTCAGCTTAAAGCAATGAATCAGTAGGTCAGAGTGAGAGAGAGAGAGAGAGAGAGAGAGAGAGAGAGAGAGAGAGAGAGATGCACACATATATGCATACATACATCTCTCTCCCTCTCTCCATCCATCCATCCACATATATATGTGTGTGTGTGTATATAATATATATAGTCGTTGATATCATCCTTTCCTCAAACTTCCTTTCCTCAAACTTCCTTTCCTCAAACTTCCTTTCCGCAAACTTGCTTGCTTCTTTTGAATCATCCTCTTGTGGATTTTTCTTCTTCTTTTTTCTTTTAATCCCAGGCCCTCCTTTCTTTTCTCTTTGCACCTACCCTTCCACCTTCGCCCCCCATCCCATCTCTCCTTTTCCACCTCCCTTCTCTCTCTCTCTTTAGTCCTTATTGTGAACTCCTTTCTTCCCTCGGCCTCACCGATATATATATATGTATATCTGTACGTATTTATGTATGTGTGTGTGTGTGCTGCGTATGTGTGTGTTTGCATGTGTGAGTGTGTGTGTGTGTGTGTGGTGTGTGTGTGTGTGTGTGTGTGTGTGTGTGTTTGCGTATGTGTGTGTGTGTGTAAATCATCCCTTCTTCAAACTTGTCCATTACCAAACAAGAAGAATCAATGATGCGCAGCACAGTTCTCTGCATCTCTCTGGTACACTTCTTACTGCGCTTGTCGATTCATTGCCTGTGGCTATAGGTCTTGAAGTGCACACACACACACACACACACAAAAAGAGTTCCATCACGGACAGGAGATGGCAGGGGAGTTGGGAGGGGGAGCAGGAGGAGAAGACAGGGGTGGAAAGGGGACAGGAGAGGATAATCCCAGGTGAAACACCACAACACACAAACAAACAAAAAACGGATACTTGGTGCTTGTTGATTTTCTTCTGTATTTGCCTCTCTAGAAGAGGGGTGGGTAAAAGTAGGGCAAATCTTTACCCAGTTTCACACAACCTGTTTCCAGAGTCTGTCTCTACACAGGATTCAGTTTACAGGTTCCTAATGCAACACTGACAGAGCAGCAAGGATATAACAATAGCCTGACTCCAACATTCAACAAGACTAGTGTGCAATGACACACTTTATGAAGTCCAGTATGCAACAAAATGAGTTTGCAGTTGGCACACTCCAAGAAGTCCAGTATGCAACAAGACTAGTGTGCAACAGTAAATCCAATGAGCAACAGCAAGACAACGGTACGATGCATGAAGTCCACATGACTGGAGTGAGATGGTAGAGTCCATGAAGTCCGCTGCGCGACAAGATTAAAGTGCATTAAGTCAAAAATACAACGACACAATTGTGTAATGGCACACCTCCATGAAACCCAGCCTAGGACTACTGTGCAACAAATGGTACATGCCAAGAAGTCTAGCATGCAACAAGACTAATTTGCGATGGTACAATCCATGAATTCCAATATGCAGCAGCAACTGATGTGTCATGGTTCTTTCTATGAAGTCCAGCATGTAATAAGCAAGACAAGTTTGAAATGGCACACTCCAAAAAGTCCAACATACAACAGCAAGATTCAATTCAGACCTTAACAAACAAAAAAAAAGCAGAAGATGAAGAAAAAGAAAAGGATTCGTCTGTCCATACTACTACTATGATCTTTCTTCTGGCTGACAGTATTTAGCATATGTTACCTGACAAAAAAAAAGTACTCTCTCAGTTTTAACTCTTCCACAGGTGAGACCTTTAAGGATATAGATTTACAATATACATCAAATGATACACATCAAATGGCGGTTACAATAATTCTGATTAATTTGGTCTTCATAAGAAAATCTCAAATCAAAACTGAACATTTTGTTGAACATTTCTTTTGATTAATACTTCACATACTTTCATTAATAAAAAAAAAAGAACATCTTTTGATAAAATTATCAAAGATATGTACGATTCAAGATTCTTTAGGCTTAAAATGACAGAAGACTGTGGCCGTGTCATGGTATATCTAAACTCTTTTAAAAACAAACAGAAACTCAATGCTGCCCTGAAAATACTTCACTTCAACACTAGTATACATCAAACATATCTTTATGTTCACTAAGTCAAGTGCACTTGACCCAAAACTAAATGGCTGAAACCTCTTGCCGAGTTCGCCAAACCCTGGGTACACTGAATTCCAGGTTAGTCAAATAATGCTGCTGGGATCACTCAACAGTTCTGTATTAATATTTTCACAAGAAATTTTAATGTAGGAACAAAGTGTCTGAACTCTAGATCGCATGTTTCTACAGGTTCGCCAATCAAAAATGTGCAATCCATCTTTTCAAAGCTGCTTGCTGAGACTCCAGTTCTGCCTCTTATAGCATGCCACAAATTCTGACTGTGGATGTGTAGGAGACTGCATCCATGAATGTGCATCCAGGTATGTGTGTAGGAGGGGAGGGAGGGGAGGGAGGGGGGCGGGAGACAGGATGAAGAGAAAAGTCTGGGCCAAAACATGAGAAGGGAAACGGAAATATGGGTAGAAACAAAAAGAGAGGGAAAAAAAAAACCCTGACAAAACAAAACAAAACACCAACACAGTACGAGCTTGCTAATGTTATGGCTCTGTACAAACATAACAATAATGCATGCTTTTGTTGACAGAAGCACAGCTAAAAATATGAATTAGTTATGTTTGTATGAACTGTCTTCTTCCTTCTCATGGCAACAACTCCGAGGTTCAACGCACAGCGAGATTTTATGTGCATGTGACCATCTTTAATCTGACGTTACAGTGGTCACATTCTGTTTTCGTCGAAGATATATAAACATAATATCAGTCTGCATGTGAATTCATATGTGTGTGTGTGTGATGTGTGTGTGTGTGTGTGTGTGTGTGTGTGTGTGTGTGTGTTGTGTGTCTGTGTGTGTGTCTGTGTGTCTCTGTGTGTGTCTGTGTGAGATTGTGTCTGTGTGAGATTATGTGTGTGTGTGTGTGTGTGTGTGTGTGTGTGTGTGTGTGCTGTGTGTGTGCATGCATGCGTGAGTAGGTGTGTGTGTGTGATTGTGCATTTGTGTACATGTATGCATGTGTGAGTGTGTGTGTGTGTGTGTGTGTGTGTGTGTGTGTGTGTGTGTGTGTGTGTGTGTGTTTACATGTGTGCGTGTGTGTATGTGTGTGTGTGTGTGGTTGTGTGTGTGTGCGTGCGCATGCATGCCTTAATCCATCCCTCTGGCACAAGATGACCTACTCTTCTATGAAGGACAGAATCAATTTAGTATGTGTTTAAGATTTTGTTTCTTATGCATCCTTTCACATACAGGGACCTCGTTTTATCAGACTTAAACTCTCTTCTGGAGAACTTTGAACGCTCTGCACAGATGTTGACTCTGCTGAGAAATCTCAAACTCTCTTCTGGAGAACTTTGAACGCTCTGCACAGATGTTGACTCTGCTAAGAAATCTCAAACTCTCTTCTGGAGAACTTTGAACGCTCTGCACAGATGTTGACTCTGCTGAGAAATCTCAAACCAGGGCATTTCAAGTGGCACTGAACCCACATCCTCCAGATCACAAGACAGGCATGCCAACTTCCACAATATAAGAAAAAAAGGATTTTTTTTCCCTCCAAATATAGTGGGAAGGAGTGAAAGGTGCAATGGAAAGCGTTGAAAAAACAACAGGTAGTGACCCTAGAATGCCGTTTCACATCACAAAGTGACAGATTTGCTGCTTTGAAATCTATTTACAAGATTTCATTCCGATTCCATACCATCTGTGTAAAAAACATCAGGAGTAGGGGTTGAATTCCAAAGACTTCCAGCAATAAAACAAATGAGGAAATCAGCTAAAAACAAACAAAAAAAAAACAACCAAGAGAACATTAGATGAAAAGACGGCAAAAGACTTTTTTTTTTTTTTTTTTTTTGAGGTTTGGAAATACTTTTAATCTTTTTTTTTCTTTTTTTTTCCCACCTTCTATGAAGGTTCTTTTCTTGAAGAAAAAAGCAGGTTACACCATTATGATTCACATTCACTCAAAAGAACAACTGTCATATTTCTGTACATACAAACCCATGCACAAAAAACAAACAATACAACCAAAACTACATCACATGCATGAAACAAAAGTGTTGTTAGAAGTAAGACCAAAAGGTAGAGGAGGAGAAAAGAAGCGAGAGAGAGGAAAGAGAGGAAAAGTGAACAACCGAGGGGAAAAAGAAAGGGATGCTGCCCAAACAGAGTAACCAAAACATAACAGTCAAACAGGAAGTTAAGCAATAAGTCAGACCACAGTGAGTGAATAAACAAGTGGATAGCCTAAGTCTTAGATGGTATAGTGTTAACTAAGTTATTAATCACAGACTATAATAGTATAACCTCATTTAGTCCAAGTTCCATGAAGCCCATTTACCAGTCCTGATAAGGAAGCCAATCCATCAAAATAGTGTCCAGTTTATTATCACAACACTCAGATACCTTCTGTTCTAGAATTATCTTGAGTATTTAAAAAGATATTGACAATTGGGCAAAAAACATTATCTGGTCAAACATCAATATTTTCCACATAGACAACACCTTGTATCCATGTGGAAAATTGTGAGTATTTCCAAGAACTGTCATTGTACTAAGCGCTGACAGCACCCCCCCCCCCCCCCCAACCCCACCCCACCCCCCCCACCACCACCAAAATTATATCTGTATTCAAATCCGAGTCCTGTGTATAGTCTGCTGGAAGCTCTTGGTACTTGATCTGAAAGTCTAAGTTTTAACTTGCCGCTCACACACCTGATGTTGAGAGTTGACTTCAATGCATTAACAGCCCTGACATGGCCCTTCATGGTCCGCTGGGCTATTGGCAACATTATTTCTCTCACACACACCTGATGGGGTCTCACACCTGATGACGTCTCACACCTGATGACGTCTCAGCACACCTGATGAGGTCTCACACCTGATGACGTCTCAACTCCTTCTCATTTGGATTCAGTCTGATCCCAACACTGTGCTCCCTCAGGATTCAAAATGGTTAACTTGCTGGAATGATCGGCTTTACTAGATGGATCATCACAGCTTGAAAAAGTAACGCCTCAGAATCAACAACCCCGTTCTCTGTTCTTGTTGTGACTGATCTACTGTTTGTGGACTGTATTGATTTTATAACTGCTTTTTTCTTCTTTTTTTCAATCAGGCGAACACTCCATGTATTGTGCCATTTTGTGTAATTGTAAGTGCATTCGCATATGTATTCACCCACACACACACACAACACACACACACACACACACACACTCACACACACACAAATGTAGACATGCTTCATAGCTCCCTCACTGATACAGCCCTGATGTGGCCCTTTGCGGTCGGCTGGGCTATAAGCAACATTATCTTATCTTATCCCTCACTGATGAACCTTTTTCAAGATGTACATGCACATATGGATACATATCCCCCCAAAACACACACACAACACACCACACACACACACACACACACACACACACACACACACACTTACATTATAGCTTCGGTACAGGCATGCAAACTGTCCGAGGAAAAAAGAAAGAGAAAAAGATTAAACTGAGAGTGAATTTGTGGAATAAGCAATAGTAGGTGGGGAATGGAAAAGGGGCAGTGCACCTGCTTCATATCACAAATCAACATATTTTCTGCTTTCAGGTACATTTTCAATAAGTTTTCATGTAGATTTTATATTCTTGGTTAAAAAAAAATCAGGGAGTAGAGTTGGCATTCCCAAGATTTCAAGCAGCGAAAGGGAAAAAAAAAAGAAAAAAAAAAAAAGAAGAAAGGAAATGAGCTGTAAATAGGAAATCAACTGAAAAGAGGACTTTTTTCCAAGCTACACATGCATATATGAATGTATGCTTTCATATGCACTTAAGACACACACACACATGTATCATAACTCTCCTACCGTGTAACCTATTCAAAGATCAAAGAAATGAGAAGAAAAAGAACAAATAAAACATGAACCATAATGAACAAACAAAACCACTAGAAAACAGAAAAAAAAAAAGTTTTGACACATCTCAACCTCTCACCTTTGCCCCGCAGACAAGAGCGAAGTGCAACCGTGGATCACAGGATTTCATGGCAAGTTTCACTCGCGGGTCCTTACTGTCTAACTGGGGTTTGACGGATGCAGGATGACTCTTGTTTCCGGGAAAACAGATAACAATGATAAACTGTCAATCCAAACATAAAATTTGTTTGATAATTCCTCTGTTTGATGAGAAAGAGCGAGAATTTTTCCTTTGGGTGGGAAACCCGAATGAAAAAGCCCACTGAACCAATGCAGTTTAAAGTTAAAATCCATGCATACATAGCGGGGTCTAGAAAAACGGGCTTTTTTTTCTTTTTGACGTTTTTTCCCCCAAACCCTCTCTCTGGTTTCCCCTTCCCCTTTTATGCCACCCTTTAACCCCCCCTCACAAGAAAGATGTTGACGAGTGTGAACCAAAACAAAGTTTGGTGGAAAACTGTTCAGTATACACACACCAAAACCCACAAAAAAAACAACACAAACACACCACACACACACACACACACCAGGTAAATGCTTCCCAACCACCTTCCCCCTTCACCTCCCACACTTCTCCCCCTACAAATTCTTACCAACAAAGTAATAACAGTGTGGGTCCATTAGGTCACAACTTGGTAATTCTGCAGAAAACAGGGGGCCATTCGAATCTTGCAACCCAACCCCGGGCTCGGCCCCAGTGACCAAACCACTCCCCTGTATCGCCCCGGGGAGGGGGCTGAATTATTCAGCCATCTGACACATGTAAAAAAAAACCCAAAAATTCGACGCCTGTGGGAATTTCGGGGATTTTGATCTTTATGGTATAACAATACTTTGCTTTTTTATACCCTTTTTTTTTCCCTTTTTTCCCCCAACCTTTCCTTTTTCCCCGGGTTTAAAAAGGGTTTGTGGGTTCCTGGGTTTACGTTTTAGTGGGTGTTCCTCAAGGCAACCATCTCACGGGGGGCTGATATGCTCTTTCAATCCCAAACCCCCTCAAGTGGTCTGATACCCGTTTTGCCATGGCAACCCCTCCACAGGTTTCAGATACTGCTTTGAATGGGCAACCACTCTCACAGGGTTCAAAATGTTCTTGACTGGCAACCACCCCAGGTGGTTGATAGTTCTTGACTGGGGAACCATTCACAGGTTGGTTTAAACTTCCCTTTCTGGGGAACCACTTCCCAGGGGTTCAATACTGTTCTTGATGGGGAAACCCTCTCACAGGTGTGTCAATACTGTTCTTGCCCCTGGGCAGCCACCTCACGGGGAGTTACATTTTACAGAAGTGCTCATTTTTTTAGCCTTTCACTCCCTCCCGGGCCCCTAGCAGCCCCCCCCCCCCCCCCCCCCCCCCTCGCTTCCACCAAAACCCACTCCCTTTGTTTTAAAAGATAAACTTTACGAGACCTGTTACAAAGAGAACTGGGAATGCGGGGCTTAAAAAACTTTTTCCCCAGTAATACCCAACACCCACACACCACACCCTGCAAGATGTTGGTGGGTTTAAAGTAAAGGGGGAAACACGGATAAACGAAGACAGATTGAGGGGTGGGGAAAAAGAAGAGATGGCAGGGAAAAGAGGCTTAAAATAAACAAGCGTGCTAGAACATGCCGCTCACACGCCACATACTGTCGTCAGAGAATGGATGGAAAAAAAAAAAAAAGAAGCCCGACACTGTACACATAGTGAAAAAAACATGATCACAAGGGGAGAGGGAGGAAGAATCAAACATACTACGTGAGATGCAGAGAGAGAAAGGGGAGAGGAAATTAAAGAAAGACAAAAAAGGGGGAGACGGATTTTGTCCCCAGGCATCCCTGTGCGGACATCCCCGAGGGCCGTTTCTTCATTGCTTTCTTTTTCATGCCCCAGTGAAAACTTTTGTGTGTGTGTGGTGTGTGTGGTGTGGGTGTGTGTGTGTGTGTGTGTTGTGTGTGCGGTGTGTGGTTGGCGTGTGTGTGTTGGGTTTTGTGTGTGGGAGTGTGGAGTGTGCGGAGTGATTTTGTGTGTAGTGAAAGTCGTTTTTGTGTGTGTGTGTGCGTTTTTTCTTTTTCTTTTTTTTTTTTTGGGGGGGGGGGGGGGGGGGGGGGGAGTCCTCCAACTTGAATTTTTCTCCCACATTTTTTTCTTCCCAATTTTTCTTTCCCTGTTTTCCTTTATCTTTTTTTTTTTTTAATTAATGACAATGGGGCCTCCATCCTATTCTTGTTCACTTTCCTTTTCCCCATGTTTTGCACTCACCATGCAATTTCTGTGTATTCTTTAAAACATGGAAATCTTATTGCTGATTTTAATGTTTCTACTTCTGGTACAGGGCACCAGGGTTTATCTATGTACAAGTGTTTGCTGTGCTGACATTATCACTCTATTCTGTTTATTACACATGTGCACTTTTAATCAAGATCTACACACACAACACACACAAACACAAGCACGCACGCACGCACATACACACACACACGCACACAATATCCTCCAGCCCACTTAATCCTCACCAACCTCAAGCCCATCCCCACTCCCTCCAAAGCGTGCAAAATACAAAGATTACCCATTGTTACCACACATCTGCAAAATTTGCAATGTAGTCTGTCCATTCAAAACTTCTGCAAGAATGATTTGCAATATGAAGAGCGATACAAAGAATGTACAAATGAATGAGTGAATGAATGAATATAGTGATAATGTATGCATGCGTGCGTGCGTGTGTTGTGTGTGTGTGTGTGTGTGTGTGTGTGTGTGTGTGTGTGTGTGTGTGTGAGAATGTGTGTGCAATACAAAGAGTGTAGAAAAGTGAATGTACAAATGAAGGAGTGAACTGGAATTAATATTAGTGATATGCCTGCGTGCATGGGTGGGTGATGTGTGTGCGGTCCATGTGTGAATGTGTGTGTGTTGTGTGTGTGTGGTGTGTGGTGTGTTGAATGTGTCGTGTGCAGCACTGATTTTTTTACAGACCATTTGCGTAGGACTGGGCTTTAAGCAATTATTCTTATCTCGTGTGTGTGAAGTGTGGAAGCCACTTGTGTGAATATGTGTGTGTAGTGTATGGAGAAAGTGTAAGTGTTGTGTTAAGAATTCGAGAATGATTTGCTATTGTAAGATGCGACAGAAAAGAACTTCAAATGAGTGAAAAACTGAATGATGAATTTAAAATGGAATGAAAATGAGTGAGTGTAGTGTAAGTGGTGTGTGTGTGTGTACCTAGTGAGAGCATGTAGCAGCGGCGCAGCAAGCCACATTGGTGTATTGTTGTGTGACCAAATGTGAATAGTAAGGTGTATTGTAAGTGATAGTTGTGTGTGTGTGTGATCGTGGTGTTGTCAGAAACTATGTGAAATGATGTGTTGTATGTAGAATTGTGGTGTGTGGGTGTGGTGGGTGGTGTGTGGGTGTGTGAGCCACATGTGGAATGTGGGGTGGTGGGGGTGTGGGTGTGTGTGTGTGTGTGTGTGTGTGTATATGATAGTTTTGATGTTGTGAGTGTGCTGGTGTCCCGCGTTGTGTTTGTGTGTTATGTGTGTGGCGTGCACGTGCATGCCTGCGTGTGTGCTGTAGTGTGCTGTGTGTGTTGTGTGTGTGTGTGTGTGTGATTGTGTGTGCTTGTGTGTCGAGCCTGGCGTATGATAAACAAATTGACACTTGAAAGATAGTTTTAAAACAATGACCACTTATGTTTAGCAAAAGTTTACGTTGTCTTATTGTAGTGTAATGTGAATGAGACAATTGTGAATGAAGAAATTCCATCGTCAATTCATGAGAAAAACACTAAACGATATATTTGCAAACAGAATATAGAGCGCATTTATTTATAATTTCCTTGAGTGTGCATCTAATCCCACTGGCACGCCTGAAAACCCTTAACTAGAAGCTTAAAAAAAAAAAAAAAAAGCACTACAAAACGCAATAAAAGCGCTTTTCTCTCTGTAACCTAATAGCATCATAAACATGACAAAGATTGATTGGATCCTCTTCGTTGTGTGAATACATACTAAGGTCATATGGTACAGGAAATTTGATATAATCATTGTATCAGGAATCACTACATCATGAAATATGTCGAAACTTGAATGGCTCTACAGCAATGAAGCAATAAGGGAGGGGGGGGGGGGGGGGGGGGGGGGGAGGGGGGGGGGGGGGGGGGGGGGGGGGGGGGTAGGGGGGTATGCTGTTAATATAACATTCATAACGCAAATGTCTCTCGGGTTTATTTTATGTGTGTTTCTTTGGTTTTTCTTGAGTTTTCTTTTTGTCTGTCTTGGCTTTGGTTTTGACTTCTCTTTTTCTTGTTCAGCTGCCTTTAAAAGTGTGACTATTCTTTATCAGTTTACTTTCATACGACAATATCACTTTGTGCTTCTTGTACATAGAAACATGGACAGAAAAAAAGTTTAAAAAAAAAAAAAAATTTTGGTCTCACACAAATCCATTAAACACGCAAAGGTTGTGCACCAAAATATTGGCATTGTCTGCCAATCTTAATGGGGCGGATTTCATCACAAGAACCTCATAATTTATTGAAGCACCAAAGATCCCTGGCAGCAAGCTTGTGTAAGCCTCTGAAACATCACTGATAGGTTCCTGCATGAACGATCACCTCTCTTTTGCCGTCACTGCTCTTCAGTAGCACTGAATAATTCAGCCAGATCAATTTCATACAGACCACAACAAAAAACGCTTTCCTGGTGGAATGACAGGTTACTCAATCATGAATGTGGCAGAGCAGATTAACCCCTGGACTGTTAAGGACCAGCGTCCTTGTCAGGTGAAGGATTACAACCTGCTTCAGTGCATGGGTTAAGTAAAGGGTGATGGAGTGGGGATGGAGGGAGGGGGGGGGGGGTAGAAGGTAGGGGGGCAACACGAAATCAGGTGCTTGAACTTGTTCTTTCTTTAAACTTAAAGCTCCTACATAACGCATTATATAATGCTGTGAACTCATTTATCATTACTTCCCCCAAGATGGGTAATGGCTGCCTTAATGGCGGGATAAAAAACGGTCATACACACCAAAACTCCACTGCCTATCTATACAGGCAGTGTCCACAGGAGCATCAGCCTGCGTACACAGAAAGAAAGAAATGTATCATTACTCTCCAAAATGTATACAACAAATTTGTGCTTACAAATAAATCATATTCTTGTCATACTGGTAATGATATTATCATGCACACACATGCGTTCATGAACACATACATATTCATGTACACACTGACGGAAGTAGGGTGGGGAGGTGGGCTGGAGGGGGTATGGCAGGTGTTTGGGGCTGGAGAGCAGGGAGGGATTGGGGTAACTGGAGGTATGTTTAGACAGGGTGGGATTCTGAGACAAAGATGGGGTAGAGAAAGAATGAGTGGCAGGAAGTCTCCATGGAGGGGGGGGGGGGGGGGGGGGGGGGGGGGGGGGGCTCTGTCTGTAGATTCCATATTCTCATGTTCTGGCACTCTGTGTTATTTTCCCTTTTCTGTCACACTCTTTGTGTGCCTTTTTTAAAAAAATTTGTTTTATTCTTCTTTACATTCATTGATTGTCTTTCAGCTTTAGTGACCTATTCATCCTGTCTTCAGTCAAGGAAAATCTTCGCTTTGTTTTTTCTTGTACAGTTTATAACAAGCCAGTTGTGTGTGTGTGTGTGTTGTTGTTTTCTATTTAACGTCTTCCCACTTATAGTGACAAACTTGTGTGTGTGTGTGTGTGTGTGTGTGTGTGTGTGTGTGTGTGTGTGTGTGTGGTGTGGGTGTGTGTGTTATTGTTGTCTTCAATTCAACGTCTTTCCACATTAAGTGATGTGTGTGTGTGTGTGTGTGTGTGTGTGTGTGTGATTTTTTAGTTGTTTTTGGTTTGTTTGTTTTTCTTTTGGTGTCCAATCTGGTAACTAGATAGTGAATTCTGTACAGACCATTCACATCAGACACCAGCTGTTCATTATGCAGCATTTATTTGTCTTATAAACCTTTCTGTGTGTTTGTATCACTGTTACACTTGTCAATATTTTTTTCAACAAAAAAAAAATCAGCCAGTGATAAATTAACCCTTTGTCAGCTATCCCCAAGCTGCAGGCATCTGGAAACCAGCTGTGTAGCAAAACTATTGTGGGGCACTCAACTGCAGACCCATGAACACAGGCATCCATGTATATACACTTGTCAGCACTCACTCGCCCAAATACATAGCACTTTAAAGACCTGAGCGCACATTTGTTCCTAGTTTATGTGTGTGGCTTGTGATTGTGTATGTGTGTGTGTGTGGTGTGTGTGTGTGTGTGTGTGTGTGTGTGTGTGTGTGTGTGTGTGTGTGTGTGTGTGTGTGTGAGCGATTGATTGATTGTGTGTGTGTGTGTGTGTGTGTGTGTGTGTGTGTGTGTGTGTGTGTGTGTGTGTGTGTGTGTGTGTGAGTGATTGTGTGTGCGAGTGTGTGTGTATGTGTGTGTTTGTGTGTGTGTTCGAGTGAGTGTGTGTGTGTGTGTGTGTGTGTGTGTGTGTGTGTGTGTGTGTGTGTGTGTGTGTGTGTGTCCATGCACCCATGCATGTGTGTATGCGCATGCTTGCACAAAGGTAAAACAAAGCTACTTTGCAAAATACAAAGACAGCCACAGTTACCAACAGATCGAATCTTCACTTCATTCTGACCACCAGCAGTTCTATCTGAACGGCCTGTACCCAGCTTATATCTCGCACCTAAATCATGACAAAAGTGACACTGTGTATCAGATACACAGTGCACAAACAAACCTCGTCATAAAATATTACCCTTGAACCTGTCATTTCTGCTTGAAACTGTATCTCCCTCCAACACCCTAGCTTCCCCAAACAACAATATCGAGCTGGATGTTGTGACCTTGCGGCTGGCTTTGGCAGATAGCCTGTGATGTCACAGAACTTGTATCTCCCTCCATCACCCAGCTTCGACAAACAACAATATCGAGTTGGATGCAACGACCTTGGGGCTGACTTTTGCAGATAGCCTGTGATGTCACAGACCTTACATAATCCCCCCAGTATCCATAGGCATCAATACATCTTTCAACAGCCAGACTTTTCTTATGCAGTCTGTTCGTCATGTCTAATAATAAGCGACTTCACCACCAGTTGACTGCAGCAAACCTCTTGAGCTGACTGGAAAGTTTTGTACGCGCAGACTGTTATCAATATCACTCCATAACAGTTATCACATAAGCTGGGTCTTCCTTCTTTCAACAAAATAATTGTTTAGAAAAAGTTCGTCAAGGTGATGTTGTTGCTTTTTCAGGGGGTGATTTTCATATCATGATGACAATGCAGCTATGTACAAGTCATTATGTTTATGGCACTGGCTGCGATACACACAACCACTATGTTCGTTCATTTTCATTTCTAAATTTACAGCAGCTACAGCCATTCATACTTGTGATACTCTGAGATTAACATGTCACTATGCAGATAAAACTCTTTGCGCACTGTCCTCTTTCTGCGTACTTGTACTTTTCCAATTATTTGAATTAAAAAAAAATTCAAACAGCAAAAACCAGACAAACAAAAAACAATGCAGCTATGCTTAATGTAACTGGTGCTGCCAATCTACAAATTCAGGATAGTGCCTTCAATTCCTCAGCTCCCTTTTTTCTAGGAAATCTTTAGCCACACTGGGAGATACAAGCCGAAGTATACACAAGGTGGTTGCTTTAGCTCCAAGATGAGAACAGTTACACGCCCACTACTCCAAACTTATGATCCTGCAATAACCCTTAAGCCATCATCATGCAGACCCAAGAGAGAGAGAGAGAGAGAGAGAGGAGAGAGGAGGAGAGAGGAGAGAGGGGAGAGAGAGAAGAAGAGAGAGAAGAGAAGAGAGAGAGAGAGAGAGAGAGAGAATTTCGCCTATATCTCAGCGGACCCGCAGAGGGCCATAATCTGGGCCGTCACCTCATTATGCAAAATTATACACACAGAAAACCCCCAATATGATAATATTCCTCTAGACAGGAAATTCTAAGCCTACGTTTTGTACCATAATACTAACACAGCAACCACAACAGAAGAAATGAACGATCTTAAATCAATATTAATTCAAGACAGACAAGTAACTGTTTTACCATGGGAACCAGAGTACCTTTCCTGTTTACTATCTCCTTTCTTCTCACCATCATCTTTAGTAATAAACAAACAAGAAGATAAAGATACTCATACCCTCTAATTGGGGCATGGTTATCTTCCAAAGAACTGGAGAGAGAAAACAGATGCACTTGACGTGTTACTTTGTTCTTTAATTCATCTGCTGCCTAGAGATTTGTCCATCTGCGTAATATCAATACACATGTCTGAGACTTCAGTTCTTTTACTGGGGTTTCACTGTTATCAAATTTCAATTCATGACAAAACAAGACAGAAACTGTGAGCTTTTAACCTTCAGAAATATGCAAAGTTTCACCTTGCAAGAGAGATCTTTGTCTTGGTTTCTTCACGTATGTTATAAATGGTTAAAAAAAATATCATGCCATTCTGCCCAGGTTCCATCACTTCCTCCCCCCCCCCCCCCCTCTTTCCAGTCCCATGTCCACATGAGGGGTTTTAAGGTCCAATTTGTACTCTTTCTCTATCTGTGTGTCTCCAACTCTCTACCCCTCCTTCATACATACACACAAACACGCGGGCCACACAGAAACATCACAGATACAACCATCATACATCCCACAAACACCAGAAACATCACACACTACAAACTACACACGTCATACATCCCACAGACATACCTCCAACATGAACACCTCACACACACACTCCACACCCAGACAGAAGAATAAAAAGACACACTTGACAAGCAGTCTTGGGCACATGCATGTTTACACATTAAAAAAACAACAACAACAACAAAAAGAGAGAAAAACACAGAGACAGAGATCTATATTAGTCACAGAACAGGAAATGCCATGGAAGTTGTTCATGGCTTCCGTCCAAGACAGCGCCACCCTCAGCTCTGCCAGGAACCACCGGAGGACTAACTGCTCACGAGAGACATGCAACTTGATCCATTCATCGCCTGAATTTAGAAGTGAATGTATCCAAAGCAGCTATAAGGTAGCAGCCAGTCGGTGTTTCTTAGAGTTCTCTTGCACCGAACATCTCTTTCACCTGTCTAACCTAACCTCGCATGCCTGCTCTCCGCCCCGCCACCCTCTTCAAGTGGCATAACTTGGCCAATCAATTATTCCGGCTCCCTGGACATAAGCACACAAAAGCTTGTCTTACTGCAGCCCCAGGACCCCGCAGAGAGCAATAAATATCCAGCTGTCATGAGACAGCCCCTATTCACATGAAATCTTGTCAGAGAAAAAAATGCAGGAAGTACAAATCCCACAGATATTTCTTACCAGGCTCCGCTGGTCTTTTCTGATTAGACTGACAAATAATCTTTTTTTTTCCTCTTCAACAGATACACGTTTGAATGAAACATTGTAACATTTTTTCTAGTGCAGTCTGAATGGTTTTGTCTTTTAGAAAAGGCAAAAAGAAGGGAAAGTTTCAATGGACAGAAATCTGTGAAAGAACTTGCTTTGTGGTAATGGTCAACACTTGACATGTGAAATATATGCTCATGAAAACACATACATACCCCTGCATCTACAAACACACTACTATACTCACAAGAAGACAAGTTCATTTGTAACATGGCAAGCTTTCAGCTTAGACAACATACATTCATAATCTAATGCACGAACACACACATACATGCTGACAATCACAAACACACACACACACTTCAACCCCTAGTTCCCTGTATCACTTAAGTTTACAATGTTAACTCACACCTGAACCCAAACTTCCCAACTAGACACACACGCACAACCACATACACTTTAATATCTACTTCTAAACCAACACACACACATGCGCACACACACGCAAACACACACACACACACTATTAATGTACAATGATCCAAAGACCACCCACCTCGGAGTATGCCATGTTCAATGTCATCAGGGGTGAAGGTGAAGCCACCGATCTTGTAGGCCACAGTTTTGAAGAAATGCTGAACTTTGAGGACAGAGTCCGGGAGCTTGGACTGTTCCACAAGCCCATGGATAGTTAGAACATTGTAGATGTCTGCCACTGGTTAAGGAACAATGCTCCATTGACCGACTCCAGCCATCAAACAGTATAGTATTCATTAAACAGGGTCAACACAAAATGTTGATGCCAACAGTAAAGCACCTGCTGTTTAAGAAACAAAAGAGCAAATGATAAAGCACCTGCTGTTTAAGAAACAAAGAGCAAATGATAAAGCACCTGATGTTTAAGATAAAAGGAGAGTGTATCTGAAAGTGTTACAATGAATGTTCATAATAATACAGTTCCCAATCTAAATTTTTCTCCCATTTATGGATTATCTTCTTTCTGGGACAATTTCAGATATCCAAAGTCAACCAGTTCAACTTGCACACAAAAATGCTGTATAGCTGATATGCAAATAATCCTCCCATCCTTCCTTCCCACTCCCCCCCCCCCCCTCCAAAAAAAAAAAGAAAAAAAAAAGGAAAAAAAAAAGAAAAATCTCACCACTAAGAACAAAGAAGAGTAAAACCATACAAAATTCACACTGAAACCTATAGATTAACATGCAGCCATTAGACCAAGAGGCCCAGGATCAAATGGGCAGAACGTTTGCCTGGCAGAGCTCATGGTTGTAAGCTTGAATCACTTTTGGTGTTGAATTTTTCTT